>CM049373.1:11991836-12591836 GCA_026937815.1 Etheostoma perlongum
TTCTTTTGTTTTTGCCACAGATAAACCACGAATGAATCCTTGAGTTAATGCTAAGGTCTTTGGGTTTTGGGCTGTGTGACTACCTACTGTTCTTTGTGACAAACGTCCTTATGAAAAACAGAATTGGCTGTGGTTACCTTTGTGTGGAGTTCTGTTTCCTGTGAGCGGATATTGTACTGCTTTAAGCAATATTTGTCTTAACACTCTGTCGTCCACCGCTGACATTCCTACACCTCTATTTTAGTTTACACACTGTTTCCTCTTTCTTGTCTCCCCATCTGTCCGAAATTCTTTGACAAGAAATGCTTTACTCAACTTGACTTCAAACAATCAGCACAGACACAGACAATGTGTCCATCTCTACTATTTTCTTTTCAATGCACCAGCGGATGACTGCTATTTGAATATTCCATTTTCCTCAAAGTTTCAGCAGAAAGTGACATGGAGCATATGTTGAGTAGTATAAATTATCCAGAAAATGAGGGTTGAGGCGGCATGAAGGACACAGCAGACTGCACAGAGACTTGTTACAGTTTTTTTGGATTGCTTGAGCACTATTTTGAAAGAAAAGAAGAAGACGGAAGAAAAGATTTTGTAGAACACTACACACAATTAGCACAGCCTCACACACCTCAGACCCTTAGCAAAATAAAACACGCTTGCAAAAACTATACATTAATTTACAAAAAAACATATTACCATATGAAACATACACGTTCCATATGACTTAATTCTGTTTGAACAGCTGTTGCTAACTTAAACCACTTTTAGCTATTCTACTTCTCAGTGATTAGAGTACCGTAAATGAAATACACATAAAAAAAGAAAAAGATAATGTATTTCTCTCTATAGACCAAAATCAGTCAACATGGAGAATCACAACAAAACATGTCCAAGTTTTCTATTACAGTAGTGTGCATAACACTGTTAGCTCAGCAAACAACAGACACACATAAAATACTGTATCCAGTACAGGTTACAATTACAGTAAAAAAAAAAAAAAATCTAAAAAAGAAAATGAAAATACAGTACATAATACTAGACTGGTGGTGATGGAGCAGTGGCTGTGACACATGCCTTTGGTGTGGGAGACCTGCAATCAATTCCCACTGTGATACATCTACCAATGTGTCCCTGAGCAAGACACTTAACCCCTAGTTGCTCCAGAGTCTTGCGACCTCTGAAATATGTAGAAATTGTAAGTTGCTTTGGATAAAAGTGTCAGGTAAATGACATGCAGTAATTATTATAGTAGACTTACCTGCTGCATTGTTATAGTGCTTAAACCTGATTTATGTGTCTACAATTAAGCAATCATGTGTTTGGGCTCCTGATGGCTGTATTTCACAGATTGGGTCATAAGTGTAGTCATTTGACAGTCAGTGCTTTGGAATAGCAACAGGAATGTTTTTAGTGTTTTTTTCAAATCACTGTGTGTATTGTTTCGCAAAAAGAAGCTGACATTGTTCCTATAGCGGTGCGAATCTGGGCCAATGTCGTGCTCCTTGAGTGTAAGGTTTTGATCATTTTTAACACTTTTGATTTCAGTGTGTGAGCAATCAACAAAAACTATACACACACTGCTGTCAACCTCTCCAATGTATTTAAAAGGGTTCTTGTTGATCTGGAAGCTGCTTTGGTGCTTTATTTAAAGCCACTGCCCTCTAATGTTCTGTGATAAAAGCACATCCAACAACCACCGTGAACCCCTGTGGTGAAACACGTTGTTATTTTTAGTGATGTTCACAAAGATTTTTTCAAACTGTTCATCTCTGTCTCATAAGTGGATTGGAAAGACCAAGTTAGAAACATAGTTTCCCAAGATACAAATCTGCTGCCAGTTGACTTGCTGGGGAATTGCAACACTTCCACAGTGTTTTGAAGAGTGCTCTCGTTTGATAGCAGGCCTGCTTTAAAGGTTTTTAAAGTCTGCCCAGCCATGTTGGTTAGCAGTGTGTGGATGGCAAGCTAGTGCACATACATTATGTCAGTAGAGGAAAAACGGGCTCAATCCCACATCTGTTTAAGAAAATACAGATATTACGCTTTCAACTTAAAAATGTCTAATGCCCAAATGTTGAACATCTTTGTTCATAAGTTACTTCTCACCTCTTTATTTCAAGCTGATGTCTTTCTCTAAAATAGATCAAAAGAGTCTGTTTATCCGAAAAGGAATGGCAACTCTATTGCAGGTAACTGAATTCCTTTTAACAGTAAGCCGTGTCTGCTGCCACTCTCTGCCTGCCTCTTTATGGTTATTGCCTCAGAGGAATGAATGAGAGAACAGTCATGAGATGGGGCCCAGAGGGAAAAATAGGTACTAATGGGACCTTAATGAAAATCTCCAGTCTGCTCATTAATGTTGAAATATACACACATCACCCAGAGCACACAGCCAGGGAGGGGAGGGGAAACAAGATCAAAAAGCTTGCATACACACACACACACAGACACAGACACACACACACACACACACACACACACACACACATACACACAGAAAAAAAACAGATGCGTTTGTCACATCTCCTCCTTATAATGCTCTCCTTTCATCTCCTCTCTCTCCCTCTACTTAATGCTGTATTTTGCTACAGTAACAAAGAAAACAAATAGTCATCAGTTTCTTTGCATAAACACTCCGACAAGCAACGTAGGTTTGTCTTAATGTTCTCTCTGTAACCACCCAGGTAAATTACTCTTGGCTGCTTGTTTTCTTACCAGATATTTTCTTCTTTGGCGAGTAATTGATTCAATTAAGCCAGGCATGCTGGAGGCATTCATTATGCTGATTAGTGTGACTCACGTTGTTGGGATGGAGGTTTGGAGATCATGGGGAGACATGGTCAGAAACAGATAGCTAATCAGTCCCATTTCTTCCCAGTCAGATACTTTGAGCATTTCTGTCCCTTTAGAAATGTAGCTGTGACCCACCTGAAGCCGCACAAGATCCTCTGCAGTCAGATCTTGCCAAGCGGCACAACACATAACATAACACTATCAGGGTTACAGTCCTAAAGGAAAGCAGATATGGATTTAGAAGACAAATACATTGGTGTCTGGCTCTGCTTTTGTTCAGCTTATAGTGGCTTTAGGCAATACTTTGTTACACCTGCCTCATCCAGAGTGACCATTATCCAGGATTATGTTTGACTTGTCCATCACATAGTCCAGCTTTTCCACAGAGCAACAGGTCCATCTTGTGGATATATCTGAAACAATTTGTGATCTGGCAATACTTACAGGATAGGTGACCAAATGTTTAAGTCTGTCTTACAACAAAAGTCAGGCACATACCATATGTAAATATTATTTGCTCGCTGTAATTATTTCTGTTGTTCACGCAGGCCCTGAAGAGATTCCTCCCTAATACTATGCAAGTGATCAGGAACTTAATCCACGGTCCTTGTGAAATATGTTTTAAAGTTTATCTGAAACTAACATGGGGCTTCAGCAGTCTGATGTAGACAAATCATGTAAATATCTTCCAGATTTACAGTCTTTTTTGTAAGAAATATATTTTTTGTGTGTCTGTTAGAGATGGTCCGATTCCATTGCTTCCCGATACCGATTCTGATACCTCAACTTGCGCATCGGCGGATACTGAGTACTGATCCAATACCAGTGTGTCATATATTTTATTATATTTTAACAGCTGTATACTACTATTCCTGTATGGATGTGATATCATTTCTATCTTTGTTGTCCATCAGATTAAACACTTAGTGAAACATGAACAAACACAAACAAATGAATGCCACAGAACTTTATCATCCAGTTGGACAGTCAGTTATAACGGAAAAAGAACATGAAGACAACTTTGACGTAGATTTTCTTTGGGGATTTATTACGTGGTATCGGATCGCTGTATAAACACCAGTACTTCCAGATACCGATACCAGCGTTTCAGGCAGTATCTGAGGCGATACTGTTTCTGTCCATCCATTTATAATTTATACTGTTTATTGATCCCCAGTGGGGAAATTATAATTTATTCTCTGTTTGTTAGTTACAGTATCACTACATGCACAAATGGACAGATGTCAGAGTGAGTGGGCAGCCAGTGCTGGACCAGCGCCCTGAGCGGTTTGGCACGGTGACTTGCTCACCTGGCAGTGCCCAGGTGGCGAAGTGGCATCTCTCCAGCCACACTCAGTACTTTGGTCCGTACAGGGACTTGAACCGCGACCCTCTGGTTTCCATCCCAACTCCCAAAGGACTGAGCTACTGCCACCCCTTGTGGCTTAGCAAGGAAATACAGTCAAGGAAAGAGAGGGAATTGTGAACTGAAAAGACTCATTTTTCTACTCATTCAGATTAACTACTGAGAGAGAACAAAGGTTGAACCACTTCAGTAATGTAATTTGTGGAACTGTAGTATGTTTATTCACTTTAAACATCGGCTGAAGTGATTATTTTCGCAGACGATGCTGAAAAATGATTATTCCTCTATTTTAACGATTAGAACGTTACCTAGCTTGTTTGGTAGCTTGTTTAATGCTGGTTGGATAGTTAATTAGCTAGCTTGCTAGTTCTACCCAGCATGCTTTCACTGGTTACAGAAAATGAGCCTGCTGGCTAGTTGTCTAACCTGCTTGCTAGGGGATTAGTTCTCTTTTCAACATCATCTGCACACATTACAACTACACACATCCTATACAACTGTAACATTTTGCCAGTATTTGTGTCCCCTTCAAAAATTACTCTTGAAAAATTTTAAGTTTATTGTGCTCCTCAACCCATAATGATATAGGCCTATTACAAAAACATATACACAACAATTTGTATGATATCTTACAAAATACAGCAACATGACAACAAGTTTAGCTTTCTTTACAGTTACATTTTGCAGAGAAAAGATTACTGTGAGCTGGGTACCGGTCATCATTAGTCCCCAGTCGTATCAGAGGCCATTGCAGATGAGTTAAACCGACAAAAGGTGACAACCATGTGACAGCAACAAAGGCTTAGGCAACAAAACGACTAGTAGTGAGTCATTGTGAATTCATAACTATTTATCCTCCTGTCCTCGTTCAGTTTTACTTCTCTCTTTTATTCTCTCTCTCTTTGTGTCAAGTGTTGCTTCATTAATATTTGATGTGACTTAGGATAATGATGCACTTAGACTGTGTGTGTGTGTGTGTGTGGGAGAGAGTAGGAGGCAGAGAGACTCCAGCAGTTCTACAATTTGAAGTTGCAAACTGTGCTGTGCTGAATTAGGATGCACCACCAGAGGCCAGTAAGCAACTGAGTAATGGCAGTGTGTTTTGTTCAAACATGTATGCAGATGTATGAGCATATGTACAACACAGTTTATTTTTTATGATTTTGAAGGGTATTTATACAACATATCACTGCCATCTAACATCTATCATAAGCTGCTTCCATTTCATAATCTAGATGAATTGATGCAGACATAATGAGGTTTCACGTCTTAATATTTCCATAGTTTCATTTTCCTTTCCAAGCCAATATTAGGGATGAATGATTTATTAGATGTTGTAAAATGGCTATTATTCTCAAATTAAACTCTTGCTTCATTACTTTTAATGTAATTTCATTTGAATTCAAGAGATTTCTTCACATGTTTATTGAAGCAGACCAACCTATAAAAGTAGGCGTTGCAATGAAAATGTCATCCAGACAACAGTTTTAGACAACACCTTTTTCTGTGTCAACTCATGTGATTGTGTGAGTCATAACAGGCCTCATGTAACAGATTTAATTTACCATAATTCTCCAAAATATAATGATAATGGACAACTCAGTTTGTGTTTACGAAACAGCTTTGCACAGGATAGACTCTGCACCATGCGTCAGTAGGCAGGAACATCTGGATGATGGAGAAATATGTCTTTGATCTCATTTAGTTCAGTAGATACGTGGATATTAAAGCTAGAAAACATTGTGCTGCAGTGTTTCTGTTTCTGCTGTTGACAGGAGATCAGTGTCTGGAATTTAAATAAGAAAAATCTATTGAATGTCTATAGGACCCAGATTACCATTTTTGCATGAGGCATACAGCTATGGTAATATGGTAGCTATGGCAAATTTGAAATAACTGTAACAAAATGAAGAGCACATTTTGTATAATATTTTCATTTTATAAAAGGTATGCCAAGTCGCCTTCACTGTTTATGCTATGGGATGCATGCTTGTATTTCTTATCTAGAGTTAGGTGAGCCCATTATGCATCCATAATGCATGTAAGATGTATTGTATTGTTTTGTTTTGAGTCCACATCTTAAACTGACACTTTATGCATGAATCTCGACTTTAGTGATAATTGCACATGCATTTTTCCGTGACATCTTCCTACCTTGCTATATCATTTATTTTCAGTTTGCCCTGCATGAAAAGATGATGGGATGTGTTTAGACAGAATGTTAGCTTCTCATATTTTTCAACAGATTCTATTTAATTACACTTACTTTATTCCTCACCAGTGCATACGTTGATGAAAGCCTTTACAAAGTTACACTCTTACTTTGTGCCATTTCATGCATACATTAATACACCATAATAACAAACATTAATACACAGTTACACAGTGCTTTACAAAAAAAACATGCAGTACACACAAAACACACACACAGAGTAGGTCCCCTTGATGTGTGACGCTGAGCTCAGCTGGTCTATCTGTGTGTGTGTTCGGTGTGTGTGTGTGTGTGTGTGTTTATGCACCCTTGTAGAGTGTGTTTTTTTCCTCTTGTGTCCTTTTTTGTGTCCTCATGGAGAGTCTAGTCATTAGATTGTCTGTAAGTCACTTAGCCCCAACTCTAATTCAATTTAAAGACCTAAAGTCAGATGCACTTACACTCATATATGCATTCACATCGATATATGTTGGACAAAACTTAAAGAGCTGAGAATCCACAGATACTGTGTAATATAAAATATAGTGGGTGAGAACATGATGGAGGGGTGTAAAAAAAGGGCTAGGGCTGTCATCATGCACATCCATGTTTGTATTTACATCAAGGGTGCAAATCTATCATGAGTGATAAACAGAGCACTACACATATTGTCTCTATCTTATCTATCTATCAATCTATCTATCTATCTATCTATCTATCTATCTATCTATCTATCTATCTATCTATCTATCTATCTATCTATATGTCTGTCTTATCTAGCGACCACTGTGAGGCTAAATGAACTCATGAACTATCTAAACAAACTGAGGAGTCCTTCAGCTTGAAAATCCTTGAACACTACAGGGATGAATGAGACAAGGACAACACACCAGGGTAAAGGATTTACACACACACATAAAGACATGGACACACACACACACACAGGCTACACTTGCACACAAACTGATCTGCCTCCGTCCAGCCTGATGGTCACTTAATATTTAATTGGAGTTTTTTCTAGTGGTTTGCATCTATCAAAGTGTTCCCTCTAACCTTCTTTAATGTTGCATTTAATAAAACTATCAGGCGGTTTAATTACAACTTAATAATTCCCTAAATCAGAATATAAACCACATGCCTCTAGTGACAACAAAGGCCAACATGTTTACACAGTGTCCATTTGGATGAGTCAAGCAAGGCTAACTTGCTTTTGCCTTGATCGTGCCCTTTGCCCTCTTGTCTCATGAGGGCTGCTCCACTCTGACAGCTACAGGATTAAATACAGACACATGCACTTACAGTAAACTGGCCTTATTCTGTTTTCATTGTGGCTCAGAGTGCATCCAGCCATACACAGTCAACTTAGCTCAGTCTCAAATCTTATCTAATTTATGTTTGCCTTCTAATTTTAGCCCTGGCATTTAGTTCCCTGACTACATTAAGCAACAAAAGGTTTTGAAAATGCCACAATAAAAGCCTGTCTGTATGGTCAGTTTGGTTTCCAAATGGAATTAACCACAAATGGGTGGGCCCTTAAGCTTACACACAAACACAAATCTGCATTGGCAGGAAAAAATCCTTTTGTTCCATTTGTATTCAGTTGTGGCTAAAAGTCCCTCATGGATAGCTAGGAGGGTGGCGCGGTGTGAGTGGGAGAAGGAGGGGGTGTTAGTATTTGGCATAACCGGAGGAGAGGGTCGAGCCAAGCCACAAATGAAAACGCCGCCTGATGCATCGGACCAATTAGAGACAATGTAATAGTAGGCAGCGTTTGGCGCAGCCCCAAATGACCGTGAGAAGAAATGATGATGACGAAAGCGCGTAAGTCGGCAACTGGAAACGAGAGTTGCCTTGGTCGCGCGATTTGAACACAAGTGCCTGCCAGCACGGTACCCGGAGGCTCCACATCCAAGGCACCGGGAAGCTTTGATTACGCGTGCGTTCTCAGTTGGAACGGAGAAGGATATTTCCTAATGTCTCTCTCATCATCGTTTTTTTAGAGATGCGTTGCAAGTTGTGCCATCCTTACATATTTGCGCCACGATAAACTTTGCAGGATAATGAGTCCGATTTGACCAATTAAAAGGGCCAAAAGAGACAGAGAAGTTAATTAACTGACAATGTCCACGACGCACCTTAGCTCTCCGGCGCCCAACCAGAGCTACCTTTCCACGGCCACCTACGAGAAGACGGACCCCTCGGAGGTGAAGAGGCAAATTCGCCTGCTGCTTTTTGGTTTGTGCGTAATCATCGCCGCTGCTACCTTTGTCGGAGGTGTGTATTCGCTGCTGTCTCTCATTCGGATGAGGAGAAAAACATCCCTATGTCTCATTGTGGCTTCCATGTCGGTGGACGACCTGCTCAGTGTGGTCCCTCTCTCCTTGTTCATGCTCCTACAGTGGGAGGCAGATGGAGGTGGAGGATCGGGCAGCCTGTGCACTTCATCTGGACTTCTGTACGTGTTCCAGGGTGTTTCTAGCAATATGAAGGCTTGCCTTATAGCAGCCTACACTTTTTATGTCACCAAGAGATTTGGAGTGCTTCAATCTGTCCGCAGGCCCCTAAGAGTGATATGGGCCATTGCCGGTGTGTGGGCGGTCAGCCTTGCGGTCAGTGTGTTACCTTTGTGCGGATGGGGCAGTTTTACGCCCGCGTTTCTCGGGTGTTTCCCAGAGAGCGACAGTTTTTACACCATACTGCTTTTCTCTTTATACTCCATGTGTTTCTGCGGCTTGTTATTTTTCTTCATCCCTCTCACCTATCAGCTGCTGTGCTCCAGGGAGTCCCAGAGGACTTTACTGTACCCCAGCTATTTGGAGATGGCAAGGGGACTGAGTGGCTCCGTTGCCCTCTGTGATATTCCTTCCTTTTCCCGGGACAGCCTGGACAAAAGTTTCGGTGCCTACAAAGAGCTGAGCCCTAGTTCGTTCGGGACAGAGCTCAACGAGAAAGAGGACAGTGGTCTGTCCCCAGTGTCTGTCAGAGGGCAGAGGACGGCTGCTGTGGGGGACACTCCGGTGGTGTTTGCACAAAAGCGCTTCTCCATGATCCTGGCGGTTGTTCGAGTTATTTTATGGATGCCAATGATGGTAAGCAGCGTGATGCATGCAAATGACAGTATTTGAAGTCAACAGCAACAACATAAGAATATGCCCTGCAAACCATGTAATCTAGCAGATTCAAATGTGGGATGTTATTGTTTCACAAAGAATATGAGCTATGGTGTGTACTTATTTCCAACTTGTTTCCAGTTTTCAGTGGTATTTGGAGTTTGCTCTATTTTGCACTGACAATGAAACGACAATCCAAACAAGTGGAACTGTTTTATTATATTGGAACAACCTCTCACCAAGGGCTGGGCGATATGGAGAAAATCAGATAACAAGATATTATTGTCCTAATAACTTGATATTGTGGATATATTATAGGGTTGACAACTGGTGCTTTCATAAAATATCTTCACAATGAGATTTAATATATACAATCTTCAGTAATTTAGATATAGGCCTAATAACTAAAGGTAAAGGTAAATAATAGAAGAGCTAGAACATACTGGTAACAGAAAATGACATAACTTTACTGTAATGCAGCCTTTAAAATCAGGAAAAGACAACACTTAACCCATTTACGATATTACGACATCCAAAATCTAAGACGATATCTAGTATCATACCACCATATCAATATAATAACAATATATTGCCCAGCCCTACTCTCACCTGTTTTAAGAAAATTATGATTACAAAACTGAATCTTAAAGTAAAATCACTTTAACCTAAACCTCCTGGCTGCCCCAATTAAACTCATCCTATTGTTTCTCTTACTTAGACACTAAGATGAGCAGAACTAAGCTCTTTGGGTCAACCAATTATACTTGGGTGGAAAGTAATTGTAATACCTTTCACCCAAAAGAATAATGAAAGAGTAGGCCTACATTGTTTCCCTTTTGAGGCAAACAGAGAGATGTTCAAGAAGTTTACACATGTGGGCTCTTACAGTAAGTCAGAAAAGTTTCATCTCTTAAAATCCTGTCATGTGATGAAGAAAATAAATTAAAATATTCCTCCTGTTTTGTTGGTGACCTATTATGAAACATTGAATGTCCCTCTGGGCAACTTTGGGAATCACTAGCATTGTATTGAATGAGTTAATCATTTGTTACCTTTACAGTTTTGAATGCATTGATACATTGCATCGTGGTTTGTGGTCTCATATAGGTAAAAACTGACATTTCAAACAACAAGCAGCAATTATTATTATTATTATTATTATTATTATTATTATTATTATTATTATTATTTAATGTCCCATTCAATTAACATTCCTGAAAGGCCTTGAGAACTGTTTTGATCAGAAAATACAACCTAACAATTCAAAATAATTTTTTTTCTGTGGGGGGGCATTTATTTATTTATTTATGTATTGTCTTTACAAAACACACATCTTTTCTAAGATGATTTGTGTCTATGTATCTATTGTATTTGCATTTAAAGATATATCATTTTTAATATAGAAACAAAACATAAGAAAAAGCAAAAAAGCCCAATACGGGCTTCCTTTTCATTCATATGTCTCCCTCCCCACACTTCCTCATGCATATTAAATCACGGAGTCCTCAGTGAATTAATTTCCCTCTTCCTCTTCATTCTCAGACTTTGGTGCTGGTGCGCCACGCAGTGAATGCACGAAGCTCGTCCCTGGAGACGCTGAGCTTCTTTCTCACTCTGCTTGCCCCTGCGGTCACTCCATTATTCGTGCTGTCTGAGCGCTGGATCCACATGCCATGTGGCTGCTTCATTAACTGCAAACGGGATCAAATGCAGGAACCTTCAGGTAAACCATGAGGTTATACAAAGCGATTCACCAGCGAGTGTCTTTATACATGATATACCCCTGAACAAATGTCCCATTGTCATGTAGATGGAAGGGTACTAAAAATGTAATCAACTTATTCTCAATTATTTTTTTCACAGTGATGAAAAGAAAATTTGAGTTCAGTCTTTCTTTCCAACAAGGCTATGGAGTCTACAAGTTGTCACATGCAGCCATGTCTCATAACAGTCGACCCCTTGAGAAGCCTGCCTATCACAACCTCTTTAACTGTGACTTCACTAATGCGCGTCTGGATGCACTAGAAAGTGGCGGGCTCTCCAGCCTGGGGCCTGATTTTGCTTTCAGCACCACCTGCCCTGTGGACAGCGCCTCTCGTGCAGACCTTCTGTTGGAAGCGGTGGCCGGTGGAGGAGAGGCACTGGCCGATTGTCCTTCACTCCCTCATGAGAACCACGGAGATGGCGACGACTTCTGCCGTGTCCCTTCGCTACCTTCTCATCACCAGGAGCATGATCCCAATCTCACTGACACGTCGTCTGTGTTCGAGGGCCCGGAGAGGAGGTTGTCACATGAGGAGTGTCGGAAAATTGAGCTGACGGACTGGGAGTGGTGCAGGAGTAAATCAGAGAGAACACCCAGACAGGTACACAAATCCCCAGAGTCCTCAGTTTATTAATCTTACGTTGATCCATTGAATTACGTCATTTGTACCCATTCATCTGTGGTTTATGGCTGGCTTTAAATGATTTTCCACAATCACACTGTATTGCTTTGCTAACTAGTCAAACAACTGCTGCATTAGCATGCAACATATGGCGATGCACTCTAGAGAGGATCGTTTAGGAGTAATAATTGGCCCCAAACCATAAAAGGGATGGATTTTCAATCTTCATATCTGTGTTTACATTTTGTTCAAAGGGAAATTAAATGTGTTCTTATTGCAGTCCGTCTTTACTGAGATACAGAGACATGCAGCTGTTGGACAGGATCTTGCAGTTTTTGGAGATCAGCTCATTTTACATCAGTATTACTGTAAACATTAACCACTCCAGGTAAGCTCCATTATGTCTGTTTGTGATGTTTTTTTTTGTGCAAGGTGATTTGGTATGCAAATTGAATATAAAAATTAAACACAATCCAGTTTCAATCCATATTTTAGTTACTGTAAATTAAACGCATTCTGTATATCTGTGTATCTATAGTGCAGAGTTATCTCTCTGCCAAGACCCAACGTTGTGCATGTATTATTAAATGTATTATTTTCTTTTTTGCTAAATAGTTGTTCTATCTAGTAGAAGATAAAGACTACAAAATGCAAACAATGCAGCTCAAGACAGTATGCTACAAGCAGATGAATCAATACCCATATCATTTGCTATTGGTAATACCAATTTTCTCTTTATTTGTTGGACCCAATTGAACTGTTAAACAAGGTAAAAATAGTAAGGACTTAATGCTGTATCCTGGCATTGGAGATACCAGACACAGATGAGAGAGCAGCCTCACTTTTCTCTATAAAAACAGCCGCAGGCATTACCTGACATTACCACAGCATAGTAACTGTGACTTTTAGTCCTGTTTCAAATCTGGAACATGTCAGCCCCTTTGGCCTTCAGCATCCACAAATGGGTTTGAAAATCACCAGGAAATGGAATTTGGCACTCACTTTGCATCATGTAAAGACATATTTACCCTCTCTGTGTGTGTGTGTGTGTGTGCTGACTTTCATTTCTGATCCCATGCTTCCTTAGGCTTTAATCACAGATATATACACAGTATACTGGGGCTGCATATAAAAAAATCTGAGATTCAGCAAACACATCTAATGTGCATTCAGATGTAGAGTGTTTTTGTTGAAATGTCATTGGTCCCTTAGGACACATTTCAAACTGTAAATAAACGTTATCACCAAAAGACTACAAGGTGGATAATTAAAATATATATATATATATATATATATATATATATATATATATATATATATATATATATATATATATATATATATATATATATTGATATTGAATGGACAGGAAAATAAGAAGAACAACAAGAATCACTTGCTTGTTCTGTATGTTCTGTAGGCATCAACAACAGATACCGGACAGTGTTGCTTATACAAAATAGGTGGTATATTTTCGTTTCTTTAATTCATTTGTTAAAATATAGGTACGAAAAAAAAGGAAACAGCCACAACAGCACCTCTGTGAGGCTGTATTTAGGCACAGCGGTGCTTTGAACCACATTTAGCATGCTAACATGCTCACAATGACAATGCTAACATGTATGTTTACTATGTTTGTCACCTTTGTTTAGTGTGTTAGCATGTTAACATTTGGTAATTAGCAGCTGAGGCTAATGGGAATGGCATTGGTTTTGCAGGTATATGTCATACATTGAAAACCGGATGATAAATAATGGGTATCACCAAAGTTATTACATTTCATCCAAAATGTTATACCAATCCAGATGGGTCACATCACAGTGGCATTAGATGGAAAGTCAATAGATCACCAAAGTCATTACGATTATTTGTTTTTCCATGTTTCCATTTACATGTTTCAATTTAGTCCGTAGTTATCGAGACATTTCACTACAAAAACATTTCACTACAAAAATAAAAAAATGTCAACCCCATGGTGGTGCCAAAGGAAAAGTTGGGGATCACCAAAATTCATACTTCGGGCAATATGAATGGAAAATATAATATAATAGGAATAAAAGTAATTCAAAGCCGCTCAGCCATGTTGCAAAGGCAATACTTTAAAATCAATGCACAATGGAAATGTTTGCAAAATAATTGCAACATTAAATGTAATACAAACAAGTAAGTTATGTGAAAATACCCAGAATACAAACACACACGCACACATCCATAAATGCACTTCCTACACTGATAGCTTCTGAGCATTACTCAATTGTATTTTCAGCTCTCTCCCTTTGTGTCTCTCTCCATTTACAATGATGCAAAGACAGTGACAGGAACACAGTCAGGGAGGACAAGAGATTGACGCCCTTTTTGTTTTTATGGTGCGTCATAGTCACAATCAAATCATTACATTGAACTAATCTAAATAATTAAGAGGGCTTAATGGGACCTGCCACAGTCTCCTCACTGTCAAATCGCAGGATGCTTCACCTTCCTCCTGGCAGCAATATCACATAATAATAACACATAAAAGTGAAAGAGGTTCACTTGAATGCATGTGTTGAATTTAACTCACGGAAAATGATATGAAAATATGGTTGAAGAATATGAAATATGATTAAAAATGGCTGATATAAATGAGCCCTCTAATTGAAAAATGATGACAAAATGATAATAACAAATTTCATTGATGATTTATAAACAGAAATTGTATTATTCAGATTACATTAGTTGATAAAAATGTTCTGATAACAGCTAAACAGTTTATAGTCAATACGGATAGTTTTGCTATGAGTCTGAAAGGTCTCTAGCTTATCAATGAAGGCCTTGTTCTTATTTTACCAGCAGAGTGTTGTTGGCTGGGCTCTTATGCGTAAGCCTCATGAACTATTAGGGATAGAAATGGCTAGTCAACACATTCATGTCCCTGCCATTAAAGGCACTGTAGGTAGGATTGAGAAGATCCAAGACTTCAAAAACTTCTCATTCCCATTGCCTTTTTCTGCTAAAGGCCAAAATGGTCTCCTAAGCCCGTCCCCCAACAAGGGAGAATACATGTGTGTGCATGAGCAGTGATTGACCAACCCCCTGGCCCTGATTGGTGCATCTGAACAGGGAGCGGTGGATTTTTGCAAATCACACTACAGGCTGTAGGTGGTGCCAGAGGAGCCGGATTTTTTTTTTTTAATTAGCTTCATGTAGTTCTACTCAAACATCTGGTCAGTTTCAGCAAATATGACAGAAATTTCTATAAGTCTTACCTACTGTGCCTTTAACATCATGGACACGATCTAAGCTTAACATTTTGGGCCCTGTGAAAAGGCATTTTCTATTGGCCCCTCCCCTCATCCACAACTATTTATTCTAGAATCTTTTTGGGCCCTCCTTACATGAGGGCCCTGGGTACTAAGCTCTTTTCTTTGGTTTTCCTGTGCAGCGGTCATCAGGTGGTCTGGCAATCCCCTGTGTGCCTTTCAGGGCACTGTATCTCTGCAATCACCCACTGGAAAGACCCTCTCTCTCTCCACCTATGAGGTCAGCAGTGACGGACTCAAAATCTCCAACAATGCCAAGAAGGTAATAGCCCGCTTTTAAGTATTTCATGGAAGGATTAGTTTGATATTTTTGGAAATATGCTTATTGCTTTCTTACTGAGACTTAGATGAAAAGATCAGTATCACTCTCTGTCTGTTCATTAATTAGGCCTACGACGCTAGAGACATTTGAAGCAGCAGGAAACAGCTAGCCTGCAAGTTGTGGTTTTTATGTGGAGTTATGTGCTGCAAGTTGTTGTTGGCCGGTGGTGCCCGTAAAACCACAACTTGGCATAGATTAATGGAAGATATAGTTGAGAGGATTTTGGAGTAAAGAGAAATGTAATAGCCATAAAACATGGGTGATTTGATATGGGACATAGTAAAATAAGACATGTACTATACTAAAGTAAAATAAGACTTACACGGTGGGGTTAAAAAGTTTGGGCACCCCAGGTAAAAATTTGCGTTTGCGATTTGTGCATAAAGAAGTCAAGAAAAGATGGAAATGTCTCCAAAAGGCATCCAATGACAGATTAGACATTCTTATAATATGTCACAAAAGTTAGATTTTATTTCCATCATTTACACTTTCAAAATAACAGAAAACAAAAAAATAGCATCTGCAAAAGTTTTGGCACTCTGTAGAATTTAAAGCATGCACCGCCCCCTTTGGAAAGCTGAGACCTGACAGTGTCATGGATTGTTCTCAATCATCGTCTGGAAAGACCAGGTGATGTCAATTTTAAGGTTTTAAATGCCCAGACTCATCTGACCTTGCCCCAACAATCAGCACCATGGCTTCTTCTAAGCAGTTGTCTAGAAAACTGAAACTGAAGAAGGCTATAGGAAGATAGCAAAGCGTTTTCAGATGCCAATATCCTCTGTTCGGAATGTAATTAAGAAATGGCCGTCATCAGGAACAGTGGAAGTTAAAGCAAAATCTGGAAGACCAAGAAAAATATCAGACAGAACAGCTCGCAGGATTGTGAGAAAAGCAAGTCAAACCCACGTTTGACTGCATGATCATCCAGAAAGACCTGGCAGACACTGGAGTTGTGATACACCATTCCACTATAAAGAGATACTCGTATAGATATGGTCTTCATGGAAGAGTCATCAGAAGAAAATCTCTTCTACGTCTTCACCACAAAAATCAGCGTTTGAAGTTTGCAAATGAACATATAGACAAGCCTGATGTGGAAACAAGTTCTGTGGACCGATGAGGTTAAAATAGAATTTTTTGGTCGGAATGAGCAAAGGTACGTTTGGAGAAGAAAGGGCACAGAATTTAATGAAAAGAACCTCTGTCCAACTGTTAAGCATGGGGGTGGATCAATCATGCTTTGGGGTCGTATTGCAGCCAGTGGCACAGGGAACATTTCTTGAGTAGAAGGAAAAATGGATTCAATAAAATTTCAGCAAATTTTGGACGCTAACTTGATGCCATCTGTGAAAAAGCTGAAGTCAAAGAGAGGATGGCTTCTACAAATGGATAATGATCCTAAACACACCTCAAAAACCACGGTGGATTTCATCAAGAGGCGTAAACTGAAGGTTTTGCCTTGGCCTTCACAATCTCCTGACCTCAACATAATTGAAAATCTATGGATGGACATTGCATTTTTTTGTTTTCTGTCATTTTGAAAGCGTAAATGATGGAAATAAAATCTAACTTTTTGTGACATATTATACGAATGTCGTATCTGTCATTTGATGCCTTTTGGAGATTTTTCCATCTTTTCTTGGCTTCTTTATGCACATTAATACAAATGTTTACCTGGGGTGCCCAAACTTTCAAACCACTGTACTGTGCATCATACAGTGTATTCCAAGATAAAATAGGAAAAGACATGAATGATCCCTGTGATGATATTGCGTTCATTGAATAAAGTCTAGGGATAACTTGAATTATGAATCTCCCTCATCTTAAAGGTGGAAGTGTATCGCTCAAAATCAGTTGGTCATGAGCCCAGTGCAGATGACCCAGCATCCGGAAGCCAGGCTGGAGAAGTGAATGCCAGCAGCGTAGGGATGGGCATGGAGATCGGATTGGAGTTGGGCATCGGAGCTAGGGTTGGCGACACCAACGTCAAGATCCACCTTGAGGTTCTGGAGATATGTGACAACGAGGAGGCCATGGACAGTGTGTCCATCATCTCCAACATCAGCCAGTCCTCCACCCACACCCGCTCGCCGTCGCTGCGTTACTCACGAAGGGAAAACCGCTTTGTCTCCTGCGACCTGGGTGAGACGGCTTCCTACTCTCTGCTCATCCCTAACAGTGCCAACCAAGAGGCAGAGACCATCAATATCACTATACCTGACACTGTGGAGGCTCACAGGCAGAACAGCCGACGGCAGACGCAGGAGAGCTCAGGGTATCGTGAGGAGATACAGCTGCTCAATGAGGCCTACAGAAAGCAAGCTGGGGAGAAGGAAGGGTGACATACTGTACATACAGGATGAAAAGAAGGTGTCTCTTAGGAGGAGGTTGAAGGAGCACTTCTGACGGCAAAGGATGAAAGACAAATTTCCTAATAATTCTATATTTAATTCTTTCTGATCACCACTAATAGAACTGAGAGGGGACCCAAATAGACACTAAAGACTGTTAGAATTGTTTGTTTGCTTAATATTGTACTTCCTCTACAGATAGCATTACGAGTGTACATGTCTGCATAGAGTTAGATGAGCCTAGAAAGGACGAGAGGTGATTACAAATTGAGGAAAATGAGAGAGAGAGAGAGAGAGAGAGACAGAGAGAGAGAGTCATCGGAAGGGAAAGGAAGGACAGGTAAAACAGTATTCCAGCAAAGCATCTAAATTCCTTGCAAGAGTTTCAACCATATGGCAGCCTGTCACATCTAAAATAGATACAGCGAAAGAGACATTCACTTAGAAGTGGAAAATGAGGGTCCCAGGTCTAGTCACAAGCTTCATATGAAGCTGCTCCTTTACGTTACGTCATGGATGACTCAGCCGCGAGGGGAGGGGTCACCTGGTCCATGTGTCTGACTCATCTCAGTGTGTGTTGTTGTGCATTTTTTCATGTGTGAGAAGTAGCCTTGCCTATAAGGATAAGGGTATACATATGAGAGTAATAGTTTGTGGTGTCAGCTACCAAAAGTATTCACGTGTTTCTGCATATATTTGTTTTAACTATGGTGTGTGTTTTCCCTTGTGTCCAACTGCTATGGGTCCATTATGTATTTACACAATTAATCTTGCTTCTATCAAATAAGAATGGGGAGGCGAGAGAAAGGAAACGCCAAGCATTTGAGGGATAGTGCAATGCATTATTGAAGAAAAGGGGATACTTATGCAGAGCAATTTTCTGCCTCATGCACGTTTGGTGCAATTTAAATTAGTGACAGCGTGCATATTTTACTACAGTAAGCAGCATATGAATGTACATTGTAGAGCCACTTTGGGGGATCATCTCTCTGCCTGCTCAGTTCACTGCCCATCCAATCACTTTGTGTATTGAATACGTACATACATTCAGGACTGGAATACATTTTTTATAGATAGTATTATGCATTTCAGTACTGTTTTTGAATGGTAACATCTACCAGAAGCTTATACGGTACATCTTTATTCTCTTTCACAGATGATATATCTGTCACCTATATATGTACATTTACATGTACATACATGTGTGTTTATACATTGCAGTAACCTAGTAAAAAAAAGTATTCAGAGTAACTTTTACGATGGTGTCTTTTTATCTTTCAGCAGTTTGGTTGCATGATCTTTAACAACACCGGCATTTTTGGACTTCATTTACAGGCTTTTAAATTGTCCTTTAGCGAGTCCACTTCATCAGCTGCGGCATGTTCCATCCTCCTGAACATTGTTGTCATTAAAGATTCACCAGAACATTGCCTCCAACTGGATTGCATTGCATTTCTATGTTGAGTGCTCCCGGGCAAAATGTAAAAGAAAATTGTGTACAGGCATATGAATCATAATGAATGTATATTTGTATTTAATGTCAACCATTTTAGCTGTTGAGCAGAGCTTCATCTCTGCAGCCTAACAGAATGGAAGTAATTAGATCATCTGCTTATTCTTATTCCCTCTAAACAGGACAATAGTTCAGCTACTGGTCATTCAACCATTTTCATAAACCCTTGTGATCAATAAATTGTTATTTAATTTGTTTGTGAGAAATTGGGAAATGCACATTAGCATTACAAATTTGTGTTTACTCAGTCATGTTAACCATCTGGACTGATTCTAGAACACACAACCTACTCAAATGGGATCTTTTTTAAAGAATAAAAGCAAATAAAGTGCATTAGCTACCATCATTGGTTGTTGTGCCCCTCAGATGACAGCAACATGACTAATCCACAACAGCTGCATGCTATTTTTTATAATGCTTTTATCAGTGACATAAAATCAGCAGTAAAGACATTACATGTTCTTGTGTTTTAGGGAGGTTTTACAAATTAATCTGTGCAGTTTGCGCAGACATTTAGAGATGTAGCCTTTGTGAAAGGAGAGTAGAGGTAGTGACTGGAAAGCATTTAGTAGAAAAAGTAAAATAATATAAAACAAAAACATAGTTAGTCCTTGGCCACCAGCTATTCCTAATGTTTCATAATTTCTCTGTGATCCAAGGATTTCCACCTCCCACTCACAACCTCTGATTATGCTGCAGCAATAAGGTAGAGGTAAGCCAGCATCAAAATGTAGCATCAATAGCACCGCTTGAAACCTCGAGAAGCCTAAGCTTAGAAGAAGAGGAAAAAAACAACCATGTTAAAATGTGATGCTTTATCTGAGGTCTTGGTTTAATGATTCATTGGGGTCAGAGATCATTTGTATGCATCATAGGTAGACCCGAGGGTATAACAACCATGTGTGCAGAAGAATTGTACATTCACAACAGTACTGAGGGGAGTGGGGGAGGGGGGCTCAGGGCATACAAAACAATCCTTCCCTAGTATCCTTTTATTTCACAACCCATCCAGGGCTTTCTCATATTTTCTCCTCACACCACACACATCCTCAGCATGTCCCTGTATTATTTCCTTTCCTATTTGTGACTGTTCTCCAGCCCAGCCTGTTTACAATCTGACTCCACCTGGCCCCCTCCCGCTGAGACACTGATTGAGCTCACATATTTCAAAAGTAGTGGCAGTCACGCCTATCTTAAAAAAGCAAAGTTGAGCTATTCACAGTTTATTTGTTTGTTCTTTCCTGCTGAAAGACAAGACTGAATGTATTTCTATCAAATCTTAAAATTGAAAAACAAAGGCAGCTGTGGATTTCAAGTGAGACAGCTGAAACCAAGATCCTCAAGATAGAGATTGAAACAAAAAAAATCACATAACCAGGCAAATTTTTCACACAAAGTGACAATGGTTCATTTAATCTGGAAATGATCTACTTCCACTCTGGCTGTGTGGTTGTCTGTGTGGGCAGCTGCATTTCCTTAATCTTAAAAAGGTGATGACACCCTAAATGTGGACATGCACCACACATTTTCATTTCACAGTTTATAAAATTGAACACTTCAAATGCCCGAATGTATAATTGCTATGATGATGGCAGAACAGGAGAGAGAGAGAGAGTGTGAAGAGCAGAAGTTGATTTTAAAGTGGTGATGCATGACATTTCATGACGCAGATCTCGACGGTGCGATGCACTCTCGTGGGCATCATGCACACACGCCATGAATGACAATCGCACCTTTAGTTCCTCTTTCCATTTCTTTTTTCTCTGACATGTGCTTCATGATTGGGTGTTTATATTTTCAGTCATTTTACAAGACACATCCAGAAGAGAGAGATGGGAGGATAGAGAGAAAAAAAGGAAAAACACATCTTTAACTCAACATTCCAGCTAATTTAAAAACTAGAGAGTGTTGAGTGCTGTCCAATTATATAATTGCATGCCAGTGTGAACATTTAAAAATCAGCCAGTTAAGAGTAAAGAGCCGAAACGAGAAAAGAGTGAAAATGCTAACGACCACAAATTCAAAAATAACAATGCAGAAGCAATTATTAATTGAATGGTGTTTTGCCATGTTGTTTTCTCATGGTTTATTAAAAACAATAATGCAGTGTCAAAATTACAACAAGAGTGTTTTTGACTAATTGTTAATGTGTTTAATCCAATGCATTGTTTTTGCTGTTGTTCATTACATTTTATTGGGGTAGATATATTTTTTAAAATCCTATTTTAGAAGGGACTACTGAAAAGCTGCAGACATTTTATGAATATAAGGTTAAGGCTTTGAACCTGCTGATGATATTCATCACATTGCCCGCAATACAGCAGAGCCAGAACCCTTAAGGTGATACAGTCTAGAGCAGTCATGGTAGATCTTTTTCACTTGGCTTTAACATTTAAGGCCCAGACAACAGGTCATTCCCGATGTTCTGTTGAGCTGGGAGCAAGATGAGCTGTTACAGCACAGACTGTCTCTGTCTGCGCATTTATTTTCCCTGGTGTTGATTTTCAGAGCTTGAGGACGTAGTTTAAAAAGTAATATAAATGTATCTTTTCCACCAATCTTCATTCGTTCATTCAAAATTGATTTGCCTAACTATTGACTATTAACATAAGAAGGGTAAATATGTCAGAGGTTTGGGTCTGTGGAATGAATAGCCAAAGGTTTCTTTTCTGGACTGTTGATATGTGTACATAATTCAAACAGTCACCACAATACAGTGACATAATGCAATACACCAGATAAGCATGATGATAGAAAATCCATGTTAAAGGAAACAGGAAAATAATACATAATAAATTGGGTGTACTAATTTCCACAATAGGACATCACTTTAAATGCAGGCGATGACTTATAAAAAGCATATTTCAGTAAACAAAAGGCCAAGACTTAATGGTTTACAAGACATGAAGAATAAAGACTCTACAAAGTATATGATACATATGAACAATTTCCCAAGTTTGTTTGTTGGTATGGGGTAAAAAAAAAACAACAACTGAAGATCTAGCAAAAATGTTTCCCCAAAAATATACAGTAGGCCTACCAGTCAAAAGTTTGGACACACTCTCATTCAAGTGAGTGTGTCTAAATCTTTGACTGGTACTGTATATATCCTTTTGTTGACAGTGATCAACGATGTACAACCTCTGATTAAAGTGTCAACTTTTTTAAAATGGAGACATTTTACTTTTGAAGAAAAAAGGCCATAATATACATTTGGCTCTAATTTTGTTCACAGTCATATCAACTACTGTCCACTCGACAATCACAGCAGCTCTAATGATCTTGTTACTGTATCTGTCATCGAGGAGTACAAATACAACATCTGAAGCAAAGGAGTTGGGACTGTCCTGTTAAAGGCTTTTGCAAAATATTACTAATCAAAGTATAAATGTTTTTTTATTATTATTATTATTATTATTAGTAGTAGTAGTAGTAGTAGTAGTAGTAGTAGTAGTAGTAGTAGTAGTAGTAAGCCTAGGTCAATAGACTAAACAAACTAAAGTTATGCTTAGATAAGCTTTTAATATAGCCACATTTGCTTGTGGGTTATCAAAATGATATGATATGTACACGTATACCAACTCATCTACTGAAGATTGCACGGAGGATTTTGAGAAAAGTGAGTGGAGAGAGGATAACCAATCACAAAGTGCCACGACAATATCATGCCGCAAAACATTCTGACGTTGTTTCTGTGCGACATGGATGCGAATGTATGCAACTATGAATGGACACAAGAAAGCCCAAAGTGCTGTATTTTGACGAGTTAACCTAGATTTAAATAGTACATGTAACTAGCTATCAAGAAATTAACTGTCAGTAGCTACGTAGGCGTAGCCTCATATGTTTGACTTTAGTCTCTGGCCCAAAAGTCCATTCAACACATCTAGCTAGCTAAGCAGCGTTAGCATTAGCGAGTAGCTAACGTTACTTACTAGTTAACGTGACGTTAACTGATATCCTGACAGCGTTTTAGCACCTGGTGTTACCACCGCTTTCTTCTGACGGCGGCGGCATGAGTTCTGGATATGGCGGTGGAGGAGGGAGAAGAGGCAGAAGAGGAGGTCGAGGAAACAGAGATGGAAGCAGAGAAAGATGGGACAGAGGAGGCGGAGGAGGTTCAAGAGGACACAGCTCCGACTTTGACCAGGACCGAGATGGTGGAGGGAGAGGCGGACAACGGGACCGTCCTCCTCCACACCTGAAAGGACGTGAGATTGGTCTGTGGTACGCAAGATACGGAGCCGTGAGGCGGAAACAGGCCGACCGCAGATCGGTAGGGAGTGTGTTTGGTTGGAACGTTATGCTATTGCGCATTGTGTTGAATGGGGCAGGTGGTCAGTCTAAACGGAAGCAGGACCTCCAGCGCAGGTACTAAAATTACAAAGAAGGTGACAGTTTCTTCCTCAATGCGCTTTAGCCTCTGCTAGAAAGTAGGTCTGGTCTCAGGTGTTAACTGCAAAGAGTGGGACATAAGGCTGATTTAATTTGGTAAGTAAGTTAACTGTGCAGAATTGTGCACAGTGATCTGTGGACAAAACCCCGCAGATAGGGGTTATGCCAACCAGATCCTGACACATCTTGTCTCTTTATCAATTTAGTGGGTAGACCTAAACAAAGGCACATTTGTGGATTTCATTTACTGGGTTTGAATGGGTGGCATAATTTGCTTAAATTCAAATAATTACGCAGATTTCACAGTTTAAGAGGGATTCAGTGGGATTTTTCAGAAATGTGGTTAAATACTAATAACAGGGCTTAAAACCAAGCCCTCAGTCACATTTGGTTTGGCTAACTGCAAGGTTATGGCTGAACTTTCCCCTTCCCATGTCTGTGTGCAGCGGGCAGTGGTCCAGATGGATGAGGCCAGAGAGCAGCACATTACCAAGCTGCTTAACTCTGTCCAAAATGATCAGCCTGGTCCTTGGAGAGACGGCTGGGATGCAAGAGTCTCTACCTCTGACAGCTTGCGGACATCTGCCAGTAGCAGTGGTCATTGGTAAGAACGGCTTTCATAGCTATTCTATTTGAGAGTTGCGGTGTAATTTCAAGCTTCCAATAAAGAACATGGGAAAGTTAGATTGGATCAAAGGTTCTGAAGTTATTTTCTCAGCTGTGACTGCTGACACAAGTATGTCTCAAAATGTGTGCATGCAGTTACTTTGACGGGGATCTGTCTGAAGAGGAAAAGCAGAAGATTGAGTTCAAATCTGAGGAAGAGGAGGAAGAAGTTACTCCAGGCCAAAAAAAAGCAACTAACAAATCACAACGGTAACTTTGCAAGCAAATCGGATGCATGCTAAAAGAGATGTTACTTTCTCCAAAAATAAAGTTTAATATTTGATGATACTCTGTGCTACAATCACAGAACAACCAATATTGCCTGGTGATGCCTACATTGTGAATATTTACACTAATGTTTTTGTTTAGTTACTTCTCTCCAGCAGTTGTTAAAGATGAGCCCCCAGAGGCGTGGGATGATGAAGAGCAGCAGGAGGAGGAGGAGAAAGAGAAACTAAGAAGGGAAGACCAGGACCTGGAGTTCTTATTGCAGGAAGTAACCAGAGACAGATCACTGGATGACTGCTTAAAGAGGGATCTGCAGAGCAAGCAGTCAGATCCAAAGTACAGAGAAATGCTGGTAAGCATGAAGATTAGTATCAAGTTTAAACACACACACACACACACACGCCTACAGATTAAAAAATTGTCCACGGTTGCCTCCACCCGACAAACTCTATTTTAGAAATTACAGGATTATAAATATATAATATATCATATAATGTATCATTCCACTGAGTCACTAAGGACTTACTGAATTACATAGAATCTGTGATTATCTGTGGTTATAAGACTTAAATAAGAAACTGTTCCCATTATGTTATAAAACAATGCGGCTGCTCTTCCTTTTACAGATTTTATTCAATGTTTGCTATTTTTATTTTCTTCAGAAATTCAGGGAAAAACTACCATCCTATGGGAAAAAAGGAGGTACGTTCTTAATTTTTTACTAAAATGAATTGGTTAAATAGCAAATTCCTCATCACAAATCACATTTCTGCTAGAGGGAATTTTTCTTTTTCAAATTTGAAATGTCATCACCCTTTTACTCATTACTTATTAATCCTTCCGCTTGCTCTCACCTGCTTCCATCTTTCCGTCTTCAGGAGCTGGTGCAACTGATCAACTCGAACCGTGTCCTGGTGGTGAGCGGGGAAACAGGGTGCGGAAAAACAACTCAGGTCACCCAGTTCATCCTAGATGACTACATCAATAGAGGCGTGGGCTCAATGTGTCGTGTGGTCTGCACACAGCCTCGTCGCATCAGCGCCATCTCGGTATGTAATGTCTCTGTGTATTCATGACTGACTTTGTTGGATTTTCTGTTGCTGTTTGCATCCTGAAGGATAGATGTGGTTGCTAAGGTGTGTGATATGATGTTTATGCACTACATATGTCATTGTCCTGCATTTGTCATGTAAATTAGATAGTTTTTGTATGTGTGTGTGCTTCCTCTCAGGTAGCAGAGCGTGTAGCAGCAGAGAGGGCAGAAAGTGTTGGGAATGGAAATTCTTGTGGTTATCAAATTCGCCTACAGAGGTGAGAAAGTTTCTTCAAACATGTATGTTGCACTAAAATGAACACATGAACAATGAATCAACAATGAAATTGGTTTGTTGCTGAATTAACCAACAGTTATTTTAAATAACAGGCAAGCTTCAAAGTTGATTCATTGTCTTTAGAAAAAAAGACTGAATAGTCTTTTCTTTTTGAAGGGAGTTTCTTTATGAATGGGAAAAATTAAGATTTATTAGGGAACCATATGTGATGAATTATTACCACAGGATTTTTTTTTTTTTTTTCAGTACCGGCAAAAAGTTTGGACACACCTTCTCATTGAATGCGTTTCCTCTATTTTCATGACTATTTACATCGTAGATTATCACTGAAGGCATCAAAACTATAACTGAACACATGTGGAATTATGTACTTAACAAAAAAGGTGTGAAATAACTGAAAACATGTATTCTATTCTAGTTTCTTCAAAGTAGCCACTCTTTACTCTGATTACTGCTTTACTCTTGGCATGCTCTTGATGAGTTTCAAGAGGTAGTCACCTGAAATGGTTTCCCAACAGTCTTGGAGGAGTTCCCAGAGATGCTCAGCACTTGTCGGCCCTTTTGCCTTCACCCTACAATCCAGCTCTCCCCAAATCATCTCGATTGGGTTCAGGTGCAGCACTCCATCACTCTACTTCTTGGTCAAATAGCCCTTACACAGCCTGGAGGTGGCATGCCGCTGCAGGATGCTGTGGTAGCCATGTTGGTTCAGTATGCCTTCAATTTTGAATAAATCCCCAACAGTGTCACCAGCAAAGCACCCCCACACCATCACACCTCCTCCTCCATGCGTTACGGTGGGAACCAGGCATGTAGAATCCATCCGGTCACCTTTTCTCCGTCGCACAATGAGACGACAGTTGGAACCAAAGATCTCAAATTTGGAGTCATCAGACCAAAGCCCAGATTTCCACTGGTCTAATGCCCATTCCTTGTATTTCTTGGCCCAAACAAATCTCTTCTGCTTGTTGCCTCTCCTTATGGTTTCCTAGCTGCTATTTGACCACGAAGGCCTGATTCGCACAGTCTCCTCTTAACAGTTGTTGTAGAGATGTGTCTGCTGCTAGAAGTCTGTGTGGTATTCATCTGGTCTCTAATCTGAGCTGCTGTTAACTTGCGATTTCTGAGGCTGGTGACTCGGATGAAGTTATCCTCAGCAGCAGAGGTGACTCTTGGTCTTCCTTTCCTGGGGCGGTCCTCATGTGAGCCAGTTTCGTTGTAGCGCTTGATGGTTTTTGTGACTGCACTTGGGGACACATTCAAAGTTTTAGCAATTTTCCGGACCGACTGACCTTCATTTCTTAAAGTAATGTTGGCCAATCATTTCTTTTTACTTAGCTGATTGGTTCTTGCCATAATATGAATTCTAACAGTTGTCCAAAAGGGCTGTTGGCTGTGTATCAACTTGACTTCTGCACAACACAACACATTAATAAGGCAAGAAATTCCACTAATAATTAACCCTGACAAGGCACACCTGTGAAGTGAAAACCATTCCAGGGGACTACCTCATGAAGCTCATTGCCTTGAGAGCTGGACCGCAGAGCGAAGGCAAAAGGGCCGACAAGTGCTGAGCACCTCTTGGAACTCCTTCAAGACCGTTGGAAACATTTCAGGTGACTACCTCTTGAAGCTCATCAAGGGAAGCTCAAATAAAGTACTCACTGTAACTTTTCTATATCTTTTAATGTGATTTTATTCTTTTCTTTAGTTTCATCAAGTTACTGCAGTTGTGATTTGCAGATCTCCTTAATGGAGAAAAGCAGTCACTGTTTTGTATCAAAGAAAGTGAAGTCCATGCAGATTTAAAAAAGCTTCTCTTTAAGCGTGCTGCTCTGCTGCCATTGCCCACTGTCATTGTCACTAATGTAGACCATGGGTGTCTCACAGTGGCTATACTGTATGCAAAAGCTGGCAATTTGTATCTCAAGCTTTAAATTTCAGTTGATGCACCAAAGTACACACTTCTACACTTCTACTTCTACACCTCTTATGTTGGTCTCTCAATGGGTAATCAACTTCTTAAAAAGCTGAATACAAATAGGCCAGAAGACATTTAATCAAATCTTTGGAAACTTCAGTTACATTTGCAGGAAAGGAGTGCATTTGCCTACACAACTCATGAACTAGGAAATGGTTTAGAGTAAATGTTATTGATCTGACTCGTAATAATCTTACTCAGCTATGAGTTTTGCAAACAGTCACAAACAGCCAGAGACAGTGTAGAACCTGTGTTTGGATGTTTGGAGAACATCACCTTAGAGATGACAGTAGCCCCTTTTAAATTTCTCTACTTATCTTATTACTTATTACTCTGATTATCAGACACAATCCATTTAGTTGTTCCCCAATCTACTTATAAATGGATGGTGACATCTTCAGTATGGGCGAGGTTGGATTCCCAACCAGGCAAAGCAGGCAACTGTTCTCTGGGCCCAAAAGCTCAATGCTTACAGAGTGTCAACTCTCTTTTTACTGATTTAATTGAAACCTTCTTTCAAGCCTTAAAGGTGCCCTGCCACGCAAAACCATTTAAACTTGCATTTTTTGAAATATGTATGAACTGCTACCTCCTCCGTCAGCTCTAGCTACTGAAAAGAAATAGGCGGAGAAATCCGGGCCAATCACAACAGCTGGTCAGTCTGATGTCATGTTGCCTGAGCTCATTACTATTCATGAGCTCACCCAGTTGTGCTAAATAAAGGATGCTGATAGCCAGGGCCTCATTGGCTAGCAGTTAGCCAATCAGAGTCAAGCAGCTTAGCTCATTGAATATGAATGGAACTGGCACAAATCGAGCCGAGTCTTCCTGCAGGCTTTCTATACCACGCTAGACACCCACACAAAAAATATTACAGAGTCTATGGTAGAACTTCAGACATTACCACAAAGTAATGAAATATGTGTGGCAGGGCACCTTTAGGGTTGATGCTGCTTTATTACCTAACCTTCAGGCTGTGTATGGAAGTCCCTGTGACAAAATGCATTTGCAAGATTGTACTTATATGGGGCATTTTACAAATGTAATTTGTGATTCATCAAGAAACCACTCAGCAAACCTTTTCCATGTGGTATTACAGTATAGAAAACTGTACTGTGAGACTGTGAGGTAATTGAGGCCCAGCAGCATCTATTTGCTATTTATAATAAACATGCTTAAATAATAGGGATGGGGCGATATGCTTTTGTCCCGATTTGATTCTTTCACAACACGTGGGTGCTGATTCGATTTTCATTTAGTATGATTCTAGCAGTATTGTGATTCGTTAGAAATTGAGTATTGCCATTTTCTTCAACAAAAACAAAAGTTGAATAGGGACAGATGCTTGGACGAATCTCCAATGCACAGCATCATAGCATTTATAGCTGTTGCTAGTTCCAATGCCCGTCCCTAGAAGGGCTTTTAATCAGCCATAAAAATGACCATTAAACATTGCCACATTAAAATACATAAAGCACATAAACATACAAGACACATCCATCTGTGTACATCTGTCCATAATTAGTCTAATAAATATGAGTTGGCTTTTACGGTTCACATGTTATATATGCTGTTGGTGATCTTTAATCTTTTTATCAGTATAGTTTTATTAGGCCGACTGTTTATTTGGTTGTTTCACTGGTTTTGTTATTTGATAGTTTACTTTGTGTATTGATGTTGTAAAACACTTTTATGGCCCTGTTTCAAAAAGTGCTTTGTCAAAAAATATATAGACCTTTTTCAATGGACTCCATTGCTAGGCAACAGCCTGGCCCCTTGTTCTCTTACTGTCTTTTGATGCCATTCACATACACTGCAACAAGAAATCAACTTGGGTCCATTTGGAAAGTTTATGCTCACATCTGTGAAAAGGTTACAATTATTGTATACTATATTATTGTTATTTCTCATTTGGAAATGTCACACACACATCAATTATGCTATGAAGCCTTTAATGGGGTTTGGTTATCAGTGAAATGAAGCGTTGCGTTAGTTCACGCAGGACACGAAAGTCATACGCCGGCTGATTGAATTATCATTTCTATCAGTCACACACTAATCACAGCCCATTCTCCATTTAAATATGACTCTCCCTCACTAATCATCATAATCCCTGCTACATCAATGCTGCATCCTGCCAGAGTCCGAACATGAGTCAAAGGTTAAAAGGGTTTCAATGTCTTGTACCTCATGTAAAGGGCTCATTGAGTGGAAACTGATCTCAATTCCAAAATTTGTAAAAATGCATGTCTCCTTAAAAAAATGTAATATGGAATGAATGATGTTCAGTGTGATCTTGTAGTTAATCTGTTCTGTCATGAACTGAAAAATGCAGACCAGTCTGTAGATTAATTTACTGTGTGTATACACAAAAAAGATTCATCTTGATAATTTTTGTCCCTTTTTTAAGGTTCAGCTAATCAAGGGAGCATCATAAAGAGTGGAGCCGTTAGCAGCAAACATAACTGTATTTCCATTTGTTGCAATAAATGGTTAAATCTATAAAAAGACTGAAATGCATCATTCAGATGTTCTATATGAGAGGCAGTTTCTGCTTTGTTTGGGATTCAATGAAAGAACTTGTCATCACTAATACTTGTGCAAAGTTTAAAGAGTTTAAATGCAAGTGCCTATTTCAACCAATTACATTTAAATATCAGCAACATTTTATAGCAACATCAATCTCAGCTCTATGCACACTTCAGTGTACAGGCTGAGCATCAGGATATTGCTGCTATGAAATAATCTTTGAGCAACCAACTTAAAGAAATAATGTGGAATCCTGTGGAAAAGGAGGGTATAAATATACGAAAGATAATGTAGTCTTTAACAGTCACATACTGTACACAAATGTAGGGAAATAACCTGAGACTCATTCTGGAAACCTCTGTTTTCCCTTTATGCTCGTCTTAATTTGTGTCATTTGGGAAATGTCCAGTATTTGTTTCTCTATTTCAGCCGGTTACCACGGAGACAAGGTTCGGTCCTGTACTGTACAACGGGCATTATTCTTCAGTGGCTTCGCTCAGACCCGTAAGTTTCCCCCACCCCGCAGCCGTGCTTCCTCATCCTCATCACATCTTCTCCTCTTCTCTGCTTTCCTCTTTGTGTCTCGATTCCAGCTGTCCTTCTTCTACTCTCGTATTCCCTCTGTATCACTCCGTTTTATCCCCATTGATTTGTGGTTGACTCTACTGTCTGTGGAAGGAGCATTAGTATGGGTCCCCATTCTCATGAAGACACACATACACACACAGCTTCTGTTGACTCATCCCTGCATGCTCATCCTTGCATTGTCTCCAGTGTCTTCAGACAAACCACAGTAACTAAGTGAGGGTGCCAGCTTTTATTGTTTTTTTCAGTTGTCTTGCTTCATGGTCTTTCAGAATTGGCACTACTTTAGTAAGTTATTTACGGACTACAGTCGTCTGACAAAATGTTGCAACGTTTTGGCATTGATGTATATTTACACACTCACAGTCTGTATGGACTGCAGCACTGTTCACACTTGTCACTTTTGGTGTGACTATTTGTCTCCAGCCATCACATTAGTGATGCATTAATGTTTTCAGTCCCACCGACCCTTTTGATCATTACAGACTACTGCTGTACGGATAAGCACAGAGCCCATTTCTAGTTTAGATCACAAAGGTATCAAATATTTCAGACTTACTATAAATGTTAATGTAAAGTGTATAATATGTAAAGCTGTGTAAACTGTTTTACTAAATATCATCTCACATATCATCATATCTCTCAAAGTGAGTAAAAACGGCATCTAGTTATAGCTACCGACCAAAAAATGTAAAAACAAACAAAATGTGCATCTATGCTTCATGGTTCAAGAATTGTGCTGCAAAATGGGAAAAAAAGGAACCAGATCGGTAATGCTAACTAAAAATATGATCTTCTTGGTAGAGGTATCAAGTACAGAAATAGACACATAATTTCTATTTTTCACCATAGCCTATTAATATTAATGGACAAAGCATCCGGTGCGGCGAAGTACTGCAAATGAGGAAGTGCCTTAAACCTGCATTCTATCTTAATTCCTGTAGGGGGCGAGATGTGCGGTTACAAAAGGAGGTTGGTTTCTGTAGAAGTCTATGAGAAAGTGACCAACTTCTCACTTGATTTATTACTTCAGTAAACATTGTAATAATGACTTTATGGTCTCAATCGCTAGTTTTAAGACTTCTGCAACACAGAACGATGTTCATTTTTGGAATAATGGTCTCGTTGATTTTAAAATCAACGATAAAGCAGGGAGTGTTTTTGGGCGTGGCTATGATGTGATTGACAGTAGTCTTATATGTAATATAACTATGGGACAAAGATATATTTGAAAACCTAGCGAAGGTAAATCTTACCTCGAATTATGTAAGCTAGCTTTCAGCAGCAGTTGCATCCAGATTGCCAGAGAAAGTGTGTAACGTAGAGTGTAGCAGCAGCGTCGCCAACTCTCAGTCACAGTCACATACCCCCCAACAGTCTGTGGCTCCTCCCTCACTCCTACCTCTCGCCTAAAATCATCACATCCACAACCAAGATGGCTGCGCCCGTAACGGTGAACTCAGCGACTCACAGCTGATCTCCTCAAACCAATGGGTGACATCACACATGCTCTGTCCATTAATATTAACAGTGTATTATTAAAGTCAGATGAGGATACACTAAAGGCACCTTATATCAACCACAGACTTTTTCCCTTGACCATTTCCCTTCTCGTTCTGTGTGTCAGATTGTTGTCTAGTATCAGCCACCTGGTGTTGGACGAGATCCACGAGAGAAACCTGCAATCGGACGTTTTGCTCATCATTGTGAAGAACCTACTCAACTTTCGAGACGACCTGAAGATCGTCCTCATGAGTGCCACGCTCAACGCAGAGAAGTTTTCTAAATATTTTGGTATGCAGCCCATCAAAAGACATACCAAAGTTTGGTCAGCATTAATCTTGCAGTTTCAGTGTTTTGGACATCTTCTCCTTCTCATCAACCCATTCCCCTGTGTTCAAACCTATAGACAACTGTCAAATAATCCACATCCCTGGTTTGACGTTCCCAGTAAAGGAGTTCTTGCTTGAGGACATTGTGGAGATGACCAGGTAGAACAACACTGCTGCCAAACATACACATACAAAGTCACACCCATGCACAGACACAAATACAAAAATTCAAATGGAACCACTTCACCTCTTTAGTTTGAATGGGGTCTGGTTGATATGTCTTCCAGGTATCGGTCCCAGAATCGGGACAGTCGCCCCTCATGGAAGAAAGGCTTTTGGCAGGGGCGCCACTCCAGACCGGAGAAGGAAGAGAAAGAGGCTGAATACAAGGAGAGCTGGCCTAGTTATGCACGGACACTGCAGGACAGGTGAGTTGTTGAGAACAGCAGGGTAGTAAGATTGAGAGGTGGATAGATGTGTTGTGGGGAGGTGGGGACTGGGAGGATTTGACTTTGGGACATTCACATTTTAATATAAATAACTCTGTTTCTTTGTGAATTTAAACTTCAAGTTTACTTGAGTATGCTAAAGCTGAATACAGAGCCGGGTGAGTGCTTTGGACCACTTTAGATTTGTTAAGTTACACACTCATTTATCTGCATTGAAGTGTACCTACGCCTTAAGTTGCTGCAGTGTTTCCTAAAGTGTGAAAAAAGGTAATGTTGTAGCTTATTTGCTCCTCTTCAAAAATGTAACTACACTATACACTATTGGCATATACTGTAATTTATTACTGAATCTTTATGGTGCGGTTTTCCCTCCTGCTACTGCCCCAACATTTTTGAGGAGACCAGCTCCACTTAAGATGTCATCCTCTTCTCCATAACACTCAAACACAGCAAAAAAGACTTCATCATTAAGTTCACCTAACTGTCCAGTCCCTTTTCTTTCCATTTGCCACCATTCTTACTGCTCAGTATCACAAGGTTAATGCAACAAAATGTAAAGATGATTACTTGTAGTGTACTGTACTGTCTGAACATTCATGTTATGCCACTCAGTGGACAGAGCTTTATATTACTTCCTACACTGTATGCAGTACAGTAAGTGTCTGATGCCCAAGTGTAATTTAGGCTTAAGGGGCAAAACAAGTTTAGGGCCTATTTATCACTTCATTGCTGTGACTTTAAAAAAAAAATTAATATTTGTTTAAGTTTATCATCAAACAGTAGTCAGGTGACCATATGAACATTGAAATAGTTTTTCTTCCTGGTTTGGGATGTAGCAATCACTTAAATTTAATGTTGTTCCCATGTTAAAGCACAGGAGATGTTTGATTATTTATTTATTGTCTGTGTTTTTACAGATACTCTGACAACACCATTGAGGCACTGGAGATGTTGGACAATGATGAGAAGATTGACCTGGAGTTGATTGTGGCGCTGATCCGCCATATTGTGCTCAATGAGGAGGCAAGTTTAACTTTTTTTGGGCTTGGTTTCAGGGCAGCCAACTGAATCTGGCTTTATTCTGGTGTCTTAAATTAGATTTTTGATGAAGTACATTTGTAATGAAAATGGGATTTTAGGGAGTTTGTTCTATTGGTCTGAGCATTCTGAGTTTGTGTCATGGACATTTTTTTTAAGATGGATCTTGGACTTCGTCCAACACTGATCATAGACAGGCTAACAGAGCAGTGTTCTATTAGAAAAATAGTGTCAGATCAAATAAAAGTGAATAGCTGACGCAGAAACTGACAAAAAGAATACATTAGATTTCTAGGTAGAGAAGATGGAAGGAACAGGATGGCAATCTTCCAAACACTGAGCAACATTAGATCAGAGGAAATAACACACATCCTGGCAGAAGATCTGTGCTAATGAGTGATCAAACAGGTGCTCTCCCAAAACCATTCCCTTGTTTCTCTTTCCAATTCTTGTTAAATTTTCTCTTTTTATGTCATTTCAGTGTTCAGTTCAGCCTTTGGTAATGTGGAATATTCTGTCAACTAAGTCCGATCAAACATCTCTCTCTTTTTTTAGTGAATTTACTTTTTCAGTAGACCCAGTCCTGCTGTGGCCATATCAGGAGATTATCATGCAGACGTAATGAAGGCAGAGCAAAAGGTTTAGAAAAATAGTCATTTCATTTCATTCAGGTCAAATTTGTATATGATGCATGTTTCTTGTATTCTTCAAATGTTTCTAGTCAGAGTCACTTAAGCCTGTGCCAACATGTGAAAACAGAGCTGCGCAATGGAAAATATTGTCACAATACCATTCAGTGTAGTCTTTTGTCACTATTAAAAAAGAAAACAGCAAGGTGAGGACAACTTAGGAAATGAAGTGCTCGAATAGAAGGAAGAGGCAAAATTACAACGTCTGGTCTAATTTTCCCTGTATTCTTTTTTTTTTTTTTTTTTTTTTTTCAATTGAAGTGATACTAGTATAACTTATTTGTTAGTTTGTGGCTGTGCAAGACTAAAGAACAGAAAAATGAGACAGGCCCAGAATGACGAGTGACTAACGCAGACAGAGAGAATAATTTTCCCTTTCCATATAAGCCAAATCTCTATCAGTCACGGACCCTGAGCCAGGCGACCAGCTGATTCACCGTGGCAATGTCAAACAGCCGAGCGGGAACGGTCTGATTCGCTGTGACGGCGTTCTGAACCGAGGGTACGGGACTGCTGCCAGGCTTTAGACTTTGATGATTGGTTAATTATGGTACAGGCATTAATGAACGCCTGCTGTGTGTGTGTGTGTGTGTGTGTGTGTGTGTGTGTGTGTGTGTGTGTGTGTGTGTGTGTGTGTGTGTGTGTGTGTGTGTGTGTGTGTGTGTGTGTGTGTGTGTGTGTGTGTGTGTGTGTGTGTGTGTGTGTGTGTGTGTGTGTGTGTGAGTGTGTGAGAGTATGTGTGTGTGGGGGGGTTTGTGCTGTTACTTTATTTTTAGTTGGAATTAATCGGAGCCTCTTGTGTGAACATACGGTTCTGTCAGGCTGTAACTCGGCTCACTCTCTTCCAGCTCTCTCTTTCACATGCACATACATTAACACACACATGCAGTCCCATGTGGGTGAGCACTGGTAATAATAATTAGCTTTAATTAAAAGACAGGGTTGCTCAGGGCCCAAAAGCTACTTAATGTCTGTTCTTCATATCCCCTTCATTCCTCACAGGAAATAAATAGTCCTTTTTAATGAGTGGGTTATTTTGTATCAACTTAATATTATCCTGAGTTTTGTTTAAATTTAGGTCTTTGATGTGGCAAAATAGCATTACCAGAAACCTCTTCCCATTGATGATAAACTAAAAGTTGTATTTTGCTCAGGTTTTCCAAGTTATATTAGTCTTTAGTTAATATCTATGCCTCTAAAAACATCATTAATCTCTGGCCTTTTCAGCATGTTGCATACAGCATTGTCTTTAGCAGCTGCTCTGGTTTGCTTTGTACAATCTGATCTGCATGTAAATGTCATAAATTGCAGCCCTTATATTTGTTGTCAAAGATTAGGTCACATACTTCTTAACACCTTGGAACACACGTAACTATCTTAAGAGAATATGTCATTTATGGAAAGATGTTAGTGAACACTGATGCATTGAGAAGTTTGCCATTTTATTAGGAAGGCTTTGGCAGCATTATTTATATTTATTCACTTCAAGCCTCTTCTGTCCCAGCGATGTGCTGGTGGGAACCAGCCGCTACCGATGGTTGCTCTGTTGTCTGACAAGCGACTGACCGCTCGCCGCAGCTAGAGATCACGTGTTTACTTTCAGTTCCGTCCCCATCAGCTGTTGAGGATGCCGGTCTCCCATCATCATTGCAGTTTGCCTTGCTCAATGCTCATTCCATTTCTAACTAAACTTTTATTCTTAACAAGATTTTTACCAGTGAGAATATGGATCTTACGGAAACGTGGCAAACTGAAAATGAGTTTGTTCACTTAAATGAGCTCTGTCCTGTTGTTTACTCTGTTCCCGGGACGCCCCAAATGGCATGCCATGGTGGGGGGCCGGCTGTTGTGCATTGGGACAGATTCTTATGTAAAGCTATAAACTCTGAAAGTTGTTCTTCTTTTGAATCACATATGTTCAAAGTAGGTTCACACTTTTTACAGTGTGTTAATTTACCGTTCTCCTGGCCCGGCAGGCATCTTGCTTACGGATTTTACTGACTTCCTATCATCTAGGAACTAAGTAAGGATTACTTTAAAGGAGATGCTGAGAAAGTCGAGAAGTCTCTTCATATATCCTTGAATAAGCACAATCCCAGAACCTTATTTGACACCATTAATACATTAGTTGACACTATTAATGCCTCCCTCTGACCCTCAAGCAACTATGTCATCTAAGTCGGACTGTAATGAATTCCTCCACTCTTTTGTAAATAAGATCAGAGATGTTAGGGCAAACATCTCACCTTCACTTTCTCAGAACTCTGCCTGTGACTTGTCTCCCGCTTATTCTTGGTCAATTTTTTAAACCTGTGACATTACATGATATCACCTCTCTGTGTACTTACTTTAAAACCCTTATCTTGTCCTATGGGTGTTGTCCCTTCTGTGCTATTTGTACAAGCGTTTGACTCCATTGGCCCAGTATTGTTAGGATGCTTAATACTTCATTTTTAACTGGTGTCGTTCCTAGTTTTTTTTAAACATGCTGTTGATAAGGTTGTACTTAAAAAGCCCAGTTTGGATCCACTACAACCTAAGAGCTAAAGGCCAATATCCAAACTTCCATTCATGCAAAAACTTAATAAAAAAAAAAGTAGTAGCAGAGCAACTCACCCTTTTTCCAGATAATCACGAGTTGTTTGAAAAATTCCAGTCTGGTTTCCTGAAAAAGTGTTCTATGAAAACTGCAAAAGTTTCTAGTGATATTATGATGTCAGCTGACTCTAAGCAATATACAGTTTTGATTCTATTGGACATTTCTTCTGCTTTTGACACTATTGATCATAACATTATGATAAATAGTCTTCGTGAACTGGTTGGGATGTCTGGATCAGTTTTCAAATGGTTTTCATCCTACCTTTCTGGTAGAAGTTTTAGTGTTTATGTGAATCAGATCATGTCTGAAACTGGTACCAGCACACTGTCGTGTGGGGTACCTCAAGGTTCTGTCTTGGGACCTATTGTGTTCCTCTTCTACATATTTCCTCTAGGGCAGATGTATGTAGATGATATTAAACTGTACTGCTCGTTTAAGGAAACTGAGGTAGCTAAACTGTCTCCTTTAATCAACTGTTTGACTAGTATCACACAGTGGTTATGTGACAACGTTTTGCTTCTGAACTCAGATAAAACAGAGCCACTAATTGTCGCCCCTGAAAGTCGAATCCCTCAGATAAAGCAGCACATTGGTGACTTAGGCTCGTCTGTCCAGCCAAGCATCAAGATCTTAGGTGTTGTTTTTGATTCAGCTATGTCCTTGGAGCTCCACTCATTAACAAAAGAGCACACATCACACCTGTTTTAGCAGCACTTCACTGGTTACCAGTCCAGTATAGAATTCATTTTAAACTCTTAGTCCTTACATTTAGAGCCCTGCACAGTCAAGTTCCTTCCTACATCTCTGACTTGATACAGCTTCATACTCCCACCCGTAGTCTGAGGTCATTAGGTGAGAGGCTATTAGTGGTCCCCCACACTCATTTTAAAACTAGAGGGGATCAATCATTGGCTCCTAGGCTGTAGAATGACTTGCCTCCATCTCTACATTGTGTGAATTATGTTGGATCGTTTAAAAAGCAATTAAAGACTCTGCTGTTCAAGCAGGCTTTTAGTTAGTTGAGTTTTTTTTTTGTTATTTATGTTTTCTATTTGTATTTACATTTTCTTGTATTTTAATTTGTTGTATTGTATGACATTTTATTGTAAAGCACTTTGTGATTTTAAACTGTGAAAGGCGCTATACAAATAAACTTTACTTACTAAAGTATGTTTCAACAACACACAATTCAAAGTGCTTTACATAAAACATTAAAAAGCTGTTGAAAACAATTAAGGAGAATATTAAAAACTGCTAAAATAGAATGAGACATGTATGAAATACAATCATTAAAGTAACAATGCTGCAAGAAATGAGCAATTGCTTTTTATTTACTAAAAAAAGGTTAATAGAAAAACATGTCCGTGATTGATATGATTTTTGCAAGCATCTAGGACAGATAATTTGTCAATTTAGCGACATATCGATTATTATTATTATTATTATTGATTATATTCCGATTGGTCGCCTGCCAATTGGAAGGTTGGTGGTTCGATCCCTGGCCCTGCAGTCCCAAGTGTTCTTGGGCAAGACACTGAACCCCGAGCAGCCCCCGATGCTGCGCCATCGGAGTGTAGATGTGTGTGAGTGTATTGTGTATATGTGTCTGTATTTATGTGATGAGCAGGTGGCACCTTGTTCGGCAGCCTCACAGTGTATGAATGTGTGTGAATGGTGAATGGTTCCTGCTATGTAATAGTGATTTGAGTGGTCGTTAAGACTAGATAAGTGCTATATAAGAACAGTCAATTTACAGTCCATCTGTTGTAACCAGTCTATGGTTGTTGTACCAGTCTTGCATGCTTGATTTATTGTATTATTCTCTGTCCTAATCTTTGCTGCTCTAATAAAATCATTGCTCCACATCAATAATTAAAGGTATCCTTAGCTATTGTAACATAATGATATATTGTTTTTATGTTTGGGGGATGACATCTACTTTACGTTAAGTGGCCATCCATTTAATTGTCAGACAGCTCAATGTGCAGAGATTTGCATGCACTGGAATACCTCCAACTCTGTGAGCCACCATCATCTGTTATCCTGCTGTTATGTTTGTGTGCCTCTATATTTTCCAGGTGACTAATTTCTTTTTAACTGCTTTGATAAAGTCTGTCCGTGTGGTAATGTGAAGCAGAGGCTATGATGTTGTTGTCATAATGATGTTGGCAGGCAATGTCAGGGCATATTGTTTTGGCTGAATGTGCCAGAGCTCAGGTCAAGTCATCTCCATCTGCCTCGGCTTAGCTCCACCGAGGACACGGGCACCTTGTTCCCTTGGCTCAGTTGTTGCAGAGGCTCCTTCAGCTAATGGCTTTTTGTTTCCGTTGGCAGTTTGTTTTGTGTTTTTTTTTTTTTTTTTTCTCCTCTGAAGCCCCACTGGGTTTTGTGTGTCTTTCAACGGCTAAGTGTTGTGTCACGTCTTTTGTCTGACAGGAAGGAGCAATCTTGGTCTTCCTGCCTGGCTGGGCCGAAATCAGCAGTCTCAATGACCTGCTCACTGCTCAGAAGATGTTCCAATCAGGTAACTGCACATAGAGCTGGAACAATTCCAAATTTTACTTTACAATTAATTGGCTCCGAAATAATTGCGATTAACAATGTAATTGTCTCTTTCAGTCCAGTTTAAAAATATTTATTTATGAATTTGTTTTGCAATCAAATTAAAGTTTTGAATGAATCCCAGATACATCTTTTGGTTATTTCATTGTTATGTGACCCAAAAAATGTTATAACACAATTATACAGCCTATGAAGTAAACCATGGCCGTTTATTATCATAAAACATTGTGTTTGTTTCTTAAATGAATATAAAACCGACAGTTACCATCAACAGTCATACCCCTTAGATAATAATTCATTAATTGCAGTTAGACAAAGAAATGGCGATTATGTAAAAACTATTGTAATTAGACAATTATTTAATAATTTTTACAGGTAGGGCCGCACGATTATGGCCAAAATGATAATCACAATTATTTTGATTAATATCGTGATCACGATTAATTATCACGATTATTTGTTGATTTTAACCAAAACTAATTTTAAAAGTCACATCACTATTTATAACTGCTTTCACATCCATATTATGCTACATTCTTTTTATGTTGAAGTTGTGTGTTGTATAGACATACAGCCGCAACACATGTAAATTTATTGTATGTATGTTTTTGTTTTTCTGTCCTTATTAAATAATAGTACACTCCTATTTGTTGCCAAAGATGAACAAATAACAGGGATAATTTGTTTCTTTCTCAATGTTTACCAGGTTATTTAAGGTTATATTTTTAGACATAATAGTTTACGCACACACTATTATCTTATGCATGTGCTTCGTTTGAGTTTTTCTTTTGTGTCCTGTTGTGTTTCAGACCGGTTCGTTATCATCCCTTTGCACTCCCTCATGCCAACCGTTAATCAGACGCAGGTCAGCATTCTTCTTTCGTCTTTCTCTGACTGTCTCTGTGTGTCTGCCCATTGCTTTACTCCCTCTTCAGTATCAGAAAAGTCCAATCTCTTTCTCCCTCACTATTCTCAGGTGTTCAAAAAGCCTCCACCTGGAATTAGAAAGATTGTGATTGCTACCAATATAGCTGAGACCAGGTAGGGTCTGTGTCTGTGTCTGTCTGTGTGTGTGTCTGTGTCTGTCTGTGCTAAGCATTCTTGACAGACTGCTTTAAGGGTTTCTTTTTTCTGTTTGATCTGGTCTTCATTCCAGACTAATTTTTCCTTTCGCTCCCTCTTTTTTTCTCTCTCCATTTTTCCTCACAGCATCACCATAGATGACGTGGTGTATGTGATAGATGGAGGCAAGATTAAGGAGACCCACTTTGACACCAACAACAACATCAGCACTATGACAGCAGAGTGGGTTAGCCTGGCCAATGCCAAGCAGAGGAAAGGACGTGCCGGCAGGTATGTGTGTGTGTGTGTTTGTCTGCACACGAGTATATGTGGATATCTTTATAATGAGGGCATGGTGTATATTAGTGCCTCTGGGTATGCAATGCTAATCTGGAAGGATTATTTTCCCTTCCAATCGTCTCAGCTCAATGTCAGTCTTCTCCATCAGCTCCTTCCTGCCTTCCTAACAACTGAGAAAGGCAAAGCGTAGTCACTCCCAGGTTGTTTCCGGTCTATGACTCGAGACGTCTGTTCTGTTAACTATCTCTGACATCAAAGTGGAGCAAAGCACATTTAGGAGGAGCTGCTTACTGAGTGAAGTTTCATCCCATTGATTTTAAATGAAGCATTTGTCACAGGACTAATGTAACACATAACCCCCCCACCCCCTCTGTCCCACTTTCTCCTTATGTGTATATATCCAGAGTGTGTCCAGGGCAGTGCTATCATCTGTACAATGGTCTCAGGGCCAGCCTGCTGGATGCCTATCAGTTACCCGAAATCATGAGGACACCGCTGGAGGAGCTCTGCCTGCAGATCAAGGTTGTGTATGTGGAAAGAAAGAGTGAGACTGACTGACAGAGAGACATATACAGTGAGGAAAATAAGTATTTGAACACCCTGCTATTTTGCAAGTTCTCCTACTTAGAAATCATGGAGGGGTCTGAAATTCATCGTAGGTGCATGTCCACTGTGAGAGACATAATCTAAAAAAAAATCCAGAAATCCCAATGTATGATTTTTTAACTATTTATTTGTATGATACAGCTGCAAATAAGTATTTGAACACCTGTCTATCAGCTACAATTCTGACCCTCAAAGACCTGTTAGTCTGCCTTCAAAATGTCCACCTCCACTCCATTTATTATCCTAAATTAGATGCACCTGTTTGAGGTCGTTGGCTGCATAAAGACACCTGTCCACCCCATACAATCAGTAAGAATCCAACTACTAACATGGCCAAGACCAAAGAGCTGTCCAAAGACACTAGAGACAAAATTGTACACCTCTACAAGGCTGGAAAGGCCTACGGGGAAATTGCCAAGCAGCTTGGTGAAAAAAGGTCCACTGTTGGAGCAATCATTAGAAAATGGAAGAAGCTAAACATGACTGTCAATCTCCCTCGGACTGGGGTTCTATGCAAGATCTCACCTCGTGGGGTCGCAATGATCCTAAGAAAGGTGAGAAATCAGCCCAGAACTACATGGGAGGAGCTGGTCAATGACCTGAAAAGAGCTGGGACCACCGTTTCCAAGGTTACTGTTGGTAATACACTAAGATGGTTCGAAATCATGCATGGCACCTGCTTAAACCAGCACATGTCAAGGCCCGTCTTAAGTTTGCCAATGACCATTTGGATGATCCAGAGGAGTCATGGGAGAAAGTAATGTGGTCAGATGTGACCAAAATAGAACTTTTTGGTCATAATTCCACTAACCGTGTTTGGAGGAAGAAGAATGATAAGTACCATCCCTAGAACACCATCCCTACTGTGAAGCATGGGGGTGGTAGCATCATGCTTTGGGGGTGTTTTTCTGCACATGGGAAAGGGCGACTGCACTGTATTAAGGAGAGGATGACCGGGGCCATGTATTGTGAGATTTTGGGGGAACAACCTATTTCCCTCAGTTAGAGCATTGAAGATGGGTCGAGACTGGGTCTTCCAACATGACAATGACCCGAAGCACACAGCCAGGATAACCAAGGAGTGGCTCTGGAAGAAGCATATCAAGGTTCTGGCGTGGCCTAGCCAGTCTCCAGACCTAAACCCAATAGAGAATCTTTGGAGGGAGTATATTAACATTGATTTTCTCAGGTGTTCAAATACTTATTTGCAGCTGTATCATACAAATAAATAGTTAAAAAATCATACATTGTGATTTCTGGATTATTTTTTTTTAGATTATGTCTCTCACAGTGGACATGCACCTACGATGACAATTTCAGACCCCTCCATGATTTCTAAGTGGGAGAACTTGCAAAATAGCAGGGTGTTCAAATACGTACTTATTTTCCTCACTGTAGGTGTTGGCTGGGGAGTTGAGATGAGGACAAGACTGCTGTGAATGAGTTTTGTGAGTGCAGTAGACGGACGAGGACAGCACTGCTGTTTTTTTTAATTACAGCCTATCCTGACTAATGAGAGCTAGGGATGAACATTCTGGGCTGTCTCATGCACATAATCGCTCCTCTTCTGGGCCTCATTCTCTCAACATCACGTTTGGAAAGCTTACTATTTATTTCCCCTCTTTTTAAATCCCCATACTCCACTCAGACATGTTTCAACCCATGCTAATGGAACATTAAGGCAAAGTTCAGTCAGATCTAGTGTTTGCTATGATTGTTCTCACCAGTGGCTTTATTGGAAATGCGTTTGAGTGTGTTTCTTCTGCTACTTCAGTTGGATGCATTGGAGTGTGTGTGGGTGAGAAGCGGACTAATGCATCAGGCTGTCCCTAATATGAGAGAAAACATGCTAACCCTGAGCATATTCTCTAATGCACAAGCACTACCAACACCAACCTGTTAATCAGACATAGAAATATGGTCGCTTCGCTTACTCTTCACTTTGTCACAGATAAATGTTTGGTGTATTTAAAAAAAAAATTATTTGAAAGTGAATACATATTTAAAGAATGGATTGTCATAGTGTCATCTTGTGTCATCACATTAATGCTGTGCTCAGCCCAGCGCTGATTAGAGCTGGCTGTTTTATCACCTATAGAAGCAAATCACGAGAAGACACACATAAAGCTAATTGCAACAGACCTTACTTTTATTTATATACACAATAAAATATCCCACAATTCTGTGTTTGCCACTAATGACAAACACTTTTGCTGATCTTTGTGTGATGTGATGTGTGCTGCCCACTGTATATTGAAGCTTGGGTCAATAGCTCATTTCCTGGAGAAAGCCCTGGACCCTCCAACTGAGAAGGCCGTCAACCTAGCCATCAAGAACCTCATAGACCTGGTAAGAAAGGAAAAAGATTCTTTCAAAAACTTGCAAAGACAGGTTCAGAGTAAACCAGGAACAACAACTTACTTTTGGGCTGCAAATAACGATCAGTTATATTATCGACTCATCTGACAATTTTCTTTATTTTCTTGTTGGCCCTTGAAAATGTCAGAAAATGGTTGAAAAAAATGTTCCTGCAGTTTCTTATGAATTTGACAAAGTTAATGTCTTTTAAATAGCATGTTTTGTCCAATCAACAGTCTAATGTGACAGTAAATGCATATTTTTAGTGTGCTGAAACATGGAAGGGAGGGAGAGGGGACGGGAAGTAACGTCACCCAACATCGCTTAGAGCACCTTTTAACAAAGGCTATTCATTCCCTTTTTATGTAGGTATCTTTAAAAACAAACGATGTTGAGCTGTAGATGACTAAAGATGTGCGATTTTCTGTCTGGGTTTTGTGACTAACTATATTGTTGTTGTTAGAACGCCCTGGACCGTTCAGAGAATCTAACAGCGCTGGGTTTCCACCTGGCTCGTCTGCCTGTGGAGCCTCACATTGGCAAGCTCATCCTGTTTGGAGCTCTGTTGGGTTGCCTCGACCCCGTACTCACCATCGCTGCTTCACTCAGCTTCAAAGACCCTTTCTTCATCCCCCTGGTAGGGCACCGAGTTCACAGACATGAAAGCTTTTGTCGGCATTGACACACAGGCCCACTTCAACACATTACTGCACTCTACCTCCCGACTTATTTCCTTTTAAAGGAAATAAAAGAATATTCTTCTAATGCATCTGTCTCTCTCAGGGTAAAGAGAAGATGGCAGACATGAGGAGAAAGACCCTGTCCAAAAACTCCAAGAGTGACCACCTCACCATTGTCAACGCCTTCCAGGTAAGACAGCCCACATCTGTCTGTGTTCTTTCATCTCTGTCCTCTGTATACATTGATCCTGTTAATTTGTCCATTGATTGAGCAGGGCTGGGTGGAAGCGAAACAGCGTGGCGCCAGGTATGAGAGGGAGTACTGCTGGGACAACTTCCTGTCTGCCAATACACTCCAGGTGAGCCAGGCTGATTGTGGGTTGCTGTGCTGTGCTGATATATAAAACCACATTACATGCTTAAGTTGACTTCCGTCTGGTCAGATAAGAAAAAGCAGCCTTCTATGAAGTACTTTGTCCTTTCATAATTCAGATGCTGCACAACATGAAGGGTCAGTTTGCTGAGCATCTAATGCGTACAGGTTTTGTCAGCAGCAGGGACCCCAAAGACCCTAAATCTAATGTCAACTCAGGTAACTAAGAGGAGTTTTTTGGTTGCAATTCAGTTTTCAGAAAATTCTATTTCTTGTAACTCAAAAGGCTGTGGTGCAGTAATGGAATATCCCCTGGAACATGTTAATGAGCAGTGCTCATTTGTTCTTTTTCTAACTCTCACTTCCTTCCCTAGACAACGAGAAGTTAATCAAGGCAGTCATTGTAGCTGGTCTATACCCAAAGGTGGCCATGATAAGACCATCTAACAGCAAAAAGAGGCCGGGGTGAGTCTGCCAATTCAAAGAGGGAGATGAACAAAGACAGGGCAGGGAAGGGTCGCACAGCACAAGATAGAGATGCACACATTCATTTGTATTGATCTTTTGATAGCCTTCACACCGCAATATCTCATCAAACCTCTCAGGTAAGCGTTCTGTAAGATCCCTGTGAGAATTACCGGAGGCTGTGCAGAAACCATGCTAGGTAAATTGTCAAAAACAGAAGAGCTTTTGGCAGCTGAAGATCAATGCAGTCATCATAAAACTGCCCTCAGCTGTCATGGGCAATAGACAGACACACACAACAGGGAGACGGACACAAACTCTCCCCGCACTTTTGACTGTCTGTCTCAGTGACAGCTTTAGACCCAGTAGTGCAGGTTAATTTATTCTGTTTAAGTAATTCTCAACACTTGATGCTAAGCCAGCTGAAAGTTTTCACATCCATCCGCACCACATCTTTGCAGTATTTAATGGATTCATTGCTCAATGAAGCGCTTCTTGTTTGTTTTTGCTGCTAAGTCAGACTGCTGTCTGGTACCCTTAGTACCCAGCAGTCAGGTTTTGTCCGGCTGACACGTAGGAGTTTGAAACACAGCGTTTATGTTCGAGATGATTTGCTGACTGCATCTCAACTTGTCTTTGGTACGCTCCATGCTAAAATGGCAGGAGGCATTCTTTGTGCATCATATAAACAAGTCAGAAGCACATGAGGGGTTGTTTCTAGGACTACGTTATGATTTATTTGAACAAAATTGGTTCTGGGGATGAGACATTTTTTACACGATCTGGGCCTACAAACACACATACATATTAGGCATGTGTACATATGAAATCTGTACAAGTATTTGACCAAAATGATACAGTACAATAATATCTTTTATATTCTCTGTACAGCATTGAAACATTAAAGAGTACTAGAAAGCATCTTCAATTCGATCCTATTGACTTTCCACGTTCAGGTATATTGGTAATACACCTGGCATCGTTTGAGGCAATATCTGTTGGGGGCTGCAACTAAAAAAAAAATATATATATATATATATATATATATATATATATATATATATATATATATATATATATATATATATATCTGGAGGGGTGGAGTTAGACAGAAGTGAGAAGTGATGTGTAAAATCTGTGTGGTTGTGGCAATGGTAAATGTTTGTAATTTTCTCATTTATCGCGATATTGATAACTGTAATAAAAACTGTTTTAAATGTTTCTTTTTGTCATGTGTTGGGGATGTGATTAGTTTTCTATTTTTTTTTTTCTTACCAGTATACCTACAGGCAAACACACACTCTAACCTCTTGTCTTCCTCAGGGTTAAGGTGTACACCCAGGCTGATGGAAAGGTGTGCATCCACCCTAAATCAGTCAATGCTGAGGAGACTCAGTTCAACTACACATGGCTCATCTACCACCTCAAGATGAGAACGAGCAGTGTGAGTAGGCGAAGGGACATGGGAACACATTACGCTGTGGTTTAACACTGCTGTATTCATGCTGTGTGTTGTTACGTTTGAGAGTGTGTTGCTGTGTCGGTTTAGTTGTGTGTGCATGTGAGTGAAAAGAAAGACCAGTGGTTGAAGGTTGGCAGTTGTGCCACACCAGCTTAGCACTGAATGAATATTTGATTAAAACACTGGCTTTCAAGTCTCGCCCCCTCTCAAAGGCTGTTGTGCTTCAAAGCTTTCTGACACAATGTAAGAGGTGGTGGGGGGGTGAGTGGCAAAATAGTCAATACGGCCCCCTTACTGCTGCCCTCTCCCTCTTTATATCGTTGCTTTTCAATATGCTAACGTGTTGCCTCACTTCCCTCACTCGCTCACTTCTCTTACTCCTCCCTGCGAGGATGGGAGACAGATGTGAGGAAGAGACAGAGGAGTCAGCTGCCAAAATAAGACATGTTTGGTTCCATAGCGTCCGTCTTAAGCGTTGTCAGTTACTTATGCAGCGTTGCACTGCCGTGTCTGTCATGTGAAGGTGTTGCAGTTACCCAGTGAAATATTTCTTACAAAAGTTGAAAAGTAACATCGATGTAAATTGCTCTTTCTGCGAATTACATTTAACTTGATCTTTAACATTTTTGTACAAGCTGTGGAAAAATAATACATTTATAGTTGACAGATGTTAGCCTATCAATTATTGTATAAGGCATTGGACGATCAAAGACAAGAGGAGGGAAACGTAAGTTAGCGTTTGGTCTTTCTGTGCTGTCCTTTAAGTATAAAGACCTTTTATGTCCTCTCTGATTGCTTATTTATCTCTCATGTTGCTGCCTCTGTCTTTGCTGCTTTCCACCAGTAGTATTTTCATCATGCTGTGTTTCTTTTCTTGGAGTGTGGTTTTGTGCACGCTGCTATGCGTTTGTGTCTTTTATGAAAGTAAGGTATTCTGAGATTGTCAAGGGCATTTGTGTAATGAGAGAGAACAGGAAGTAGAAGACCGGGGAAAGTGAGGAGGGATGACGTTAAACTTTATCTCCTGTGACGCACTTGCCCCTGGTGGTCCGTTACATTACACATTCATGGGGCAAATGCAGTTGTCCCTGCTCTCCTGTTACTTCTTTTTTTCTCCTTGTTTCCTACCCACTCCCTCCGCCTTTCTCTTCCTCTCTCTGATGCTAATTTTCAACACTCCGGTCGGTTACCTTCAAAGGTATTGTTCGACCTTAGTCTGCTGCTCATGTAGTCTTCGTAGTTTCTGTCAGTGTGTGCATACAGATCAGTGCATAACATACAGTATTACTTCTATTTTCTATCTTAATAATCAGAATTTTCAGGCGCTCAGACAGCTCAGTTGGTAGAGCGGGCGCCCATATATAGATATATATAGTTTACTCAAATATTCAGAATTTTCAATAATTTTACTTTGTTAATTTTAAGAAAACTGGTATTTCCCATGGTGTGTATCTATCAATATTCAAGCTACTCCACATAAGCAGCTGTCAGTTTAGCACAGGGAGGAAAACCGATGGAAAAGAGTGTAACACATTCACAGGCAGGGCAAGATGACATTTCTCCTAACACGGGAGGCACTGAAATACAATTCAATTCACACATTGTCTCTTCACTAATGGGACACTTTCAGCTCACACCACAGAGTGGTCTGGCTCGGTGTGTCATAATGATCCCGCTCCCTGTCCCTGACCGTTTTATTGTGTTTGTTGCAAAGCTCCTGTCGTTGTGCATTAGCGACATCTCTCTGCGTGTCCTCAGATCTTCCTGTACGATTGCACTGAGGTGTCCCCGTTCTCACTGCTGTTCTTTGGAGGAGACATCACAATCCAGAAAGATGAGGACCAGGAGACTATCGCCGTGGACCAGTGGATTGTCTTCAGATCCCCGGCACGCATCGCTCACCTTGTCAAGGTAAGCGAGGGACGCATGCATGCACGCACACACACACACACTCACGAGATGCATTTTTTTTGCTGACCTTTCTGTTCTGTCTTTTTCTACAGAGTTTAAAGAAAGAGCTGGATTCCCTGCTGGAAGAGAAAGTTCGTAACCCTGCTCCTGTAAACTGGGAAAACCGTCAGTCCAAAGACTGTGCTGTCATCACAGCCATCATAGACCTCATCACCACCCAGGAGAAGCCTACAGGCAGCACTAAAGGCTACAACAGGACGTGGACGCCTGCCCCTAGAGGACAACACATACACTTCAAGGACGACGATGATGACGACGATGATTAAAAGTGGCCGGGTTTTTGGCTGGCTATGAAGAGAAGAGCCTTGTTAATAACTGACTGTATCTTTAGACAGAGGTTATTTGTGATATTTATGATAACCAGCTGGTCTTTGCTGGTTCTCTTGAAGGCCAAAGCCAGGACGCAAGAATACTGGAAAATGTTATGCATTTGAATGGCTCCCAATATTCTTTTGTTGCCTGTTGTGTCATCATTTAGCAAGGACCAATCCATATTCAAAGACACTGTGGCTATTCTAGTTTGTTGTTTAGTCTGTGCATTTTTGGTTTGGATAATTCATGCTCTTATTTTGAAAGCAATGTCACTTAATGGACTGTACAATAAAGAAAAGGATGTATAAAATAAAAACTGCCTGGCTAAGATTTATCTGCTTTACAATGCTGAAATGTAGGAACTCAAAAACAAACATAACCATTGCTCTGAAATATTGCTGGCTTTATGATGTGAAACCATAATATGTTCTATGATGGGAGAACACCATTTGTTTTAGAGCTCTGAGAGAGCAATCACTAAATTTGGTAAGAATAAACACTTGCATAGCTGTTAACCTTCAGCAGCACACAGTTGCACACCCCTGATTTACCAGCCGATATCTATCATAAATATCTAGGAAAAGTGCTGCTGGCTGGAGGATGTATGCACATTTCAGATTAATCTGCACTGAATGTCCAAAGAGCACATGGCTAATTTATTGCTTAAAATGTTACTGAGGAATAAAAGTAGAGTAATTGTTTTTTTGGTCTATCTAGCAGTGGTCCTCAGGAAAAAGAGAAGTCCTATTGATCATTGAGAGTACATGACAAGCTCCGAGCAATTTGGCTTTTATTTATAGTGGCTGATTGAAATATATAAAGGTTGACTAAAAAGTTTCTGCAATATAAATCTGTATTTTGGAAAAACAATTCAGGCTGTTTTACATATTTACATGTACACAAATGATTTACATAAGTTACAAGTACAGGAAGTGATTGAAATGAAGATCAATTCATGCTTCGATGTGTGGTATGGTAATGTTCCCTGAGTGCAAATGCAAAGCTTCGTCTGGGTACTCATGTCCTTCCTGCTGGGTGCTCTGCACGCTACCGTCACAGTGCGCTTCATGCAGCTCAACATTTGTGGTTGTCATTTGAGCCGGTGGCCAGAGCAGTGGGCTTGATAGATGGTGTTATCCCCGCACTGCGACCAAGCCATTCATTTCCTTTGGCCGGGCATGGCAACACTAAAAAGATGACTCACACGGGACAATCACATTAAAAGCAGGGCTGGGTAAGGTCACTCTTCTCTTCCGGTCTCACCATCAGTACACACAAATTCATTTCAGTTTGTGTGTGATATTTCAGGCTGTCTAAATCACTGTGTGGATGGAGAGAAAAATGGAGTCTGATTCATGGTTGTGACATTAACTGGTGACAAACAGCAAGGTGGAGAACAGATACTTGGCCCTTGTGATTAACCTGCGAATGACATGAGATTAAACTACCCAGAGGACTGTAATTCTTATTGTCCAATCCATTGCGACTTATTCTATTTACACAAAGTGCCATGGGCTTCAGACAAATAGCATTCATGTTTTTCTCGAAAATATAATTGGAATAGTTTTACTTGCCATACTTCTGACACAAGAGTTTCTACACTAACCCACACACTGTAAAGAAGCTGCCAATCCCACTGTATCGCCTTATTATCACTTTCACAATCAACATTTTCATAGTTACATTATTACTGGCAAAGCTCCTAATTACATGGCCTGGTGCTCATTAACAGAGCACACATCACAGGCTGCTGTCACACTTTTTGGTCTACTTTACCTCATATAGTGGTATTGTTGTCTATAAGTATTGCATTGTATGAGTATATTTTTGGGAGAAAAATAAAATTTACAAATTTGACTCCACCAGTTGTTATGGAGCAGGGAGTTGAAAGCAGTGACTCTGGCAGTGAGTGTGAAGTTTTCCAACCGACCTGCAAATTAGTAACTGACAGATCCCTGTCGAGCAACCCCACCCACAAGGGACGCTAAGCAGAAATATAAGAACTATGGCTTTATCTTTAATATTATCCCACTGTAAAGAGTCCAGCAGCCTGGTCCACTTAGTCCCTGAAGGCAGGTCACTGAACTCATTTGTCTGTGTTCACTTCTTAAACAGAAAGGTCACTGGTGAGTCAAAAGGAGCACTACCAGCTGAGAAAAGCCCTTTATGGTTAAAGCACAGGGTGTTCATCCTGCTCACACGTTAGTCTCCAACCCTTGCAGGCGGTCCATCCTCTGCATGTTGCGCTCGATGGTGGCTTGGCATGTGATTGGTTCCGCACACTCGGCGAGGAACCACCCCCTTTCTCCATCGCGCAGTCGCTCGCCTTCATACCAGCCTAAGAGGAGAAATTGCATATGACAACTGAAACATGTGTTGTGTTTCTTCATGCTATTACTGTGTCTGTGTCTTTCATGCTCAAAGCTGTCTGTTCTTTAACATGAAAGTCAGTTGCTATGGCCACCAAAAGGGAAATGACCTTGGGGCTTGTGTGTTTCAAGATGTGGTTTTAAACCAAAAGTACACATCCAGGTGTAAAGCCTATTATGTGAGACAGATTGGATTTGAAAAGGAGATGGGGAGAGTATAAAAGCGCAGATGAAAGGGTGCAGGTGAAACAGGAAGATGGAAAATGAGGGGAATACTAAAGAGGATGAGGGAAGCTATAGAAAGAACTTGAGAAATAAACAGAGCCGAGAGAGAGAGAGAGAGAGAGAGAGAGAGAGAGAGAGAGAGAGAGAGAGAGAGAGAGAGAGAGAGAGAGAGAGAGAGAGAGAGAGAGAGAGAGAGCTGAACATACCGTCTTCTACAGTCTGGGAGACCAGCACCACATCAGCCACCTGCAGAGACAACTCATCCGGCTGCTTGGCTGTGTAAGTTCTGATCACCTCCACCTGCATGGCATCTAAACCAACACATAAAACACAAGTCCATGACTCACTGCAGATCAGTTACACTTCTGTTATTTTATTATATCGGAATTGTTTTGAAATGAAAATCTGGATAAAAAACGGTTCGTCTTTTGACCACAAGGTGGTGCAGCAGGCTAAAAGGAGAGGTCAGGGAGCCTTTTAAGGGTGTGTGTGTGTGTGTGCGTGTGCGTGTGAATACATGTGTGTGGCAACTTACTGGTTCTGTCCTGACTCTTATTGTTATAGACTTTCTGGCCCAGAGCGCTGATCCACCGAGCACGCTCATTCCTACACAAACACATAAAACATAAACATGAATGAAGTTATTATTAAGTCCTTTGAATTTGTAATACAGATCGTATGCCAAAGCTGTTAGATAGGCAAAATAGACCGACAGTCAGAATAGACTTAACTACGCAACAGTAAATATAAGCAGGCGTGCATGTCCACAAGCAAACAGGCAAATAGATAAATTTTGCCCAGCAAGTTTTGCCCTCCTTCCCTCCCTCCCTCCTCCGTCCTCTGTCAATGAGAGAACAGAGGTGTGTTTTCAGTCGCAGGGAACTGAGAACAAGCACAAGGCTGATTCCCAGGAAGGAACAGACCTGCTTTTGCTTTCCCTCTCTCTTGTTGTTTCATGGATTGGGGGAGGGAGGGGGGAGGGAGAGACTGGGTGGAATCGCACAGGTCAGATTCCATGAAACTCAATCTCTAATTTCACCTGCTCTCATTTACTACTGAAGGATTTAGAAAGAGCGAGAGAGGGAGAGATAAAGGGGGTTCAGGAAATGAACCGGAGGGGGTAATTGAGGCCCCCTGTGACTCAGCACCGTTGGCTTGAATCATGCAGATAGGTGCAGACAGAGCAGTGTTTGTGTGGACGCTCTTCAGAACCTCAACAGCTTTGAACAAGCATGTCCCATGAGTAAGAGCTCATTATTGTATTTCCATTGTGGACATGCTGTTTTGATCCTTTTCAGGACACATAAGCTGTAAAACACAGGGTCATGTCCTTCTTCCTCAACTAATTGGACTGTATGAAACCACCTTAAACCTTTATTACAATCACTTCCAATAAAACCATTAAACTCAGAGGCCATCGATGTGTACCCACAATACAACAGTATGACTGATAAAGAGCGACCTTTGGAATCAAATGGTCTCATATCACTCCTGTCACCTGTCAGGCCAACCATCTCTCTTTTGTACCTTCCAATACGTTCAATCCACTGCCATTTAAATAATATATAAATATAATATATTTTCTGGTGTACTCCATAGTCCAGGTGAGAAATCATCACTTACTATAAAGTGACGTCATTGTTCATTGTTAGGGGCCGAGCAGCCATGTATTGTTTTTGCCGGTATATTCTTCTTCCTAAGAAACCCATGTTCCCATTCCTTAAAACTCCTATGCCAACCTGAATCTGTCCGATGTGTGTGCTAATTGTCCTGATGGTGGCGCTACAACAGCCATCTAGAAGTTTAAATTAAAAATAATTGATAACATATCAGTGCTACAATGTTGCGAATACATCAAACTGTATCCCCAGTAGAGAAGAAACCGTAAATAGCCAGTAGCTATTTTCAAGTCCATCACTCTACTTTTGGCAAAAACTGCAAAACTCCTCCCAGATTTTTGATATATTAAAATTGGAGCGCACAGTGCATTAAAAACATTTTTCTGCATACAGTAGTGTAAAAAAATTCAGCATCTTCTTCCAAACTAAATCTTTGATTTGAATTCACATTCGACATTCGACCATCACTGCAGATTTAGTGTGCAAATTTTCAGAATTTAGTCTAAAAAGTGAATTTAAAAATAAAGTTTTTATTGTCTCCTCATCTACACCAGAGCATCTTTATACATCCGTTTGTCATTTATTGAACTCGAGAAAATACATTACAGGCATTTCTATGTTGTATTAACCAATAACACAAATTCTCAGAATTTTCTAGTAAAAAAATATTTTTTTTTCAGTTATAATTCTGCATTTTTATGAAATCCTGCCACTTGTCTGTTAGATGTTATGAGGTGTTATCACCCAGATTATGGCTACCTGAGATCAGCAGCTGCCTACGGTGTTAAAGGTTATGAATTCAAGCCCCTGGTGTTGCAAGATACTAAAACATGTATCCAACCAGGCATTGTGCTGTGGATAACACCCCTGTGTATTTTACATGTGTGCTTGCATTAACACATCTGATTCAGTCCAGTTCCAGTTTAGGAAAGGCATGTAGGAGATGGAATACAAATTACAGGCATCTACTGTATGTGTTGTCTGGACAACCACTTTTTTCATCATACTATAATATGAAATTTTTATCATTTTTTGACATACTATGAGTTTTTTTTATTACTTTTTTGACATGCTATACTAGGACTTATTTTGACATGCTATATACTATGACTTATTTCGACATACCATACAATGACATGTTTATGACTTTTTTTCAACATACTTTACTATGACTTTTTATCACTTTCTTTGACGTATTATCCCATAAACTTTTTTAACATACTATACTATGAGTTTATTTCCACATGTGTTAATGACCTTTTTGATCACTTTATTCAACATACTATGCGATTCATTTTTGACATACTATACTATGACATTTTTATCACTTTACCGAGATTATACTATTACTATTTGACATACTATACTATTACTTTTTATCACTTTTTTTTGACATATTATGCTATGACCTTTTTTGAAATACTACGCAATGACTTTCAACATACTATAACTTTTGTATCAGTTTTTTCAACATACTATACTATGACTTTGTTACCAATTTATTTGACATACTATGCTTTGACATTTTTCAAATTACTATGACTTTTTTTTAATCACTTTTTCTACATACCATTACTTTTTAATCACAGTCTTTGACATACTATACGACTTTTATCACGTTGTTCAATATGCTATAGTATGACGTTTTATCACTTTTTTCAACGTACTATCCTATAACCTTTTCTACATACTATACTGTGAGTTTTTTTTCCACATACAGTATGTTCATATGACCTTTTTATCACTTTATTCCACATATGCTATGACGCTTTTTTTTTTACATATATACACACTATACTATGACCCTTTCATCACTTTACCGGGATACCATACTATTAGTATTTTCAACATGCTACACTGTGATTTTTTAATGACTGTTTTTGACATACAATGCTATGACTATCACTTTTGTTGACATACTATTAAATTACTTTTTTATCACTTTATTCAACATACTATGCTACGACTTTTGCCATACAATACTATGACTTCTATTCATTTTTTGACATACTATACTATGACTTTTAATCACTTTTTCCGACCAACTATACTATTACTTTTTTATCACTTTTTTAACATATTATACCATTACCTTTTCTACATACTACACTATATGACTTTATCACTTTTTCTAAATACTATACTATTACTTCTTATCACTTTCTTTGACATATATTGACACTATACTCTGACTTTTAATCACTTTTTTCAACATATTATACTATGACTTTTTTTACACCAACTTTTTTTGGAACACTTTTTTTAACATGCTACGTTTTATCGCATACGTATGACATACTATACATTGGTGACTTTTTTCAACATGCTATGACTGTTTTGGACTTTCTCTATTTGTTATCATAATGGCTCAGTTGTTAACACCACTCCAAATTGCACCAGCAAGTACAACTGCCGAGTCTGACCCAGGTTCTATTCTCGATATGACTTTTTCAACATACTATACCATAGTACAGTACCATCATAAATTCCCACAAACTACACGGACTGATTTTTATGCCTTTTCGACATGACTTTACTTTTCTAAAAAAACTTCAAATATTCAACTTTGTTTAATAAATGATTGGTAAATTCTAGTGCTGTCAAACGATTAAAATATTTTATCGAGGTTAATCATATTAATGTCAGTTAACTCACAATTAAATAGCACATTTTCATCTATTCTAAATGCCCCTTGATTTCTTTTTGTCTTGTTATTTTTTTCTAATTTTAATGCTCTTATTAACATGGAAAAGTGGATTGGCTTGCTTTGTGCAAATTGTTTTTTTGTTTGTTTTTTTTTAATCGAAAGCAACATTGGCATATAGCCTACTGTAGTGTTCATTTTCACACCTAACATTCTCACTTGGAGCAAATAGTCTCCCACACAATGTAACACTGCCCATCAATAAAAGAGTGAAAAAAAAATACGTTGACGAGGGGGGGAGAATTCGCATCAGCTGTGTGCTTGGCCACCAAGTGGTATTTCAGACTCGACGTGCTGCAGCTCAGTTTACGACGACAAAACACACAAATCACTTTGGTCTTGTCAGTGGAACCATTTGGCCACTTTTAAAAAGTAAACTTTCCATTCAGATTCTTATTGGCATCCAGCCTGTTGTTTTGTTTCCGGTCTAGCTTGATCCGGTGTGGTGTTGTAGTTTTTCATACTTTACCAGTTGTTGCAACAGCATGTGAAAAAAGTTTGCTAGGCCAAAAAAGAATTTAATCTTGCAATGAAAAAATGTATGCCATTAAAATGGGTTAGGGTTAATGCCGTTAATAATGCGTTTAACTGACAGCACTAGTAAATTCACACTAATTAAAACCATTCCCACTTTTTCAACTATTCTCACTACTTTACCTTCTTACGCTGTTATTCCAGCATTGCAGTTTAGCAGAGCATTTGGCAATTAAGCTTTTCAGCATTCACAAGCATTTTCTGCTAGAAATGAAATTTCTAATTTTCACATACTGTTCGTCTAAATATACCTGTATTCAGCCTTCCTAAAACGTTTAGCGGCCGTCTCTTTGGGTCCCCATCCTAAAACAGTGTTTTGGGGTAATCAACACTTGTACTGACCTAAACAACAATGTACGGCACTTTTAACCTACCTACAGTTGTCTCATCACAACCTTACAGAAGTCCTGGAGGCTTGTTTAAAAGGCACAGTTTTTGAATAAGGGCTGTGTGCATTCCCCTTGGGATTGAGCATTTTAATACTATTACAGTATTTATATAGCACCTCAACCTGCTTTATAATAAAAACACACAAAATCTCATTTTTTACAATATGGGTCCTTTAATTTAGCAAGTATTTGGTCTTTAACTGAGTATTGGAGAAACTTTGACTGAATGTACATGAATGTACGAACCAAAGGTCATGGCAATGCATCCAATAGTTATTTTGAACCTGCTGGTGGCGCTACAGTAAAGGGCTTTGGTTACTTCTGTGTCTTAATGCACAGCTCTTTGAACATCCCAGCTGCTCTGTGGGAACAGCATCTGCTAGTCGTTGCTTTTGACAGCTGGACACATGCCGACAGATTTATGTGCACATACACCACACACCACCATGACATTTCTCATGCTTAAACAGCTGAAATACTTCATGTATTCAATATATCGAGCCCAGGAACAGCCAACAGCATGTGTTCAAAAGGCATTTAATGGTTATCTGTGGAATGTAAGGCACATACCAAGAGGTTTACATAAAAAATAAAACAGTCTTTTCTCTGTTACTGTATGTGTTTACATGCATGCATGTGAATACTGCAAAGGTACAAACAGCAGGTACTTGCCCTCTTTCCCTCTACATGACTACAAGGCTGTGCAGGTTCAGTCTATTCAAGAAAGAGAGGTAGCAAAGCACCTTCTGCCTTGAACCATTCATCATAAGGTGCAAGAGAACGCCAAGAATCATATATCTATTGTCAAAGATTGTTGTTTCACCTCTGAAAAGAGAGGCCTTACTGCTGCTCTTTAAAACCTCTTTCTCACAAGCAGATAAAGAGTGATGACAGCCTTTTACTTTTACTCCTTACATTTTAACCTTTCTAACCTCCCTTCCTCTGCCAACTTCAAATCACAACCAGACCACCGTTTTCCAACTTGTTTATTCCTCACCAAAACCCTCGCTTGTTTTTACTCAACCACAGGTCAGAACAGTATTTGGGTACAATTCCGACCAAAACATGACCTCTCTCTCGCCGGAGTGGACCAGCCAGGGAAACACCCATGTAGAGGAATGATCAGCAAGTTTCTTGTTATCACATAAACAACAGCACACATAGTAAGATATTCAACATCAACCAAATGAACGAAAGTATACAGAGTAAGAAAAATGAAAAACAATGCCAAAGTGCAACAGACTCCCGTCTCTGTAACCAGTGCTGCTTTGTGTTATGGCTGAATTTCTGACTAATAGAACTGTTTTGCTGCAGACTTCTGTAGCTGCTCTGTTCCACTAATAGAGAAGCATTATTCACCGACTCTAGACAGGACACAACATCAGGGTCATGGGGAAGATGTGCTGACATGCGCAGACCAAACAAAAGGGTACAGAGAAATGGAAGAGGACACAGACAGAAAAGAAGAGAATCACAAAAGGCACACAGGCATCCTTGTGCCATCTCCGATCAGCTGTCCTGTCTGGATTCCTGGCGAATTACGTTACTGCTGCGGTCAAAGATCAGTCCATTGTATGCATGCTTCTTAGACCTCACACAGTGATACACAGACACAGATATGGCATAAGCTTAAAGGGTCAGTAGGTAGAAAACAATTGGAATTGAAAGCAGAAACTCCCACACTGACCAACATGAGAAGAAGTTGATTTTTACGGTTTCATTTCCACAAAATAACACAGACTCGCTTACGGTCTGGATGTGTGGAATTTCACATTGTAACCCTTGAGTTGCTGTAAAATTCAGTGGTGAAGTGAACAATATAGGGAAGTGGATGCAATATAGCCTGTTTTCAAGCTAAATAATGCACATACCTGCTCTAACACTGAACACACTTAATAGAGAAATCATGCACTAAGTAACAGCTCTAGAAAACTAAACATGTTTGATAAGTTTCTGCCATTTTATTGACATGTATAGACTTACCGAGGAATGACAATAACAAGTAGTTTCGTCTATAATGAAAACCCTTAGTTGCAGGGCTACTCTCCACTCTTAAAGCAATCTAATAGCCTCACTCTTAGCCATGCTCATTATTGTCCTCTCTGCTTCATTTAACTCTGATAGAAGATCAAAATAGGCTGGCCAATGTAACACCACTTCCATGTGTCATGTTGGGTTAGATCACTAAATTGGGATTAATGGCCGGAGGAAGAGGAAGTTATTCTCTAGTCATCAAAAACAAACAGCAGACACTGGCTGCTGTCTGAAAGATGAGACACAGAACTGTGAAGAAGAGTCGGGAAGAGAGGAAACAGGCGGGGGGAAAGATAGTCGTGGGAAACAGTCCACTTAACAATGAGCCGCTGCTAGGCAACAGCTTAAACAATGCCTAGCAACCACTGTAACAATGGATAGTTGCCAGGGATTTCTCTGCTCAGCTCATTCAGTACTACAGTGAGTGGAGCGCTGCACCCTTCACACTCTTAGCTGAAGGGCCCAAACCCTATTAAAGGAGGGAGTCTAGGGGCTTTCCATAATGACACACACACACACACACACACACACACACACACACACACACACACACACACACACACACACACCAGAGTGGGCAGTTAGATGAGGAGACCCCTCATGTATACATGGGCAGTACAGAGGCTCAGCGGGCAGCACATTTAAGACAAGTCACCAATATCCCCTCCTACACGGCCCATAGCAGTCACACTTAACACTATTAGTGTTTTCAGTAACAGCAGGTGGGCTAATACCAGTGGCCCACTGCTGTGCTATTTGACAAGGGTTTAATTTCCAATAAGGAAAAAAAGCATTTGCAGTGGAGATGTACAGTGGTTTAGTGGTTCCCAACCTTGGAGTCACAATAATTACCCAAGTAGAAAATAATTTAAAAAAATAAAAATGACACACAACCTTTTATGAGCGGTCACAAGAAGAAATAACCTGGATGAATGGATCACAGACACACAAAAAAGGTTGGGAACCACTGCAGTAGGCAGAGATGGCAAAAGTACTCACTTCCCATACGCAAGTAGAAGTACAGATAATTGTGTTAAAAAATCTGGTAAAAGTAGAAGTACTGATTTAACGTCTTTACTCAAGTAAAAGTGTCTGTTACGGGCTTACTAGCAGTCTACCTCAGTGGACATGGCTCCATGCGTTTGCCGGCTTCTTTGAAAACAAATGCACATGACAAGAGGGATGTGAGCGGGGTGAGTCGCCAACAGTGTTAACAAATATCTCTTCCAAAGCTGTAGGGGGAGCTCTATAGAGAAACCTGCGAGCAAAAAGTGAAGAAATTGCCAAAACTGCATAGCGCCCCGTTAAAAATAGCAGTTGCATCTTCCTGCAAATTTGAAGTTTAAAAGATGCATCCCATTACTCCATTGTTATCACATTAAGGTGTTTATAATTTAAAATGCCATGACATGTTTTTGATTAGCTGTTGCCCCCCCCATGCACCTGCACCAGGAGGCTTAATATTACTACCTGTATCTGTGGAACATTTGGCTGATGCCAAAAGAAGCTTGAAAAATCATTAAGAGACATTAAGAAGGCAGTGTTTTCTACAGTGCAGCTGAAAACCACACCTTCTTTAATGAGAATATAGAGGGAGGCTCTCCGACCACACAGGAATGAGGAGGAACAGGCCCTGTGCATATGAAAACACTGCACAACAATTCCATGAACTACAAAAAAAATAATTGCAGAGAAAATTGAGTGTGTGCTTGCGCATTTGTGTTCGTGTGTGCACATGGACTGCAAAATAAAGCCTGTAGTAAACCCAATATAGGACACATCCTTTTTGTTTATGCAGATTATATAAAGAGGGGTTTTGTATGAACTTTAACCAAGACACGTACAGGCAATATCAAAGAAGCTCAAACCAGCTGACTGGATTTCTAGGCTGGATGTATGAGTAATCATTGACGTTGCACATGCAAAACATGCCAGCTACAACCAGCAGACTTTTAACAAAGAGATTAGCTTTTTCCCAGAATTGATGGTTGGGTTACAAGTCAACAAAACAAATATCTAGTTCAGCCGGTCTGCGACAGGACGACTGCAGACAGTACGACTGTATAAAAGACGAATAAACTTCCCTTTCCTATGTCACATAAACAACAAGCAGTAAGGTTCAGGCTGTGGTTTGAGAATAGATGTAACAATATATCCCTGTGACCTGTAATGCTCTAAAAAGAGACTACGAAATAGGAGCTTAGGAGAGAGGGGTAAAGGGATTGTGTTGCTTCAACTTGAAAAGCATTTTAAACCACATAAAGGAAAGATAAAGGAGTACCAAAATATCAAACGTAATGAGTGTCTTGACCTATTCATATGGACGTAAAAGAGCCACGGGTAATATTGTGTCAGAGGAAAAAATGATTCATCACACGCTTAACAGCAGCTATCATACATTTGTAAGTGAAAAGCAAGTGAAACAAAAACTGCAAAATGAAGTGGGACAAAGGTTGCAAAAGAAAGCACTCACAGCAACTCCGTCCCCAGGATCATGGGCACCTTTTCACCGGAGTGGTTGCTACGGAAACGCAGACGGAAAAGATGGTTGGCGCCGGCTTGACGTGAGCTCAGCATGCCGGTGGTGCTTCTGACCGGTGACAGGTTGAGATCCTCGGGCTGGCAGGAACTCACCCAGATCTGGTCCCTGAGAGCGTAGTCAATCACAGTGTAACTGTCCTCGCTGAAAGAGACAGAAAGCTTTTATAGCATTTCACTTACTGCACTTTATTCAGAGGGATTAACCTAATTCAGTCAAGTAGGATTCATTCGAGTGTGGCTGATGTTTTGGTGATGGAGCCCTTTATGTATGAGACAACAACCTTCATTAAAGTGCTCTTGAACAAGCTAAATAACAAGAGGATTCAGACAGAGCTCAAACAACAGTTCTAAATATAAAAATGCAAGACCAACGCATAAGAACAGAGCTGCGCGGTACATCAGTGTAGTTACTAAACGCATTAAGAAACAGACTTGATGTTATCTTAAATACACAAATATACACCCATGCACATATTGTTGTGTCAGTGGAAAACTGATTTGAACCAAATTTGACTATCAAATGAACAAGGCTCAAACTCTATTTTTTCCTAGAACTGTATAGCACCAGCAATCGACGTTGGACACAGATGCAACAATTAAGAAATTTAGAAAAGTAGAACTTTCATCTTGTAATTTTAAGATAGAACTGTAACTCGGCTCACAGTCAGTTAGATATAAAGATCATGAAGGCAGATTGCCGATACTCTTTTGGCATTAATGTGGATTTTGCTTTTTTTCCCTTTTTTTCCAACTTTTCTCACAACCTTTCAGACACATTAGTAGCTTTTAACAGAAGTTTCTGTCTCGTTTTGAATTTTTGGAGTAACTTATTTGTTCTTTTTGGTTCCCAATGGTTCCTGTTGGATACTTTTGAAAGCCCCAAACGTTACAATTTGCATTCCTGTTTCTGCCCCCATGGACATGATTCACCAGTCACCAACTGTAAAAGTATTACCCATCAGTATAGCATTTTTATCTCATTGCCTAATTAATTTTACAGCAAAAATAATCAAGTAATTACAAATAACAGACAAAGCAAAGTGATTGATATTTTTGCAATAATGGAGTACAAAATATGTTGTAAATACACAATATTAGCTAATTATTGTGTACACACTACACCATCCACCCACTTCCCCTCACATTAAATATAGGCTCATTGTTTTCAGTAGAGATTGGGTTTCATGCTACCTCAGCTACTCAACCCCTGAGAGGATAAAGGCTGTGCAGTTAATCAAATTCACCTGGATTAATAAATCAAATGTCACATTACATCTCAGATTCTGTGCCAGTCAAAAGTCTCGACATTCTGCTCAGTCTATGTATCCTTACTCTATGTCGACTACCTTCTGGTTTCTTTGGTACATGCCTACATTTCCCATGAGAACCTTAATCTGAGCACAATCCTGTGTCTAGCATTACACACAGTTAGTTAGAAACATCTGGAGCTGATTGTGAAATATTATACCTCTAACGCGGCATTGAATCTGTAGAAAAAGTCTGTTTTCATAGTGCTCTGAAGAACAGGAGCTCGGGTCCGGCCCACATAGGTTTTATCAACCTGAGACAGCAGCAAAGCTGAGACGCTCCTGGACAGGAACTAGCTTCTTATACTCCAGCATGTCTATTAGTGTGCTGAACACACAAAACTCAAACATGGGCAATGGTAGTGGTTAAAGAAGCAGTAGTGAACAGTGTATCTGACACACACACACACACAGCTCTTGGGGTCATGACTGGTTGAAGAATCCAGTCACGGTCTGGAGGTTATCAACAAGGTTTGACTGTAACCCATCAGCCCCTTGTCCACCAATCAATCAAGTTGAACCCTGTCAACCACAACCAGTAAAACATCTTGGAAGAGGAGAATGAGAGTGCAGGGAAAGACGGCTCCGAAAAAAAGTAGACGCAGTGGATGCATCCAACGCTGACCACAAGCTGCTCTCCGCTTCACGAACCTGGAGTTTCACAGAAGAATGTGACTTTTTGGACAATACGCTTATTTTCCATATTGCCAATTGTTGGATGAGAAGGTTCATACCATTCTCATATTTGTCTGTTAAATATGATTTTTTTTTTTCAAGCTACCTATCTCATATATCACAGTATATTTCTGTAAAAAGCTTTCATGGAAGTGGCAAACTTTAAATTCATCTATATGTACCACTAGACCACCTTGCGCTATGACCCTAAAATGTGCTCATTAAAATTGGCCAAACCATTAGAACATGCTCCTAATTCATACTTCAAAAATTAAAGGTTGGTTTGTATCCATTTTTGGTCTAATTTTACCCCTTAAAAGCCACTTAAGCCATGCATGTAATCAATTAAAAACACCTTTAAATATGATATGAAAATTAGCCAACTGGCTAACACTGGCACATTTACAGAAATGTTGATTAATGTGCATTTTCATAATCAAATAAATAAATCTACTATAACAATCAATTAATTCATCTCCATGTCATTAATGCTCAACTGAAAACATTGAGTGTCATATAAATCTAAATTCTAATGACCCCTAATTGAGTTCCTAAAATAAGACATAGAATATATATTTGTTAGCTGGATTTTAGGGTCCTCAGCATTTTGGTTCCTGGCAGTCCTACCGATGAAATGCCTGGAATGCCATGTACATGACCAATGGGATTGGGGAGTTCTCTCATGTGTGTGGTATACAGTGTTAGATTATTGCTAAATAGAGGAATGAAGGTGGAAATAGCATGCATATCCTATGTTGAAATGTTGGAGAGAAGTGTTAGAAACTGAAATAATAGGGGAAAGAATCTACTGTCTGGCATCCTCACGCTACACTATTTCCAAACAGACAACCTTGCTGGAATGAAAATCCCTCTGCTGTTAGAGATCTGCTGCCGGCATCTACCACAGGATGCCATCACACAACCAGTTCTTCAACTTAAACTCAAACAAGTCCTCGCAGCAATGTTGAGAGAGGACTCCAAGTCAAGCATGGACATGGACACACACATAGACACACACACACACACAGTAAGAGCATAATGTTTTGGTGTAAGTACAGGGGAGTGTTGAGACTATGGCATAGTCAAACAAACAAAGGGAGGAGAAGAAAAAATTGGAATTGTAGGCTTACACACACACGCAAACACACACACACACACACACACACACACACACACACACAGAGAGCAAAAAAGACTAAACAAAAAGAAAAGGGAAAGAAAAGAGAGAAAATAAAGGAGAGATGAAAACTCAACCTCAACAATACTGAATGTTTAGCTAATGCCCAGCATCACACAGGAAAAAGGGGGGAAGTGAAGATGAGAGAGGAGCCAGCTGGTGTGGACTCAGCGTTATGTAAGTGTTCCTGTGAGCCAGAGAGCAGCAGATCAAAACTTTCCCCGCTGCGTGACAATAGCCCAGTTTGACTCGGGCTTGGTTTCCAACAGTCAAGTCAACAGTCAAGTCAAGTTAATAAAATAGGCAGATTTGAAACCTTACTGAAACATTGTCTCATTGATGGATCTCATCTCCTTTTATGATTAACAAAGGGTAGAATACAACAGCAAATAAGTAAACTAACAAACCCAGAGTATCATGAAAATGAATGTCAAACTTTGATTTCATTATTATTTTCATTGTTTATTAATTTCACACTGTATTTGGTCTCCTAAACACTTGAAAAAAAAGTTTTTAAAATTCCATCAAGGTTTTCCAGAGTCAATGTCTACAATCATCAAATGTCTTGTTTTATCTGATCAACACTTCAAGACCCAAATATATTGGATTTAAAGTGATATAAAATCAGAGAATAGCAGCAAATCCCCACGTTCGAGAAATTGGAAGAAGAGAATGTTTGGCATTTGTGCTCAAAAAATGACTTCAATTATTAACAGATTAGCAAAATAGTTGCCAATTTATTTTGGCGATTGACTGATTGTTGCAGCTCAGACCTTTATTACTTAAAATTGTAAAAGCTGAAACAACACAGATTTGATAAGAGATTTAAAATCATTTGATTAGCGGAAATGACACAAGATTCATTTTCAGTTAAATGCTATTAAACCCCAACCAGAGACACCACACTAACCTTTAGGATCCAATTTAACTAATACAGGCTAACACACATCTTTGTGCTCTCTTTTCTCTGAATATGAAGATATATAGTCCTAAAAACTGAAAACATTCTCAGGTCATAGATATGTTTTCTCTCTACTGTGGAAGTGCTGGGGCTTTGCCCTTATAGACCTTCTATTCTTTGAACTGTAAGCTTTAAAAATTAGACAAGAAGAAGTCAAGAGGATTCAATCAAACTACTGATATTGGCAAGACACTTTGGTTAGCTGCTTGTATGACCCCCCCGCCCCCCACACACACAGTCCATAATGACAAGGGGCCTTTACACCATTTTGTCTAGGAGAGTGTGTGACCTGGCTGTGCCTGGCTAGCCTTGGTGTGTTTTTGTTTTGATTACTGCAGATGGAGTACAGGAGAGTAGCGTGCCACAGCAGGGCTCCAGCACTTACCCGCAGTTCAAACCAATATTATAACAGTGTCTCCCATTCAAAACGCGCACGCACACACACACACATACACACTGTGATTCCGGAGCACTCCCTTCCCCAAATCCCTCTTCCAAACACAGGCCTGACACCACACACTGCTGGAGTCTGACGGCCTGGATCAGATTCCCAGAAAAATATCACATGGAATGTTTCTTATCCTTTTTTTTTTTTTTGATTCTTAGGAATTCTTATTTTTTTTGTGAGTAGCGGGACAATCAGTTCCAGACAGAGGCAGATGGACTGGATGGGATTTTTTGTGTTTTTTGGCGAAAATAGACACACTTGTGAATGCACTGCACACCCACACACGCAAATGAAAACCACATCATTTCAAGGAAGTCCTCTTTATGGCTTGTTTCATGGTGTAGCCTAAAACTAGAGGAAACAGAGGAGGGGAAAGCAGACTGGCTGACATTTTGAAACCTCGACAATGTTGGGAAAACAGGCTCAGATTCATGATGCCAAGTTGCAGCAGGTTCAGGTAACTGCACCTGTTCAGCTTAATATGTCCTGCTGATAATGACTTTACACTGGGACTGTGAAGCTGTTGTTTTTGTTTCATTTCCTTTATTTCAATTGATGTGCTTTCATTTTAGAATGGACCTCAATAATTGTTTTTCATCTGAACAGGCTAATTTCCCAGAACAAGTTAAAACACGAAAATGCAGACGACAACATGACATGCCCTGCACTTGGAAACAGCCCAAAAGCAGTTCATACCCTCTCAACCAGTGAAAGACAAGGGCTTATGGTTACACTGACTCCCTCAACATGTCAGAACAGGTGAGAAACGAGCAAAGCCTGCACACCGAGGCCACACTCACCTCTTTTTCCTGGTGACGATGAAGACATCATTAAAGAGGAAGAAATAGACCTGTTGCCTTGACGTCCGTTTGAGGAAGATGCCGTTGTCCTCCACAAACGCAGTCAGCTCTCCTCTCTTTACCATCCACCTAGAGGAGGAGACCAGGGGGAAAGGCTGGAGGGAAAGAAGAAAGAGAATGTGATGAACATCAAATGGCAACAGATCTAAAGTATTTTTAAAATACATGCAATGCTGGTGCTGCCATGAAATTCCTAAATTAAAACGTGTATGTGAGTGTGTGAAAAGCTGTCTATGCAGACTGAGTGTGTGTTCGCCAGACATCTGTGAATCCCAAATGTGCCAACAGCTATTTCCCACACTACTTAAAACACTTGAGCCTGCCAAGCCTTTGGTGTATTACGCGTATAGATAGCCAAATGAGTGAAGTTGGCGTGTCTGCATCTGTGGGGCACGTCTGTGCATGACTGCATGGGACCATGTTTTGCATACTTAATAAACATTTGCAGAAAAAGAAAGAAAAATATGAGATTTCCCAAAATGCTAAACCATTCATTTAAGCTTGTGCATGTCACTTTTTCCCCAACAAAATACTACCCAGGATGCAACAAATTCACATGTGTTACGTCACGCTCATACCTTGATCTTAAACTCCAGCTGAGAGTTGATAGTATACATCATCTCTGTTCTTTCCATTGTGCGAGCTCCTTCATTACACTTTCTTACCACCTACACACACACACACACACACACACACACACACACACACACACACACACACACACACACACACACACACACACACACACACACACACACACACACACACACACACACACACACACACACACACACACACACACACACACACACACACAGACACAAAATCACAATGTACAGATTCCTTCCGCTGTTCACCTTATAAATGCTGGGTAAGGATTTAAAATAACTAAAAAGCATTCCTTGATCGATGCAATTATATTTATCAAAGTACACAAAGTGCTAGAAATTTGTTGTTTTAGAAGAACATTTTTCACTAAAATACAACATTAACTGAAACGTGATTGTCTCCCATCCTAAGTCTAGTCTCCTGTGTCTAAGGCAAGTCTCCCAAAGGCATAGAAACGTGCAGAAAAAAAATGATATGTATAGATGTGCAGTTGGAAAGATATGAAAATGTAGAAACATCAAACCCAGAATGAGGTGTATAACATTTTTGCCCCACACACCTTGCTGACTGCTTGTAAAGCCTTCTTGCAGTCTTCATATTGTGCAGTGTCTTTAGGTGTCTTCTGACAAATTGTCTGCAACACAGATGGTCAGGGTTGAAATCAGTAGGACTAATTTTTAACATATAAACACATTCATGCACTAAATCCCACAACAATTCCTTGCACCCATGCACATCACACTCTATCAAAATCCTGATGAAATGTTGATGCATAAAGAAAGCTGTGGGAAGCAATGAATTGAAACCAAACTTTCTCAGGATCCAAAAGCCTCTAAGTGCACAAGCATAAACCCCTGAGTCCCCAGGGAGACACTGATGGAGGACGGGAGAGTGGGGGAAGAAAGTAGACCAAGGAAGTGGGAAAGAAAGAGGCACAGTAGGGAGGGAATAATGTGGTGCCAAAGGAACCATGAAACTGAAGAAGAGGAAACATTAAAAAAGGAAGAAAAAGGAAAGGGTGGATCAGTTCATCAGATTATCAAGGAATGATAAGCTCACACAAGCATCTTTGAGGTTAGAACACATCCCATGTTGAATTTAGTCAGGCCAGTAAAAAAAAAAAAAAAACTATTGCGTGAGAGTCAAAGTCAAGAAATTCCAAAACTCATGCTACTTTATGTCATCAGTGCACTCACATCCATGAGCAGGGGCAGGCGAGTGATCCTCTGCATGGGCAGGATGAGGAAGGAGATCATGGGGAGGTTCCTGCAGTCCGGGTGGCTCTCTATCTTGGTCAGCACCTCTTTAAAAACTGGATTCTTGGACCTGCAAGAGAGGTTGGAGGGAGATTGGGTGTTCAGAAAGAGGAGTAACTGATGCACAGAGAAAAAGAGAGAACAAGGGAAAAAATGAGCAAGGAGGAAGAGCAAACTCCCTGGTTCAACATGTCACAACAGTAGTGTTGGATCAAAGCCATGAGAGATATGATAAGAACATGTGTCTGCTCGGTCACTCACACCAGCCTCTGGAGGGTTCTCTGCTGGTAGACCTCATTGGAGCAGTATGTGACGAAGGGGTCAAAGTTGGACTGAGCATGCTTGTCAACGATATCGCTGATGTCATCGATCACGATGTTCTGTTGGTGTCTTTCCTCCAATTCCTTAAAGAACCTGAGTACAGGATGACAGGATGAATAAAGCTTAGTATGTTAGGGATTCATACCGGACATGGGGACAGCTTGAGTCAGAAGCATCACACCAAAAGTCTTCCAACACTGGGGGAAATATAGGACACACTGACAGATACAAAGTCCGGAAGATCACAAAAGAGGAACTCCCCACCTCTTAAAATAGACATAGCCTACCATTAGCCACAACACAGAGGCTTTTCCTCTTCCTGAGCTCCACCAGATGGCCGGTTTAACGACATGCCACATGGCCAACTTCAAGAGAATAAGTGTTTTTGCATGCGCGATCCAAGGTGACAAACAGGAAGCTGTCGCACAGACACAGGACGCTGATCTCGACCCATTGGAGCGAGTTTGAGCTCATCTGCAAAAGCACCTCTGTGCCCGATGCATCCCTTTCCCTACCTACTTCTCACACACATACACACACACACACACACACACACACACACACATATATATACTGTGCTATGGTATGATTATCTATAGGAAACAATGCTTCTTGTGACCATGTAGCCTTGTGTCCATTCCATGAACCCATGAGCGCACAGGATAACACAAACTTGTTGACCTGTCCTCTGGCCCAGGTGTATTTAGGGCTTTAACAGGTCAATGCTGACCTTAGGTCAGGACACATTCCCTACTCACTGACCCCGATAACAGCATGCCGTCAGGAGGGAAAAGGTTAAGGGAGGGGAGAAAAAAAAAAAAAAGAAATACTGCTGACCAAGAATTATAAATGAAAATGAAAGATTCTACCAGCACGTACTTAAGGACATATTTATTAGCATCTCTGTCAGTTTGCCTCGGTGTTACAGTACGATAGGGTTGCGCGATTAATCAAAATTGTAATCACGATTACAATTTCAGCTTCTAATGGTCACAAAAACAGAATAGAGAAAAAAAATGACTATATAGAACATAATTTCGAAGTAAACTCTTATTGTGTCTTATGGTGTTCTGAATGGAAGAAAAAAATTAAATAGGTAAAGTATTATAGCATATAAATGACAGTTCTAGATGTATTTTACCTGTTGATTTGTTTATCTTTTTCACTGTTTTTTAAGTTCAATAATAGCAACATCTTTCCAGTCAATTAGTAACCGTGTTAAATAATTGTGATTTCAATATTGGCCAAAATAATCGCCAATTGAGCAGCCCTGGTGTATTTATAGTAATGAATAAGGTAACACACCTGCATTTAAAATACTCAAGAGCCTTTCCACTCACTATCCCAAACAGGAGCCTGCAAGTGGAGTGCTGTTTCTTATTTTCTTTGAGAGGCGAAAGTCAAAGCATGACTATGTGTTCCAACTTCCAAGTAAAACATCTTGTTTAACCAGCACTACAAGCCAATTCATATCGTATGAGCTGTCCCTGTGTCTACATCCAAGTATTTTAGTGGGCAAAGCATTGACGTGCTTGTGTATAGGAATGCGAAAGGGGATATGGGCTGCAGCACATCTGAACACAGGGAGGAATTGTTTAGGAATTTACAGATATTGCAAGTGGTAATGAGTTGTAAATGCACTAATACCGTCTCGCTGAGGAGGGAGCTGCAATCCTGACATGGAATCCTTGAGAAAATGTCATGACCAGTTGCACAAGCGAGGAAGGTTTAACTTACAACGTAGGCAACAGAAACACGAGGGCTAGCTTAACCCCACGTCATTTATTAACGCATATTATGAACTCTGGCTTTTAAGCATAACCAAAAACTTGTTAACAGTGTAGGTTCAGGAAAGTTGTGGCTAAGGGAGGGGAAAATGTGAAAAGATTGTAAACATTGGACTAATTGTGGAGTCTTTAGTCACTATAACAGGCTTGTAGGCTGACATCACTGCACCGCTAACTTCCCAGAAAGACATGACTGCTGCAATGGTAACTTCAGACCAGCACATAAGGCTATTATCATGATAAATACGGTTAATAACACATTACACAATTATATCATACAGTAGTGACACTTGAGGCAATTATCATCCTGAATAGTAATCTCGTAAAAAAAAAAAAAAAATTGAAATTACACCACATAAAATCACCGAAACATGGTAACCTAACAAAGAACATATGGGCTCTGAAATTATTTTGTCAATCATTTGTAGAAATAATGGAGCCCCGTACAACACAGTAATTGCTGAGGCAGCACAGTTTTCATCAGTCTCAACTTTCATGGCCTCTTGTGTTTCCGTGCGTTTATGGGATAATGAGAATATCATTAAACGCATGCGCTATAAACTATGATGGGCGGGTAGACTCAGAGGGCTCATAGCAACACATTTTGGCTATTGCATTTTTTGTACACTCACCTATTAAAAAGCTTATGTTCTTTCACACAATTTGCCCCTCATCATGTGACCACACATACACACAAAAAAAAAGCTCAGTGCTGCCGACCCACAATCCCTTACACAAAACGGAAAACAAATCTAATTGAAGCTAAAGGCTGAAAGAATGGGAACACTATACAGTAAATAGTGTTTACAGACACACCCCTCATGGAATGAGAGTGGTCTACCAACTTTTAATTGCTGTTAAATAAGAAAATCATCTAGCTCATTAGCCAAAACAAGAAACCAAACACTGATGTGAGAACAGCTTAAAAACATCAACCAGCATGTAAGAACCAACACTTATCGAGTCCTCAACACCAAAAAAGATCTATAAATATACACTGAGAGTACCAAACTCATAGCAATATACATCTGATAATAACTCTGTCTACAAAAGCTACACATTACAACCGTGCACTTACTTTTTGCTAGCCTCACAGACGTCGGTGATGTTAGAGAAGAGGTGGTGGTGTTCGGTCTTGGTCATGGCCTCGCTGAGCTCTGCAGAGTTCTTGAACATGCGGATCAGGATCTCCAGACTGTGGAGGTAAGAGTGCTCCGACGAGATCACCTCGAAAATGGCCTATTGAGGGGCAGGAGAGAGCCACAGAGAGAGATTAGTCACTAAAATCTCCATTAGTTACTCAGATGGGCTCTGTCATGAATGTGCTGCAAACCTGTGCTCTACAATCATGTTTGGAATGCTACTGAACTATGGCAATCTAAGCACCAATCAGTTAATCAATTTAATATTTCTACTCATATGTCTTGTAATTCATAATATGATATAGGTTCAGGTAAATATTTATTGGAACACCAGTCCTTTCTCCTCCCCTTTACAAAGTGCCTTATGCTTATGCTATAATGCAGGTTTCCTGCTAAACTCCTTTAATGGCTTTTTATTGGATTTTTTATTGTTTGGATCTGAATCAAACATAAAAAGTAAAAAAGTATAAAATGTGATCAGAGGTGCCAAGTCACGAAGTACAAATACTTTGTTACCTTATTAAAGTGGAAATGTTGGGTATCTATAATTTATTGGATTAACTATTTTACAGCAGACTTTTTACTTCTACACTCCTTACATTTTGACACAATTATCTGTACTTTCTACTCTTTATATTTTAAAAATAAGTTTAATTCCGGCTTGTCATTGTTTAAAAAAAAAAACAAAAACCTATCCAGATAAATCACGCCATCCGGATAGAGTGAATTTGCTTGTGATTGGATGAGAAGTATAAACATATACTGTACCATTCCAACACCCTATTGGTTTGTACGCGGTGTACACACCTGCACATGACACAAATCACGTCACAATCCAGGAAGGAAATAGCAGACGTACTGTACTGTATGTAGCCTAGTACGAAGATTCTCGAGAGACTCAAGAGAACTCAAGCAAAATGTCCCAACCAAGCACCAGCGAGGAGGCTGGTACCCAGGAAGACCAGCCAACCCTTCTACATCCCTGCTCGTACCTGGAAGAACTTTTCTAAATGGTTGGATGCAAAAACAACACGCAAAAGCGCTGAAAATTGTTTCCAAAACTCTCCTTCTAATTTGAAAAAGCATATTGATATTATTTATTTTTCCCCTTACATGACTTTTACTTTTATACTTTAAGTAGTTTTGTAACCAGTGCTTTTACTCTTTTACTTGAATAAAAAGCTTGAGGTGATACTACTCTTTTTAAACCCTAGTATCTATACTTCTACCTGAGTAATGAATGTGAATACTTTGACACCTCTGAATATGATTCCTACCTCTTGTCTTTTGCGTTCCTCCTGACTTATCCGTTCAGAAAGACCCCTTTTCTTGACCTAAAGAGGAAACAAAATCAGAAAAAAAAATCAAAAAAAATTTGTAGCACAGGTGTGTAAATGTGTGTGTATGTTTGCGTGCCACTCTTGTCCTCATATATAAAGAAAGAAGCACTTTGCATACCACACTGAATAGAGAGGCAGTGAAGTTGTTGTACCAAATGGGGAAAGAAAGATATTTACTGAATAAAAAAGTACAAAGCGAGTGCAGGAATAGGCCGAAAGCATACTATCCAGATAAAAGGAAAGTGTATGTGCGTGTTGGTATGTGGCTGGTCCACAGTTGAACAACATTGAAACAATGCAATCTGTTGGAATGAACCAGGTGTGTCTTTGTCAAACTGCAGGTATAAGTGAATAGAAAACATGCCTCCCTCTCATGTCTCATCAGATATAACCAATGTGATCTGGTGCACATTCACCAAATCACACACAAGCAAGAATCCAGAGAGGCCATATTTCCCTGCTTCCACTAGCTTCTGATTCTGTTTTGGTGTAAAGGCACAAGGAAGTGAAACTGCTCTTGGAAGAGCCTTTCTTCATTCTAGTATCTGCCCCGGAGCCCTAAGCAAACACTGACAACAAACCAACCTGCAGACCAAACCTCTCGTGTGCTTCTTTCTTTGTATTTCTTTCACATTCATCTGTTTTATTATTTATTTTGCTCCTACTTTCCCTTTTACCAAACCCTTAACACCATATCAGTAAAACCAGTTATCAATATAAGGCTGCAAGGTTTTTAGTGTGTGCGCAACCATGCATGTTGTCATGCCAACTGAACTTCACCTTGTTTTCCAGTTGCACTGGGTGTAACTGAAACACAATCAATTCGGTCTTATTATTCGAAAGCTAATTATAGGTTTAAATCAGAGCAAATGCAACAAATCTTCAGGCAACGTAAGCACCATGGGAGGGAGGAGTTACTGTAGCTTGTGGGAAGCTGCACCTTCTGAAACTACTGGTGGCAATTCCTAGAAAATGTGAAAATTCTCGGATGTGACAGTTCATCATACCTTTAATGGCGAGAGCTGCCAGGGGGCAGTAAGAGAAGGGAGGAGCTGTGAGAGGAGACTTTTCGGAAAGGAAAGAATATCTGGTTCAAGGCTTCACTGAAACTAAATGTATTTCCTGACACACACGGACAATGCCAGCAATTCCTAGTAAATTGGAGGGAGAATCCTGCAGCGTTATATGGCGTACTGTCTGGCCAGTAGTCTACATCAACAAGGCTTCATTTACAGGAATTTTCTGGTGCTGCCAGAAGATCCGCAGGATGTCCCTGATTTTCGGCCGGATGTCTGTCACCATCCGCTTTCTTTGTGTTGGCATTTTAAATCCGGTTGTTATTGAGGACTATGGTTAACTGCTCCTCAGATATCTGCAGGGTAAATCCAGACAGCTAGCTACACTATCTGTCCAATCTGAGTTTTCTGTTGCTTAAACAACTTTAAAACGAGCATGTGCTCTACCAAAACAAGTTCCCCTTCCCCAAACTATTTTGCAGAGGCACCGCGGCTCTGTCCGGCACTTAGCACCGCCCGAGACAATTCTGGTTGGTTTAAAGAAATGCCAATAAACCAGAGCATGTTTTTCTACAATCCCAGTATGCTGTGTGGACTAGTTAGACCCTCATTCACAGCGCTGTGGAGAGCGCTCTGGCAATGGGAGACTACATTCTCAGTAACAGAGCCACAGCTGTAAAGCAGCTGCGTTGGAATAAGACAGGCCTGGTCAGCGTGGTAATGTCGGACTCATCTCTATTTACCTCCTGTGTCTTGCTGGTATACCCAACAATAAAAACATCTCAATTCTCAAGTTCTCTACTTTGAATCCAAATTCAGAGTTATTTAAATGAGTTCTTATCACTTTCTCAGGAATTTCAGAACTAATCCTAATTGCCTTCATCTATGCACTCGCCTGTTTTCCTCCCGTACTTTTCCTCCTCAACAAGTAAACAAACAGATGGGAATGCCTAAGTAGAAAACTAAATTAGCCATTCCGCTTCTCTGTTTTCCTCTATCCATCAGTTAAAATCCCTGACTATATTATGTAATAGAGAGCTATCGCACTACTCTGTCGAAGCAATATTTTATGCATATTTACAGCCTGATGATTGTGTAGAGTTTGCCAAAACACTGGCATTAGACCTAGCAGTGCTTGTGAGACTCTCTGTGGTTCTGGCTGACTGACTGCCTCCCTCCCTTCCCAACCGACCCTAGAAGAAATGCTTCTGCACTCCCTGATAAACAGAGTTAGGATGGCAGCAACAGTGGGAGGATGGGGATGGACTATGGCCAAAATGGATATGACAGCATTCTTAGGAGCACTAGCATTCCAAGATTCCACAGCCACAGCAGTGGGTACATATTGTACGTTTGTCTGTGTACTGGATGTAGAAAAAAAAGTGAGAACGATATAAGAAGAAGAACAGAAGCTGTGTTATGTCTGACCACACTGAGCTGGCTCCAGGAGATGCGTATAGGTCTGTATTGCAACACGATGCCTTTATCGGATTTGTCTTCACTGGAATCGGCATCTTCATCTGAGTCATTATGTAAGGCTTTCTCCTGATAGTTCTGGTACAACTCCTCCTCTGAAACACACATATTGTTGGATAGACAGATTCATTGAGTCGGACGTTGTAACAAAAGGTTGTTTGATTGAGAAAAAGACATGCAGGCAAAAAAGAGGATTTAGTAAAATGAAGGGGGAAGGATGGGGGAAACAAAGCAGATGGGGGTTTCTCACCCTCACTGTCAAACGTCCGTTGACTGGTCAAAACTTTCTTCTTATCTGGACACTGAAATAGAAACGTAAGACTTTTGTAATGACTTGGAGACAAATCCGGGTGGGGGGAATGAGGGTTCAAGCAGGCACACAGAAAAACTTTAAATGCAACCAGCCTCTGAACCTCTGTCACCTGTCAATGACTTGCTTGTGCCATCACAGGAGACCTCAATCATTGACCCCGTCTAATTTCGGAGCCCTTGTGTATATAGGTGTGTGTTTGTGGGCATGGTGTCACATTACGTCATGTCTCCCAACAACCACGTTAATTGTTTCCTTGTAAGGCCTTGTCTGAACTTTCGCTTCTGTTGCTGCTGAGTTTGTTCCACAATACTCAGCCTGTGTTGTCATTTCACAATTTGGACTTCACCCCAATACTAAAAAGTCCACGTTGAAGCTATCTTTGTGCGCAGTCAAATATAAACCCATCAGATGGATTATGATTAACCAAATCAAGAAATCTTAATATGGTAGAGTAAAGGCCACAGTGTACAGTGTGTTTACAGGGCTGTATGTGAGCATTGATAGTTCTGCAGCAGGCATTCTTGAGGGATTTGCTTTGCAAATGAATGCTGAAATTGATTTTGGTATTCACTTCTCTAAAACTATTCAGCAACAGAAACATGTACTAAATTGCAAATTTCAAACCTTAAATCACATTAAGTTTAAAAGTCTTATAGTTTTCAACCGTCTAACGAAAACACCTTGGAACTTATAGCTTTGTATGATGCATCAATCCCACACTGACTCAAGAAAAATTAAGTAAATGTATACCTAGGTACTTTTTTTTTTACATTTTGTTTTAACAAGTTAAAAGCAATGTTTAGGTCAAACCTGATTTTGCCTCACACACACATAGGCTCTCAGTCACTTTCACACATGGAAGCATAATGTTTTTTTATTCAAACACTGGTATGGGGTAGGTACTCGCTATCGGCCGATACCCAAAGCCCAGATATTGGCATCAGGACTAAAAAGTCCATTCTGTGCATCACTAGTGTTATATGGTTACATCCAACTTGCTCCTACTACCATTTTTTTTAAATGCAATGTGGGAGATTTCAACTCTTTTTTTCTTCAAGAGCAACAGCCCTTGTTTCTTGAATGTACCCACCTTGTTTTTCCTAGTGTTGGTAGGCTTTTTTGTCCCGGGGCTGCCAGGCTCTAAGATTCTGGGGCTGGCAGTTTTGGGTGTTCCAGGACTTGCAGGCTTGGCAGTTCCAGGGCTAGAAAGACTTACAGTGCCAGGACTTGCTGGACTGATTGGTGAATCTGGCTTATCCTCATCCAGCCATTTGTCGACAGGCTGCGACAACCAATGGGCCTTGGGATCTACTGATGGGACCTCCAAGTCTACTCCACTCACAACAGCCTTCCTATAGGACGTACTCCTTAGGCCTCTTCTTAATGTCCCCGGGCTCTCACTTTCCCCATCTGTCCCTTTGACGTGGCCCCCTCCGGTAGAGAAGTAGGTTCCTGTTTCTACCATGCTGCGGGCTTTCAATGCTCGCTTGGAATGATCCAACCCCAGCAGCCCTGCCATACCTTGGACTTGTGGCTCAGATGCAGGTGCCTTGCACTGCCGAATATCAGATGCTAAACCCTTAGGAATGAGCTGCTGGGTGCCCATCTTCAGGGCAGCAGGGCTGTGGGTGCTGAGGACAATTGAGGGAGAGGGAGAGATAGATGGGGAAAGTGAGGGAGAGGGTGATGTAGAGGAGGTGGAGGAAGAGAAAGAGGCATGCCTGGTGTCCTGTGAGGGGGCAGGCGAGAATAAGGACGGTCTAAGCAGTGCTTGTCCTCTGTCCGCTGGCGACGGGGAGCGTGGGGTCGAGGATTCTGAGGAGGTAAGGGAAGAGAGGGAGGGGATGCTGGAGGTGGAGCTGTGGGAGGGGGTGGGGGTACGCATGGCTGGAGGAGAGGGACTGGATGCGGACGAAAGAGAGGACAGCTCATGGTGGTTGTATGTGTTGTTGTTAGGAGAGCGTGAAGACAGGACAGGAGAGGAGTTCAGAGGCACAGCTTCAGATGAGGGGGAACTCATCCCAAACGCTTTCTGGTCTTTCTGTGAGCTCACACTGAATAGGCTCGGCATGTGTTTCTGGGGGTCCTGGAGATGCTTTTCTTGCCATACTGTCACTCCATTACTGGTTTTCCTCCTGTCACCATCTCCATTTCGCACTCTGTTGTCAAGTGAGGCCGATCTGTTATCCTCAGACCTAAATTTGGACAATGAGAAGAGTCCGTTGGAGAAGTGCCCGATGCTGATGCTTCGGACAACTCTGGATTTCTTGGGGGGTTTGTGCAGAATGTGCTTCAACACCACAGTGTTCTTGTGGGGTGAGACCACCAGCCTTCTCGGCAGGTTGGCTCAAGGTAAAGGAGCACTTGTTGTCCTCCACAGGGGAGTCTGTCGTCATGAGCCCATTCGCGTGGTAACTGAAGGGTCGTGGTTTGGGGTTGCTTGAGTCCTGTTTTTTTTTACAATTGTCAGTGCAGCGTTTCCACAATGGGGTGATGTTTTCATTGGACAGATCCACATCATTGCCGAAATCCATGGTGCTAGATGGTCTGTGTCGTCTTCACTAACTGATAGTGATAGTGCAAACACTGCACCACTGTAGAACACAGATCTCTCCCCCTGAGGGTAAACAAAAAAGGAGCTTAGTGCAGTGTCCCAATTCCCAAAGCTTACTCATTAACAGGGATGCAGTGCAGTTACTGGCAGTTAAACTTTGAGAAACACATAAGAAAAAAAGCGCAAAACAGAAGCCAAGCCAGCGAAGACAGCTGAGCGTATAATCCTTTTGTATATGTTCACTGTGGTGAAATGCCCTTATTACAAGCTCAAAGCTGACAGGATATTGTTAGCTGTGAGCAATCACTGTAATATTCCAAAAGGGAAACAATGGTACTCTGGCAACAGTTCAGAGAACAAACAAGTAGGCCTATTGCTTATCTCCTTTATCATTTAGAATCAAAATGTAGGCTATTTCGGTTTGTGTGCAGCATGCTGCAAATATTACATCACTACTCAGACAGGCATGCTACTCTTATGTACTGCACAGCAGAGAGATTGTGATTGAGCTGGAAAAAAAGGTTTCCCAGTAGTTTAACTCACCTCTAATCAGCCGATCAGCTGCAGAATGCGCTCATTGTACCCGCACTGTGGCAAAAGAAACCTTACTTGGCCGAATACCGGTTAATTGTCTTAATCCAGCATGGTATCGACACCGAATGAAGTTTGTAAAACTAAGTTGGAGCCGCAGAATGTGTGCTCGACTGGAAACTGGTGTGCGCGGCAGAGAGCGCGTCTGAAGCGCTGCTCGCTGAGCTGCAGAGTTTCTATGAGGAGGAGGAGGAGGAGGAGGAGGAAGGGGGCCGAACACACAAGTCCTCCCAAATTCACAGGAACTCACCTCCGCTACTGTTTACGGGCGAGGATGTGGTTTACGGTAATTGGTTGTGAGGCTTTTTTTTTTACACATTTTCTGCATATTGCACTGTATATAAAACCATAATTATATTTTTATTTTGTATTTGTTTATGTAGGCTATATAGCGTCTTAGCACCTTAACCCCCCTTCTTTTCTTTTTGCACTACTTATTTTATTCCATGTTATTGCATCTCTTTTAAGTGGAAAAGGAGTTGATTTTAATATATTTTCTGCATGTGTATAATGACAATAAAATACTAAATAATCTTATTCTATTATATTTTGACAAAGCGGAACAATAACATAACAAATAACAAAAAGCGTGTTGGTGTCTAATTAATATTTTCAAATAATGTCTATAGGTTGCACAGTCCGGTTAGGTTAAGGAAAGTCTATTTTAAAACATTCTTCAAAGTTTTAAACACACAAATGCTGCATTGATGTTGGGATACTAAGCTGACCCGTTGTTGTTGTGCGCCATCGTGTGTTTTGTGGCGCAATTGCATCATGCCTATAGTAATAACTAGGGATTCACACACAAAGAAATCGCATGCATTTACTGGTTTCACAAAAATGTCCCAAAGTAGTCAACGTGTGCGTGAACTGATAATCAGCAGGAGAGGTGGCGGAGGCAGGAAATCATGACACTCCCCTTTTTTTGACCCTATAACAAACCACAGCAGCTGTATTCCCGAAATATGTCAATACAGATTAATGGTTTAGTCATGCATTTATAATAACCTCGCCCTGCCTTATCTCAAATACAATATCCCTTTGTCTGTTTGTTTGGCAGTGACATTTGCAGATTCTTCTAATGAATGCTCTACAGATGTATTGCTTTTCATTCCGGCTCCAATAAAAATATGTATAAGTGTTGTGCAACAAGCTGTATAGCTGTAATTTATGCTTGCATCACTGAAAAATTGAGATTGCAAAATACTGTGTGACAAATGTCTCAATAAACCCACACATATAATAATAACCCTCTTTCAATCAAATCGAAAACACAAGACACTAGACAGTAGATTCCAACTTTAACAATGTGTTAAACTGATGGTCAAGCTGTCAATAACTGATCAGGCTGAAACACTGGATGTTGTCCGCCACCGTGTGGCTCTTGTGCACCAGTATTTCCCCCATTTGACCGCTAGGGAGAGCAATTGTCATGTTTACCACTACTCATGAAAAACAGAGAAAAACATCATTAGGTAGGTTATAGTTTTATGCAACATTCATACACTGGTCACACATTTTGCTGCACTCTCTATGATTGCACATCAATGATCCGACGAAGAAAAATAGTCTTTGTTTCCATAATCGCATGAGAATCATTCCCAGTAGGCCTATCACGGTTGTTTTAGGCAAACATCAAGCAGATAAGATTTGTAGCTGGCAACATTACCACATCAGCATCTATCAGAGACATTCTAATTCACATAAATATCATCATTATGTTGTGTTAATTGACACAACAATATTGGCATGCTAGCATTCGTCACACAGACCCCATGTGGTGTGACAACCCTCATTATGTTCTATAGAGGAAGTGCAGCAGCCTATCCTGTTGTATTGTTTAAGAGAGCTATATGTTTCCTCATGTTGTCTGGTTAAAAAAAATGCTTCCTCTGCCATCAGACAAGACACTCGCTGACCTCCGAGTGGAAGGCCCACATGCAAGCCCCCTGAGCCAGATAAAGAGTTTTTAAGTGAGGCAGTGAATCACCATGCAGCTGATCTGTATCTGACGCTGGCTCTTTGTCAGAGGGTAAAGAAAAAAAACTTGCTCTTCAAGGATAAGTTTAGAACAATGAAAAAAAGAAAGACAGGGTAAATGGTAGAAAATCTAAGGAGCATTGGTATCTTCTCCAATGGACCTTTAAAACAAGGAGAACTTTTAAGTCCATGCCGAGCAGCGCAGGCATGCAAAGCTCTAAAGACTGGGCTTAGACCTCCAGCTTCTCCAGATAAAGGACTTTTCCTTTGCAGGAACCTTTGCATATACATGGTGGCAGTTCAGTGGAACAAGTTATTAAAGTCATTTCCAGCATGGACTCTTTCAAAAAGAGAATCAAGGACTGGTTACTGGAGAGGGTAGCAGAATAGAACAAGGGGTCAGTTACTGGTTTTATTTCCATTTATTTAAGAAAAAATGGTTTTATGTTGTGTCATTAATGATCACACACTCTGTTAGTGTTTTGTCTTCTCCTGATGTTATATTTTTCATGTGTAAGGCATTTTGGATACAATAAAAAAAAAAATCTAATCAAATCAAACTTCTTTCTTAGACTGATAAGGCATTAACTTTTTTTTGTCTGCGTGAGCTTTTGACTCTCGGCTTAAGAACATTTTGAAGCAGCAATGTTAAGTTGAATAGAACTAAAAGACCAAGACAGTGAACGTGACAGGATAACAGGGAAAACTACACTAATGTGATTCATTATAACACAGAAAGGTTGTGATTGCTGTGAAAGTGCAGGAGAGGACTGTGTGTTGGAGAGATGAGCTGCTCTGAAAGTGGAAGTTAAACCTCAGTGGTCAGGGCAGATGAAGCATTTTTCTCTTGGAGTCATGTTTCTGGGTAAAGACAAAGAGTAGAGAGAAGAAAAAGGTACCATTGTGAACTCTTTGTCTCCCTCCCACTAACTCAAAAAATGCATTTTAGCAATATCTAGTCTACATATCTAAGTGATCTTCAAATGAGTCATACCATTTATCTACTGCAAGTATCTATCAAGTATAAACTAGCCACCCCGCTGAGCCTCTAAGAATAGATCTTAAATCACAATGCAGCTCAGTGTTCTCCGCAGGCTTGCTCTGTTTAGGCAGATTTGCTCCACTGATAAGTGATAACACTTACTATGTTCATTAAGAGAATACTAAGAAAATATACTTGCAAATATAATGTTAGCAATGCATTTTAAAGCAACACATATTACCCAGATCCTTGTTAAAAGAAAAATAAATAAGTAAATGCTAAAAAATAAAGTATTCATTTCGTATTTTGTATTTAAGATGCTTAACCTGCAGGATTTAACCTAAATTGTTCTGTGATCTTGTGTGTATTTGCATTAAATGGTGTCAGACCCCACTGGAATGCAGTGGTAAAGGAAGTACTGAATCTCAGTACTTAGTAAGTAAAAATACAAATAACCAGAGACATATTTACTTTAGTAAAGTAGAAGTACCACAATGACAACTCTACTTAAGAAAAAGTAAAAATCACCTAATTTTAAATGTAATTTAAGTATTAAAAGAAAAATACTTGCATAATGATTAATTCTCTTAATGTCTATATTCTAATAATTAATTGTAATGTAATTGTGCGTATCATCAGCAAAACCAACAAAGAAAACTGGTTATACATCTTTAAAAGATTTCTTTAACTGTATTTAACCCATAGACAGTATAGGAAATGGACAATGTGACACACAGGAGACCAGTAAAGGATACTAGAAGTACTTTCCGGTGATGGCTGAGCGTAACTGCGCAGCCTCAAACTAAGCTTGACGACGTTGATGTGATGTGAGCAACCTGTCTGAAAGTTGTAAGTCATAACGTGGGATACAAGGTAATGGAGCCTTTTATACATTGTCATATTTCTTTAGAAATAAACAATGTACAAATAGAGTCTTTGAACGCATCAGATGTAAAGTTATTTTCTGTCAAAGTGACATCAAAATGAATGGTTGTCAATGGAATGCTAACAGAGGGTGAGTGCTAGGCAGCATCAAAATGGTGCCATAGGGAGCTAAGGTTTTGTGGAGGCTGTCTTACCCTCTTGATTTAACCAGAATATGTGGCCGTTGGAAAAGCGGAAGGGCCGGACTCAAGAAGTATCAAACCTGATTGGGTCTAGAGTCTTATAGGGCCCTGATTAAATCAAAGATTAGTGTTCTAGAATCTTTGGTAGCAACGCATACTGTATATATCTATCAACCAAACGTCACTGGTGAGACAAACCTGTGACGGTCAGGAAGACGTTTTGGCAGAGGGAACAAAAATGTAATGAAACGTTGTGGAAATTTAGTGGAATATCAAGTACAGATAACTACTGCAAAATGTAACTAAGTAAAAGTCAATAGTATGCACTCTTGATGTTACTTAAGTAAAGAACAGATACGTGAAAAATGTTCTTAAGTACAGTAACAAAGTATTTGTACTTATTTACATTCCATCACTGCTGGAATGACATCTCGTCAACATTTTGCAAATGTTTTGTTTTAAAAACTTAATCTTTTGAGGGTTTGAAATGCTTCTATCTATCTATCTATCTTAAGGTTAAGATATTTTCAGAGAAACTTGTTTCAGTTCTTTGCTTGTACAGTACTTTGATTTCATTCAGATATTTCCAGGAAATGTGTTGTGAACACCTGTTTTAGAACTGTTAAAGAGTCATTTCATCCAAATTACAAACGCAAACAAACAACAACACTAACCTCTGGTTTCAGGTTTTTTTTTTTTTAAGATATTTGTTTCAAGTTAATCTGCTTCTGCCCCAGTACAAAGAGCATGGATGAAATTACATCAGCAGTGCTCGCAGGAATGCCAAAAACACTTTAACTGCAACACATTTAAAGGCAAGAACATTAACAGGGTCCTCTGAGGGCAATCTACAGAACACACAGTCAACCATTTTTATAGGGTCGTGCAAAGACTTACTTGCAGTTCAATTTTTAAATGTAATTTTCCAATGGTGTGAGCACCACAAATGAAATCCCATTCATCTCCAGGGTATTTGTCTGAAGGCATCTCATTCTTAGGATTGGATGTCTCAAAAACACAGCTGTCTGCATTACATACCTAAAAGGTGCACTATAAGTTCCTGCATGGTTACAGCACGATTACATTTATGTCGTCGTATTCATCTCTCCTAATCCACTAGCTACCTGCCCCTTGAATACACTGTGAAGAAGCCTTTAATTACCTTTAAAACGCTAATACCATTGTAAAAAATATCTGTTGCAAGTAAAAGTCCTGCATTGAAAATGTTATTTAAGTAAAAGTATGTAAGTATCATCAGGAAAAATGTACTTTAAGTATTCAAAATAAAAGTACGCAATGCAGAAAAATCATTGCAGTTTAGAAACTAGAAATGATCCAAACAGTTATCAATGTGTATATTATCTATGTGTGTTTAATCAGCTAATCACTTTAGCTTTACTTGTAGGCCTATATATTGCTGGGTAGTTTAATTCATAATAAAACCTTGTATTTTATTAACTGCATGTGGTTTGTGTGCTAAAATCTTAATTTCTAAAGTAACTCTTAACTAAACATGTCAGATTGATTGAGTGGAGTAAAAAGTACAACATTTCTCTCCGAAATTTAGTGGAGTAGAAGTGGAAAGTGGCATGAAAAGAAAGTACAAGGACCTCAGATTTGTACTTAAGTCTTAATTACATCCCACCACTGTTCAAGACGAAACCATTTATCACAATTTATCCCATTAATACAAATACATCACAAAGCTCTTGATGTATAACATGTCTTTTTTTAAAGATTTTTTTTGGCTTGGGAACCCCAACTGCTCAATAAGGATTCAGCTTAAGTTTATGGGGCACACACCTTACCAGGGGAGCTATCTGCTACCTGCACGCTATCTAATCAGGATGAACCGTGGTCAGCTCTGGTATTGAACAGCCTTGCATTAGTACCACTCTGGCCCAGAATTCTCTCATCTGATAGACTGAACATAATCTGTGTCGGGTAACATGTCAGATGTGAGATAAGAGCAAAACACACAAAAGATGGTAAAGTCCAAGGTGTGTCTTTGAATAGTTTGGACGACTGGGGTGTGTGCTGTCCTGTTGGGTGTGCAAAGCAGTGTAGCATATAATTCAAATAATTCAGTCACAGACAATGGGGATAACAGCAGTGTGTGTGTAGTCTTGGCAGTCAGGAATGCAGTGGTCAGATGATTTGTCATTGTGATGATGGTGTGTTGGGAAAAATATGTAAGTCAATGGTGAGGCAGGATAGACAAGGAGTCAAACAGTTTTGTTGGAGAGAAATACTTTGCATTTAAATGTCCACTACCTGTAAAAAAACAAGCTACAAAATGTATTCTGGGAACAGAAATTCATAGTGGTATGTAGTTTAATACATTCTCATGTTGAGCGTTGGTTGAGTAGCGCCCCCACTCTCTCTCCTCTGTGCATCATGAGTCACCTGCTCGAGTCCTAAATAGCCATATATGAACATTAAAGACATTAAAGAGAGAGAGATGAGCACAATATTGCCTGAGCTTTCTAAGTTATCTAGCATTTAAAATAAAGCCCTACACACTCACCTTTTTCTCAGCATACCTATCTCTTTCTCTCGCTCCTCTCTCTTCTTTTCTCTCTGACTCACAGCCCATTGTACTTCTCCTACTCAGTAGTGCTGTTTACTCGCTGCCCTTGCCTCCCCTCTCCTTACCCTTCACCGGCACCCACACGTCTCCTCATCCGTCCTCTCCGAGAACAATACAGAGGAGAGCTAACGACTGTAATTACCATAGCTATAAGTTACAACAGCTGAGAAAAAAGTGTGTAACAAACAGGATGCTGGAGAAGAAGCATGGCTAATACATGTACGGATAACATTATGAATGCATAAGCCATATGCTACAAAAATAGGACAACAGCTCATTATTGTATATGAGTTCACTTCTGTTTAGTGGTAACAACTCTGTGCCCCTTCATGGATATAACTACCCATAGTATTAGGATTATTGCAGCGGGCCAGTCTACTATATGTCCATAAGTGCATATGGAACCAACACAGGGGGCATCTGCCACATATACACGTATTTGAACCCAGGCTAATCTCCATGGTTACGGGGCTTTTGGTTTGTGCTGATTGGCTGGTGTTAATGCAATGACCCGAGATTGACTCCCCTCCCTGTGGGTTCTTATTGGCTCTTTCCCCCGGGATGATGATGTCATCATGTGTGGCATATTGCAATATATGTGGCATTGAGGCACGCTCTACAGGGCATGGATGGAGAAGGCACAATTAGATCAAAGCTGGAGGTTGCAACTGGGTTTGCATAACTTCCTGGAGGTTTAGCTTTCTGACAAAAGAAGAAGAAAAAGAAAGCCTGAAAGTGCATGGTTCTTGCATACCTGGTATGGTGGCTTTTATTTGGATCAGATTTCTTGTGATATTAGCAGGTTGGTGTAGAAATAGAGTATTACCCAGCTAATTGACATAATGGCCCAATCCCAAAGTCCAGACTCACAGACTTTGGTGTGCGTTCTCGGGCTTAGGGTTGTCTCAATGTTGAATTTCAAAAGGCGTGAGGGTTTGAGTACACACTTATCGAGCCCTTTCCGTGAGTCTGCATCGATGCAGACTTCATCAAAGGGAATTACCCACAGTTCAAAGGGTTGTGACGTTTACCACGGAGACCATAGAAATATCCGGTAAGGTAAACAACAGCATGACACACGACCACGCAACAGAACGGGCTGGTTGTCCAGCTTGTAAAACAAGAATTTGAAAAAAAATTGAAATCAGGCAACCGTCTCCTGTGCCTTGGCCGCGTGGAAAGCAACAAACTTAAAATGAAATTACCCAAACCAGCAAGTCCCAGCAACATCTTTGTTATTAAATGTCGCCAAGGTAACATGTGATCTCGTGAAGTGCTGTCCCAATCCCATTTATACCTTTCTGAGCCCCTGCGGCCTTACACACTCACTCATTTAGCACCTGTGATCAAGTAAGTCTGTGAGTCTTTAGTCATTAGTCCTCAGGGCTCACTTTTGGATTGGGCCAGTGACTGTCACCAGTTGAGGGCATATTTGAAGAGGGAGAGAGAAAGAAAGGTAGCAAGATGTTAGTGAGAGAAACCTGTACTGATGCTTTAATTTACACTTCATGATGTTTTATAAATGTTTTCCTTTTCATTTCCCTGAAGCTCAGATATTCTTGTCACAATTAAATTGTCACCAATTACAGATACTTTTCAGTGCATCTTCCAGCCCATCTGGTTCTCAAATAAGGATTGTATTTGCACACAGACAAACATGGTCTCATGCATTTGGTACACACTATGTTACGGCTTCACTGCTCTTAGTGTATTTACCTGCTTACAGAGTCAATAAACTGCTCTCATTGAGGAGCTCTGCTCCTGCGATCAACAAAAGAAACCACGCTTCTGTTCAAAAGCTTTAGGCTACAAGATAGAAATATAAATGAAGTATAGCCCATTGACTGCATTGTGTCTTATGAATGACAATCTGAAGGTGGTGTTGCTATTAGTCCCTGAGGAGCTTATTATGTTGCCACGGATTTTGCAATGTGAAGTACAGTAGCTTTTGAGAGTAAATGTAATAATAGGAATCAATGGACTGTAAAGGAAATATCTCAAAAACTCAAGATGCATGTTTAAAGATTAGTGCACACAAAAATAATAAAACTCTGTACTGCAATTAAATGGGGAAAATAGATCATAAAAATAATCAAATTAATGGATGGATGGATGGATGGATGGATGAATTAAATTAAATGCCGAAGTCATATTGATGAAACATATAGAATAAATGGTTTGAATGTTTTTTTAGTAACTTGAAATGAGTAAAAAGGAAGAGGTAATATGCATATGAGTAAGAATTAGCATGGACTTATAAAATCATTTCAGAAAAGAGTCTACAGTCACACTAGTGGCTCATAATGACAATGCGTGCATGCTGATGTTAACTTTATGACATTATAATTCTGCTATTTTGTCCAGGACATTCCCTTAAATTATTTCACCTCAGATGAGGCTCTTTCCTTTGTTAAATAAGGTTGTAAACAAGTTTATAAATCCATAAGTTAAGAGGAACAAATGGAGAAGGAACGCTCCAACCGTCCTTGGATCAATATAAATGTATTTCTCTCTGCCTATGACGAATAATTCAACTTATAATAAAGAGGATTTCATTCAAATGTCATACTGAGACCCATGTAAACACATACTCTGCTTACACCAAAGACAGACAGACAGAAAGAGGAGATAGCATCACTTACTCCCTGATAACTATGGAGTAGAGTGTGACAGTGGGATAATAAAATTGTATGTGTGTGTGTGTGAGAGAGAGAGAGAGAGAGAGCGAGAGAGAGAGAGAGAAAGAGAGAGAGGGAGATGGTGACAACCCCATTCAGTTAGCACTGTAGTTTCTTCACACTGCTGAGGGGCAGAGGGTGTTATAGAGCGGAAGTGAATATTCTTTTATTGGTTCAGTGTGAAAACAGATTAACTGATGAATCCTGATATATCTCTGCAATATTCCCTCTGTAGTTTTCCCTGCAGCTAATGAATCATCATTGCATTTTAGGTATATAGCTGTGACAACTGAGACCCATTAGGAAGCATGTTGGCTGTAATTAGGGATAATTACTTACCTATGGGATTTCCTACAAGACACAAGTCCCAAGGTTCACACCTCTCTGTCTTTCCACTCACAAACACACATGCACACACATAATGTAACAACAGACATACAGTAGCACTTACCCTGCAGCTTCCGATTGAGTCATCTGGTGGCTAAAAGTCTCATTTAGTAACAGAAGCAAAAGAAACAAGTTTTAGATGGAAGGAGGGAGAAGGAGAAGCGCCTTCTGGTGAGAATCACATCCAAAACCATTCATTTGTGGAAGAAAAGGTGTCAAAAGAGACAGAGGAGAAAGGAATGTAGGTGTATTGTGTAGTGCGAGGTGTGTGTGTGTGTGTGTGTGTGTGTGTGTGTGTGTGTGTGTGTTTGGAGGGGAGCTCGCTAAACAGCAGCAGCAATTTACCTTCAGAGGATACGAACAAATGACGCCCCCATAGTGCAAACACACACACACACACACACACACACACACAAACACACATACACACACACACACACACACACACACACAAACTTGAAACCAGCTGACAGGTACATCAGAGAAGACCCAGTAATGAAATTCATTTTCACCAACTTGCATGATAAGCAATATCTTTGTATTGAAGATAAACAAGGAAACCGCTAGACATCGCACACAGGCAAACACACGTACACACACACACACACACACAATAGAGGGCCACATCTCTGTCCCTCTGCAATTAGAGCCTTAGTCATACTGCGCCAAAGGCTATTTCAGTCCTTTTCCAGGTCAGTTTCCTTCCAAGCCATCTTCATTGTAGATTTTTTCCCTCTTCCATATTTCTTTTTTCCCTCTATTTCTCTCTTTTGCTGGGGGACAATGGTGAGTCAAAGTATATTGATGATAATGATCATTATTGATCAAGGCCATTCTGAAGTCACAAAACTGAAGTTGTAGAAGCTGTGAATCTGTGTGTGTATTTTAAGCAACAGGCAAAATCGCTCTTTTCATTCATTTCATTTCAGAAAACAAATCCTCCAGTTTGACAACACTTATCTGCTTGACATGGGCAGACAACATGTTCAACACTGACGTCCTTCTAAATCACTTGTATACACAGCCATCTCACACACACCTCACTGTCCTGTCACTCATCATCATAACACAGAGAGGCTCTCTGAATAGGCCCCTCTGCTCCGTCTCTTGTCAGTCTTCCCTCCCACACTTCTCAGCTTGCCGTAGATCCACTCTTCCTCAGCAGCCCAGAATACCGCTGAATGACAGTTCTGCCCAACATGCCACGTCTGCTGCCGCTGACAAATTTGGCAGCATCCCTTTCCCTCTCATCTGTTCACATCGTCTTCATCTCGGGCTAAATTCCTTTTCAGTTTCAGTGTTTTCAGCTGTGTTTTTCATTCCTCAGACCCCCTCCTACAGTACACACTGACATTTCTGTCAATTTATCATTTTTGTCCGGACATTATTCTTCTGTGAGAGTCTGTGTTGCAAAAAATTGCAAAGTAGCAAAAGTGCACATATGTGTTGTCACATAAACCTTGTGACAAAAAGACAAACAGCTGGAGGAGAGACTTGACACTCACCACTGTGCCAATGCATCCCAGGACTCGTGACACATTTTGAAAGCAGCGCAGCAATGGAAATTTTCTCTGTCCTTGTCCAAATGTGATTTTCTGGAAATACCCTGCGGCATGTATTGACACAGCGTATACTGAGACTGAGGCCGTGGTATGAATTCACTGTCACATAATCAAAGTCTGCAGGCTGCTGAAGGCATCTACAATAAATAATTTAAGATTGTTTGCCTCCACAAAAACAATGATATCATCAGGGCATACCGACTGACATCACTGCCTTCCGCAGTGTGACTAAAACAATGTCTTCTTCCTTTTTCTGGATGAAATTTTAACTCACCATGGTGAGGAACAGGTAGAGTTTTTTTTTTATAAAGGAGCAATCTTGGCCATGAGTAAACAAAGAGACTGCAGCATGACCTCATCTATGAAAGAAGTGAGCTCATTTCTTAGGACCCATTCACAACAGCAAAAGGGGATCTGGAAATTTTCTGCAAGGTTGTGCGGTGGTGGGAATGTCACTGAAATGAATTTGTGTGACGTCCTGTTGTGTTCGTTGACCCCCCCCCAAAGTAGCACATATACACGTTATATTTCAAAATCATTGTATTCCTTCAGATCCCTAATTAACATCCAAAATACCTTCCACATACAGCATATGGCCACGACTTATGACCTGGTGCTCTTTGGATCCTTTTATATAGACCTTACTGGTCCCCTAATGCTGTATCTGAAGTATCTTTCCCAAAATTCAGCTATGGTGCAGAATTACAGCCACTAAAGCCAGTCCCACAATGAGCTTTCCTTAGTACATTCCATTTCTGAGTCTGTAGCTTTTGAGGAGGAGAGAGGGGGGGGCAAGGTGGAGGCTGGGGGTGTGGCCTTGACCAACTGCCACTTTGCTTGTTTGAAAGCCATGATGTCTCTCTCTCATGGGTGGGCCAAATTTTGTGGGCGGGCAAAGCATAGAAAGGGGAAGTAACCTTGCCCCGTATGACCTCATAAGGAGCAAGATTCCAGATCGGCCCATCTGAGCTTTCATTTTCTCAAAGGCAGAGCAGGCTACCCAGGGCTCGGTTTACATCTTTTGCCATTTCTAGCCACTGTGGGACCAAGTGACATGTTCATGCCATGGGACCTTTAAAAGCTTCATACACAGTTTTTGCAGCATAACAAAGCTCCTTCAGAGCCACAGAGGGCATTGTACAACTGTTAACTTTGACATGTAAAATTGGTCAAGAGGCCCTTTGACAAAACCATCATTTTATATGTGACAGCAACAAAAGCAAAATCTATTTAATATGAAAATATTGCAGATTATCACATTCATTATCATCTTTGTTCCAGTACTTGTATATGCCTCATCTTGTTGTCAATCATGTAACGAGTTGTGCGCCATAATGCAGAAGCCTGCTCTTCATCTCAGAACAATGTACAAGCTCTGCTGACTCCCACACAGCAGGAGAGAGCCAGAAAGAGGGAAACAGAAAACACACATGTAATCTAAATAGATAGATAGATAGATAGATAGATAGATAGATAGATAGATAGATAGATAGATAGATAGATAGATAGATAGATAGATAGATAGATAGATAGGTAGGTAGGTAGATAGATAGCTTGTAGCTGTCACATTGCTCAGAGCAACAGTCTTTATTTTTGTACCTTTCTTTCACTCTTTTGCAATACGAGATAAAATAAAAAGCCTGAGGGTCCAGAGAACTCTAAATCTATTTTCCCTGCACCTACACACTGTGAGTCATCTATCCACACTCAGCTAACCTCTCCTTTACCTCCCTCTCTCCAGGATGGCACATTGGAACAGCGGCTCCTCTCCTAGACGAGCTGTTTGTCTGCAACCCCGACATACAAATGGAACACTTCACCATAACACCCTTTCACATCTCAACCTGAATTACAGAAAAAAAAAAACAGTATTAACAGTAGTAACAAGCCAGAGGGTTCATTTTGCCTGGTGTTGCCCCTGGAATGCAGATAGTGATTCAATACACTCATTTCTAGCATTACTTTATATTTCTTAGGTAAGCACATGTGGTGCTAAGTAGAACATTCCATGTCTCTGTATAGTTGTTGACACACGCCCCATGTCTTGGTTTGTCTGGATTTGGTTAGCGAGTTGTGATACCATGTCATAGGTGGGGCTTATTTTGTCTGTTTAACTGTGACTTACAATAATTGTGGTCTTATCTTTGGCAATAAATTCATTGGATAACTGGAGCAACACCTGACCTTGTATCCTGGGAATATTCCCACAGTTTCCCCCAGTCCTTCTAACACTCAGATGCTTCAAGTGTTTGTATTCACTATGGGACATTAGATGGTATACAACTGGCTATCTAAGAAACCCCTGTAATGCAATATCAACAAGTCCTGCCAATTAAATGACCAAGTATGCAGTTTGTCCATGCCCTGCAGGGCAACACACAAATTTGTTTGTCCAATCTGATGCCTTTTTTGGCAGGATGATATGGAAAACCGTCACAAATCACTGTTGAAAAACCTGTTTCATACTCAGGTAAAGGTAGGTTTAGGCACATCAATGGCATGGTTAAGTTTAGGGAAACATCAGGGTTTGGGTTTAAATTACTTCACTAAGGTTATGGAAAATTTTGCATCTTAGGGTTAGTGGGTTAAGTTTAGGGTCATGTACACGGTTATGGCTATTACAATCGTGGTCAAATGTGGACTTTGTCAGTCTATAACACCGTCCCTTTACTTTCTCCATTACTCCCCTTAAAAAACCTGCAATGTTGAAATGTCATACTTTACACATAAAATGTCTAAAAACACACACATATGCCTATTTATAAATGTATCATGCGATATGTAGTAGATGTAAAGTTATTATTTTTACATGTGCTCATTAATAATTTACAACACAGCTTTTGAACCCAATGACTTGGATTGAAAACAGAGCTAGGTCAGTGTGTTTGTGGGTCTATGACAAGGCCTGCTTTCATCAGATAACAATAGTGCCAGCTAGTACAGCCGCCTTACTGTCCCGTCTGGCGGCCAAATGGGAGAATGCAGACTGACCTACAGTATGGCTCTTCTCGTTTCATGCTTTTTGGGGGGCAGACACTTATTCACGCAGCGCACAAGAGCCCACTCAGTCCCATGAGTGAGAAGAGGCATTCATTAAGGGAAAACAGTGAATTTGGGAAACCATTTGACCAGCGTTTGACAGGAGGGGAGAGGGCAAACGTTCAAACAAGCAACACACACACACACACACACACACGGACATAAACAGCCATGTAGATTTGGAGCCGCACCATTCCAAACTGTTTCAGTTTCCTGTCAACGGCTACAATACTATCTGCCTGCAAGCTGTGCAACCCAACCCTATCTTATCAACTGCAGGCTCAGACACAGCCACAATACTCAGCAGTGTGTGTGTGTGTGTGTGTGTGTGTGTGTGTGTGTGTGTGTGTGTATGTGTGTGTGTGTCCCAGGAGGCAAGGGGAATGAATTCACTTCACAGGAATGCACAGCTGAGTCTGGGAGTTTTTACATCAAAACACCTACTGTATGCTTTTGATAAACGGTTTCTACTTTCTCCTCATTTTTCTATTAACTCGTGTGTTTTGTTGACTTAACGTCCTGGTTGTGTTTGCAGTTCAACAGACCATACATAGTGTATGTGCAAAATAAGTACTAGTCTCTCCTGATTTAAATATAGATCAGCGTAAGTTCTTTCAGGAAGACCTAATTTAATCAATGCTCTCTTCCTAAATGGTATCAGCTGTTGGAGGCGTTCACCTTCCTACTAAACCAATCAGAATCATACACAAATTGCAAGGGCCAATCACACAACCCTGCTTTAAAAAGTCTGTTTCTCCCTGTGCTATTCAGCTGTCATTGCAGGCAAAGAGTGCAACCCTCCACCCCCCCTTCCCCCTCGAGTCCTCTACTCCAGCTGACCGGTCCGGAGCCTCCTTTGGTCTGGTCTTCGGGCTCCTTCGGCGCCACCACCGGTGTGTAGATTCCATCGGGGGGGCTGATGGTTCTCTACCCCTATATAGATATACGAAATATTCGTAAAGTGATGGAGTCTAATCTCCAAAGACTTTGTACATTTTATTGAGCTGTACAATAAACCTCATTTGCATATCTGCAAACATGTCTCTCCTGATTGAAATAAAACAAAAATGAAAACAAAATAATACTTTGTTCTCTTCTGATCTTTTATGAAACACACTATGTAGAAAGGTATTAGTTGCCCCAAACTGGGCTTACACATTTGATGACAGTGACAAAATAATGAAATAAGCAGTACCATTATAAACCATAAGGAAACATTTCATAATGTTTCAGTAATTAGGGCCCAGCATGAACAAACATGCAACATTCCTTTTAACTGCCATTTGCAGTTAAAGAGTAATGGATTGGGGTCTGTTAAAGCCCAGGGAGGCCGTACTGCTGTTACTGTGGGAGGTGGGCCTGTGGGAGTTAGTGTTTTGAAAATGTTACTACTGTAGAGGACAATTTGCATATATTAGAACTTTGTTAGTCTAATTAATTTAAGGCAAAACTCTAAATAATGTTTCTAAGCAGTTCACATAAAATTAGAAGTAATTTAGTATCATGGTGATAAGAAACATCTGGCTTGCAGTTTTGTGTTTTATAAGCTATTTAGGAATAGCTTATAGCATTAGTTTAGTTTGTTGTTTGCATTATCTACATACTCCTTTTCCATTTGAAGTGTGATATTATGTGATATTGTCCATGTCTTTTGCTGTCACTGCAGCTGTTACATTCTTAAGAGAAGAGTGTCTCCATCTTGTACTGGCTTGAATACTTGCTCTTTACCGCCTCCGGTTCTCTGGAAATAGACAAATAACCCACGGGGAGCCTGAGAAACACATTCAGAGTCCTGCACCTTGAGAAACAGTAAATTGCCATTTGCCAACCACTGTACCATCGCCTCATCTCATCATTTTGGTGTGTGCACGCCTATCCACAGTTATTACACCAAACACTGATACCTGAAGAAAGAATGATGAGACCGTGGTTGAAGACTGGACACGCTTAATTAAGGTGACATGTCAAAACCAAATACACCATATTCTGTTTAAAGCTCTGCAGACTTTTGCAAGAATGTTGTGCACAAGCCTGGAGCCAGACCTGTGCATCATATGAAGTACTCTATAAGTCCTGAACTTAATTGCTTGGTACACTAGTGTACTGTATGCAACATTCATGTGTATGACAGAAGAGACAGGGAATTATACGGAAAGGTTGCCTTTATGCCAATCATTCAAACAAGCATTGCTGGATTCAAATTAGCTAAATCGTATGCCCAGTAACAGCAGCTTTTAGGAGTTAAGTATGATATGAGCTAAACAAGAGACCCCCCATTCTCTTACACATGCCAGCATAAGCCAGTGTACACATACACTCCCTATTCTTACACAGAACCTTTATCTGTACTAACAATGTGCCTTGTCTAACTTTTCCAGAAGCCTGTGGCTAAATAATATCACATATCATGTATTGACTTATCTACTGATGCTAATTTGCTCTCAAAAGATCTCTCACATTGTACTCCCAAATTCTTAAACTCTGTCTGCTAAAAGAAATATTTAATTAAATAGGCAGTATATACAGTACAGGCACCATATTCCTAACCTTTGAGCGACACAAACTCAAGCCTAATCTGAAGTGGCAGTCACAGTAATTTGAAGCATATTACAGTATTACTTTACAAACCAAACACAATGATGTATACCATAATGTAAGCATGTCTGTGGTGGTACATGATACCCACGATTCACAGAGTAATTATATACTGTACACAGAGGGAGTGGATGGAGAGACAACAGACAAGTGCAGACAGCACCAATTAAATGCTGGTTTAAGTGTGTTGTTGTCATGGTGACTAAGCTGGCAGGCCACCTCTGAAATTCTGTTTTATATCAAATGCCGTTGCTTTTGTTCCTGTGCCCGTCTCTTTGTCCTTCACCTCCCTCTGCGTGTGTCTGTCTCTCACTTCATCCCTGACTGTATCCGTCTGAAAAAACAGTCCCGATTCACCACCTTCAAACTGCCTTGTCTCCTTCGCCACCCCTCTCTTTGCATGTCTCTTTCCATTTTTCTTCCAGCTGTGCCCTCATCCGTGTTACCGCGTTCGACAGTTAGCAGACATTGTGGCACAAGATGCAGTGGGGGTGGAAGATTTGTGCCACAGGGGTTTACAATCGGCCTCCCCCCACATTTCTAAAGAAAACACCTTGTTGTTCATTGTGTTCTGAGACACCGAGGTAAATGGTTTTATGTGATCTGTCTAATTGGAGGGAGAGGGAGAGAGAGAGAGAGAGACTGACTGACTAGAGGAGATGTGTGGGAGCTTTGGAGTACTTTGATTTCAATGACCTTCCCTTTTCATGCAGTCTGGCTCTGCTGCATGTCTACGCAGGTATAAAACACAGACAGCCAGTCAGACAGAAACATGCTAACATCGGGCAGGTTCAGTGGTTTAGCAAGTTTGTGCTTTTGGACGACAAATCATTGTTTGCATGCTATTTTCAAATGCGTGCTGTATTGTAGTTTTGTGGATACAAACCCTTCCAGTCATGCATTGTTTCCATTTATTTATCTAGCAAAATGAATGATAATGAGCAGACTGAAAACTGGCTTCAGCTGTGTCATCTATTACAGTGAACATTCAAGCCTGTATACTTTTTTTGGTCAAAGCAATATTATGCTGCCTTTTAACGCAGTGTAGACAATTGCACTTAAGAGGAATAATACTGGTTTATCAAAACTTGAGTCTTATTTTTATGGATTAGCCCATAATTTAAAAGTTTAAAGTTATGATACCACTGTGCTCACCAAAGTTATTGACGACATCTTGCAACACAGGAACAACAACAAGGTCTTACAGGGCAAGAAACACGAGAGGTCAGACAGTAAGCCATCTTATCTAAACCAATTTATTCAGGGATAAAACTAAATTGAGTAATGGTTTGAACATTGAAGCAACACTTAAGAACTTTTCCCGCGTCAGTCCCCCTACAGGTTGGAAGCGGAATTGTCCATTACATTACATTATGCCAGTTTGCCAGATTGGGTAGCGGATCTGTAGTTAGAATGAGACATTACGACAGCACTATTGGACAATTCCGTTTCCAAATTGTATGGGGGTTTGTTCCCTCTACCAAATAAATGGCTCACCTTTCTGATTGTCTATGCAGATGTGCTGAGTCAAGAGCAACTGGACTATAGATTCTTAAAGCAGATTTACAACTCATCCAAAAGGCTTCCTCTGTTCTGGAGGTAGACAAACAGTCAGTAATGGAGAGACAGAGCGAGAATGCACAGCTTTCTGAACTGACAAAGTAGATTCTGAAACTTCCATATGGTTGGTTTGACGTGTGGGAAGATGATAAGAGTAGACTTCTGCGTTATGGCTAAGGAAAGGCCTGATGACTCAGGAAGGCTGGGGGCAAGTTGCTTCGGAGAGCGATGGAAAGCATGAGCTGTAGACAAGTAACAGGCAGGCAGGTAGAAAGCAAATCAGCTGGAGAGGAGGAGGAGGAGGAGGAGGAGGAGGAGGAGGAGGAGGAGGAGGAGGAGGAGGAGGAGGAGAGACTGACAAATGAACACCAGACAGGCCTGTAAGGTATTCTCTAATACAGCAACAGACATGAAGGTGCAGAGTAATTACAATGCACAATCCAAGTACACGATACTGAGGCTGGACTAATTGTGTGTGTGTGTGTGTGTGTGTGTGTGTGTGTGTCTGGTGCCTTTGCATGTGGGATTTATCCTTGCCCAGCAGGCAGGGCTGTACCATATGGTCCACAGAGTAGATATCCCTAAAACAACGCTCACACTCGGACACAAAGACTCCTAGGCTCACACATGAAGAAGAAAAAAAGTGATGGAGAGAAGAAGAGGAAGAGAGACAGAGAGTCATTGGGGAGCGAGACAGAGCCATCTGCCCATCTTGGATTGCTGAGAGCCACCGATAACAAACCAAACAATAATTACACAACAAGCTAATGCTGTGCTGAGTCAAGCAATGAATTATGTTCCCTTACAAATATGCAAAATGATAGGGCTTGACTAACATCAGACAGGCCACTCAGACTTTTCTTCATTCACCATACAGGAAGTTTGAAGCACCTAAAAAGATGACAGCATGCCCTCTCAGTTCCCCTCACATAGCCAGCCCTCCAAGGGTGGGGAGGGGGGCTGGCTGGAGGTCCACTAAGCCCCTCAGAGCCCATATGGTCTAGAGGCGCTCTTGCACCCTGAGATGACATGAGAAGGCAAGCCCAGAGGCTGGATCCATGGAGAGGAAGATGAAGAAAAAGGAATAAGGAAAGGGGGGGAGGGGGACTTGCAACATGTTATGAGCATTTGGAGATGCTCTCATGTGTGACACAATTTAGTAAAGGCGTCATTTGTGTGAGCCCATGAGCGTGTGTGTGTTTGGATAGCCATTTGTCTGCGCTTCTAGGCTACCGAGGGGGAAACTAACTCTACAGGATATGTGACATGGTGTAATGTGTGTGTGTGTGTGTGCGATAATGACTCTGTGTCATATGATCTGCCTGCACGATGACACTAATGGCATTAGACTGAATGGGAGACCTGCAGTGTGGCCTCCTGCCGTCCCCTGCAAACCCCTGTGTTTTCCTCTGTTCCTCTCCTCTGTCGTCTGCAGCTGGCCTCCAACACTTTTCCCTCTCTTGCACTCATTTGTCCAATCTGGTTTATTGATTTGTTTTAGATTATTTTAGACAGATTGTTGCTGCTGCGATGATTAGGCCTACCCGCCTTCTTAATTGGATGACATCTCATTACAGCTAGCAATTCACTCAATGATAAACGCCCCAGATATCAATCAGTATTCTCACGATCAGAGTCAACTTGCAGTTCAAAATTGAAAGAGGATAAAGGGAAGCAATTACAATACTGAAGATGACATGTGTCCGTTTAAAGAATTATCCTGAGAATTCAAGGGGCTCGGTTGTTTTTGATGTTTGTTTCTTAGAACCACAGAAGTTCTTTTACATGTGGTTCGACAACATACTGGATTATGGATTTGCTTGGTGTTTATGGAGTCTTATCAAACTAATACAAAACACAATGGCGAGAGTTAGAAGAGAAAATTGACACTTGCATGTGTGTACAGTAACTATATATATATATATATATATACACTACCGGTCAAAAGTTTGGGGTCACATAGAAATTCCCATTGCACTCCATTGTAGACAGAATGCCAGCTGAGATCAGTTGCATTGTTTTTTTAACCAGGGCAGCCATTTTCAGATTACATTATGTGCTTACATAATATTAAAATGGTTCTCCAATGTTTTTCTAGTTTTTTTATTTTTAAATGATAGATTAGTACACAGAATGTGCCTTTGGAACATTGGATGAATGGTTGCTAATAATGGGCAATGTAGATATTGCATTAAAGATCAGCATCCCCACCCAAATTAGCAGGTATTCTGTCTATAATGGAGTGGTATGGAAATGTATAAGTGACCCCAAACTTTTGACCGGTAGTGTGTATATATATATATATATATATATATATATATATATATATATATATATATATATATATATATATATATATATATATATACTGTATAAAGACAGCAGCTAGCCTGGCTCCGTCCATAGAAAACTAAATCAATCAGCACCTCTAAAGCTCAGTTATTATCATGCTATATCGTGTTTGTTCAATCTACAAAGACAAAAGTGTACAAACAATAATTCACGGTTTTACAGGTTTTTTTGTGCTGGACAATTTGTTGGGCAAAATGACTTCATAGAGTCTTGTCATCATGTGACAGGAAATACGCAGATTTATACCTTTGGACAGAAACAAGCTGTGCTTTGTGCTAAAATAAGCTAATTGGCTGCTGAAAGTAGCCTCGTATATATTGTGTAGACATGAGAATGGTATTGATCTTTTCAGCAAACTCTCTCCAGTTAAAGAAGTACAAATTATTCTTTAACATAAAGGATGAACAGGCTAACAAATCAGAAGGTGCCAAATGAAAAAAAAAAAACTCTTTCAGCAAGCAGCATGTTGACTTTCTGAAACCTGGACAGATGGTCCAACCACAGCTAATCAAGTAAATGAAGAAAAATGATAGTGAGAGAAGTAGTGAGTGAGTAGTAAGTGAGGATAGGCTCAGACATGCCCTGGGGGAGGGAGGGAGAGAGAGAAGAGTTTAGGGAAAAGGAAAGAGCAGCACAAGGACTGACATTGAGTCACACAGCAGGGAAGGAAGTCTTAGACGGAGACACCCTTCCTTCCTGTCAGCACACTGATCACCCAACACTGAACACCATTCAGTGTCACATCACATGACACATGTGACAAGTATTATGGTGGACTGTATCGTGTGTTGTACTTTGTGCAGTTTGTACTCAAATGGTAACTTGTTTTAGTAGAACTGCTGTAAGACTCTGGCTCCACATGAAGCCAGTCAGTGTGCAATCTTCTCAGGAAACAGTAGGTTTTTTCCCACCGTTTGTCTTTGATTTTAGTGTCTGTGATGATGGAAAAATTGATCTCCAGAGGTTACATACAGTATTGTACCTATCCTAGTGTTTTCTTTTGGTAAAAGCCCGAAGGCAGCAGGATTAGGCCACACTGAAATCTCAACAGCCAGAGAGTGAATTTGAGCACAACCATTGATCAGCAAATGACTCTGTAACCAAGCACAGGGTGCCAAAGGAAGAAAGGAACAGTGAGCTTCAGATTTATGTGGAGCTCCCATCTGTTAACCTGCTTTTCAGTTGTCTTATTGTGCCTGCAGCCTAGCTATGAAGATATTTGCATATGCATACTGCAACTATCATTTTGACACCTTTAAAAGAAAGGAAGTAAGCAGGACTGGATGTTATTGTCATAGACAGACACTGGCTCACACCACTGAGAGGGTCATTTGTCAAAATGGAGGAAATATGCAACTGGTCTCAAATTGGATACCACACACACACCTATCATTCTGCCACAGTTGTACCCAATATGGATGGAGATCTTTGCAATGAGGGAGTTGAGCTGACCATGAGAGTTAGAACTTTCATGTTCTATTGTTCAGACCATTATTACATGCAACCCAGAGGGAAAATCACATCCCGTCAGCTTCTTACTTGTAATTCAGAGCGTAGATGACATACGACGAAGCCAGACGATGAATCCAGACGATGAAGACAGACGTTAAAGGAGACCAGGCTGTCCATCGTAGTATAAAGCCCACCCTGACGATTTGATTGGTCCAAACAGCTCTGGTTCAAGCAAAGTTGCTCCAGACTGAACTTCCTGACTTCAAATGTTGTGGGCGGGGCTAAATTTGGCTGGCATCCAGGCTAAGTTACATCAAAATAAAATCCAATAATAACACTAAATAATACTGTATTAGGTTTCAATTGTTTACAAACTGCTACAAATATATAACACAACAAAACAAGCCAATTCAAGCTTTTCCTCTGGTGTGACGTGTTAGCAGTGGGGATAACCATCTGGGAATATGGCGTGAATGCTCCCAAATCACGTTAACAGGAAATTTTGAATGCACTATTAAGCACCTTAAAGGTACTACTGGCACTACGGTTTGTGTCTTGTGCTGTATTAGCATGCACACCCAGGACCCATGTTTGTGTACGAGCATGCAGGTGACAGTTTCATGCTATTCCAAAAAAGGGTGCCGGTGCCAAGAAACATATACAGTACAGTATATGCCCGAGCAAAAGGCATGGTAACAATACAAGTTTCATAAAAAAAATCACGTTTGCGCATTTTTAACACATTGTCAGTCCCATCTCATAAAATATGGACGCTTGGTCAGGTGCCTTTGTCGTTATTGACGCTAAAGGGGACCTTTCGCGTCATATAGAACGCGCTTGGTCCTGTTAGGTTAAGGAAAAGCTTGTGGGTGGGCTTACGGTTCCAAACGTCCTTATTTTATGCATTTGGAGTGACAAAGGGTTGACATTTCATGAGGAAAGAAAACCAGTTGTGTTTCATAAGCCTCGAGCGTGAAAAATAATGTGATTTGTAACTATTTACAAGATAACTCGACAAGGCACCTTTACTGTAAGTATACCTACACCAACATGCCAATGCAACATGTTCTCCAGTTAATGACAACATTATGACGTACAATTCAAATCTCTATCAGTCTAAACTATATACTTTAATACTGCAAAGCAAAAGTGCTGTTAACCATAGTGGAGCAGGATGTAGAGCCCAGTGATGTGGGTCAGTAGACTGGAGATTCCCACTGTCACAAGAGACTTCCTCTTATATATCCTGTGTGGAGCTTTGGAAGAGGAAGCTCTGAGCTACGAGCAATTTCCTGAGAGCCTCGGCTATTTGAAATTCCCTGAAATTAATTGAACGTAGAGGGTCATATCTGGGGCAACCGATACATCTACCACATTTAGTGATAGTTTCTTGTACGATCATAATGCATTTGTTTGTGGGAACAATGCGGAAGTGCATGTGCAGGTATAATTGTACACACTGTACCGTCAGCACAAAAATATCCCAATGGTTTTGGCGAAACTGAAAGAGACCAATGTGTGACTCATGTTGTAATGACCCGGTGTGATGTGTTAACAGTGATATAACTGCAGAGGTATGAATGTTTGCTTCTGACTACTGCGTCGTCACGCTGACTTCCTGCTGCAGAGTGTTGGCGTGTGAGACAGATGGAATTCTGGGTGGGGCTGCTGTGTAATTTTACAAGGTAAACTGAATGAACAGTCAGCTGTGCCGCACACTTATCAGGACCATATTTGGAAATGTTTCTGAAAGGTAAATAAAAATGCTCTGACACCATGGCTGTTAGTTATATGAATAAATAATACAAATGAACTGTAAAAAAAAAAAACATTATATTTTTTAACATTATATTATTTTCTTCTTCAAATTGTGCAACATTGCTAACTTTCCTGGAGATGTATTTTTTTGTACTTAAGGGTAAAGTTTATCTGAGTATTATATGTACTGACTGATTGGAATGTGTTCGTTAGAATCCAGAAACCCTTGAGACATAAAAATAGGTCACAAATTTTGAAGAAATAATATTACGTTTTTAATTTCCTTGAAATTAGTTAAGTGTTAAATGTTATCTAAAAAACACAAGAGCCGTTTTGGAGGTGTGTGATTTTCTTACTGTGTGGAGGAGCTGATTTGTGATGTGATGGTTTTAAGAAAGTTATGAACGTGACATTTTGGGATTGTCAAGGCCATTATTACCATAAAATATGGGATATCCCCTCACTATTTGTCCCTAGATAAGGACAAATTGAAAACATACGTATATTCTCATATTCAGTACACAAACTTCTTACTATAAATGACAACTTTAGCTCTTTTTTACTCTCTCCCACAGGGTTCTTTTTCTGCCCCTGGTTGCTCAGGTTATAAAAGAGATGTTGCATAACACCGCCTCAGGAGAAAAGTCTGATGATGAATCTGGAAAAGGAAGGCCGCAGACGGATAGAGACGGAGGAGGAGTAAAGAACTATATAAACTATAATATGGTCTCTATCTAAAAAGCTAGCACGAAGGAAAACACACAGCCTGAACTGAAAAAGCACAATGAGATATAGCGAGAAAGGCAGAGAAAACCAAATTGTAAGAAAGAGATGGAGGACAGTCAGAAACTCAGTAGAAGAGGGGGGGAAATGATAGCAGTATGAGAAAAAGAAATGGGATTACAAATGGGGGAGGAAGGTCACGGATGTCACAGCATGTTAGTCAGAATGCTGACGTTGCCGTAGTGACAGAAGTGCAACCCCAGAATGGTGGGAAGCAGTCACACGCAGAATCATGCCCTGGAGGAGGATGCAACAAACCCTCTTCTGACCACAGATCTACCAGATGGGGGATGGAAAGGAAAGGAGGGCAGGAAGATGAAGCTGATTGCAAGTTACATGTTGGGGAAAAAGTTCAACTCGGGAAAGCGGGAAGTTGAAAAATGTAGTGAGTGAAGACAGATTTCTTTCACCAGAAGGCCAAAGTTCGGACCCCACTGACATCAGGCATCCTGTCCTCCTGTAGTGACCATAGCACAACAGGAGCCAGTTGCAACAACTCTTCAAGAAAGAGCCTAGCTGCAACTGTGTTTACAAGGTGGACATTTCCACATCACAAAAAGATTAGAAAGGATTTAAAGTCAGTTTAGATTGAAATGTAACATTTGAGCTCACATTTTACAAAACAAGAACAATTTAGCTATTGGCCAATAAACAAATAATGTCAGGTAAGTTAGCAAAACCAGGTACCGCTCCCTGTTTCTAAACTGCATAAACACAACTAACTCTCAAACACACTTCCCCTGAATGTATGCATGTAGCCTATAGGATAAACACAAAAACCTACATTTACTAAGAATTGACTGTTAAGTTTGCCCCCGTTGTCCCCTGAAACTGTTATTTACTAAAGAAGCTATTTACAGCTAGTGATGCTATAGTGTCCTCGTAGAGAAGTGGCTGCCCACTTTTTGATCGGCCTCGGTTCCGGAGGTGATTTCCCCCATTTAATTGCTACATTGCGGTTATAGAAAATGCTTACATAAAGACTTTTAAGTCTAGAACCAAACCAACCAGCTACAAGATGGATCGTTACTATAAAACATTTGATTTGGAGCAAAAAAGCGTTTTGAAAACTAAAAGGCAAAATTACAATACTGTGTACATAAACTATCATAGACTTCAGTGGTAGAAGTTTGCTAACTGTTCGCAGGTGCGCTAAATATTTCCATGGTAACAGCGAGCTCCACCAATCAAATACAGAGCCAAATTTCCGTCCCTTCTGTTTGCCTCCATGGGACCTATCTTTGAAAAAAAAAAAAGAATGGTGGTCAATGGTGAAAGACAAACTACTTTCTGGTAATGATCAACTTGTGCCTTGGATTACACATATATATGATGTTGCTCAAAATAAAAAAATGATTTTACATGTCAAGAATGTCACAGTTTGTCGCTAGATAGTTAAGTCAAATGCTATGAGAAAATACGTAATCAGACAGACTACAAGTCCAAATCGCTTACCTGACGTCAACCCATTTTCCCTCCACTCCCTTCGAGTAGCTGCAGCTCTCAACATTTATAATGGTTTTCACCTCTTTTGATACTTCTGCCTTTGTCTTGGAAGAAGACGGTAAAGCTCTACAGGGAGACAGCCGTATTTCTTTGGTGACGTGTATTGTTGGAGACGAGAGATGTAGTTCACTAAGCGATCTCACACAAAACCTAATGTTGTGCAACTTCTTTAAGTCAAATTGTTTATCTCTTGACGTGCAACATTATCTTTTAAATTTACACACAACATTTGTGAAGTGCGTGGCACAATTCGAACCGGACCAAAAAATTATTATATATCTCCTTGACTCCCATTCATATTTTTTAGAAAGATAGGTCCCATGGACCGGAAGTAGAATAGCAGGACTTTGGCTCTCTATATGTCACTGTTATGCTTAGGATTGTGGGTAGTGCAGTACTTCTCTATGACATAAGAGGCAAATTGCTTTTCATAAAACAAGATTGATTTCACATGGGCTCGTGGCTTCTACAGAAGCGAACCATTGTTTCCCAATCTTGTAGCTCTTGGTAAGTCAGCATTGCATGTTTTAGCCAGCATAGCTAACAATCAAATCAAAATCATTATGGAGAAAATGAATTGGATTTTAACTTACAGAACTGGACTAGATCTTATTGGATGAAGCAACATCCAATAGATCTAGTCTTTACTAGGTAGTTTTTGCTTTTTTTAAGTTTTGAAGATGCAACCCAATTTAATAAATCACTTGTCTGAAACTAGTTAGTAGTTTTTGAGAATGTAGATAGGAATTTACACAAACTCTGGATTTACAAATAGCTGGTACAACCCAACCCAATCCAGAGATGCTGTTTTGTTGCCAACTGTGCCCTGATACATCCTTGTGGTGGGGGTGGCAGTGGTAAGGGGGTGTGGGTATTATTAAATCACACACAAAAAATCTCCCAAGGCATTGTCACAACCAATAGTTTCAAACTTCTATCATTGCTCTTCTGTGGTTTACCCCAAACCTTCCAAAATTACATAAATAGCATGGTCGGGTCCAAATGATGTCCTTTCCCCACCCCTAAATGGGACCTAATGCATCACTTCTGAACATCTGATGTAACCCTATGATCAAACAGGGACACAAGCTACATGGGAAGTTTTCTACTATTCAAAGCGTTCACTTCTTGTAAGACGTGTGGCATTCAAACGAGAAACCACACCCAAACCATCTGAGGCCTGCTGGAGAGCAACAGACTGACGTAGACTGAAGGTTACAACAGAGATGCGGTTGGATGTCTTAATACCCCATACATGTAATAATCCTGGTAGCTCAAGGTGCCAATCATAAATTTAATTATACCAATAGAAATCAACATGAGATGGCACTCTGCTATGCCTCCAAACACTTACTGAACTGATCATTTCCCATCATAATTAAAACACCTATTGCAACTGAGCTCAATTAGAAATCAGGACCGTAAGCATTCCTTGTCCTCACCAGTGAACAAAAGCTATGTATACACACAGGGGACGTTGCAAAGTAACTAGTCCTGTCTGGCTGCCTGATTTGGCCTAGTTTTCTTTTCAGATCGAGCACTGGTCTGGTAGGAACCGAGGAAACTGTGCTATGATTATCTGAAGATGGATATAAAGAGCAGTTTGACTGCATGCCCAGTGGGAACCATCTTGTGACACAGTGGGGCGGTGTCTGAAGGCCTGTTTAGACAAACCCTCTCTTTTTATCCTTAATCTCAGCTGCTTTCTTTCTCCCTTCCGCTATCTTTTGATTGTTGTAGCTCATGGGTGATATTCCTCTCTTGGCCTCTATCAAGAGTTCTAATCAAGAAAAACAAGTGTATGGAAAAGCCATTTCCAATCAGACACGAAGAGCAACTCCATGTCCCAAAGCCCTGAAATGAACACAGAAATACCACTTCTTGTCACATCCAAACTTTCTCGCTCATCCATCTTTCTTTCAGTTCAGGCTAAAGACATGTCCAGACATTACAGTGGAAGGAATGACAGGAATGAGTGGAATTGCGGAGCATTCCCACCTTGGCACAGTCAGCTCTGAATGAGAAGGCCACTCTCGGATTTACAGAGAACTGAATGAAGAAATGAATGGATAATCAGTCGTGACACTTCTTAATCTCAACTGGCCCATGATGTGTTTACTCAGTCCAGTAGACATGCACAATGGGAAATACTAGTTTACACTATCGAGCTCACACTTCTGTACAAAGAAAGCCAGCAGGGCTCCATAACGACTAGATAACATTAGATTAGATGAAATAGATAACATTTCCCAGCAAAATCTACATATTTAAAGATCTCTCGCAATCTACTGTCAATCCTATAACAAGATATCACCCTTAAATGCAATATGGCCAACTATTATGATAATCTAAGGCTCATGGACTAATTAATAACTGGGTAATAAGGAAACTGACAAGTCTAATCTAGATACTATTCCTGTGAGGGGACATGTTACAACAGAGGGGGTGTGAGTGAAAGAGAAAAACAAAGCTCATTCAGCCTTTAAGGCGAAGACAAACAAGAAGTGAATGGTTATTTCTGTGTTGTTATGGTAATGCTCAACACAAAACGAAATGACTGTGACACAAACTATAAAAGTAACAATGCTGCCGCATATCAACTGTCAAGCGTTGTTCTTGTTAAATTGTAAGGGTTGAGTGATGTTATACAAATGTGTCAATATGAACAACATGTAGAGAAAGAAAGGCGAATAGAGTCAAATGGATGTCAGAGAGCACACTGCCTTAGATACAGTACATAACCGGCACATCTGCCAAGAAAACCGGGCGAAAAACCGCACTCTTGCACACAACAGAGCCTCAAAAATAGCATGATGACGCTGAGAGAGAAGATGAAGTCTATAATTCAGCTAGGAGCCTATATAGTGATTAAGTCCCATGTAAAAAATGCAAACACACACCACCCACTCTCACTGGCTCTTTTGCAACACTTCCTCTCACAGCAACTGCTACCAACAACCCAAAAAGAAAAAAACACCACAGATCTGTGCAGCAAGCAACGCACTTAACCCTTATTTGATCATTAAAAATAATATCTATATTTAGTTTATTGCAACCAAGGAAGGGCAATTATTTATCTAAGGCTGTAAAATCTGCTCTTACAATTCTCCTTACACAGCAGAAATAAGTTGATTTGAAAGAAAAATCACACTTCCTGTCATGAGCAAAGAAAATATATGTTTGTGGCAACTCAAAGAAAGATGATGAAACAGAGGTCACGAGGCCACCCTGAACAGCCATACCACATCCCAACCCCCCTTAACCATGGCAACCACATCACATGACCAGCTGCCACTGACAAGCCGGGCCATATGAACACCCTGAGCGCCACTGATTTGCTGTTGGCTGCAACTAAAACCAATAGATTTATAGTGAAATTCATATTCGTAAAATAAAATACAAAGAAAATGCTAAAATTCAAGTAGGAAAAAATGTGGCTGCAACATACTGAAACAGGCTGAAACCAAGTAAACTCACAACCACACAGAGACAACAACAATACTGAGTTGTGCAAATAAAAACAAGGGAAGGAAGTAAGACTTTCACCTTCTTACTCTTTAGAAAGAGATAGGTAAAAAGAAAGTTACTCAATGGCCCCTCTTTCTCTCCAAAGGGCAAATTCTTCTGCTATCAGATGTTTACACCACAGCAAGAGACAGAAGCTGTGCAGTAGCGGAAGATGGGGGGAAGGGGGGTGTACACTTACAGTATCTGTGGCATAGCTGTAATACACCACCAGTTAAACTAGATTATGTTCCAGGCAGAGTTTAACCTCAGATCAGTTCACGTCTAAAAACACAAACTGTATCAACGTTTTGAAGGAATGTGCCTTGACTTTACACAGATAACGCCTCTGTAAAACAGATCTGAGACCTGCTATCAACAGTCACAGAAAGCACCTCTGCACTTAAAATAAATGAATAAATAAAACTTTCTCTTCAACTTGAAACACAGAGTGTGTGTACATACATGCACATGGTTGTCTACTCACACACAGAAAGCAACAAATGTTGAGATTGTTGTATATATATACACACAGTAGGGCTGGGCAATAATTCAATAGTATTGTGATGATGATGTGTGATGTGATGTTGTGTTATTTAGCAAATAAGCATGTCTAAATGAATGATTTTTTAAGCTTACTGTAACTTAAGAAATAACATAAGTAGGCATTTACATGTGAGGAGTTTTGTCAAATATAATGCATAGCACCAGAACACACTGGACTATGCATACATTTGATTATTTTTACATAGGATGTGGCACATGTTAACTATATTGTGGTAAATCAATGTGGTAAAAAAAGCTTAGTAATATGCTTATTAATAGCAGAATATTGATGTCAACCATATTGCCCGACTGTAATGCACACCACTGTTCAATCGCACCTGTTGGATGCAATATTCATTCAGAAATGCCCCCCCACACAACCATGCACCCTGACCTCCCTATACTCCACAGTGATATAGTGCAGGAAAAGCCGAAGAACACATATGACACCATTGCTGACACTGGCTAAGAGGCACAGATACCCAGGCCACACAGTTCCACATAGCGTTGTGAGCCTGTGCAGGACGGTGACAGACAGACGCATATGCTCAGACGTCTAAGACACATACAGTACATACCATAACACAACATGCAGTGCAGCTTAAAGAGCACATATCTACCCTAGACTGGACTGAAAAGTGAAGTTTGTCTTGTTTGTTTACACTGCCGCCCCCACCCCCATCCCCCATCCCCCCAAGCCATACTGCAGTCGACCAGCCAGCTGGGGCTAGGTAATCCCTGTAGGTAAACAGAAGCAGAGCGGGGGCCTGCTCAGTCATACCGGCCTCTCCACATCACCTCACATCACTACACCCACACACTGCACCCTGGCTGAAGCTCTGGGCTGAAACACTACTACACCCACACAGTTCAGAGACATTTCTCTAGAGCTGCATAGCTTGGCCTGGCCATCTATTACTGTATTGTGAGAATGTTGATAGATAAGAGAGGTTTTCATTTTGATCACATTTTGTTGAGGAATATGGGTACGGTTCATCAAAGAGGCGGTAACGACATATCTAATCATGTACTTTACGATTATCTTGACACAAATTCCTGCTGTGCAGGGGTGTTGCGTGTGCTGATTACCTGGCAATAAGCATGTAAACACTGCACACAGCATGTAAGCACTGTAACAGACCAGAGTTACTCGTCTCTTTATCAACTTAGTCATACCATGTTCACACCTTCTCTCTTTCAGCTTTTGATTTGGCACATGCATCACAGTGGTGTCAGTGTTAACCACACGTGTTTTAGAGAAAAGCATGGCTAGGCCACAGTATATAAATAAAAGATTTTTTGGGGCAAAATGGCTTTCATTTTACTTTCACAACTACTACTACTTTTTATTTAACTATTGTATGTGATAAAGCTTCCATTACGGTGCCCAGTAAATTTGTCATCATCATAAAATTCAACACACATATCACATTTTCTTAGTTTTTTTGTGTGGCATTTTAGGTGTCTATTTAACAGGACAGCATCAACATGACAGGGGAGAGAGAGGGAGAAGGACATGCAGAAAAGGGACACAGGCGGGTAACCGAACCTGCGGCCGCTGCGATGAAGACACACTCAAACGGGTGAGCTATCCAGGAAACAACATTTTTCTGTTGTACTCCTATTTCCTGTTAGCCTGTGGGTTACGCACATCTATCAACCACCTCATGTAAGTTTTACAACAGTAACCGTTGACCTAATGTATTACATTGGGTATTTGTTAGGGATCGAGGAATTATCGGCCTGGCAGATTATTGGAGCCGATATTTGAAAATGTGAAGATGATCTGTATCAGCGTTTTATTTGACCGCTTCCTAAAGAGCGCTGAAGGAGGGTCTGGCTACTCCATATAGCAATCGGGGATGGGAGGAAAACTCTGGTTTAATAGGAGATCTATAAACCAATCCGAATCATCATGGGCGACACCAAGCGCCGCTGCAAAATAGTTGTGCGAGAGAAAACTTAGACTGGACAACTAGTCTAGCTAGCAGTCTCAATTTACTCTGCAGAGATCCAAGGAGCAGTTACCCATAGTCCTCATACATCCACCAGAGCTTAAAAGGCCAACACAAAGAAAGCATCCATACATGCACCCGGATGAATTTCCTGTTTTAAAAAGTGTGTTACATTGGCAATCCAACACCTGCAAACAAACTGGATGTTAAAAACCTCAAAATATTGTGGACTATTTGACCGATAACTATTTAAGGTTTAATTCATTTTAAAAAGTGTGACTAAAAGATTTTCATTTTTACTCTACAGTCCAAATATGGGATTCATTAACTACTAATAATGTGTGGGTATTGGTATTGCTATTGGTAAACAGAATCGGCCGACCCGAGTATTTGTAGTAATCCCATTCTTTCTCCGTATTCAATCATTCTGAGCTTTAAGCAATTATAAACTCGAAACTGCTCATGAAAACTTTGTTTAGGATCAGCAAACTGGCAATTAGTCATTGTAGCAACACGTAGATGTCAACAAAGAGAAAACACAGCCTGGTTTCTTTTTTAAAAAAATGCAATTTGTATTAAAAGTCTTGTTTTTAAAACAGACAGCCCATTGTTAAAGGGCTGGTCTGAAATTAAACATACAATCAGGTTAGATTTGTCAACGGTACATCATCACATTTCCTGTTAGAAACAACAAAATAAACATAAAACATGATTTGATTTAAGAGGTCTGGAAAGGTAAGCGTTTGGTGTTGTTATCACGTCAAGGGCGATTCCAGTACCTGTGCATTTCAAGAAAATAGGTTTGGCCAGACAAAGCAGACATGGCTAAATTAACACCTTAGGCTTCAAAGAGGCCAACGTAAAACATACAGAAAACTGCCATTCCATTAACAAAAAGCCTATTGTAGTTTCTTTTCAGCCACCACCCATACAAGATTATCCAGAAGAACTTAAGAATTTAGTTTACTAAATTGTGGACTGCCACGTCGAAGGGTTCTTTTGGTGATAAATGTAGGTTGGCACTAAATCTGAACAGCTGAATTGTTTTGGAAAGGCACTGGACACAAGGGCGATCGGGTCACCGTCCCCATGTCACTTCAGTTAAGGTCCTCTCACACACACTGAAGGGAGATGAAGAAAAAAGTGGCACTCGTCATGTTTACTCCACCCGCGGATAAGTGGTGTCAATTTCTTTTTGACTTTGGGGGGAAAAAAAAAATATAGGATTTGGAGTGTTGTGGAGCATTGCTCCAAAATGGGTTATGCGGAGATATCGCCCAGATCTTTACCCGGCCCAGACTGTGCAGTTTATTTAACAAAATATACTCTTATCTCTCGGTCTTCTTATACAGAAATATCCATTTATGACTGTCTCTAAGTGTTGCCCTCCATAGCTTTTCCATTTGGGGTTTAGTTCCAGCTGGGAGTACAGTTGGAGCTGGTGAGGGGGACGTTGCTGAAACTCTGGATCTGAGACTATGTTGACATCAATGGTGGACACTGATCATGCAGCAAAGATACTCCAACCCAGCAGAATTCCTGAAGAGAGGACCCCTCCCTCTGAGTCGCAGTTGCTCCCCTCCTCCTCTTCCTCTTCTCGTCCCCCTGCAGCATTCCTCCCTGTATTTTCCTCCAAGGCCAGGGTGAGACACGAAGGAGAGCTCAACAGTACACACTTGCTGCAACACACTGCCATACAAAAGAGATAAGAAGAGTCATTAATGGACTACAACAACCTCTGACAAAAGGTGAAGAAAGTTATAAAAAGACACTGGTTTTGAGGTTAATTCTGGGATGGGCTGTTAAAAACTAAACTTGCTGAGCCCTGACCAAGGCCATGCAAGAACATTAGAATCTCCCGACTCCTGTTAACCTCATTCTGGGAAAAAATACCATTTGAGCAGTTGTTTAATAACTACAGACTAACGTTAGGTGGACAGATTTATCCACCAACTTTGTAAATCTAATTAAGTCAGCTCTAGCTGCCCCCTCCACTTCTCTAAACGAGTCAGACACTTCCTCATTGCGCTTAGTAATTGTCCTACTGTAAACTGTGAAATCTAACACTGGGCTTTTATGGATGAGAACTGACAACAAACTAAATACACTTAAAATGCTCAAAGCGAAGCCCCGTTGAGAACACATCCGGTGTATTGCTGTTCACTTCTCCCTTAATAAGGACATGTGCTCAGAAAGGATTCCAATAACATGATTATAAGTACTGGTTATATAGTGCCACTTAATACAAACTGTTACTATGTCAGCGTTCCATGTGCAGTGTATGGTGTCTCAACTTACCATTGCAAACTTAAAACCGAACAGAGAATACAACTTTATGGTTGTCCTTTTTTTCTTAAAGAATGACACAAGACGAACAGCACTGGTCGTCGCCGTTTGGCGTTGAGGCATAGTTCATCTGTCGAACAATCTCCGCGAACAGTTCGTCCACCGAGGTTTTATTTTTGGCTGAAGTTTCCATGAACGGGCAGTTCCATTCGTCCGCCAGTGCCTTCCCCTCGCCGGACGACACCTCCCTTTCCCCCTCCAGGTCCACTTTATTTCCGACCAGAATCATCGGTACTCTCTCGTACCGTTTCACCCGAATGATCTGGTCCCTCATCGGTTTGATGTCCTGGAAGCTCTGCTGGTTCACCAGACTGTAGACCAGGATGAAACCCTGCCCGTTTTTGATGTACAGGTCTCGCATGGAGGCGAACTGCTCGGTCCCCGCCGTGTCCAGGATCTCCAGGACGGACGGAGAGGAGTCCACCTCTATCTCCTTCCTGTAGAAATCCTCTATCGTGGGGTCGTACTTCTCTATGAATGACCCCGTCACGAACTGGACGGTTAATGCGGATTTGCCGACCCCTCCGGACCCGAGAACCACGACTTTATACTCTCTCATGTCTGTTTATACTCTCACAAACAGCCGACGCTGAAGCTTCCTCTCCGCTGTGAGCCCGCTAGCCGCCCTGCTGGGTTTCAAACCGTTCACCGTTGCGCCTCCGCCAACAGTTTTGTACGGTCTCTGGTCGAAGGATACGGGGCGTGGCCGTCAACTATCACCGTTCAGGAGGGAAATGCGGTTGTTTCGGACCCACGCTCAGCATTTGTATTGTGGCATGTTGAGTTCCTGACGACAGCCCAGCCGGTTCTTCAGCAAGCATCCCCCGTTTTCGTTCAAGTAGACACCGTGCGCCCGTTGCTCTCTTTGGTGGCGTCAAGTCAACGCAACTAAAACCATCTACTTCCTGTGTGAGCTGTCAAAATAAAAGTATCTTTGCTTAATGCGTCCTGCAACGTCTATCCAGTTACGGTTTCACTACTTGTTGAATAAGATAATTCACTAACCATTTAGGTAAAATTGGTGTTTATTTGCGTATTTCTGTCGCTTATTGTTAAAATAATGTAATACACCATCTTGAAGGCGAGCTATTTATATTTCCCGTATAGTTTTTGCTAAGTCTAGCTAACTTGATGCCGTGAGCTTTCTGCACTTCCTGCCCACAATCAGCACGCAGTCTGCGTCCCACGTCACCTCGCCAGTGTTTAGTTAAAGGTGCAGTGCGGCTGTTATCGCAGAGTCAGCGCGGCTGCTAAACTCGGTACACACGCTGACACACCTTGGTTTCGACATCACTGATCTTTGGGCTTCCTACTGCTTGACTCATTCTCACACAACTTACTGGAAAGGCCTATCTATTGAAATTTGTGCATTCAGCTCTTTGCTTAACCCCCAAATACAATGTCTTCTGAAAACTCTGTGTCCATCACATAAGTTTCATTATTTCCAAAGTTATGATCATTTCCAAAAAAACATCTAGAATATTTCAAACTTTAAAGGGAAAAACCAAGAGTTAAAATGCGGAAATAGGTGAGCAAACCTGAATGGCAAGTAGGTATACATTGAAGAGGAAGTGACTCACATTATCAATCATGTGAAGCATGACCCCACGTATGACACATTATAGGGCATTTTTCTGGCATGTCCAAACACTCCTGTGCTTTTTTTGTTTTCTTGATCTAACCCAGTACCTAATTCATCTCCATTTCCTTGTTCAGACTTGTACCATTAAGCCTCTTTTCTGTAGTCAGTCAGATCAACATCTGAACCAAACTTAGATCTACTGTACCAGGAAGAAAAGTTGTTTGTTCTCTTGGTTGTCTGAATATGAAAGTGCCTAAATAGTAATGACTAATGCATTGTGGTGTAATTTTTAATCCAAGTGGAAACCATGTGGTACTCAAATTAATCATTTAAGTCATCACATATAGGCTATCTCTGTTGTCTCTGTGTGGGCATGTTGGTGTGTATATGCTCATCCTTACTCTTGTAAATTGCAAAATAACAACTGTTTCCAATCAATGCCCATCAGCGCAGATGATTAAACCACACTCGTGACCTCATCACCTCAAGGGATGGCTGGGAAAACTCTGCTGGATCAATCCAGTTTTAATTCATCCACAAATCACTAACAGCGATACATCACACAGTCATGCAGTGCGGTTAGAGCCATGAATAGAGAAGTAAATCTATGAATCAGTTTCCATCGTTGTGATTGTTGAAGCTCAAATTATGTCAAATGATCTTCCTATACTTACACAGAGATGGAAGCAGATTCAGAACAGCTGTAGGCATTCAGAGGATTTTGCCACAGTTTTGGATGACAGTAGGTGAAACAAGTGGATTAGCCATGTGGGCTATTTGAGTGCACTGCACACAGCCCTTCCCCAAACTCTAAGTCTAAGTCAAAGCCTATATGAAGACAATCAGCACTCTGCCCCATGGGGAGTGAGGGTAATGTGACCTAGAGCCTTGTGATGTGGATTGCCACATCTGTGAGAGTGATCACCCTGAATGTAAAACCAGGTCATCCTGTTAGAGTTTATTTTCACACACCACTGATAATTAGATAGACATGGTCACTTTATCAATGAATGGTATGCCAACCCCCAGGTGAATTCCCCACAACAAACTAACAAAGAGCTAGATGCAGGTGATGTGGGGCCTTTCACAGGTTTAGTGAGTTTAAGTGGTAATGAAATTAACCACATTGGGATATTCCCAACAGAACAGCCAACAGAAATAGCAGAGGCCTTCAATCACTACTTTGTTGACTCTGTAGCTGAAATCCTTAGAAAAACTTTCCTAGTAGATCAGGGCAGGACAGAGTGTATCCAGCAACAACAGTATAACCTGCCTTTACCATAAAAAGCCATTACTGAGTCAGGAATCATGAAAACCATTAGGTACACTCAACACATATACGTCTTCTACTAAGCAGCTGAAACACTGGATGGTCAATACATACACATGTCAGCACTACAATTATTTATAATGCATTCATTCTGTTAGTTTGCAACACCAACATAAAGTATATGAATTTTACTTATTGTTTCCTCCTAGTTTACTACTACTTTTATTGTTCTTATCAGCTGTGTCTGTTGTAATGTTTTTACCACTCTGTTGCTTTACTTCGTTGTGTATCTTTCTCTTTCTGTGTTGTGTATTGTCTTGTGCTGAGTTCTGCCATGTGCTTTGTTTAGTTGTTTTCTGCTTCTGCTATGTTTTGTGCTAAGTTTGGCTTTGCTTGTGTTGTGTTCCTTTTTGTTTCTTTGTATTTTAAAAAAGCCTCTTTTTTTAACGGCAAGGGACGACAGATGAAAAATAGCCTTTTGGCTAATTCTGGCTTTTTTAACCCATGTTAAATAATGTGTTTCATTAATTTACACTGTCCACTTTCATAAATAAAATAAAAAAAAAAAAAAAAATGTAAATTGAGGGGTCTGGCTTGACTGTAATTTTTCTGCTTGTGTGCACAAATGTACCCCCCTCTCATACACACACTAGTCACATGAACAAAGTGACATCATTTGCTGGGAGATATTTAAAAGATCCCTTTATGTTAGTAAAAACAAGTTTAAAGTTCCAAGTTTTATCTATATTTTCTTAAAACATGGATACGTGTTAGAGAGATTCAGTCTACTGTCTCTTTGAATAATACTCATATGCACATTTACAGATTTATTAGGCCATGCAGCTCAGCAAGGTGTCAAGTGAGACACAAACATGAACATTCAGGATGTAAAAGTAACTTTTACATTGTAACTTTGATATACACTTTAATAGGCTAACTCAGGATGGTAATGCCTCATATCAGCTGGAGCTGAACTTTGTATTTTTGCATGGAAGAGACTTTGACCCCCCATTTCCTGCACTTTACGACTAGTATGGAGAGGAGGAATGATTACAGCGACATCAAAAGAGTTTGGAATTCTTTCACTTTAGATATGATCATGTAAATAATGTATTGAAATCTTAACCTATCCTACATTTACTTATCTTTTGGTTGATTCAGGGCAGTGGAAACAAGCTGAAAACACAACATTGACTAATAATTCCCCCACACCACACCACACCATACAACCCAGACAGGGAGCAACATTATCATGATGTATAGCTGGCAACCTGGCAAGTTAGTCCAATATTCATTCTCTTTTTAATTCTGTTGTCCACATACTCCTGAGGGAAATATTTAGCTTTTTAGCTGCTAAATGCTCCATCATGTTCACTAGATAGTCACTTACTTTGTCTGCCTGGCATTTGCTGCTGAGCAAGTATTGTAGAGTAAGTTTTTTGATGAAAACAGCCTTGCTGCATCTAAAAGTGACGCTAATGAGAGCAGTAAGAAAAGCAAAAAAATGACTTAAAAACACTCCATAGAGTTGATCGGAACGGCAGCGCTGGCGTCTTCTGTACATACAAATACTAATTAAAAATGTTGATTATTGCAACTGAAAGGTATTCTACTTTGTATAGGTAAACTTTTCTTAATCCACATATTTTAGCTTTCCTGGTTACAGCTCCTTATAACCCTCTACCAAGGGGCCTGGGCTCCTTGCCCCTGACCTAACACCACTTCCATCTCATATCATCACCAGCATGCTCTAATTGAAATAGCCTGAAATAGCCCGAGGACTGCCCCCCTGCGCGTTCTATTCAGGAAGAGGTGAACGTCTACAACAACACAATAAGATGTACAGTGACAGGTCTTTAATCCTCACTCCTTGTCCTGTGAGAGTGACAGAAGACTAATTAAAATGTCTGAGACCACTGAGCTAATTAATGACAGAGATAAGGCCCCTCCAATGTTTTCATCCTGCAGGGACTCAGAGCCCTTCAAACCAGTTTCAAGCTGTTATTTCAAAAGGAAAAGACTTCTGGCAACATTTTTTACATTTTGGTTTGGATACACTGTTTATAGCCCCCTGACCGGATCAAAATGTGTATTTCCATTCATTCTCTATCGCACTGTGTGTGTTTTGATTCATTAATTATTCAGATAGTGGGAGATGCCCTTTCATCATTTCAGTTGCATCAGAGCACACTGTAAATACAATGCTTTCTGAAGCTATCTTGTGATTTTAGTTCACAGCTATAAAGCCACAATTATGGCCAGAAAGTGGCAGCAATCAAACATTAGGGTTTTAAAGTGTTACACATCACACATAGGCTACTAACTAAAGCAAAGGCTATGAAGCCTGGGCATCAGGACCTCCTGAATGGGTGCTGGATCTGAAGGGTCATAAGATGATTACCAAGATGGGTTGGTGATGCATTCATTTTATTTTATTTGTTATAGTTTCTGACTTTGTCTAAATAAACAGGTTGGGAACAGAACTAGAGGAGTTCTGCTTTCTGCAGTGAGGTGCTCGGTCCAGTGGAGGGCAGCAGTCTTACATCCAACCTTGTGAGTGCGCTGGCGTTTCCAGCATGAGTTCAGTTGCTGTTCATGGCTCAGGTGAGCACGAGACTCCACACTGTGAGAGTGCTGTGAAATGTGCAGCGTATGTGCCATTTATTTTACATTGAAAATTGGAATTACCCATGGAAAATCTATATGATGTCACATAAGGAGTAAACACTAATATGAGATTGTATTCCAATGCATGTTTTATTGCATAAATATGTAACACAAAGCTTTACAATTCTGAAAGATACATGAATAGAACACACAAACACAGCAATGCGGGGGTTTTCGGGTTGACATTTTGCTGGATGAGAATTCAGTATTGTTTAAACTGCAGAAATAATGGAGACAAAAGGTTGTTGTCTTGTGCCATTATATTCACCAACAAAGCCTGGAGAGAACAGTCTGGAGAGAAACTGATAGACATTGTGGCAAACACCTTTTAAACCAAAAAGTGTTGAAATGATTAAAAATGAATTACAAAAAAACAGAGAGGAATGCATAATGTTAGAGAAGAGAGAGATAGCAGAAAACAGAAAGATAAAGTAGTAAATAAAACTGTGTGCAGAGATACTGTAGAGAATAGACACAGGGTCTTTCATCCAGCCCACAATGCCAGCCTTTCATGTGTGGAATTTGGCCATCATCAATAATACATACAGTTCAGTACAGTTGACTGCTGGAGGTTAAAGTTTAAGGCTGAGAGTCACAGTAACTATCACCATCACGGAGAAGAGCCTGACATTCTCATTTCCTCACTAACAGCTGATTGGGGTATAGTTAATAATGAGAAATGCTGTAAACGAGTGTGAGTCTTTGAAGGCTGCCTGGGGAGGTTGCAGCAGTTTTGTAAAGTCCTCAGACAGATGTGAATGTTCTTGTCAGTCCCAGAGGACATTCTGGGGAGTGTGATGTCCATGGGTCAGTGTTGTGGCCAAAGAGAAACAGCAGAATCCCAGCAGCAATGTAATTACTGCTGCTGCTAACACAATGGGAACAATTCATCCATTGAAATTGTCTGTCTGTCTGTACATGCACTCACACACAAGCTGTGCTACATAGGAAATGAAATTAGAAAGACAGGTCTGTTGGAGTTTTTCACGGAAGACCTCAAATAGACACAAATAAAGTGACTGACTTCTCACCTTATGTAGGGCTGTTTGTTGCTACTGCAGGAAGTACTTGGATGATATCTTGGACCTCATCATATTCACACCAATAAGAAAACATGTGTGTTGAAGGATGTCACTTTCACTCTTTGATTTTTGACATTTTGTTTGCTGTTCAATCTATATAATGGCAAAACACCATTGGATTATATACATATTATGGTATTATTATGTATTTGTTTCTTGCACTTTAGCTATGTTACTTCATGCTCTTATTGACTATTTATTTCTTGCCTTATATTTGACTGTGAGCAACTGCAACTTAGTTTCCCTGACGGGATCAATAAAGCATTCTAATTGAAACTGATTGATTGTTTGTGTGATACTCTGAAATCTCTTGTCTCTTGTCTCATCTCTTGTATAGCTAAAGGAATAAGTCAACATTTTTGCCAATAAGCTTTTATTAAAATAAAGAATATAAAATAAAATAGCCTACTACTTATGTCATGCCTGTGAACTAAAAATGAAGCTACAGAAAAGAAACAATTAAATTAGCTTAGCACAAAGACTGCAGGCTTTTGTTTAGAGGTCACTGAAATTGTTTTCATTTCACAGGATACATAAGTAAAATGAGTTAAAGTAAAGTATAGCTAATTTGTTTTTAATCTGTACAAAAGTGTAAAACTGGGCTGGGCGCAGTGAACTCTTGATGTGTGCTAGCTCCAGCTTCATACCGTATGGACATCACAACATGAACGTTGCATCAATCTTCTAATGTTTAGCAAGAAAGCTCACGTGTTTATCCCAAATGGTTTCCTGTAGTGGCTATGACTAAGCCACAAAATATTTAGTTACACGTATCCTATCTCAAGATCCACTCAGGAGCTCCTAACTTTATTACATGGTCTTCATCAGCGGATGCAGTTTGATGCTGATGCAGTTTTATCATGGAAAATGATCTGTTGACATTAGAGCTCAGTAGCGGTTTTGATTGTATCCATAGCACTTTAAATAAGATGAAAGTTTATGCGTGAAAGTTTATTTTTGATATTGTAAATAGCAGTTCCCATGTCACTTAACTGCTTTTTCAGAGGCTTTTAACCTTTGCAATTATCTAAATAAAAGAATAAAACAAATGGTCAGGTTTGTGACTATATCACCTGCAACTCTGTCAGCTATAGTGAAATATACAATAAAGGTGTCATGTGGAATATTGTTGTTGTCTCTTCACTTGTCTGAGTCAACGGAGTTCACACATATTACAGCTTGTTCAAAATGCAGCAGCCTGACTCCTACCTAAACCAAAAAAAGACAGCATATTAGTCCTTTTTTGGCTTCTCTCCAAATTTTCAAATGTATTTTAAGATATTACTGACAATTGTTAAGGGCTGCTCTGGACATCTCATATCTTCTGACTCCGTATGCCCAGTCACAACCTCCAGCTACCAGGTCCTCACCTGGTAGCCGCTCCACAAGCCAGGCTGAGGACCAGTCAGTACCTGGTGTGACCACCATTTTCCTTACGCTGTGCAACCCATCTCCTTCGCATAGAGTTGAACAGGTTGTCGGTTGTGGCCTGTGGAATATTGGTCGACTCCTTTTCAATGGTTGTGTGAAGTTGCTGGATATTGGCAGGACCTGGAACATGCTGTCGTATACGCCGATCCAGAGCATCCCAAACATGCTCAGTGGGTGACATGTCCGGTGAATATGCAAGAACTGGGATGTTTTCATTGTCCAGGAACTGTGTACAGATCCTTGCAACATTATCATGCTGCAACATGAGGTGGTGGTCGTGGATAAATTGACCAACAATGGGCCTCAGGATCTCGTCACGGTATCTCTGTGCATTCAAAATGCCCCTCACTGTGACATCTCTCCATTTAGTGCATGTATAGGTACTGAGCATGTGTGTGTAATTCAGACCTGTGTTTAATATGTGTAATAACAGTGTAAAATTGTAATTTCCCCTTGAGGGATTAATAAAGTAGCATTATTATTATTCCTGCAGTCAGCATGCCAATTGCACGCTCCATCAAAACTTGGGACGTCTGTGTCATTGTGCTGTGTGATAGATCAGCACATTTTAGAGTGGCCTTTTATTGTGGCCAGCCTAAGGCACACCCGTCCAATAATCATGCTGTCTAATCAGCATCTTGATATGCCACACCTGTGAGGTGGATGGATTATCTCGTCAAAGGAGAAGTGCTCACTAACACAGATTTCGACAGATTTGTGAACGATATTTGAGAGAAATAAGCCTTTTGTGTACGTTGAAAAACTCTTAGATATTTGACTTTGAAAAACAGGGGCAAAAACAAAAGTGTTAATAATTTTGTTTAGTATAGTTGCCGTCATCTTTAATTAGACTGGAATATCAGTTTTCCCTCTAGCCCATGCCAAACTAGAATTTACAAATTAATCAATTTTGTATTTTTGAGAAAACAAAGAAAAAACAGCAACACAGACTAGATGTGGATGGAGAGACAAAATTGACTTTATTTTAAAACGTATCTACATTAGTGAGGACATGACCTTAAACCCACTGTCACCTCATGAAACCTTGGAGTCCAGCCTTTGTGACTCACAGTGCAGCCAACCACCACCATCCCCAGCTGGATCAATATTCATTTGATCAGTAATTTATGTTGTGTGAGATCAGCAGGCTGAAGCAACAGGTACTCTAGGCCTGCTGTACCCTAAAGAACAGTACCTGGCCACGGCCAAAATTCGCTCAATGCACCATGTTGATTACGGTGCACGCAATCATGACCACTGTGACTCGGCTATGTTTAGCAGGGAATCCAGGACTGGATCAGCTTACAAACACACACACACACACACACACACACACACACACACACACACACACACACACTTCATTATACAGCCTGAACAAAAATGGTACAAGTAGTGTAGAGCGACATCATTTACAGGCAGTAAGTAACTGCTGTTTAATGCAGTTTCCTCTCAACTCTCAAATTTGTTTTTGAAGAGTTTAAAAGGAATTTGCACATAATTTTAAGCTGTTATGGTCAGCAACAGTTTCACAATTACAGTATATTCATTTTTAATGATCCATAACTTATTTTAAAGCACATCACTTCCACTTTATTTTAACTACATCCCCATTTCACTTCTGTTTAACACAGTCCATTGAGAGAGACGCAACCTTGCCCCGTCCAGACAAGATATCACCAGTGTAGACATCTGTGTGTGTGTGTGTGTGTGTGTGTGTGTGTGTGTGTGTGTGTGTCTGTGTGGTGCATGTGTTTGTTGCCATTTTTCACCTTGACTAACCCAAACCATTAATCATTTACAGCCATTTAGTAGCCACTACACTCACACATGCACCACTTATAGTCTACACACACACACACACACACACACACACACACACACACACACACACACACACACACACACGCACGTACGCACACTAGGATTAATAGGGTGAGGCAGCCAAGCAGGACAGGATAATAGAATCTAAACAACGAGGCTGAAGGGGAAGAGAGAAAAAATAAAGCAGAAATGGGACTGAGAGGCGTCTGGAGAGAGAGACGACTTATCACTGGAGGAGGTCGTTGAAGGGGAGGTGAATTTATGGTGGTAAAAAAAGAGGCTAGAGTTGAAACTGGTAACACACAGGAGGTGTTGGATATGGAAAATACAAATTTAATTTTGTCCAGCTGGCTTTCTTCGATTAACTCACACTCTAGATGTGCGTAGGTGTCAATGCAGCAGTTTTAGCAAACAAAGTGTTTTGTAAGCAATTTTCTTAAGAGGGGAATGCACTCCCCTGCGGAGCATGTGTTTCTGCTAATGGATGACGGAGGAGTGTGTGTATGTGCAACAAGTGGATGCATTTGCATGCTCGTCAATATTTGTGAATATGTGTGTCAGTAGAATTCAAAGAAACAAAGTAAGTAAGAAACAAAGTAAGAAAATATGATGTGAAATGTCAAATTGGAAATAACCTTTGTTCTGTTTCATATTATGTACCATTTCCAATTTACTGGCTGATTTAAATTCTGTACCAGGAAGCTGTCACAATCGTATCTTGATTTGGATTTAATGGGAAATGATTAGACCTTCCTTTGCTACATTTCACACGTCAAACACCCGCAAACCAACAATGCAGTAGCAATAACATAGCTAAACACCTGCGACTCATCTGCTTAGCATGCAAGGTGTAAGGACCTGCGATCCCACGGGATGCTAAATTCTTGATAACAGAGCTTTATCTGTGATGGATCATTAACAATCACATGCCAGAGTTGGAAGTGCAACGAATGAGGTTACAGTGTACAAGAATAACACATACACACACACACACTCACACACACAGAAAAAGAACTTTGAAGGGATTAACGTAGCTAAGTTAGTAGCTAAATCACAATTACAAAGGCAAAGTTAAATGTCAATTAGCACCATGTGTCAGCTTTAAAAGAGATTAGCCCTCACTGCTTTTTCACATGAATTTTCAAAGCTGCAGTTGCTAATTAGATTTAAAGGATTTTAGTTTTGTAATGTCCAAAATGAGTTTATATTAAAGTTCTAAGTGACATCAATAGTTTGACTTGACCGTCTAGAGGTTACTGACACAAAAAGGCTAAGATGCATAGGGAATGATTTGTTTTTGTATGTTTTAGTTGAATACAAATGATTAAAATGGTAATCTATATCCTCAATGTTCCAAATCCGGGATGGCTTCGTTACCGACGGAAATTCTCATTTAGGTCGGCTATCCGTTGCCTTGGGCTTCCTTTGTGTTGGCATTTTAAACTCCGGTGGATTTCTGAGGACTATGGTTAACTGTCTCCTCAGATCTCTGCCGGGTAAATTAGCCAGCTAGCTATACTATCTGTCCAATCAGAGTTTACTGTACACGACTAAAACACCTTTTGAATGTACACCAACAAAACCGGTTCCTTCCCGAAACTATTCTGTAGAGGCTTTCCTGGTGCTTAGCACCTCCCAAGACGATAGTGATTGGTTTAATGAAATGCCAATAATCCAGAGCATGTTTTTCTCCCATCCCGGGAATACTGTGTGGACTAGCCAGACCCTCCTTCACAGGATATATTATGAATTAGAGTAGCTATATGTATAAACTGCCTGGTCAGTTGTACTTGTGCGACAGTATCAGACGCTGAGGGGCAAAGCGGGTGTTTGAAATGAGACTGGGCTGCACAATCAGCACAACCAGCACAACCTGCAAAACCTGCATGCTGTTATTGGCGGTAGGGGGGGGTTACACCCACTCAAAAGGGCCCAAAGGCTGTTTGTTGTGCACGCACAAAAGGAAGAAAAGGGTATATATATATATATATATATATATATATATATATATATATATATAGAGGCAAAGGGCAGGGTCTCTACATATACAGTAACCACCACTCACTTCTTAGTGGGTCATACATGGTCATTGAGAGGGATTACTTTTTTATTACTTTTTGTTTAAGTCTATACACAGTTTTTAAGAAAGACCTACATGTTATACCTTTGAAGGCCATAAAATGTATGCTCTTACTCAGCTTCTTATTATGAGTGTGTTTTCCTTACATGAACACACAGGTTTCTGCCAAAGTTAGAAAAGCTTTGGTTATTTTGAGATTTCTGGGTCTGAGTTCTTCTCGCTGGTTTAAGGCAGGCGGGGCTCAGATGAAGACAAGTGATGTCACGTAGGCTACTTCTGTGCACCAATCAGGATTTAGCAACATTTGTGGGTTCTTTGGTAAATCATAATCAAATCCCACGCATAGTCCTTTTGAGGCAGATTAGCTGAGTTTTTGACTGTTCTCAATAAATATTACCTACAGTTGTTTTGTTTTTTTAAGTAATAAATATTTAAATTGATAATATGAAGTTATATATGAAATAGATAAAGTTGTTTGAACACTGATTGTCTTGGAAGCCATCTAGCAAAAGTCTGATGATTGCCCTTCAGGGTCATGCAAAAGCCATTACATATGGCATGCAATCTCATTAAGCTCTAGTATTTTAATTTTGATTGATAATAATCAACCAATCACCTCTGCTGATAAAACTCAAAAGTAGTTTCATGAACACAATTCAACTCAGATCTTAAACAGATAATTTGCCAAATTTAATCCAGCTCTGTGTCATCTAGGTGTTGCCAGTGTGTTTGGATAAACGGCGCTGACGCAAAACATCGCGATTCAATCCATGCAGCGGCTCCCTGTAGCCCTCTCTGCTCAGCTAGGAGTTCCGTGTGCAGCGGCCACAGAGGGAAGCCACACACCGTTCATCTGCATACACTGCCCACACTACCGTGACACAGAGCTGGAAAACAGGCTTATGTCTTTCCCAACACACAGCTCTGAACCTGCATGACAGCAAACCAAGAGTGGTAAGGAGTGAATCTGGGAAGGTAAAAGATGCTTCCTTAGATGGCATAAATGGCTATGTTTGTTCAATATTTCTATTTTTCACATGCTGTATATAAATATATATGCATACACACCGCTCACTGCAAAACTCACGTTCTCTTTCATACACAAGCTTATTCCAACTCTTGCACACTGACACTGAATATGAAGCAGTGGATGTAATCTGCTGGTACATAAACTTTGCTCTTAAGAGACCATCATCCACCCTGCAGCAGGGTAGACTCACGGGTTGCCAGCTAATAAAAGCATTGGACTCTCAGTGGAGTGTATAGCTTATCACCCTTTACAGTAGTTTCTTCACCACTTGCAGACAGGCTGCAGGCAGAGAGAAGCTTGAAACTAATCTCATTTCATACTTTTTGAACAATGTTACGGCTGTCTTCACACTATGGTCTTCCAGTAAGGCCCTTGGTTTTAATATTACTTTAATATCATTTTGGGTGGATCTTGTTTCAGAAAGTATTACAAATATTTCTAGAAACTCTTAATTATTTTTTCATTTTGGCTTCACAGTGGATGGCCCTTTGTCTTATTGTATTTCACTTTGATTTCAATGTGTATTTGGACATATTGTAAAAAAAAAAAGAGCTCCACACATTAGATCACACACAGATGATATTAGTTGAAGGCCAGAGTGTTGAACATGCAGAAGCCTGATCAGTAATTGATATGATTGGTCTAACCTGCTACATTAAAGCGTTAGTGCTAGCTTTTTTTTATAATAATGAACATTATGTTACATTCAAGCAATTGCCAAATGAGGTGATACAAAGCTAATTGAGACTATCGGCTCCACACAACTCTCTGTATTTCTTATCATGGCTGTGTTTTGAAATCCATGTCGTCCGGTAACTTTTGCATGCAGAAAGATAATTACCCTCTTCATTTTTAATCCTGCGTGTCCTCCTTGGCTACATAGCAACTGCTTGGAGTAGGGGTGGGGGTGAAGCCCCTTGTATCATGTGGATGCATCGACAGAATTGCCGTCATTACTTAAAATTCCTCGTGGGGGAGACAGAAACTATGCATTATAGCTTTAAATAAGTGCCTGAATTGGACATAAAAAGTTGTCTGTACTATAATTTAGCAGTGCCACGACATGATCATTGCATCTGTCTTGGATACATTTATATTTAGAATGTATATTTTGTAGGGGTGACATTGAATGGTCTACTGATCTAAGGTACCTGATTTGACTGTCAATCTCAGTCGCATTGTCTGGAAACGGGACCATTGCATTCAGGTTAGATTGGGCTGGTAAATGTTCAATTTTACAAAATTGCTTAGTTTTTCCCCAATAAGATATAAAGCCTATTTTGGTATAACCTTAAATATAAGGCCACAACTACATGTACGGGTAGTCCGTACATTAAGGGCTTGTTTTGTGTTTATTACTTTGACCTTGATCCATTTTCCTTCCTCCCTCCCACATCCTTCTCCAACCCCTGTATATCGTGTATGGATACTGCACTGAACAGCATGTGCCCTTTTATTTTTAGCTCTACGCTTCTTTTCTCTTGCAGCTTTTTGTATATGCCTACAGCACATTTAATATAGGCGTAGTTCTCAGCTTTTTGGTCTTACACCATGCCTTATCTTGTCCCTTCCCTATCTTCTCAAGCAGCGGGCACCCTTTATTTAACCTCAGCTTATGTCAGAGCTCCACATGCTATCTCATAACTTTAATCAGACAGGCCAGCACGTTTAGGCTCTGTCTGACAACGCTTCATCCAGCCATGTTGATCTATTTGCAAGACCTCTGATATGTTTGAGGACAAAACGGGCAAACCGCTTTTCCTTTACAAAATGCATATACCGTTTATTGCATGGAACATACATTTTGGTCAAACCAACCAAGCTAAACCACATTTAGACATCTTCTCAGGTTCAGGTCAAACTGCTTGATGGGATCATTGGGTTAAGAATGATCCCATCAAGCAGTTTGACCTGCTTTTTGTATGAAATCAAAGAAATAGGTTTGTGGATGTCAGTCAGTAAGCCAATCGTTCAAGTTGATCTATGAGGACGCCAAGAAGTGGCAGAAAATCAACAAGAAGCAAGACGGGAGTGGCTGCAGAGATATTGATCATAAAGCATATGACAGCCGAAAAATGACAGCCTGTACTCTGTCTCACACACACCCTCTCCTGCTTGTTTTTCTAGTCCCATCTAATCCTTACACGTCCTATACTGTACACAATGCTAGTCTAATACTGTTCTTACTGGCATAAGCCCAAACAGGACTTTACAGCAACCCATTAAGATTGTATTGTGTATGTTCACTGTTATGCTGTCACTACCTTCAAAGTAACAAAGTAAGGAGAGTGGCTTTTGTTTGGTTTTCACTTGTCTGTACAAGTGATCAAGGCTAGTTTTCGCTTTAATGCCCAAACATGTAGCCCACAGTATGTCTGACAACATGAAGTCATTTCATGCGGTTAAAGTAGGCCAGCACCAGCGGTGACAGACATATTGCCTTGTCCGTCTCATTTCAAATGGCTTTAACCGTCGAATGCAGCCACACTCATCTGTATTTTTCATCTATCGAGCGGGCTATGGCAAATGGTGGGTTCCATCAAAAACTAAACAAATATTGCCATAGGTTACCCACAATAATGTTAACAATGCCAGGGATGCCAAAGGAAAAAACAAGAAGGCAAACATTGTTAACACCTCAGCCTTTTAAGGAGCCAGACGTACAGGGGGGTACCTGGGTGTTACCACATGCCCACTTGTGCACTGCCCCTTAACCACAGCAAACCACAATACACACATATAATAATAATAAGGGCGTTTTCATACCAACAGCCTTTCATTCGGTTGAATGGAACTAGCGATTGTTTGCCCTGCTGGTGCGGTTCATTTGGGCAGGTGAGAAAGCGGCAATCAAACTCTGGTGCGCACCACAATCGGAGCAAACAGGCGTACCGAGACCTGTTTGAAGAGGTGCTCTAAGTGCGCTTTCAATCAAACTCTGGAACGGTTAGTTTGTGGTGAGAACATGATCCGTACTCAAACACTTGGCTTAAAATGCGTGTAAAAACAGTAAACCAGACCAATCAAAAGTGCTTCAAAAGTTCTCACAAAAGTTGAAACATTGACACATACAGTCCAGGGGAATAACCTGCTCAATAGGCACACTGGACCACAATGCGCAAAGAGAGCCTGCGTGCTCCCTATATATAGCCTCCTAATGAGGCAATGGTTTCCAGGTGTGTGCCTGTTAATGGCGAGGCAGAGGGTGGAGCGTCCCTGAGGGTGAGGAGATAGATGATAGCCTTACTAGTCCACATGCCTACCTATCACATACATACATGCATACATACATACATACATACACACACACATATATATATATATATATATATATATATATATATATATATATATTTAGCAGTGTTGTTGTGGATGCAGACCTACAAACACAACAGAAAGGATGGCCATTATTAGCTTATCCAATAAACAAAAAAAATACAAACATACTCAGTACTTACTTACATTTCCTTTTCCTTATATTTTCCTTTTCTTACCATATGTTCTGCTTATTTGTGGATGTTGTTTCAGAATTTATTTAGTTATATTCAGTTACTGTTGCATTTATTAACATGCTTCCTGTTTAGTTTTTTTATGTTGAATGCTTATATAAATACATCTTATATTTACTTATATATGTTACGCCCAGTGGAGGAAGAGGTATTTAGGCCCATTACTTAAATGAAAGCAGAAAGATCACAATGTAAAAATATACTCTATTACAATAACACATTAAAATGGATGCACTAATTGTGTGTTTGCATCATGGGTTACTCACCAAAGACCAAATGCTTACAGTTTGATCATTTCTGCTTCATGTGTGGTCCACAGTAGTTTTTGGCTCAAGCTGTGGTTTGTAATGTGCCTGTGCCAGCTTCCATTGTAAATCTCCAACAACAAAGCTCAGTATTTTACTTTAGCTGTCCTGACTGTGATTACCCTGTGGACCCCCCTTCCACCAACACTGTCCTGGGGAAAAACTTTGTTCTGCCATTACTCTTCACACTGGACTTTTCTGTCGGTCTCCTCCCAACACTTATTCAAATAGTAGTCCCCTGAAGGTGATAAAATGCAGTGAAGAAAAGGCCTTTTTTTTCTAATTCTTGATTCACAATAAAAAGAGGAGGATGTGAGTGAAAAGAGGTGAAAGGTGGATGAGAAGGGAGGGAGGAGATACTGGCAAGCATCCCAACTTTCTGCAATCTAAGATTTGACACTCAGGCTCAAAAGCACTGACGTTGGCTCGAGATTTGGTGCTGGCTGAATCCAACTTTCCTTTCATCTAATTACGTGTACACAGAACACAGAGGGTATATATTCTACAAATAAACAGATATACGTACATATTCCTATTCCTGTGACCCATGTGCATGTCACAGTGCGTTCTTTTCATAATGCAACAACAAACAATGACCAACAAACAGAAATGACAGCAAAAACAGCCACCTACTCAAATAAGGTCTCCATTGCCTTCTGGCTCTCTAACACAGAGACGCACGGATGCACGCACGCACACACACAAACCCGCGCATGCACACATACCCACACACACACACATACACACACACAATTGCCAAGTCCAGCTTTGCAGTTGGTACCTCAAAGCCAGGAAATCAAAAGCTGTTTGTATTCATGTGCGCTGTTTGGAGGAAGAGGGTTGGTCGGTTTCCTGTGCCAACAACACCGCGCAGCCCTGGGGTCCTGGCGACAGCCTCACAACCCTGTCTGCATCAATAACCCAACACTATTGTGACAGACACAAAAGCTGTCTTAGGGTAAGCCAGGAGAAAAAGGTGCCACTCTTTATTCCTCCCCCGTACCCTCGCTTCCGCCTGGCTGTGTTGAAATGTAAAGTCAACAGGAGCGTGGAGAAAGAGGAGGAGCAGTGAGAGGACAAAACTCTGCACTAATGTCTCCACAACCAAATGCGTATGTACTACTCTAACAGTAACACACATTTAGCTAAAAGCACGTACAGCTGGCACAAACCAGGAGACATCAGTGCTATAAATCACAGACTCAGTCACCACCTTAAAAAGAATTATGTGAGTCTTACTACATTGTCTGGCATGTTATAAATATAAAAATTTAATGACAAAGATACATGTGGCCCCAAATACCCCGTACAGGTGATTCACTTCCTTTCTTGACAATAGCTGACCCCATTACAGATTTGCAAAGGTATTACATCAAACACCTACGTACACCAGGGTACACAGAGAGAGCTCGACGATCATTTCTCCAGAGTAATTACAACAGATGCAAAAGAGAAATGATCATCTGTCAAAACACGGACACAGTGCAGTATTTACTTTGAGGTATCTCACACAAAAATCTTCAATGCGTTGGTAGTGACAAAGCAGGTGATTGAGAGTGTTGTCTATTACGCTCATTAAAAAAACATTATGCATTCCCTTAGTTGCAATAAACACTAGAACAGTTAGGACCTGCTGCAGTTAGTCAGCATTTCACTGATGGTCTTTAATACTGGACTCATGCACTAAATGTCTGGATTAGTGATACTGATATGAACAACAGTCAACTACACAAACGAATTTGGAACGTCACAACATCCTGTACAGCACATGTCAAAATAAACATTCATTGGAGTATTATATACACAGAATACTGTAATGTATTACCTTCTCTTTTTTTTCTGTGAGGAACACGTTAACAAGGAGAGAACAAAGTGTGGTAACAGAGCCGTTTCAGACCTTAACCTCAGAGCTGTCAGAATGAAAAACTAGTCGACCACATTCCTCGCCAAGCCAGTAGTAGATGGACAACGAAATGATGAGTGATTGGTGGCCCCCTCTGAGCAGCGTCCCCGGTCATAGTGCATTACAATGTCTGCACGGCACATCCATGCAGCAATCGCAGGTTCAGTGCATTTACCTTATCCTCTAAAAGCCATCGCATGTACACGTCCTTAATCACAAGCTTCCACCTGTTTAATAGCTATTGATGAAGCATCAGCTCGGTGGCTTGAGGAGGTGCAATCCGTTCTCAGTCCTATTTTTTCAGAACAAATTGATAAACGGAAAATTACAGCTCGAAAGGGAGAGCTATTTACCCCAGCTCGCTTGATTATCATAATATTTTTCAAAAGTGTAACCGACTACTGAATAAGAATGAAGAGTGATGTCTCGAACATTCAGAGTACAATACGTGTACAGGACAATACAGTACAATAGCTTATCAACATGGACAGGCTGCAGGAAAGCGATGGTTATTACAGAGTTAAATGGAGTATTTATCCTACAAATCCATAAACCATCGGCCATCAAGTTTAACACACAGCGTTCAATCCCACACAGTGCATTTACTTATTAAGTACAAAGTCCATCATGGTATCTAAAGCTAATAGAGATCCACACCCCATGACTCAGGCACACGGAGGAGCCTTGTCACAGCCTACGGTCCCCATTCTCCACATACTCTGCCAGGCTGTTGAGAGCCGTCTCCTCGCTCTTGGACTGCAGGACATTGTCCCCCTTCCTGGAGGGCTTTTTAGTGGCCCGTGACAGCTTCCTCCTGAAAGTATCTCCAGCCAGGAAGTAAAGAATAGGATCCACACAGCTATTGAGGCTAGCCAGCCCCCGTGTCACCTGGTAAGTGGCGTAGACACGGTTGTTAAAATCACACATGTCAGGGCCCTGGAAGTACAGCCTGGCCCTCATGTTGAGGTTCTTCATCACGTGGAAAGGCAGGTAGGAGACAGCGAAGACGGCGAGCACGATGATAACCAGGTGGATCGATTTCTGCCGCAAGTGCGCGTTGTTCATATCATTGCAGATCAACGCTTTGACGATCATGCCATAGCAACAGAATATGATAATGAAGGGGATGCAGAACCCAAACACAGTCAAAGTCATGCTGTAGATAAAATAACCAGGTAACTCATCCTCAGTGGTGGTGTCATAACAAGTGGTCGCATTACGCTTTAAGCCCGTCCTAGAATAATACAGGATGGGGGAGATAGCTATAACAACCACCACCCACACCAACGCACTGGTAATAACCGCATTTTTCTTCTTCAGTCTGCCCAGAGACTTGAGCGGGTGCACAACCCCGGTGTACCTGTGAACACTGATGCAGGTCAGAAACAGAATACTACCGTAAAGATTAACATGGAATATGAAACGCTGCAGTCGGCACAGGACATCCCCGAATATCCAGTCTGTTTTGTTGAAGTAGTAGAAGATGAGGAAGGGCAGAGAGAGGACATAGCAGAAGTCAGCCAGAGCCAGGTTGAACATGTAGACCGAGATGCTGCTCCAGGGTCTCATGTGGCACACAAACATCCATATGGCTAGGCTGTTACCCACCAGCCCTGTGATGAAGACCATGATGTAAACAGTGGGCAGGTAGTAGAACTGGAAGCCGGTCCTGGTGAGCGAACATCCTCTTGTGTGATTGTGGAGATCTGTTACATTCAGCATGGAGGTCAAGTTCAGGTCTGTGGTCATGGTGTCAGGGGCAGAGGCAGGTCCTGTTACTGCATGGGAGGGATGGACACATAAGGACACGTTTCATGTTTGAGATTTTATTCAGTATTAAGGTGCAGACATAGTCACACACAAGTATTGGTAAAATATTGCTGTAAACTGTTGCTATCTTCTATAGTGGTTTGGGTTCCGTGTAAATGACGTTTGCATTCAAATGAAACCAGTCATGCACAGACTCGACGTTTAAGCTCCAAACTTAATTTTGAGGAACGCCTATGTGCAGTCTCACAAACACTTGACACACACACAAACACACACAGAGTAATTATAAGCGTATTACAACACTCACCGCTGAGATAGACCTGTATTCCACATTCCTATAGCCTTCACAGTTGCAAAGATTGTAGTCAACACGCCGACGGGAGATTACGAGCTGTCGGGTGTCTTCAATAAGCGACCGAACTGGGTTGCAAATTGTTCCAAAGTTGCGATATCCTTCAGTTTCGCGTTGAAACTTCAAGGGGAAACAGTCTGCCCATGGTTCGTCACGCGGGGCGAAGGTTTCCCACAACAGCGGCAGTGGGACGCGACGGAGACAGCTGCATGCTCTGGCATGGAGAGCAGGAATTGCAAGCGGGCTCCGTAAAGCGAGAGGAGGCTCTCTGCGCTATGGAGAGGGGAGGTGCGCACCACGCAGCTTCCCGTCTCCAAACGCGCTCTTTCTTTTCCTCTTTCCTCTCATTGGATCCTTATCAGATCTGACCTGCCAGCACGAGATAGGCTACACACATTTCAAACCAGACGGATTAAAAGTTAGTTATGGTTAGGCTACTAAAGATTATTTCAAAAACAACACATCGGTCTATAATGTGGCATCCATGTCTAAAGAGAGAACATTTAAAATGTAGGCTGTTGTGTAAGACAGTAATGATATTAGATTTATAATGCCTGTCCATTATATAGTGTCATTTATGAAAATAAATAAAAAGGTAAATAAGGAAACCCCCAAATTACAGTGACAATAATGATTTCAAAAGGTTTTGGGACTGATACAGAGAAGAAACCCATATGTGAAAAACCTAAATTGGAAATGGTACGGTATAACTGCAGTGATATGTCATGGTTATGGGGGATGCCATTGCAATTCATGAATATTGACACAAAATATCCCAATGCAATCAATCATGAAGAGTCCAGAATATTTGGTTAAAACAACAACGGCAGAGGGAGAGACAGGGCAGACGCACAAACAACCATAGTGGTTTCTACATCAAGATGGTCAACTTGTGTCTTCCAAAAAGCAAGCTGGATGTGGCCGACACAGCCAAGGACAAAGCAGACACTGGCAGAGGAAGCAGACGGAGGGATGATGGTGACAAATAGTGAAGGGAAGGGGCAGTGGAGAGAGAGAGAGAGAGAGAGAGAGAGAGCCAAAAGGTTAAGTTCATTATGTTCTGATGCCAAACATTTTCAAAGTTAGCCAAAACTGTAGCAATAATCTAATGGATGGTATTAATGAGACAGAGAATGTCCACCATTAATAATACACATTATGGTCCATTAGGGGATGTGTACAGTTAAGAGGCTTTTCTGTGTGCCACAAAACTCAAAACAATATTCATTTTTTAAAACAACAATACAAAACATGTCAGGGAATCATAAGTTCTTGTTATCATATTTTATTTAGCATGTGTAAAGAAATAATTAAAGTTGACATTCTAAAGTGCTATGATAATGACATTACTAAGAAGTTACATGTTTTTAGGAAATGTGGGTGTAGGTAAGGAAAAGGTGTAACCGTGCTCACGTCAAATGTGTGTGTATGCTTTATTAGGTGCTCTTTGCAATAAATCACAGCAAGTATTATGAGCGCACTAGTCATCTGTTATTTAATTCACATTTTCTGAAATCTATGGACATTATTGCATTCAAAACGGCACAATTTATGTTTAAAGTTAAAGTAAATAATTAGGCACAATGTTTAAAGGTGCCCTGACACACAAATATCCATATGTGTTTGTGTTATGGTGTGAATGTGAAAATAAACTGCTAACTCCTCTGTCAGCTCGAGCCACTGAAAAGAAATAAGCGGAGAAATACGGCCAATCAAAACAGCTGGTCAATCTGATGTCATGTTGCCTGAGCTCATTACTATTCATGAGCTTGCCCAGTTGTGCTGGATAAAGGATACTGATAGAGCCAGGCTCTCATTGGCTAGCTGTTAGCCAATCAGAGTCAAGCAGCTTAGCTTGTTGAATATGAATGAGAACTGGCACAAATCAAGCCGATTTTTCTTGCAGGCATTCTATACCACGCTAAAATGGCTCGAAACAAGGTAACCAAGGCCTTTTTTCCACAAAAAACATGTTACAGCCACAAGGCAATGGAGACCTTATTTGAGTAGGTGGCTGTTTTCGCTTGTCATTTCTGTTTGTTGGTTGTTGTTTGTTGTTACATGATGAAAAGAAGGCACTGTGACATGCACATGGGTCACAGGAATAGGAATATGTATGTATTTCTGTTTATTTGTAGAATATATACAGAGGTCTGAGTACACGTAATGTTACAGAGTCCATGGTAGAACTTCAGACATTACCACATTGTATTGAAATGCATGTGGCAGGGCATCTTTAAAGTAAAAGACAGGGGTTTATCATCTGAGAGGACATTGTACGTTCAAGCAACCTCTTGTGCTAACTACCGTTAAAAGCATGTGTATTTCAGTTTGTAGGCTGACCTTTTGGAATAGACTGAACAATGGCATCAAACAGAGCCATAATATCATTCAGTTCAAAATGAAAGAAAACATTACTTGATCAACACAGAAAAGAATAGAGCGAAACATAGGAATGGAATTGTAATGCAAAGTTATAGTTATATATTGTTGTATTGTTGTAAGTTGTTGTAAGACCTGAAAAAGTGTATGTTGTATTTGCATATCTAATTACTTTGTAGTAATGTGATAGGGCCAGGACCGCCTGCTCCTTCTTGAACTAATCCTTGTATATATATACATTTATATATATATATATATATATATATATATATATATATATATATGCATTTTAGTTACATTTTGATTGTGTTTTATTTTGTGATTTTAGTTTTTTAGTTTTGTCTCGCAACATTGTTGATTGTTCGAGATAAATAAATAAATACATAAATATGTGTGCAAGCTTAATTAGATCATTACCCTTAGTGTTAACACATGATGGTATTGACAGATTGCATCAGTATGGGACAGTGGAAAAGGACAAAACACCTAGAGACAGGATGAGAGACATAGGTGGTGAAACAACAGTTATGAGTGTGGTCATGTAAGAGTTACATGACTTATAGTTACACTCCTACCTTCAGAGGGTGGCTGAAGAAGTCATCGGACTAGGGAGCTAAAAGGACCTGGCCCCAGCCAACCAACAGGAGAAGACTACAGTCGATTAGAATAGCATATTAACTGATTTAGGGAAAAAGGGGCCATTCTACAGAGCCCCAGGGTGAAGTAGGGTGGCCCATATCAATGTGTGTCATTTAATCTTTATGTTTTATTATTCCTGCTATAATAAACCACCTTAAATGAGAGAAGTTGTATGCTATCTGTCCTGACTGACCAATTGGACTACATCACATGTGCAACTGCTTTACACAGCAGCTCTAGCATAACATAGAGAGTCTTAAAAGGTATATTCTTTAGGACATATAGGTATGTAGGATTTTCCTAAAAAAAATAGACTTAACAAGACAAAAGTAATCCCTCTACAGTGTGTCTGTATCTGCAAAGACTCTGCCCCCTGCCTGTATTTTCTCTTTTCGTCTTATTTTGTGAGTGCTGGACGTTTATATAGCGTAGAGAGCTATAGAGTGAATGAAGAGACTTCTGAAGAACCAAGAGCCTTTGTGAGCCACGTGTGTGTGTGTGATCCACAGCCAATAACAGTGTTCAGGTTGTGCTGGTTGTGTAGCCCTTCTCATTCCCAAACACCGCTTTTCCCCTCAGCGTCTCATACCGTCGCACTAACACAGACGGTGATGTAGCTCTAAATGATCCAGCAATGTGGCACCTTCCCACGGAGTAGTGTGTGTTTTTTGGTGCTTTACAACATGAAGCAATCTGATACATACTGAAATATTTGTATTCCTCTGATTGACTGTTTTTTTCACAGGTTTCTTCATTTGCTCTACAGCTCTCTACACAAGGATATATACTGTACACTTTCTAGCCATCATTCCATTTACTTTGATGACGTCAGAGTGGCTAGATAAGCAAGTGGCACAGGAGGAAAGGAGGATTAGTTCAAGGTTAGTTTACGCAGATACATCTTCAGGAAGGAAAACAGTGTGACAATTTATGTACAGATTTATGATAATAATTTAAACAGATAAAAGAGGCTTTGTTCAGAGTTTTCCCAGAATGAAATGTATCAGATTCTCAACAGAAGTTTTGAAAAACCTTGCTACCAACAACTATACCCGATGATCAAACCATCACAAACAACAAAAAGAAGCAAATAAATGCCAAAAAAACAAACACAACTACAATACATTCATACCGAAACAAAACATGGTAGCCTATGTTATGCAATTTAACAAAAACATATCCAACATATTGGATAATACCTTAATAAATCTTTTTCAGTAAAGATTATTGCAAAAATACCAGCTGTGCTTAGACTTTCACATCCTCTACTCATCTAAGGTTCCTCCCAACATATTGAATAATACCTCAAAAAAAATTGAGTAAATGTGATGTATATATATATATCTATATATATATATAGATATATATAATATATTTTCATGTTCTGATATTCAGCTAACATGTACTTTAGTATAGGCTAGTATTTTAGGCTACAGAGGCTACCTCAACGAAGAGTTGGGTAGTGACAATTCAGGTGTATTATTCACAAATCTAAAGTAACTCATGTGACACATCATTTCACATGAAAATATTCCATTACCACCAAGTTACAAACAAATAGTTGCGGGTGTGGAAATAGTGGCAACAGCTTGATTGAGAATGACTGTTTTGGAAACTTGCAGCGTCTCACTATAGGTTTATAATCAGTTTAAGATATCTAACTGTGTTCATCTGCCAACAGAAGCACGCAGGGTGATGAAATACGCCCCTCGTGGTTCACACTTGCGAACACTGCAAATGTGTCTCTGTTGAAGCAAAGAGTTTAATCGAAACAGATTTCAGCAGGAATTGTGACTGAGCAAACTCATTCCTAAAACTTAGCTGATGAGCAAGTTTGACATGCGACATTCAGAGTGCATCTGCTTACTCTGACCTCTCTTATACCCCCGCAAAACTGCCCTGTGTGTTGTCATGAAGACAGAGTGAAATGTAATGCAAGGATGCAATATTCAAAGTTTCATAGCAGGGTGAGCTAAGTTAAGACATGCTTACTGCACCTGCCGTTAAATTCCCTGCCAAGGACCCTATCCTATTTGGCTCTGACCTCCATTTTCTGCCCTAGAGGCTGACGGGGACAAAGACGGGGGCACGGATGGACGCACACTGTAATTTGGATGTGTTAAGCACTAACATTGGCAAAGTCAGTGTACCTCAACCGGTCAGAGAGGCTGCTGGGAAATGTTTGAATGCATTTTTTCAGCACATTTTCAAAATGAATTCAAGACTGTGTGAGTGAAGATCCCAACATGTTTTGTAGTTCTTATATGGCCCAATGGGGTGGATACAGACTGATACATTTTTAAAAGATAATACAAAAACTATGTTCAGGAGATTTTTCTTTTAACAAAAATCACCACCATGTCCTCAGTTCTTTCTATTATATTACTGTATGTGCTTATTTCCCACTTGGTTGCGTTTTTAAAATATTACTAGGACTTACTACAATACTGGAAGATGTGTGTGTGGAAGAATTAGGGCATACAAAAGAAGGCAGTAAACACGGTCAGCAATAAGAAAACAACATTTTGGACACAGATCTCTGTTCATCAAATTCACGAAACAAAAACATTATTTTTAAGCAAGGGTTGCAAAAGCAATCAAAGGAGGAGTCAAATCACAGACACCTTAGACAATAATACCTTGAATAAGTGATCAAATAGAATACAATGTATCTCAAGTTTAAGAATACAATAGAAACCTTGGTATACATGTAAAACGTCCTGGACCATCAACAAAAAATAGGTAATTGATTGACAATATAATCTCACCTTAAGATCCATTTAGGTCCTGGAGCTTTTGAGCATATCACCAGGTCTTCTTCAACAGATGGAAATGTTCCCATTGTTCGGACCATGTTAACTAAAAGAGAGGCTTCAAAGTTCATGCGTTAACTTCAAACAGCACTTTTCAAAACAATCTCACCTTAAGGTCCCTTTAGAAGCTGATGTGGATTTGTGATTTGTATCACACAATCTTCCTCAGCCCATTGATTTTGCCCAGTGTTTATGGAATATATAGAAATTGTCTGGACTCAGTGATGACTTAAATGTATGGCTCACAGGACAGATACTGTAGGTGCAGAATCAGAGAAATTGCCTAAATACATATAAAATAGCTTGCTGGAGGGGGAATGCATAAATGCATAGGCCGATGGGCAGCAAGCAGGAAAAGCAAATATGTGGCAAACAAAACAGAGCTGTGGTTATATATACAAGGGTAGGCAGGGGAACGTAAAACACGCAAGCAAAACATCCAGGGAAGTACCATAGACAATTTAACGGCAAACTGAGTGAAGTGGGCTTATGTACTGCATGGGTAATGAGGGGATAGGGAACAGGTGTGAGTGAGATGGCGGGAAGAACGATGTTACAGCAGGGGCAGGGGGGAATTATGAATGAATGAGCTGTCACTGTGACACTATGAAAGGGAGTAGAAACAGGTGAGATGGGTAAAAAGAGCCACCCACAACGAGTAGAAGTATCCAGTCCAACACCATGAAGTGTGACTGTAACTTTTGATCAATATCACAATCTTCCTCTTACTATTGACAGGTGTAATTAATAATTAATAATAATAACATGTATCGTTGCCTGCAGGGGTTAAATTGGGATTTGTTGTGTGTGTGTGTGTGTGTGTGTGTGTGGGGGGGGGGGGGGTTCAGGGTTGATAGATGCCACAGACTATCTTGAGTTAAAGTTACAGTATTAATTTGGTAAAAATTAAATGTTTTTAGCAGAATATCACAGCAATTGACCTTCTGTTATTAAACCTGTCAGTTCCTGACTTGTTTTTCTCCCTACCTTGCCATCCATCGATCACTCTCTGCCATCTGTGCTGTCTGACTGACACGTGCAGTTATGGCGGGTGACAACCAGCGTTAAGGTATACATTACCACCACCTACACTGAGAGATTGATGACCTGCTAGATAGCTTGGAAGGAAACCACGTAAAAGTTACGATGTTCACAATCACCTCATTTGGGACTATGTTAGTGACGCAGAAAACGTGTTTTAATCATTGTTTGAATTATTAAGATAGAGAAATGTGTAAAAAAAATTGCATTGTTGTTCTAAGTTAACTGCTCCCTGGTGACATAGAAGTGGTTAGGCCTACGTGCTGTGGCTGAGCTCTGCACAGCCCCGGCCCAGTTTATCCTCTGCTTGCCCAATTCAATACAGTAACGCCCATTTCAGCCATAACCTTACTTGGTATGGTATGACCTGTAGCTATTCCACTGACTGCGGAATGGCTGCGTCCCAAATCCGTCCAAGCTCCGGCAATCAGTAGCCCTCCGCAGCAGATATGCAGAGCTTCTATTTTTGCCGGATGCCGGAGAGATCAGCAGCAATTCAGCACACGGCAGAAAGGGACAGGAAGTCGAGCACAGAATAATAAAATAAAATAAAATGAACCATGCTCATGGCGGATCATATCTCCCTGCACTACACCTTGAAAACACAGCACAGAGTTGTTTCCTCTCTACTCCTCTGGATGGAAACAAACTGTTGTTGGTTTTGTGGTTCTATTCTACATGAATTTGCGAGATCTCGTGGGTCCTCAAGACTTCAGCTGTCAGTCATGGCTGTAGCTCTGCTCAGCACTTAGCAACGCCCAAGACAATTGAGATTATTTTAAAGAAATGCCAATAAACCAAAGCACGTTTTTCACCCATCCCAGAAAGCTGTGGGGACTAGCCAGACCCTCCTCCGCACCACTGTGGAGGAAGGTCTGGCAAAGCGAGACTATGGAGGTAGTGATGCCGTGATTGGATCAGGATATATCCCCCTGGGGTCTTGACAGTGGTGGTGGTGCTGAAGACTTGGATGATGGAATGTGATGCAGGACTTGGCACTGGTATGATAAAGACTGGAGGTGAAGGGGTGGAGGAGGGTCACATCCGTTTGTACTGAAATGACAACCAACAGCAGCAGAGGAGAACAGATTTTAAGGTTAGTTTAACCAATTTTATGTTTCAGGTATATGATTGGCTAATAGAGATCGTAGCAAGATCTGGTTGGACTACCAGAGTATAGCTGCAGATGGAGAGGCAGAGAGAGGTGAGAATGAATGAGGGAGTCAAGGGAGTCTTCCTGATTTTTTGCTAAACCTCATATTCCTTTAGGTAAATATCACTGAGTGAGTTTGCTGGCTTTATGACTCTTTTGTTGTGCTACTGCTAAATTATGTGTGAGCATTCCCAGTGTACTTGTGTAACAGTACTCTTGCCTGCAGTGGCTGCTGTATTACACAATTCTACAAATAAAGACAAATACAAAGAAATTGGTCTTTATTAAAAATTTAAAAAACATTGCGTAACACTGCTGCATGCTGAACATTTTTTATGGCTAAACCTGGCCTGACTTTTTCTTGCTCTGCTCACTATGTCCAAAATTCTGGTGAGTCAGGTGTTCCCAGTCAGAACCAATCCATGTCTTGAAGAGCAGTGTTGCCATGCATATGCGTCCAGGTGTGAAGTTAGATAAGAACAAAGTTGAAATTGCCTTCTGCAGCTCCCATCCCCTCGCTCACTGTAGCTTGCGGATCACTGCCTTCCAGTCCAAAACATCCCAACCACTGCCTCATTTGGTCTTTGTGTAAAAAGCAAAAAGAATGCACAGAGAAGCGTGACATTATCGCAGACACTTTAAAACGGGTCACTACATTGAGAGGTACAGCTGAAACACATTCTTAGCTATAACAAGCCCTCTGGGTCCTGTTGTTTCTCAGCTGCACCAGTTGATTTAGTCCCATAGCCAAACATCTGTAAACTGATTGGTTCTCTAACATTTTTCTTCATGTCCCATATGTAATCATAATGACAAGTTTAAAGCACAGAAGGGAAATTCTATTTGTCTCAGGCTCTGACCTGTATTTCTTTGCATTCTGCTTCGCTGACTCCTCGTCGAGACGGCTAATAGTCTTTCTTGCTTGTGTCATTCTCATTAACTGTGGTGGAGCAGGGTTTCTGCAGCAACACTTGGGGTCTGATGAAAATCCAACCCAAGCATTAGCATACTTAGACCAGCATGCATCTGTCTAATTAGGAAAATCTCTTCTTACAAATTAGTGGATTTGTGAGAAACTGATTTTCCTCTCTGCTGTTATAAGCTCAAGCGTCACATTTTATCTGATATTCTGTTACTCCATTCATCTTTTTGTTTTCTGTGTCTGCCTTTGTGCCCAGTAAGTTGTTTTTCTCTCTAATAAATTCTTCATTTGGCTTCATCTAATTCCAGGATCATCACATGCCCAGAGGAAGAGAACCGCACAGCGCGTGATTTTGGTGAGCATCGCCACTGGTATTGATCTCTCTTATCAGCCGTTCAACAGACGGGACTGAAAAATAATTAATTCTTCTTTTGCTTCTCTTTTTCTGTCACTCTGCATCACTCCACCATTCTGAACATCCACCCTCACTCTCCTCCCAACATGAATGCCTAAAAAGGTGAGGTGACTTGAATTCATTATGAGAGCTTTGCCCACATGGAAACTCTCAGTAGCATGTTGCTTGCCTTTGATTTTTTTCTGTTTTCAGCATAAACACCAATTACCACTGAGGGCCTGGGAGAGCAAAATATTTAGCCACATTTCCAGTAATGGCATGTCTGATAGCCTGGCTGACTCTTCCCCCGTGGGACTCTTGCTGTAATGACACTGCATGGCTGACTTGTTAACAAACTTGGCAACAAACACAGCTTGGTTCCAGTGTGTCAGCTGTCAAAAATGTTAATGTTTTGTTTGTAGTAGTGAGCAGTGTTCAACAGGACTTAGATCACAGTGTTGACCTTTTTAAATTGTGCGTGTTTGGTATTAAAACATAATATTTATGATATCACATATTCAAACACAAGCTTTTTGTAAGTTATTGTTAGCCTTACAAGGAACATGAACATTTTCGGATGGTTGAAAATATGCTGTGTAGACTTGATGAATAAACATACTATGCAGGCCTAGGCATGACGATCTGTTTTATCCACATGAACATAAACTCACTCCACAACTCATGACTTATTTAAACAGGTTAGGTACACGGTAGAACTGTATCAAAACTATCATGACTCATATTTATGGGCTGAGCTGTGTGTTAATGCAACATCTGATCACCCTCTCAGAAGTAGTTTTCATAGACTGATTAATGAGCATGCAAAGGAACAGTTTATTTGAAACTGCTACATTCATTATTATTATATTAACAATGGACTACTTGTTTGAAAGGGATCGTTCCAAGTGAAGGGCCAGTAGAAAACTTAAAGGGCACTCACACCAAGGCCATGCCCTATCTTGCAAAGTAAATGACGTAAGTTATAACAGTAACAGTTAAGAATCAGGCTGGGCGATAAATCGGTTTTATCGATTAACTTGAATGTTTAGTTAAAGGTGCAATAGGTAAGACTTATAAAACTTTCTGTCATATTTGCTGAATCTGACCCTGGGTTCGAGAAGAACTACATGAAGCAGGTAATGGTAGGGGGGGTCTACCTGCGTGTCAATCACTACTCATTCACATGTATTTCATAGCATCCTCCCTTCCCCCATCCCCGTGCCCGAGCTGCAGATAGGTTTCCTCACGCTCTATTGTGCACAGCTCAGTGGGGGGAGGGGCTTAGGACACCGCTTTGGCCTTTACTGGAAAGGGGGGAGGGACTGAGAAGTTGTCGATGTTCACATTTTTGGACTATGTCCTGGATCTGCACAATCCTACCTAGGGCACCTTAAACTCAGACTTGTTAAAATAAAAATTGCTTTTCCCGTAACATCCGCCAACGCTCCCCTCTGGGCTCCCGTAGATCTGAATGGGCTCAGCCCTCCCCCAGCGCGTTTTCCATAAAGATACACAAACAACATATCAGTGACAGAGACTGACAAGACCTGTATGTGTGAAAACAGCTTTATCTCACGCATCCCTTATGTTGCTGAATATATAGCGTAATTATATAATTTGTTGAATATATTGCATAATTATATAATGCAGTCATTCTTTCAGGGGACAGGACCCCGCCCCCCCAAAAACAATGGTAAGGAAAACACTCAAGCCAATACTTATTTTCACAAAACTGGCATGAATAATCATTATGGTATACATGTCTATGTGTGTGTGCGTGTGCGTGCTTGCGTTTGTGTATGAGTCAAAACAAAATAAAGTTCAACTTGTTTTAAACAATTTCTTTGCAATCTGCAGATTGATCTTAAGTAGAGGGGGAAAAAACGATTTAATGGTAAATCTGATTTTTTGTTTTTTGTGGCAATTTCGCCCAGCCCTATTTAACTCTTTGGTGCCGGATACTTCGCGACGACACATCTACCGCCGGTTACTGCGTTGCGCAGCATTTTGTATTCGTCGGTCTTTTCATGACGCGTGCAGTCATTGGTTCAAATACACATGAGGCGGGTCTTGTTGGCCATTTAAAGCCATGTGACCACTAAAATGTACTGTAGTTTGCTGAAAATCATGTCAATCAACCAGACATACACGTGCGTTTGTTTATGATTTTTTGAGTGACAAGCGAGAAAATGGCTCCGACAGAGGAGCATTTTGACCGGCGGTAGACGTGTCGGTGCGAAGCATCCGGCACAAACGGGTCCCGTTTGTCACTGCCCTCGCTGTCAAAATCCTCCTCTGTCGGAGACATTTTCTCGCTCGTCTCTCAAAAAACATAAACAAACGCACGTGTATGTCTGGTTGATTGACATGATTTTCAGCAAACTACAGTACATTTTAGTGGTCACATGGCTTTAAATGGCCAACAAGACCCGCCTCATGTGCATTTGAACCAATGACAGTGCGTTCTCTGCTGCATGCGTCATGAAAAGACTGACGAATACAAAATGCTGCGCCACGCAGCAGCCGGCGGGAGGTTCAAAGTTGCGCAACGCAGTAACCGGCGGTAGATGTGTCGTCGCGAAGCATCCGGCACCAAAGAGTTAAGAATAATTTGTGTTTCCATCCCGTGAGTCAGATCCGCTCAAAAATGTAGTGGATTCTTCCTTGCTACACCCTTCTACCAAGTTTATTCCTACTGACAAACAAACAAAACAAACTTGGAGGTAAATCTCTTGGCTCTGCAGCTCTCAGCTCTACAGAGCATTTTAGCATCTTTCAGCTCTTTGTTTTGGTTTAACGCCCCACAAATTCGGTTTTGGTTCACTCTCACTGCTCTTGTTAGCATTGTTTCCAGTAGCAGCTGTTTTTGGTAAAAGCAAACACAATGGAGCATTAACCTGCTAAAGAGAGACATATTTCTCGAGTTATCCATCCATCCATCCATCTTCATCCGCTTATCCGGAGTCGGGTCGGGTCGAGTTAGTGGAATGCAAAACAAAACATTGGACTTTTTCCAGGTGGCCAGAAGCACAACTCTACATGAATGCTACTGTTGCTCTGTATATGCTGAATGTGTGCATAGCAACTGTTTGCCGCCGCCATATCAAGCTAAAAGATGATGGTACAGAAAGTCAATGTTGTGTTCCCAACCTGTTTCTGCTGCCCCAAGTGGCAAAATCATCTTAAATAAACTTAAGTAAAGATAAACTGAATGGATTGTGATGTTAAAATTGCAAACATGTCATCATAGAAAAGTTTGTGATGACCTTCATAACTCATCTAAAGTGCTATGCTCTCTTGCCCTCTAATATAATTGCCAGAGAACTAGCACTCACTGCAGATGGACCTTAAAAGAAAGGTCAAGTCAGGTGTGCACACACATACAAACAGACACACACAAAAAGGTCAGCTGCTCCCCAGGGTTCCTTTGACTGCAACTGTGATCAACAGGCTAATCCTGATGGCCAACCCCACATGCAGCCTATGCTCCATCTTTTCTTCTTTCTATAATCTTCCTCCTCTCTGTCTTCCAATCACTCTATCTGCATTTCTCGTATACACTATCAGTCTATATTAACCAAATGGCAAGGTATCACTTACTTTTGCTAGTCCAACTGACTTTTCTATAATCTGATCAATGCAGCTGAATGTCACCGAGGTTTTCTATCAAGCAGAGAGAAGGTCAGTGAGTCTGCTCTGTGTAAATACCACAGTAATGTGATATTTGTGCAGTTTTGCAAGGCAACCCTGATGTGAATACAATTTTACGTTTCTTTTTCCAGAAATTAAAATAAGCTCAAGTCTGAGTTTCTGAGTTGTTAGCAATGTCATGTGAAGTGGCAATGACCAATCACAAGGTTCTTGCACCCATTTTTGAAGTCAAATTGAATGCTTTTTAAGACCACCACAAATATAGTTAAGATCTACCAATGTTAGAAAAAAATATTTGATAGGAAACAGAATTTGTTGAGTCATTATTAAGATTATTAACTAACTTAATAGCTTGATAATTTTCTTTAGTCCTTGTGCATCCTCACAATCATTTTTTTCTTTTAAAGTAGATTCGAAAGGCAATCTGAATGGTCAACTACACATGAAGAAGTAGCCTGACAGCCAATAAATACATCTGTGTTGACAGCCCACCCAGAGCCATTTGAGCACACCAGGCTCATCGCTTTCAAGTATTACCCGGACATTTCATAGAACTGAACTCAAACTATTTTTGAAACATTTATATTATTTTGCCTTAATATTTGGCAATTATTGCAAACTTCAAACTGCTGATATAGTTACTGTACTAATCCTACATATCCCATACCCATCAGCCGTTCTTGCAGGCTTCCGGCAGGTCACGAACAGCTCATTAGAAGAAGAAAGGAGAATTTGTTTGTTAACTTTGGTGCAGTGAATCAGCCTTTCTAGTGGAGAACGTTAATGACATCTGTTGATCTTAATTTAAAACAGTCCCCCAGTTGCCCCATTGCAGTCTGATCCAATGCATTTTCCATTTTTTTCACGTTTGTTTTCTTGCATCGTTCTTCTTCCTTCACACCATCCATATTAAACCAAATGAGAACCTTCTGGGCCTCGAACAACCACAAACCAGTTTATGTTTATGTCACCAAGTCAACACACATTTATCACAGTGAGTCCAATTCCAGAGTAAACACAAATGCTCTATAACATACATGCACACATTTCTTATTGCTTTGAATGGTGTACATTTACAAGTACTGTACTGTGGATTATAGGTACTTGTTCCTATTGCCATTTTATGCAACTTTGTACTCCTATTCCACAACACCTCAGAGGGAAATATCACACTTTTTACTTTAATGCATTTGTTTGACAGCTTAAGTTACTTTGCAGATTACACATTTTCATTCACTTCCTGTCATTGTCGTCAAAAATGTACCTCCATTAGAATTGCTCTGGTAAACTGAAGGGTGAAGTGTTACTTCATGGGGTTGAGAAGATTCTCTGGTTTCTTGAGCTAAAGCAGCTTAAAGGTCCCATGGCATTTTTTAATATTAATATGAGCTCCCCCAGCCTGTCTATGGTCCCTCAGTGGCTAGAAATGGTGATAGGTGTAAATCGAGACCTGGGTAGCCTGCTCTGCCTTTGAAAATACGAAAGCTCAGATGGGCCGATCTGGAATCTTGCTCCTTATGAGGTCATAAGGAGCGAGGTTACCTCCCCTTTCTCTGCTTTGCCCGCCCAAAGAATTTGACCCACCCATGAGAGCGAGACATCATGGCTTTCAAACAAGCAATGTGGCAGTTGGTCAAGGCCACACCCCCAGCCTCCACCTTCCTCCCCCCTCTCTCCTTCTCATTAGCATTCACAGCTACATACACAGAATTGGCACATACTGAGGAAAGCTCATTGTGGGACTGGCTCTAGTGGCTGTAATTCTGCACCAAGGCTAAATTTCTAGAAGGAGACTTCAGATACAGTATAAGGGGACCACTAAGGTCTATATAAAAGCATTAAAAAAGCTGCATGTTATGGGGCTGTTTTTGACTTTTCAGAGATACACTATGTAGTTCTCACAGAACATTGACACTACAAACCTTAAGTAAGGTTTTGAATGCTTGTTCTTTTAGATTATTTTCCCAGTGTAAATACATATTGTGTATTTACTCAGCCTAAATGTGCATCAAGAATGTCCATTTGTATTCTATATATCGTGACAAATGACCTTCCTGTCCTACTTGCACCAACCCCCACACCATCCAGCACACTAATTATCCCCTAATAGATCCCAATGAGACTGATCGTTGAAAATGATTGACAACATCCATAAGAATGTATGTCTGCATATAATGGCAGCATAAGGATCGTGTGATACACAGGTTTAAGTATGAGATTAATATAACAAGCTTAAAAGAAAATCATTTAAAAACAGATTCTGAAGAAAGGCTCTGCAAATGATCCTAAATCTTTGCAATCGCCCTTTAAGTGTAACATTTTCTGTTTCAAAACATACATATTTCATACATGCTGTTTTTAGGGTATGTGGTTGCTTCTAGCAGATGGGAGTAAATATAGTGACTATTAAGGAAGTGAATGCACTAATGGAGCATCTTGCTATTTGGAGTTAATTTAATTAAGGGACAAATGGGTTTGGGAAAAAATATCATTTTGACCAATTTGTAAAACACTAGACAACAAATTCTAAATTTTGTACAGTAGGTAATGTACTGATTGGCCTTTAAACTGCTGAGGATTAAGTTATGTTAGTGGATGCTTAATGTGAAGCTGTATCAGACCATGTCTGCCATTGAGAGAGAAAGTACTTTACTCTATAAGGTACCGTGTTGGTTTCCCACCTCTAACTCCTTTCAATAAATGAAGATATTACATATATCATACATATATAAGGTGGGGACCACGGGACTATATCATTCTATGTTATTTGTTAAATTGGTAAAGAGGAAATATTAGCTAAGAGCTGCCAAAAACCATAAAAACGTATGATCCAAAACTAAAAATGTTAAAGTCTAATGCATACAGATTCTGAAATATGCTGAAACATTGACAGCCAGAAGAGAGAGAGAGAGAGAGAGAGAGAGAGAGAGAGAGAGAGAGAGAGAGAGAGAGAGAGAGAGAGAGAGAGAGAGAGAGAGAGAGAGCACACAGCTTTAGCAGCAGAGATTTCAATTCATAACATGAGAGCCAATTCTTCAATTGGTTCCAGGCAGAGGGGTCAGTGTGTCAGTTTAGCTCAGACTTTTGGGAAAAATAAGTCCTGGGAATGAAGAAAATAGTTCTTTGCATAGTTAGAATAGATAAATAGATAAGGTAGTAACTCAAGAATAACTTTGTAGATAAGTGTGTGCCTGGCTGAGTGACGTGACAACTGTATTTAGATACAGTAGGCAGGGAATGACTAATCACATTCAAATCCAAGACACATTCTGATCCAATAAATAAATTGGCCAATAAATGATTTTCTGTATGGCAGCTGTCACATAACGGTAAATTTAATTCTAGGTAAGACCATACAGATCCTGATGCCTTTCATTCATCCAATCACATCTTACATCACTCATTAATGGACTCTTATCAGTTATTCTAATCCGTTATCTTGAGTAGCAACAGTTTCAACAAACAAGCACATGCAATTCTAAACTGAATTTACAGCAGGGAAGCTGTAAAAAGAAACTGAAGCTACACATTTAACTTATGAGAGGAGTTGGGTACAAATGGCGTTACGTTTCCAAAGTGGAGGGTTTTAAGTGTCAATGTGAGGAATGTGGAGGGATGGATGGAGAGGATTGCAGGGCAGATAGGTTGTCTAATGGAGAGGCTTCTCTGTTACTCAATAATGTGTTGCCCGGTGGTTGGAAACAAGGATGCTGAGATGCAAAGTAGGGGTGAAAGAGTAGGGGATAATGGTGCACATTAGCGTAAAGCTCTTTGTGTGGCCATGTTGTGGGTCTAATACTAACTCAGAGAGACAGGAGATTGGTGAGACATAGAAGATGTACATTACCATACATCCAGAACAGACCAACATCGATCAACACCATGCCAGAAGTGAATACAATTTTAATCCTGGATTTTACCCAACATAACTGTAGAAAGTGCCTATAGTGCATAGTGGAAATTAGGTGTAATTGTGTTTCTGTGCATATATTTGTATGTGCTGAAAATATCCTATTTTGTGTGGAAGAAGATAAATGAGAAAATGAATGGCGCCATCTGAATGTATAGTACCTTGCCGCAGTAGCATTATTGTCCTGTCTGTGAACCATAATCAGAATGGCTCTGAGTCACTAAATCCTTAATGGAATAAAGCCCAATGATGAAAGACAGTGATGATGGAAGAAAGGGAGAAAAGAGAAGAAAATGACTTTGTCAAACTTTTCCCATTTGGCAATCAAGCTTCCGTAAAATTACTGAACATTCAGAGTGGGAAGTGAACAAGGTTGTGAGCAGTTTGACGAGGTGAAAAATAATGTGGCGTATTGGAGAAAAATCACAAAACATGAGCAGTAAATCATGTCTTAGGGTAGGGATCTACTGCATGGTGTGTAAACCAGCGTGTCTAAACATGCTAAGGAGTGTTACTGCGCATTTGGCAGCCAGGTTTTACAGAAGAAAAGAAAGAGAGGCAGAGAGAAAGAAAGAAAAAAATGAAATAAGAGAGGGGAATAGGTAGAAGTGGAAACTGCATGATGCAACAAGTTTAAATGCTCACACACAAACAGACACACACACACACTCAAGAAATGCACGTAGCAAATTAACCACATTCCACATGTTGTGTTTTTATTGCACACCACTGCCATAGCACTGAAGAAAAGTGAAAGGTTGTGGTTGCAGACACAAAAACTGATGTTTAAAGGTTTTAATTATAAAATGGCGTGCTTACGTGAGACCACGATGCAGCTTGCCAAATCAGACATGTCTTGAGTGGATGCCTGGTAAATAAAAAAAAACAATCGATGTTATGTGGAGGTTTTTTAGGAGTTGCAGTTATATTAAGCGTCTCTCATTGTCACTGCTGCTCATCAATATTCTGCCCCATGACAGGAGAAGGAGAGAAATGGATGAAGGTAGGACGACTTAAAAAGCAGATGAATGGACAGCACAAAGAGAGAAGAGAGATGTGACAACGGGAAGCGTTAGTGACAAAGGGAAGGACCAAAGGCTGAATGAATAACAGAGCAGCAGTGAGAGAGAGAGAAAGAGAGAAAGAGAGAGAGGACAAGGAAAGAACATTCTGAATATAGAGCTATAAACTGACAGATATGAAAAGAGAAAGGAAGCAACAGAGTGTTACATCTGGGAGAGAAGAGAGCGCCAAGACCGAAACAATCCCTCCTTTCTTGTTACTGGAAGCAAAGAAATGGACAGGAAGGCAGCAGTGCACCATGGGAGTTCTGAGGCATTTAATTGGAGATGAAGAGAAGCAGGCTAAGAGCCAGGTTCCAACTCAGAAGCACGGAAAAAAAAATAATGATTTGATGTTGCGGACGGACAGTCAACCATATCTCACTCTTAACTTAAAACGGGTTCAAGTTCTGTTTCCGAAGTAAGAAAAACCTCAGTCAAAATAACAATAACAACACAAATGAGTACAAATCAGACCTTGGAACATAACCTTTTATTGATTATATGTTTAGCTATAGTGGCAGCACCAGGGATGGTAAAGTCAGTCTGTCCGTCAGTCTACTACATTGGTCCAGACATACGTCAACAACTATTGTATGGATTGAAATGTAATTTAATCCAGACCTCCATTTTCGCCTCAGGATGAAATGCATTAACCTAAGTTTTTCTCTAACGCCATCATCAGGTCAACATTTTTATTCGCTGACTTTTTTTTAACACTAAACTAAGATGATGAACATGGTAAACATACCTGCAAATCATCAGCATGTACATCAGCATCAACAATGTCATTGTTTTTCCATCCTCTGGCATGCGCCATACCACACAGGGAGCGTCTTGTCTGCCCGACTCACAGATTACATTGTCTCTACTTTACCAAACAGTCGTGTGTTTATTAAGCTAGTATCTACCTTCCACTCCAGGCACTCCTACAGGTAGACTCCATGCCTTCTCTTCTCTGGCATTGTCTTTATCAAAAAGATCTGTGATGTCTATTATTATATTTTTTTCCACCTGCAAGATAAATCGCTCCCCGTCTGTGGTGTGACAGGACTCATCGTATCACTTTGTGCCTGGACCACCGAACGGCCCCGGCTTGCGTGGAAATAGACCTTGAATGTACGCACGTTTCTGGGATGTGTCGTGGTGCATCCGGCAGGCAGCAGTGGAAAATAGGGGTAAGACCAGTCTGACAGGGATGCTAACATGGCTGACTTTTCATTTTAATCTGATGTAATTGTTTCAGTTTTAGCTGCCATTCAGTTAAAATCATTTGCCAAAAGCCCAAGACCATCGCAGGTTAAACCACATAAGTTGAGTCAATTCTTTTTTTTTTTAAAGCACCCGTATTATGCTAATTTTCAGGTTGATAACATTATTCTGAGGTTGTGACATAATAGGTTTACATGGTTTCATTTTTAAAAACACTATATTCTTGTTGTAGTGCATATTGCTGCAGATCCGGTTTTCACCCTATATGCTAAGGTCTCTGTTTTAGCTACAGAGTGAGACATCACACTTCTATACTATCTTTGTTGGGAGTCGCACATGCTCATGTAAGGTTTACATCTGCTAGATAACTCTTTCTCCAACGTTGGTCAGTCCAAGGCAGGATTAGCTGGAAGACTTCTTCTAGACGAGGGACACTTGTAGAATCCCTGCAGAACAGGGACATGTGACTAGTTCTTTTGGAGATTATGGTGAACAAGTGTGTGTTGTAGCAGTGTTTTACCACTGACAACAAGCTAGCATGATAGCACTAGCATGCTACGGTTAGCAACCACGTCTCCTCTAGTGACGTAGAAAGCCGTGCAGATTTTGAACAGCTCACCCGGAGACTGAAGACAGAGGACATTCAGAAACCGTATCTCACTCAAAACCGTATGGATGTTTTTTTTAAGTTTGTATGCGTGTGGAAGCACCAGAGACACAAAATAAAAATAAAAAGTTATTTTTTCATAATACTTTAAGACCAATGAAAGACATTTTGATGGAGGTGAAGGCATAACTTTGTCTCTCTATACAGTTTGTGTAATAACTGATTTTCACCTAGAAATGTCTTTCGTAATTACTTTCCTGTTCTTAACAACTTCAACTGTATGCTGCCACTGTTCCTTATAATTATTTATATTATTACACTGTATTACTATACTGTTCTCCCTTAACTTTTAGAAAATGAATTGTAGTGTCTTTGTTCTTTGTTCTCTCCTCCTTCCCACATTCTTTAGTTTGTACCACTCCTACTTTCTCAGACGCATTAAACCAAATAACAGATATGCGACTTTTTGTATCTTCATATGAAATAGCTGCATGGTCTGGTGAGCACCATTTTCCGAGCCTAATAAGGTGACAGAAAAGATTACAAGAGGAAGTCAGTAACAGCTTCCAACACTTTGCTTCTCCAGTGTCATCTACTGGCCTGTTATTATTGGCTAATTCATATTAGATTGGCAAATACAGATGAGTCCAGATATGATTACATTAAACAGGATCTGGTGCTCCATCAATCCAACAGTGGCTCAGACAAAATAAAGCCTATTGAGCAGCTAATTATTCGTGTGTGATGAAGTGTCTGTTTGAGTCACGGTGCTATTAAAGGATCTACGAGATGGTGTTTTTTGGATGCTTTTATATAGACCTTAGTGATCATCTAATGCTGTATTTGAAGTCTCTTTCCAGAAATTCAGCCTTGGTGCAGAATTACAGCCATTTTAGCCAGTCCCACAATAAGCTTTCCTTAGGACGTGCAATTTCTGTGTCTGTAGCTATTCAGGAGGAGAGAGGGAGCTGATGGTTCACATGGAGGAGCTGTGTTGGGTAGGGCACAGGAGCAGGAAATAGCAGAGAAATTAGACAGACCTGCCCTAAATAAAACAAGTCACTATTTCTTTTTACTGCATTTTGACCCCTACTGGTTAAAAAAAACACATTTCAAGTGTGTGATGATAGCTTTAACCTGATAAGAGCAAGTTTCAGGAAAAACAAACAGCACTGAGCTGTGTGAGGCCAGAGAAGAAGGAAAAAAAGAGTAAAATAAGCAAAGGAGCCTGTGGCAATATCTTCTGCTCTGTGATTGCTATCTTTTCTATTTTTAAACATTTTCTGTTTTGTTACAATGGGAGAATTAAATAACCCACAATCTGGGAAGCAAGTGTATAGAAAATTGCTGTGAGGGACTGGAGAGATGAATCAGTCTGTTGAGGGAATATTGAGACATTTTGGGAAATACACATATTTGCTTTAATGCCAAGCAATAGATGAGACAGTTGATACCACTCTCATATTTGTCCGTTTAATATAAAAATGAGCTGTTGTCATTGCATTTGCTGCCAGGCAATGTTAATGTGCTGAGTTTTGAAGCAGTGATGTACTGTAAATAGAGTGGATTGTTTGTTTGATGTAATTAGAGGAAATGGCAGGCAATTTCACTGCATTTGAACTCAGCGCCAACTGTTTGCTGTCTGAAAGTACCTTAAGACTACAATTAGCATCTAGTTAGCTTAGCTTAGCATAAAAACTCAAAACAGGGAGAAACAGCTAGCCTGGTAAGCTAAACAATTCACCTATCAACCCCTCTAAATAACCACTACATGTCTATATATCTAATTAATTAATTCAATCTATACAAAAACAAGTTATACCCATGGACCTTGCCAGGCCTTTATGTTAAACTAAGGACTAAAAGAGGACACTTGGTCGGCCTTGAAACACAAATTCAGACATGCTTCTCAGAGGTTAATGAACATGCTTTATTATGCCTCAATGGTATAAAAATAACTTATGTAATAAAATAAAATATGTAACCACCTGTAATAAAATAATAGCTCTTTTCAAGTATACAAACATAAAATAATGTTCTAATGTTCTTCTAACGTTCTTCCGTGGTATTGTGTGCAAAGCGGCAGTCAATTAAGTACACACTTAATGGTCATGGTCATGGCTCATGAATTTACCCCCCGGATGCCCCGGACGGTGCGTAAAAAGTGGACATGTCCGGGCAAAAGAGGACGTTTGGTCCCCCTAAGCTAAGCAGCTCCTGGGTCCAGCTTCATTTTGAACCAACGTGCAGACGCTCTCATCTGGCTCCCAGCAAAATAGATAAGTGTATATGTCGAACCCTTTATAAAAAGAAAACCTTGTAGAGAAGCACAGTGACAAATCTCATTACTTTTTTATTTTAGGAAAGTAGCCATTACAGAGCCACCACTGGATAAATGAGTATGAATCTAATGTAATACAGCACATAATGCAACACTAGAGATGGGATCCTGGTAAAACAGTTGAAATAAAACACCTGAGACAAGACGTTGGGTAGAAGGGGAGAGCTGCATATATAGGTCCTATACTGCCTGTCTCAGCATTAGGCCCCTCTCACTCTCCCTAAATCACCATGAATTAATTATACCACCAGTGATTTAACTACCACTGTGCTGTTAGCCTGGTGATAGCATCAGCGAACAGATTGCTTTATGAGATACACACGGGTGGCAGGGATGGACGAGATAAGAAAGAGTGAGGGGGGGCGGTGGGGAGAGAAGGAGCCGCTGAGGAAACTCATTAATGAGAGGGATGGATTAAGGGTGTTACACACATACACACACTTACATGAGCGGCATACTGATTTATACTTCGTCTACCCCTAAGTGCAGATTTATATTAAAGCTTCAAATAATCTGTCTTTGGACTGAAAGGGTGATCCCCCCCCCCCCCCCCCTTCACAAGCTGTGACAGAGTTGACTTTAATCCATTTTGACTCCTCACTCATGTGACTGTTCACTTCATCCCCCTAGCTGTCTACAGAGTCCTAACAAAGATGACGTTTAGCCTACACCACAGCTGTTACAACAGATTTTTGTCCCCTCTTTCTTCCTGTGGGCTCTGGTTTCACAGTGGGATCTTTCTTCAGGCTTTGTCTCTCTCTGTGCGGCTCTCATTCTCTGTCAAGATCCCTCTCTGCTGCTTCATCCGTCCTCAAATAGCATCCCACTACACTAAAGACAAACGACTTACGGCTAATTAACTCACAGTAAAGGACATCGAACAGTATGTTAATAGGACCTAGATCATGCCTTCTCTGACCTCCTCTTTATTCCCGTCTTTGTGTGCTACACATAACGCCAAGGGACATCCTGTCACCATGTGAATAGTGGCTGTTCTTCCCTGGGTACAGCTGTGCCCTCAGTACCCTTTTGTATGACCCATATTCTGTTAGCAAAATGCCCTGCCAGTTGCTATGTACCCCCTGACTTGTTCTTCTTCCGCTATCTAAGAACTAAAATATTCAGAAAAGTTTAAATTCTGTCACTGAAGTTTTGTAGAGGCTCACAGTCATACGATGCGCCTGAAAATGGCATATAGTGTTCTGATTGTAGTGTGGAGGTTGTAATTCAACTATTTGCTGCATTATACAATTCCTATTTTACAAGACACGACAGACATGCCAAGACAATGGATGTGTGAGTGTGTGTGTGTGTGTGTGTGTGTGTGTGTGTGTGTGTGGGCAGAAGAGAGATAGAGAAAAAGGAAGCAGAGTTGTTGTAGATGCGACCGGAGCAGAGTTGGTGGAATAATTTTACATTTTGTGCACAGTGTGTGCGGTGTGTGGAATAAACCTCAGCCCAAAAGCCAAGTTCATTCATTTGTTCACCAGAAACGGGATTTTAACCTCAACGCAATTCATTTTATAACGTTGACCCTGGAGGTAACGAGTCTCCCCTGGTTTTCTGACCACCGCGGTCGGAAAAGAAGCAATCAGGGAAGGTTAACACATTGAGCATTTTAAATTAAACAGCTTATTACAACTGTTGCGTTAGACATTCCTGCAGCAGTCTATCGATACAATAGGCCCCCGAGTGGTTAGCTAGCACCTACAGCGCCTATATGAAAAATGACAGACCACCATCGTCTCTTTGGTCTGGGAACTGACCGTTTATTCAGCGCACATGCTCTCAATAGCATGTTCCTGTGCACACAGACACATGTTCTAGTAGGATATCATTACGTAAGCACGTTAACATGGCTTTGCTACTCATATCACCAAATATGCTTAACAACATTACTGCTGACATTTCCGAAAGCCTTCCTACAGTTGCTTAATAAAAGCGGACTTTCCACACAAAAAAAATAGGTTACATGTGCCATTAGTATGAGGAAAAAATTTGATTTTTAACTGTGCTTGGGTCACACTCGGACATAAATATCTTAATGCCTGTCGGGCTCGGACCGGGTTCGGTTACTGCTCGGATGCCAGCCTGGCGCGGACAGAAAAATGCGTCCCGATCAGCACTCTGGTTTTTATCTTTTCAACAGGTTACGCACTTTCAGGTCTCGCATCACAGCAAGCACAACTAACTGTGTTTTTAGGAGTAGGTTTTGCTGTAAGGTACACACCTGGAACAAGGGATTCAGTTACATGACTCCATCAAAACACAAGCAAATCTCAGGTCTGTTGTTGGCAGCACGGCAGACGGTTGGCATTACATTCTGTGATGGACTTCAACCGGACAGATCGATACTGATTCTATTCCAGGAGGAGATGATGCTAGACTCACCTGCTACTCCCACTCGGTTTTTTCCATCAGCACAGGAAAAAACACACGCACAGATACTCTCTGCAATCACACTCACACTCACACACACACACACACATTGGAAGTTTCAGCCGTGCTCTGAGTAGCACTCAGTGGAAGACAAGTGGTGACTCAGCACACAGATAACGACGAGGGAGAGACAGCAACAGGGTTTAAGTTGAGGAGGGGAGGATGGTACATTAAAGTAATGAAATGATTACTTTGAAGTAAAGGTTTCAAAGAGTGAAGAAGATGATAATATAAGCTGTTTTTACATTTTGATCATCATGCATCAACCCTGGAATTACCTGTCCGTTTTTTGGTGTTTTTATGCACATAAAGTGTTTTTCCGATGCCCGCTTCCTCTGATCTGTTGTTTATCTCTGATCTCAAAAGGAAACACATCTTCATTGTTTCTTGTATGCACTCGCATCTCACTATTGTATCTCCTGCCACATTTAATACTATGTGAATTTTACGACTCACTTCTGCCACCATCGCCTCCTCTTGTTTGGTCTCGCTTTTTTCTTTCGTTCGGTTTCACACTCTCTTTCTCTCCTCGCCTCATTTGTCATTACTGCCGCCGTAATGAGGTCAAAGCATTACCCTATCAAGGGGTCAGTTTTTAAATAAAAAAAAGATCTAACCCCTTAACCCTCATGTTTTTCTATATTAATGTTCTTTTTAACTACCCAATTGTAATTACCCCAAATAACATGATTGATTCCACACAACGCTCTTTGGGGTGATTTTGATGGGTAAATGTCTTATTCAATTTTATAGCATTTGAAAAACAAATTGAAGTGGTTTTGAAATAGTATTGAGTAAAAAGTTGACATATACCAGTCTGTGATTATCCATCAACATACTTTCCTTTAATTTTTGTCTAAATAATTCCTAATTTCTACTTTTCTAACTCAAACATTAGGTATAGTTTCCAAAAATTGAGGTTTATTGACCATAAATTCCAAAAATAACTGTAAAACTAAAGTTAATAAGTTAGTGTTACGTAGTGTTAGAAACGTCAAAAAAGGGACAAACATTGAAAAAATGTAAGAAACAGTTAAAAACATTGATAAAAAGCGTCAACAAAAGTGTTGATTTTCAATTTTGTCGGGAAGACAGCACAAGGGTTAAGACATTACTGTTTCGTCTCTATTTCTAATTCACAAATAAAAGTGTTCACACTTGTACTGTGTTCCCCAGCATTTCCTCCCCTGCAAGGCGATTCATGAATTGTCACTTACTGTGTATTAATACACAAGTACGGCAGTGACAGTCAGTACTTCTGGGGGTGTAATCTTTTTATACTTACAAACCCAGAATCACCCACACGCTCACACACTATTCAGTCTTCTTTGTTGTTTAAAAAGTGCCACATTGAAAAACTGGGCATGTTGAGGGGGCAGTGGTAAGTGAGATTCATGATGCTTTGAGGACACGAGGTCGTACATCATACTTTGTGAGGCGGGCGACAGAAGCTGCCATTATTGGATCAGCATTGCTTCATTAAGTCTCCACAAGACACAGCCTGCCGCTAACGCCTGTGGACAGAGATATGGTGGGGAGGGAGAAGAAAGACAACGGAGAAGGAAAGTTAGGACAAAAGCTTGGAGGGAAAGAGACCTAAAGGAAGAGATGAAAAGAAAGAGATGGGGGAGAGAAAGAGAGAGAGACTAGTTAATAGCTAGTAGACAGGGAAATAGAGAGAGAAGAGTGAGATTGAATGTGAAAAAGTGTAATGGAACCACTATCATGAACAATTTTCTGTAATTTAAGGTAATGTGATGCCATTATTATGTCATTAGATTAGATTGTGGTGTGATCAGAGACGGAAAAAGCACCAGAAACAATGATCTCAGCCTATTCAAATGCAGCGGCAATGATGGACTCACAGGTGATTAGACATTCCTACGTTGGCGGACTGTGGAGTCCCGAATTGACAAAGAGATGGTGCTATCTGGTGGCTGTACTGTGCATCACATCTTTGAACCAGCAGCATGGTTTGTATTGGTGCTTTAGAGAAGGACACCGTACGTGCAAAGCTGCACAGATGTTTTCAGTTATTTTGTCTAATTCAATGTCTTTTCAGAACTCCGTAGATATGCACAGACTGCGCTCGAGGGTTTAATCAGCCACATTAACTGAATACACCTGCGTCAGTGAACCAGGGGACAGGGGATTGAATGGGATGCATTTCATATCGTTTTAAATGCCAAAATGCAGTCTCCTCGTGTGTTTAATTAATCAAGATGCGAAAGTATTCCTCACCCCACTGGCTTAATTTGATTCTTTAAAAAAACTGCATCTGCTAAATGAAGTCACATTCAGATTGTATCAGAACTTTTCTCAAATAAATGAGGCCCATATCTCAATTAAAATCTTTGCTAGTAATTAGAAGCCTCAGTGGGTAGGACAAATTGATGCATCATGCGGAGATATCTAATAGGATATTAATGAATAACAATGTTGAGTTGAAGTCACTGAGTGCATTGACAACATTTCAAATATATCTGGAACATGTTGGACCAATGTGTGTAACAAATGTGCTCACTGATAAGATGTGTAATTATTAAAGTTACATCAAATATACAGTGATAGATGACAGAACTACATATATAGATATAAGAGAGGGGATTTTATGGTGAATACATTTTCAACAAAATAATATGCAAATATGAAATGATTCAGTTCGATTGGATTGGATGTTGAATCGATTCGTTTTGATACGATGGTATAATCTGATATTGATCTATACCGTTAATATTTGTTTAATTTACACACATTCATTTCCCATTATGAATTATATATATTATATACAGTATATATATATAGTAAAATGGATTAGAGAACAGCAAAGTTAGGTTAATTTAAAACGGCCTCCTTGCTGCTGTATTCTTAGAGACAGGAAGTTACACAGCTATTGTTAGCACTCCAGTAATAATCACATACAGTATTACGTATGTGAGCATTAGCATGCTGCTAGTGTACTTTTATGATAATGTAACTGAACATCTTAGAACATACACACGTCAATATAAACGTAACACACCCAAATATATATCTATATATGTATATATACCAGTCTACTTACTTGTTTATGAATACACACATGATTGGATGACTCACAGACTGCAGCTAGTAGCCTACAATTTACAATATCCACGATGTATTCCTCTGAGCCGTTTTCACGGCTAACTCCAAAAACTAGCTAAACCTAGCAGTGGGCACGTTTTTTTTCTGCAAACCCAAACAAAGGCACTGATTGGTTGATCCCTGCCATTACACAAATGGTGAGGCTTTTGTCTCAGTCATGTGTTAGGGCCGTTACAGAGTCAACGTGAGCGACGCAAGTGAGCGACATGCTCCCTTTCATAGTCTGCATAGCGGGCGAAGCGTGAAATGCAATACACCGCTCATGCAACAGGGGGTAGCCGAGATGGCTGATATTAAGATCATAATGGCAACTGAAGAGGAGTGCATCCTATTACTTATTTTTTGCTGAACGTACAGCCTATCCAACATTGAAATGGTGACAGTGGGATAATTCATTTTCATATGAAGGCTACTGAAGTTTGTGAACATTACAAATAACGCCACTAACAGCATGTAGCCTACAACATCGGGAGGCAAATTAAGTCAAATTAAAAAGGCTCATTCCATAGGGTGACCAGATGTCTCCGGTTTCCGTGGACGTCTTGTGGATTTGTCTGATGGAACTGTCCCCGGAAATGTCCCCAGTTTTCACTGTGACTGACAGACCTGAAACTGGAATGAAAGAAAGAAAACACTGACAAAACGGAGCCGATAGTTGCTCAAGACAGCAAGAGCCTGCGCTGCTCAGAGCTCAGAGATGTCTTAGAAAGCCGAATTTTACAATGCTAAAATGACTGATTATTTACATGGAGTCTGGTGGGTTTAGCAAATGCACTTTTGTGTTTTAAATAGGATCTTAATCTTTAACAGAAAGGTCGACCTCCTTAGAAATCCTTTCCATAATGTTGTCAGACACTTAGAATATTAATCTGAGTCTGTCAGTAGTAAAATGAGCACTTTTATGTAAGTTGGACAATTGTTATATTAACTTACATTGTGGCTTGCTCTGCTGCCGACTGCAGCGATCTCGTTTAATACTGCATCAATGTCAAAGGAAAATATTTCTTCAATAGTTTTTATTGTATCTGATACTCAATGAGCTGTTGCAGAAACAAGCCTGACGCAATAAAGCAAAAGCTGTCAAGTAAATGTAGTTCAGTAAACATTACAACATTCCCCTCTGAGGTGTAGTGGAGTACAAGTATGAAGTAGCAGCAGGGGTGATTCTAGGATCAGACCCCTAGGAGGGCTCAGCCCTTAATGAGAACTGCTCTAGGTCTAGTGTCCCCGTTTTAAGTTTAACAAAAAAAAACAACTTGCAATTTCGTCCCCATTGACACATAGTATTGCATGCGTTACTGCATTGTGTAGAAAAAACTGGGACAACACATTTTGCTACGTATCGACATACAATGGCAGCCAAAGCGTAGCCTTGCGGACGCGTATGCGTACGGATGGTTGACTCGGTAACAGCCCTTAGTCACACATAAACACAGTTTAACAGTGTTTGTGCATACTGCAGGAGCTTCGTTGGATTGACAGCAAAGCTTCAGTCAACCAATTTGTAACATTAGAACCGGGCCATCGGCCAAATCTTGGGTCCTTGTATCGATGTAGCTAGCCGCATCTGTGATAATACAATTTATACCAATTTATATTGAGAAAGAAACTAGAAATACTAACTTTATTTAGTCGCCTAATTATGGCAACATGTCATTGCTTTTTTTTTTGTGTACATGTTGGCTTATTCAAAAGATTATTAAAACTAATCTATGAGATGAATTTTTAAAGCTTAACGGCTCAGTGGTGTGTGACATCACTGTTTCTGTTTTCCTCTTTAAAGTCTTGACTACGAAAGCAAATATACGTAAGCTATTTTTGGAAATGTACGTGGAGCTATTAGTTTAATTGGACAGAACAACATTAAGCTACAATCCCTTGTGTGTATGCACACACATATATACATATATATATACATATATATATATATATATACTGTATATAATGAAATAATATGTCTTAAGCTAAATCTTCAGTTCATTTGTAAATTTTTATTACATTTTTTATTCATAACAGCAATAATCAAATATAGCAATGCAGGCCCCATGAAGAGAAATGTGCCAAGAACAATATTCTCTTAACCACACTAATCCATCAACGTTGGCACATCACAGCACAGGTTTTATTAGCTACATTCATGACTTCAATTATGACATGATGTTGTAGTAAACCAATCCTATAAGGTACAGTTTCCCACCTTTATTTCATTTCTGGTTTCTTTGCACACATTTCATTCTGATGAGATTATATTGTATGGCTTTAGACTTTAACAATCCAAGGTTTTCTCTACATTCCAGAGGTGGCCAGTATGCAAACGTGACACATCCTTTCAGGGGGCCTGGAGCAGTAAAACAAGCAGAAACAAACTGCAGCAGAAGACAGAATACATCATATCAGCACTACGAGCAGAGAAAACAAACAAGAAACACTTTCATTATATCATAAACGTAAGCATGCGTGCTTGTAGGAGATGAGAGATGACAAAAATGATCAGGACACAATTTCAAACTACCGATTCAATGACCAAACCACAAAACAGTATTTCAATCTGAAATGATTCCTAAATTCTGCCTGATGTTGAATTACATTCCTGTTTGGTCAGTTTCATCTACTATAAGCACAGCTTACATAAACATAAAAAACATACTTATAGCTATGGTGTTTGTGTTGCATGTACTCTCCAAGTGGTAAAACTTTAGTGAGTATATTCTCAGGAATCTCTCTTTTTTTTAAATAAACACTATTCTATTTTTGTATTTTATATATGTTGTATTCCATTACATTGATAGAATATTGTATACTGTAAATACATCTTTCTGTGTAACATGTTTTCTTATTCAATATTACTGTCGTGATGTTTTTTTTTTGTAAACTGTATATGTATTTCCTTTAACATGCATTCTTCTCTGAGTGGAGGAAGGAGACAGGACGTGTTGTGATTGGTTGGGCCTGGGAGGGCGTGGCCATGACACACAGACCTGTCAATACAGGCAGGGTTAGGGGACCAGACAAACCCAGTCAGGCTCTTACGCTGGAGGCTAGTGGACGCCTCCTCCAGAAGGTTACCTGGCAAACTACAAGCTGCTGACAAAAAAGAAGAGCAACACTTGGCCTTTTCTGAAACAGGTCGGAGAGTGAGTACTCAGTGCCCTTTTAATGCAAGCAATTTTGTTCAGCCTTTCATAAGATTTTTTTTGTTTTGTTATCCTAGCAAAATTCCTTGTCATTATAGACACATTTTTTTCTTTTTTATTCAAAATAAGATCTCAATATACATGATTCTCTCTTTTTTGACTATGTACAGAAGTGCAAAAAAGTCAACCTTAATCACCTTTATCGCCTCAACATTCCCCACCCCACCCATGTTGTTTGCAGTTGGTAAGTAAGAGATGAGTGTGCAGACTCAGTTCCCCACTCGCCACGTTCACGTGACCCTGCCAGCAACGCCCCCAAAAAGTGATCAAATATGCAGCTTGTTTTCCAACATGGCCCAATTTCCAGGGAGAGTAAAAATACTAAAACAATAGTTACTATTTGAAATGGATACAGTAGAAAATAACATCTTTAGTCTAAACATCTAAGAATTTATAATAGTCTTTTTCTTCTTATATGACTAGATACAAACCTTACAATCGTTAAAATATTACTCGGTTATTGGCGACGGTTGCCACAGTGACAACTTAGCCTCTGTTCTATTATTTCATCACTGTTAGATACTCATATAAAACATCTTTGTTCAAAGAACACAAAAGGACTAGAGAAATGAACAATATGCATACAGTTCAACAATATGCATAACGTAGAAAATATTGAGTTTACAATCATAATCATATTAAAATCAACATTACATGGAATTTCAGGAAACTGTGCATGAGGAACACACAAACACACCCTTTTTTTAAAACCTTATATTCATTATAAGAACTATAAATATAATGAGCAAAACTCAAAATCCAAACTAAATATCAAAATATCCAGACAAAATAAAGTAAAACACTCCTCATGTAAAAAAAAAAAACACAAGAAAGTTAAGAAAACACTGACAAAAAAGTGACATTTACATAGTGCTCTGTGTGTGTTAATATGGTGTGGATTAGGCAACTGGATGGTTCAAAATGGCATGTTGCTTTGTGCTGACCCGATGGTTCATTCTAAGGCTTTGGATGAGTAATACAATCGTTTATTTTTGCCACTTTCCCCGTACTATCCACCAATGAAATATGCCTGAAGAACACCCAGAGCACAAAAAAGACAAAGTATTTTAGAGATCTACTCTATACACCCGATCCTACTTTGCAGCCGCTTTTACAACCCACACATTTTAGAAATGTAGTCCCACTAGTCTACCCACAATTTCTAGTAACAGTGACACAAAAAGACTTTGGCTGACTATCCGAAAACAGCTCTCAAGTAGACGTACTTAACAAATATTCTTAAATAAGTCAGACTATATATACACACAACACTGAATCTAGTTTGACAATCTGCTCTAAAATATGCATAACCATACAAATGAAGAACAAATCAATCATACAAATCTGTCGCCAGTTGCACCGTCGATTCTGTCTCCCAGCAGTTTGGATACCAACTGATCACCCTGTTGTTTCAAAGCTATTCATTAAAATAGCATCATGAGCAGAGTATTTGGTCACTTGTACATGCCAACATCTCACATACAACTCATCTGACTTTTGGAGTCAAAAGACTTAAAGATGCAATAGGTAAGACTTATAAAACTAACTGTCTGTCATATTTGCTGAAACTGAGCCTATGTTCGAGTGGAACTACATGAAGCAGGTAATTAAACAAAAAACGAATCCGGCTCCTCTGGCACCAGCTACAGCCTTTAGTGTGATTTGCAAAAATCCACCGCTTCCTATTCAGATGCACCAATCAGGGCCAGGGGAGGGGGGGTCTAACTGGGTGTCAATCACTGCTCATGCACACACATTCATTCTCCCTTGTAGGGAGAGGGGTTTAGGAGACCATTTTGGAATTTAGCAGAAAGGGGGGGAGGGACTGAGAAGTTGTTGATGTTCAAATTGTTTGTCTAAGTCCTGGATCTTCACAATCCTACCTGTGGCACCTTTTATGGCCATGAAGAGATCTCTCTCAGCATAAATCCAGTCGTTTCCTGTCTAAACAATTGAGAAGAAAATAACAAAAAGTGATTCATTAAGATTTGATTAAAGAAGACAATCTTGGGAAGGTAATCTAATCAGCAGTGGTGCTATTAGGGATCACAGGTAATGACAGGTCACAACATTGGACACTACATGCTGTCCAAGAAAGAAAATAGGTTATTAAATCGATTTAAATATTAAAGGGAATTGTTGAGTTTAACACTTTGTGGAACTGCTTTAATACAGTTCAGATGATGATTGAGATGTATGGCACTTTACAGAGATGCCTGCAAGGTTAAAGACATGTGCTTCAGAGATAGAAAGGTAGGCTACAAAGGTTTGAAAGACACCTCACAGACATTCAGTTGCTATTTTGCCTCTGAGTGCACTCACAAGATTTCCCTTATCACTGGTTCAACAAAATCAAAGCATAAACCAAATCTTTGTGCATGCATATGTGATTCAGTCAGATCATTCGTTTACCTCAAATGAAATACAAGGTGCACCTTTGTGTAAACAAATGAACACATTATGGTCGAAGACCACCAACCAATAAACAAAGTCACAGCACAAGTCATGATTCTTGATCAATGGACGTACCAATCCAGTCGATTCGTTTTTTTGGACGACTGCTCCACTCGTTTACCTCATGTTAACATTCAAAGTGTATCCGGTGTATAAAGGTAAATGGCCTCCACAGAGCGAAAGGCAGTCTTTAATGCAAATGATGTTCTTTTCTGTTTTTTGTGTTATAGTGTGTGTGAAGTACACATGAAAACAATCCTGACAAACTGGGCCTCCTATGTTAACATGCAGTTTTATCCCAAACCGATTTCCATTTGGTTATCCTTTTTGCTCGTGATGTTACAGGCATGAATGGTGACCGCTAATCTTAGACTCAACACCAGCACGCTCCAGTTCCATCTAGAAAGAAGACAGAGCGGAAAAAAAGACAGCAAAACAGATGTGAAGGGAGAGGACAAGCTTAGTTTAGACGTTTAGACGATTTCACATCCCGAGCGAGACTGAATGTCAATATAAGACAATTCTACAAAACCCTGTATCATGTTTAATGGCAAAGGTTGGGTTTTTTTTACGTCAAATGCCAACCTTTTTTTTTTGTCCAATGCATAACACCCTGTAAAACCACAAATTATCTTTTTGTACAAATCAGTTTTTGTACGGATTATATAATGTGATAAGTGGTGCTCTTTAGAGGTGTGGACTTTTTAACTTTAGACAGCCAGGCTAGCTGCTTCCCCTTGTTCCCAGTCTTTGTGCTAAGCTAAGCTAACCGCCTGCTGCCTGTAGCATATGAGAGGGGGCAAATAAGCATATATTCCAAAAAGGCAAACTCTTCCTTTATATTCTACATTACTTAAATAAAGTGGGTGGTAGAGATTGATCATATAATAATAATAATAATAATAATACATTTAATAATAATAATAATAATAATAATAATAATAATAATAATAATAATAATAATAATAATAATAATAATAATAATGAGTAGCAGATTTCAGATTTGCAAGAGTGTGAGATGTTGGGTGAGATAGAGGTGCAGTACATACTGTTCTTATTGAGAATCCTACATCTGGGTCACATACTTGTGACTAGTCAGATGGTCTGCAGATATCATTGGAATCTGATTGAGAGGGGGAAAGACAGAAATAGAGGGAAAGAAATAAACAGTGAGACAAAGAAGGAGGGGGACGGAGACATCAGTTGAAATGAGGACAAACAGCATTTGGTTGATTGTATAAAGATACACTATCTAAACAATCACAGTATCAGATGCTCTGAAAAGCTAGCAGAGATCAGAGATGAGCCTTGTGCACCATTCATGCATTTTTCATTAAGAGACACATGGGAATCATAAGATTAAAAAATCTAACAGATACTGAACAGAGAGAGAGAGAGAGAGGCCGGAGAGGAGCAAACCTGATTGGCTGTTGCAGTTGCAAAGGGAACACTTGCAGATGTGGTGGCTGCAGACACATTAGCACCGTGCATCATGGGTACTTAGAGGGAGAGATCACACAGGCAGGTGAACCAGAGCAGACTTAAAGCTTTTAATGTCAATATGTCATGTGTACATCTGTCTATGGAATGTTGATGTGAAACTTGATAGATTTAAATAGCTTTAAGTAAAAACTATAACTTATATAATAATACTTTACAGGGTAGCTAATTGGCTGTTTTTTTACCTCCCTAAAAAGGAAAATTACAATAAACTATAGCTACAACTCACAAAATAATCTTACAACAACTGCTACATGTACCACTTGTTCCACTACCAACAATAACCCCTTATATGTACAGTATATGGTATGTATAACCAGACAGTATAATGAGGCGATCTAGAGGTTAGAGAGCTATGGAAATCTAATGAAGCAAGGGGATTTAACTGCAACAAGCATTAGGTGACAGAACTGTGGCAGAGCAAAAAGGGGTTCATTCCATACCACAAAGATGTATTGCAGAGTTAAAAAAACACATAACTTCCAATTTAAATGGCAATTAAAGTACTAATCAAAATTTCCAATACACAGCCACACTGTCGGCTGCGTTGAAAAGAGGTTACAGATGCCATTTTGGGTTCATGTCAAAGTCTAAATTCACAAACTGGAGAACGTGCTCCTATAATGTGGTGAGTTGAATGACACAGGAGAGACTATAATGAATCAGTAAGGAAAGCTGGCACCTACCAACACTTGTTGCAGGTGTCATGCACAATATCGAGCCTGCCCATCATGCATTGCAACAGGGAGTAGAGTGAATTGGGAGGAAAAGAAATCAACAGAAACCAATTACAAGTGTTATAAAGTCAGACACATTGGATTGAACTTGAATATGAGGAGATTGTGCTTGGAATATATTAACCTGTTGGCTTCAATGGTTATACAGCTGATATGTACCAATATTGTTTATTATTAAGACAGAACAGAATACACAGAATAATCATTCCCTTGCACACAACACAGCTGCTGCATACATACCACAGCATATGTATGAAACATAAAGCTCTGGTTCTCAACTCTCACTGCTCCATTAACTGGAAGGGGAAATTAAAAACTACCATGAGAGGTCCTATTTTCCTTCCAGCAGCCTAACAGCTGTTTTCTCAGGGGTAGCTTTGAATGACCTGCTTCCAGTGTTCAAACGATTTAATTTAAGTTAAAATTAATATACTATAGATTACCATTATTATAGATACAAAAACCAATGTTAACCCAATGTCAATTGCTAAGTTAATATATTAAACACATATACATGCAGAAAAGAGCAGTCGTTAGCTTTAAAAAACAAATAACTGACTTCTGACACTAAATGTGCACCGTCTGCTGTAAATACTGCACATGTGCAATTAAGGCCATGCAAACGTTTCCACCGTGTGCCCAACAATGAAATCAAACAGGTTAACGAAGGCTCAGGCCTTACCTGATGGTATGAAGGCAGCCTGCTGCTGAAACTGCATGTTGGCCAGGGCCTGTTGGTACTGAAATACACCAGCATTGAACATTGTGGTGGCACCGTTGGCTTTTTCAAGTGCAGGTCTCTTTGGTAAAGGAGGCAAGACGGGAGGGAGCCCCTGAAGAGGGGACAACACCAAAATAAAGGGATGGGAGTGAGGGAAACCAAAGGATGGTAGCAGTGACATTCAGGACAGAGAGAAGAAAGAATTTCATTAGAAGATAAAGTTGCCCCTTCCAGACAGCTATTACAAACACTTGCAAGCAAGCAGTGGACTGCACTACCTCTGTCAGAGCAGGTCAGGACAGTGGTGCGAGCTGACAAACTGTGACATCTATCTTGCTAATGACAACAAAAATATGTCCTCGGCACAATGTCATGAACCTTGTGAAATAAAAAAAAATCTGTACATAAAAACTATTATTTTGGAGGCTAAGGCAAAACTACATCTTTCTGTAACAAGAACTATAATGACAGCTATGATACTGGTTATTGTATTGATTGCTGGACCATCAACAAGAAGGATGTAGTTAGGGAAGGCTCCATGATAGTAGTGCACTATAAGCCGTGTTAAAACACCTCTTCAACATTTACACATGCAATAAGGGAAGTGACAGAATCATGCAAACCACCATACGTTTTTAAAAACTAAAACATTACATTTTCATGCCACCAATTATTTGCTTTTGAGATGCACTTAAGGTGATGAACTGACCACTGACAGTGGAAATGTAGGGGATTTAGTTTTAAGGCCTTTTCTTTTTCGGCCCCTGATGTTTTGAATCAAGATTCAAATGGGATACTGGGGTAATCATTTAAAAGAAAAAAGAAAAAAGCCAAATGTAAGCAACAAAACTAATGTATACAATCAGTTCATCACCCCTTAGTGTTTGCTCACTTTGTTTTAGAACTACATAGGTATATCTACTACACCACAGCCACATGCCAAGCTAAAAGGTGAAAGGTTATAGTACCAGGTCAAAAGTTGCGTCGAGGGGTCGCTTCAGTGATTTGACAGCCGACTGAGTCTTAAATAGCAGGCAGCGAGCACATGATGGCAATGGGCCAATGGGGTTCAAGCGCATTAACATAAACCAGCAAGCGAAGGTGCATCATGGGGGCAGCAGTGCAGTGTGGGTTGGTAAGAAAAAAACAAAGAACAAAAACAAACAAACAAATAAAAACAAATCATTGGAATGCAATATACAACAACAACAAGACTAGGACATGCACATTAATGGCTGTAGGGTTACTGAAAAGAGTTTTGGGCCTTGACAGAGTTTATTGTCAGAAGAATATTCTGTTTCATGAACTATAACGTGGAGTGTAATGGTGTTCTTGTCCAGATAGGAGGATTAATCAGTTAACCAGATATGTTAAATTCAAATTAAATACAAATCCTAGTTTATTGTACAGACACACATTATGAATATGATGTAATATCTGTTCAACCTGATACTGTGTTTACTTGGTAACTGGGCTATGGCAACGGTTGCCCTGGAACTAAACCACATTAACAGGTTAACTTGATTCTTACCCCAGACCAGTTTCTAACCCAGCTCTTAAACAGTAGCTGAAACTGTCATTAACATCATTTAAATATATGATGAAACACTGTTTTTTTGTGGCAAAAGTTCAACGGGGCCGAATACTTTCGCAAGGCACTGTAATTTAACATTAACCCTCCTGTTCTCCTCGGGTCAAATTTGACCCATTTTCTATATCTGAAATTTGGGTAACAAAAAGTAACGTGGATGGTTCTCTACAATGCTCTTCACAAGTAAAATACATGATCAGTTCACTAATTGTATTGAATTTGGTTGTTTTATTCAATTTAATAGCATTTGGATAGAAATAAATTAAAAGGACGTTGAAAAAAGTCGAAAAATGCTTCAAAATCGTAAAAAGGCGCTAAAAAAATCAACAAAGACATCGGAAAAAGTGACAAAAACTGGGTGCCTAGTGGCAGAGCGAGCGGCCATATAACGAGGCTCAAAAACAAAAGTGTCAAAAAACACAACCAAAATGTTGAAACAAGTTGTAATTTTCAAGCAAAAAGTTGCTTGCTGTTTGACGGGAAGACAACACAAGGGTTAACCAGATAAAGATGACCTGCTCTCACAGACGTGACGGATTTCCAAAGCACTTACGTGTGTGCTTTTAAATACACCAGACAACATTGGTTTCTCTCCTTATTTATTGCTTTAATAAGAATACATTTAGAAACATCTATAAATCACTGACCTACTTAGCCAAAGTCTAGATTTTGCTACCAAGGGTGAATATGCAGTTATTCTCATTCTCACTGCTTTGGTATTTTTAATTTTTGACTAAAAACATAGCTTTTAACACTGTATGATTGTATAACTTCTAGGATGTTATACTATTTTAGTCTATTTGTTACTACCTCACTCTCTCCTGTATTGTATTGCTGTCTTTCAGATCCTTTGCTTAAACACATTGCAACTATGTTTGAAAAGTGTTTAAAAGAGGCAGATAATAAAACTAATATAATTTAACACAAGCTCCTGATAATGTTTGCTTTGATTTGGCTGAAAGGACTTTAATGTGGGCTTTTAAATACACTAATAAAACATTGTTTGTTTGCTTATGAATGTTTCCTCATAAAATTTGAATATACAGTAAGTTGAAAAAACCTGAATTAAGACAATTTAATCTAAGTCTGTGGCCACATTGCAAAATTTACATTTTCACCAACGATTGTCATTTCAAATGGCATACAAGCTGAATGAGCAAAGGAATAAATCTGCTCATGACATTTAGCTTTTTAAAGAGAAGAGAGGCTAAAAAAGGGCAGATATTACTGATACTTTTGTTCCAATGTGGAGCCAGATGGGATCGTATTGTGCTTAATTTGCCGTCAACGTGAAAGGTTAACCGAGATCAATCTTAGCCTCCTTTCTGGAATACCTGCTGCATAATGTCATCTACAGAATTTGACTGACCAAAACCTCATTGTGTCTCTATTTAGAAAGTTTGAAAATGAACAGCAGTCTTCACAGTTGTCTTTTCAGCAAAAATGTAACAGCAAAAAAAATTAGACTACCCCTCCTGTTGTCCTCGGGTCAAATTTGAAAAAACTTTCTATATCGGAACTATGACAATAGAATGTTTAAAAAAATGACAAATGTTGGGGGATAAAACTACAAAAATGCAGGAAAAAAAAAAAAAAAAAAAAAAATTCGAGATAAAGATTTTTTTTTTTTTAAACACACACACAACCAAAAACTCGCCAAAGGGGACAACAGCTTTTTTTAAAATGGACAAAACATATCGAAAAAAGCGACAAAAAGCAGGAAAAATTGACAAAAACATGTTAAACAAAAAAAACGCCAAAAAAAGTGACAAAAAAATTGTGGGGGAAAATTGGAATTAGATGACTAAAACATCGAGAAAAGTGTAGAAAAAGAACAAATTGTTGAAATTTAGACCCAGAAAACCCCAAAGTTGCACGGTCGACGGGAAGACAACACAAGGGCTAACAAAGCAGCAGAACAAGGAGGAGCAGGAGGTGGGGAACAGTACGCTCCGTCACGTACGAGCATGATCGCTACAGCCTGCTGCTAATAAAGCACACATCCACTCTGGGTCTTCTTAGTGAGTTTTGGGTCAGAGCTGAAGAGAGCATGAACACAGGAGACTGGATGTGTGCTGGGAGATTGAGTAAAAGCACAGGGTAGAAGGTGTTGACTCAAACAACTACAGTGCCTTGCAAAAGTATTCAGCCCCCTTGAACTTTTCAACCTTTTGACACATTTCAGGCTTCAAACAAAGATATAAAATTTTTATTTTTTGTGAAGAATCACCAACAAGTGGGACACAATTGTGAAGTGGAACGAAATCTATTGGATATTTTAAACTTTTTTAGCAAATAAAAAACTGAAAAGTGGTGCGTGCAAAATGATTGGGCCCCCTTGCGTTAATACTTTGTAGAGCCACCTTTTGCTGCGATTACAGCTGCAAGTCGCTTGGGGTATGTCTCTATCAGTTTTGCACATCGAGAGACTGACATTCTTGCCCATTCTTCCTTGCAAAACAGCTTGAGCTCAGTGAGGTTGGATGGAGAGCGTTTGTGAACAGCAGTTTTCAGCTCTTTCCACAGATTCGATTGGATTCAGGTCTGGACTTTGACTTGGCCATTCTAACACCTGGATACGTTTATTTGTGAACCATTCCTTTGTAGATTTTGCTGTATGTTTGGGATCATTGTCTTGTTGGAAGATAAATCTCCGTCCCAGTTTCAGGTCTTTTGCAGACTCCAACAGGTTTTCATCCAGAATGGTCCTGTATTTGGCTGCATCCATCTTCCCCTCAATTTTAACCATCTTCCCTGTCCCTGCTGAAGAAAAGCAGGCCCAAACCATGATGCTGCCACCACCATGTTTGACAGTGGGGATGGTGTGTTGAGGGTGATGAGCTGTGTTGCTTTTACGCCAAACATATCGTTTTGCATTGTGGCCAAAAAGTTTGATTTTGGTTTCATCTGACCAGAGCACCTTCTTCTACATGTTTGGTGTGTTTCCCAGGTGGCTTGTGGCAAACTTTAGATGAGACTTTTTATGGATATCTTTGAGAAATGGCTTTCTTCTTGCCACTCTTCTATAAAGGCCAGATTTGTGCAGTGTACTTATTGATATTATTATTAAGATGTCCTTATTGTTGTTGCAATCGATGGACAGATACATACCATGGCTGCAGCAGCTGCCGCCTGGTTGACTTGGTGTTGGGTAGCTTTGATCTTGGCCTGCAGGTGAGCCGGAGGGTGAAAGTACTTGCACTTCTCCCTCGAGCAGCGGCCCTTAATGTAGTCCATACACACAGTGACAGTGTTGTCGTTGGTGTCAATCATAGTGCTGTCTGAAGGGTGGGCAAAGCGACAGTCGTTCTCCCCACGTGTGCAGTTACCTCGCTGGTATTCCCTACACACCTGGTGCACACAAAAACATGAACAAAGACACTGTTTTACTACTTTTACTTTGCTTACATGCCGATAAGAACACAAGCCTAAATCGCACACAAACAGCAGACCCACATTGTGAAGTTACTGCTCACTTTACTTCACATTTGATGAAGTAATCAATCTGTTTGGTCATTTCAGAACTTGGCAATCACTTTACCAGACAGAGCTAACCAATCTTAGTGACAGGCTCGGCCATTACTGTTGATTGATAAGCAGAACAGACCATAACCAGGGTTTACACACTCATCAATCATGCAACATTTATCCATTATTGAAACGAGCTATGTTGTTGTTCTTCCTCATAAAGACAGAAGAGGGCAGCATCTGCTTGAACAGTTGGGAAATTGAGTGCCTCATCCTGGATGTAGAGGCTCAATGAGACTCATGGGAAATATTGGAGCTGGTTGCCTTCAAGGGAGGCTGCAGTTGACGTAATCATCAACCCACACATATAACACACACACACACACACACACACACACACACAAAGGTGTGAAAATATAATTATGAGGCAGCATTTTTTCCCAGAATTTAATGTTGACACTTAAATAACTGCAATAACTTAAGATCTCTGTTTGAGTACTGGAAACCACCGCTGAGTCTGAATTGCATTTAGAATTCTATCCTACTCCAAATGAAATGTAATTTCATGGTACGTTGTATCAATCTATCAGTTATTGTAATAGAACAAGCCATTTGCCAAATGTCTGTTTACCAGTCTCACTGTCTGCATGCATAAAAGATTTGATTTGTGGTGGAACGGCTGCCAGACAAAAAGCCACCAACGGTGTAATCTACAAACTAACCCTGCTCTGTCTCCTGTCATGACAGCTCATCATCCGCAATCACCAATCTGTGTGAGAGATGGGGCAGGATTCAGCCTCTCTCTGTCTCGTCTTTCTCTTATGTACCTCTCTCAAGCACTCACACACTTGCATGTGAATGTACACCTGCACATGCCCACTCACACACTTATTAATTCCCCACCACTGCCACCATCACCATTGCTACTTCTGGTCTTATTTAAAAGAAAGAAAAAAAATATGAGAGACTGCCTTATCCGTGTTGTCAGGCAGATGTTGGAGAGACTGGTGAGAGAGGGAGGGAGGGAGGAAACAACAGAGAGAGAGAGAGGACAGTGTGTGGTTGATGAATAATGAGTAAAGGACAGACAGATGGGGATCAAGGAGACAGAGTGAGAGTCTTAGGGATCGAGTGAGTGAGGCTGGCATGGAAAAAAATAAGAGACGAAAGGGAAAACTAAGTGGAAGCAATCTGATGTTCTCTGCAGGTGCAGACCAGTGTGTTTTTTTTAACAGTGTTTAATCATGCATTAGAGTGATCCAACCCAGTGGAAGTGCTTAGTTGGACAAACAAATAAAGGGTCTGTTAATCATATTTCTGTCCCCATGGTAACGGCCCCTCTAGGGCATTTAAATCACCATGGTTTTAGGAACCGATCTATGATTCTATGCATGCTAAAAGGCTGCAGTATAGCTCCATAAAAGATAGACTCCAAGAGACTGGCGGAAAATATTTCCCAGGAAAACAGTCTGGAGGGTTGTCTTCTAAAATAGGAATTTATCTCAGAGTCAAGGAAATAGCATGCACATATCTTCTTACTGGTATGTGTTTTGGAAATCCAACTATGGTGATTTTGAACGCCACACAAACTAAAATATGTCTGGCCCTTTTTTCTAAGATATTTTTAACAAACCTAGTTCCTGGCTAATTAGGCTAGATATGAATGCACCCAATCAAAAAGCTTCACCAGCACACAAGGCTGAGCACTACAGGCAGTGTCGACCACTGGGCCTAAATATCTTGAAGGGGAAATTATATTTCCCTCTGCCGCCAATTATGTCTGATACATACTACATATCTGTTTGTCTATGTGCTGCACTTTGGTGCAGAAGGATATCAATCTTTAGCTGGAAAATAATTTCAACCCTAGTCTGAATTGAGACCTGCGTGTTCTTCAGCAACTTCTTCCTCCAATTTTTTCCCTCAGCTCCTAAAACTGAGCTCCATACTTTCTGCCATCTCTGTCTCTGCTGGACCCAACTGCTCCCTCGATGACCACAACAGGTCTACAAATTGATTTTCTATCTCCCCCTCCATCTCTTTTTCCCGTCATTGACCCATCCCCTCGCTCTGCAAGTCATCCACTCGCACATCGGGCCCAGAGACTTACTCAGCCTCACCCCCATTAATTACCCAGCAACCCAACATTTCATTTTAAATGTAACCTTCCTAACATTCTCACACGCCTCCTGCCAGCCTCCAACGATTTCCCCATTATTCCGCTGCAAGAGTTTCCCGGGTGGGGCTGCATAATGGATGAGATTGACTTACTGTCCAATTAATGACTAGCTGAACACAGCTACACTCATCAGGTTTCAAATGACTGATTACCTTCATAGAAGAATTAAAGATTTGTGTGCGAAAATGACACACTGATACAGTATAACTTGAGCATGTGCCAAACAATGCTGTCTGCCGCCTGTTGACGGGCATCGACGGTAGTGTTTGTAGAGAGATAGTCTCATTAATGTCTCGTTCTCTTTGCTTAAGTCGGGGTAATGACTGTATTATGGTAATGGGATGTAGTAACTGTAACAGAAACTGTCTACCAGATACATAATTAACAGAAACTGTTGAAGCAAGACTTTGCAACCCAATGCTTTTAATATTCAAATAGGCACAGGCCATATTTCAAAGCCCAATCTGTTTGCATAGCTGGAAAAATGCCCTCACCGGGTGCAGTGTTTACTAGAGTTTTGTTAATCTATCTTCTAATCTGTGACTGATATGAAAGTGAAATAATAATTATGCAAATCCTCTCATTTGTCTGGTCTTTTGAATCTGCGTGCCTTTTCAGTCACATTTATCCTGCATCTATGTGTGAGAATGTGTGTGTTGCTCACCTCCAGTCTGTCTGTCCTCATGAGTTTCTGTGCAGCAGCAGCAGCAGCAGCTGGTACAGGGACATTGGGGTTGCTGGTGACCAGTACGGGGCCACTGGGCAACATGTCAGCAGGCATCAGGCCGGGCGACACAGGGCCCAGGTAGGGGTTAAACGCAGAAGCCGCTGCCGCAGCAGCGTTGACATTGGTTGCAAGGCTGGGTGTGACTGAAAACATGGGCTGTGGGCACATGCAAAACAAGAGTCGGTCAAAATTGAGCAAAACGATCTAATTCAGATATGTGAAGAAGACTTCATATACAATTCAGTTCAATTTTATTGTCGTCTCAAATCACAGGAGTTATCTCAGAATACCTTACACACCCTAATTTACAAATTCCTAACCATTTCCCAGACCCAGGCTCTAGGTGGGCTGCCATCTGCCGCTGCCGGTTGGGACACAGAGACACTGATTCATAACCATTATAGCAGTTGGCACACAAATACACAAATGTTGAATATCTAATTACATCTACCAATAAGTATAAAACCATCCTTCCTCAATCCTACTCACAACGCATTCTCACTCCAATCTTGTAAAAAAAGATGGACGCTTGGTCAGGTGCCTTTGTCGTTGTTATTGACGATAAAGGTCTCCTTTAGTGTCATGTAACATGTGCTTGGTCGGGACTATTGGCGTCCCTTTTCACGCTGTTGGGTTTAGGGAAAGGTTGTGGGTGGGCTTACGGTTCCGGCACATTACCATTGAAGATATGTGAAATAAGATATATATGCAATCATCAGCAGCCAAGCACAAGAGAGGAACTGTGGTTGGGGATGTGGAGGCAAAAAGATGTCAAATATATACAATGAATAGGTCTACATCTGAGGAAAAACAGTGTCTTCTTTAATGGCTGCTTGTTTTTCATTTGAGATAACACATAATGGAGGCCTTGACTCTGTATGTGGTGTCACCTCCTCCTTACATGAATCAGATGGAATGAACACACTTCACACACCAGCGATCACACATATACACGGGCTGAGGGACCTCAAGCTGTGTGTGCATGGTGGGGGGGCAGTACTATACTAGCACTGCCTGTGTGTTCTTTACTCTAATTTAAAAGACACATTCCGCGAGAGGGAGGCTAAGGAGTGTGCTAGCTGACATAGCGCAGTGAAAGTTTTTGCAGCACGTTCCTGACCTCAGCCCCAGTCTGAGGATTGTCTCTTGAGCCCCTGCCAGCATGACACAGTGAGTAATAGAGCAGTGGCAGCCAAGCCTGGACAGCTACATCCTTCCCAAAAACCTCCTTGCTCTCTCGGATGACTCAGAAAATGTAAGAATAATGGTGTGGACTTTTTGATTCTTTCAGTGCTCCCCTCTGGAATGTCTGAAGAATTATGTCCCATTGCAAGGTACTCTGGAAAAGTAGATGTGTCTCTCTCAAGGTGCTTAGATGTCTGTTTGGGATATTCGCATGCAGCTCAGGGTTGGAATGATGTCAGTGGCTGCAACAATGAAGTGATGTCATCCTGAAAAAGTTTGTGTGATCTTGCTAATGGCCTTTTCTGGAATGTCTTTTCACTTTGTATTGTCTCCAACAATGATAAGACGTTGCAGATTCTTGCAATAAATCACAATCACAACAGATTGAAAACAGTTATGTTAAATTGAGCATATTTACACAGTAGGGAAATAAAACATTTCACTGCCTCCTCCTGTTAGCAATTGGGGTTGCCGCAGTGATGTGGTGTTTGTCGGACAATCTTTAAGTTACAAAGTCTTCCCTTTCTATGTACCCTGAATCCAAATTAGAAAAGAAAACATGTTCAAAATGAACATTGCAATTATATGTACATCAATCAATCAATTCAGATCACACATAAGAAGAAAAGATGACTTTTCTACTTCACAATTGCATGTGACAATGAATCCTCATAGTATCTGAGTGAGATTGAACAAATTAACTTGCACATAACAGAGTTAAATAGAAAGATAGAAAGCAATGTGATAAACTAGAGCTGTGTTTAAATGCTATTCTATGCCTTGTTTTTTTTTCAAATGTTAAAATAAAGAAAACATTTAGCTTGGAAAATGTTTGACCAATGAGCCAATAAATGGCGCAGTCTTTAAAGTTGTACAATAATCCGATTTTGATACTCATTTTAATACTACCGAGTTTAAGTAAAATGTTATTACTACACTATTCAGGAGAGGGGGGGAGTGGCTTTCAAACTTTGCTCATTTGAAAGACATGATGTCTGTCTCTTTCTTATGGGTGGGCCAAATGCTGTGGTCAGGCAAAGCAGAGAAAGGGGAGGTAACCATGCCCCTTATGACCTCATAAGAAGCAAGATTCCAGATTGGCCCATCTGAGCTTTCATTTTCTCATATTAATGTTAAAAAACCTCATTAAGTGACATTTTCATGCCAATGGGCCTTTAAACAGCCTACCTCCCTGCTAACCCGTCCCGCCACCCTCCACCACACAAACGTAAATGTGTCTAATTTACCTTGTTCCATCCACTGTCTGCACCAAACATGTACACCAAGCATGAGTGAGTGAGTGAGTGACTGAGTGACTGAGTGACTGACTGACTGGCTGACTGACTGACTGAGTCAGTACTGTAGATGGATATAACTTTAATGTGGGCTGTCCGCTGACATTGACTCTAATAAAAAGCATCACGAGCGCCATCACTTACAGACAGCTGTAATGGACCATAATTACTTCACCCTCTGCACTGTTCCATGCGTGAAATGAAAGCCCACTCCTAAGCACATGGAGGGTGGACAGCTATAGGCTCTAGACAAAAAAGTGGGATAGCAGCAAATATGATTTGGTAGAGATACTGGGGGGATGGGGGCAGGAAACTAAGCTAGCAACACAAGGGAGGGATGGAGAGAGAAAAGTCTAATTCCTGTAAAAGATAGCATCCGGTGTTACCCCATCTTCCCTTCACACACACCATGGCTCTGTTTTCATGGCTGTGTTTTGATGTTTCTTTTTAGTACAGGTCTAAAGCCATCTCTCCTCACTGCTGTCGTTTATCTCCTTCACTTTACCTACCTGTCTTTACTCTGTTCATTTATCTCTCCCTGCCTCACTGTGTCCTCCCTTTCTTCTTCTGCTGTGTCCTCCACTGTCAGCCTATCTTCTTTCTCCTCTCTTCTCCTTTCTGTACTTTCTACCCATGACATGAACAGAAAAGGAAGGCATTGCAGTCCCAGGAAGATCTATTGCTTCTTTAAACCCTTTCATGGTTTCCTCTGTTCCTCTCAATGGGCCTCTTGACTCAGCCCATCTTCCCCAGATAAGGGTGATAAGCCATCGGCTAAATGTGTGTGTGTGTGTGTGTGTGTTGTGTGTGTGTGTGTGTGTGTGTGTGTGTGTGTGTGTGTGTGTGTGCATGTGTCCAAGCATGCAGCATCTGAAGCTCTTTTGAATAATCTGAGGAATATTCACTCCACTGCTCTCACTCAAACTCAAACATAAAGGGACAGATGAGGAGATGGAGGAATTACTTCAAGCCTGACTGACAGGTCTCACTGACTCTGAAAGGTCTCATGGATCTGGTAGGGAGGGATTCATTTGAACTGGCTGACTGGAGCTCCGGCCATCACCTTAAGGATGCTTGGAGCATACAGCACAGTCACAGACTCATTTCTAGTGTCATTTTCTGTTTTTGTATTTATTATTATTATTTATGTATCTGTATTTGTGGGTGTGTTGCATCACAATAATCATGTCACTCTTTTGAAGAAAACTTCAACAAAGTAAAGGGTTACCCAATATTTAAATGCTGTATGTTCTTATCCAGCTAACCTGGCTCTCCGAACACAGGTAGAAGCTAGATTTGGTCATTTTAACCAGTTTATAATGAAGGCAACCTCTTTACCTTTAACATATTTAATTACATGAAACACAAATCTCTCATGTTGCTCGAACTCTAAAACCACTGATTAAACTGCATGAAAAACTATATAAATATAAATATATAAATATCCATCAATCTGTCAGAGTTCAAGAGTCCAGCAACCATTTGACTATGAATAAATAATTGCAAAATTAATTATTGACTGCATGTCTTTTGCTCCAAGAGTCACAACCTATTTGTTCGATTTTTGTGCACTATTTTTCTACGTCTCAAAAAAATTCAAAAATCTCAAAAGGGCATGTCAGTTGGGCTATTCAGTCTAAGGTGAAACATTTCTTGAAAGTTCCTGCTCTGACAATAACTCCAGATCAACTTTATGAGAATGAAGAGCTTTTACACCCTGAGTGTAGGAAATGAGAGTAATCTGTATGTGTTTATATTCATGCGAGCTGTATATGTGTCCTCTCACCACTGGCTGTAGCTGTGTGCCGGGCATCATGGCGTTGGCGAGATGCATCTGCTGGGCCAGCATGGCCATGTTTTTCTGCTGGATGAGGTTGTTCCTTCCATTGATCTCCAGCTGGGTCTTTAGGTGGGGAGGTGGGTGCAGGTACTTACAGTTCTCCCTGGAACAACGGCCCTGATGGGGCGAGACAGGAGGTGGAAGTAGGAGGAGACAGAGGAGCGGGATAAAAGAGGATAGAGACATGGAAAAAGGAGATTTAGAATAGTATTTCCTTTACCTGTTGGCTAATGTAAAGAAGTAATGATCCCTGACTCAAGTTGCTGCCCTCTGATTTAGCAGGCGCTGACCTTACATCCCTGACATCTGGGCTTGCCACTGGCTTTTTCATAAAGAAGACTGATCAGTTCAGCTCTCTATTCTCCATTTGTGACCTAACCTGTGTGCCTGCTACCTTTAACGTTTTTTTCCAGCTCCCATCGAGAGACAAATTAGCTCCAAGCAGAATTAAAAGAGAAAGTGAAAAAACTCTAAAGATGTATTTTTGGGGGGGTTTCTACTAGCAAAGACTTGTGCTCCACTCTTTCCTACCCATAGACTGTTAATATTAATGGACAAAGCATCCGGTTCGGGGAAGTACTGCAAATGAGGGAGTGCCTTAAAACTTAATTCAAATTCCTGTAGGGGGTGACATGTGCGGTTACAAAAGGAGGTTGGTTTCTATGAGAAAGTGATCAACTTCTCTCTTGATTTATTACCTCAGTAAACATTTTCATAATAAGTTTATGGTCTCAATCGCTAGTTTTAAGTCTTCTGCAACACAGAACGATGTTCATTTTTGGAATAATGATCTCATTGATTTTAAAATTGATAAAGCAGAGAGTGTCTTAGGGCGTGGCTATATGTGATTGACAGTTTGAGGTCTTATACAGTATGTAATATAACTATGGGAAAAAGATATATTTGAAAACCTAGCGAAGGTAAATCTTACCTCGAATTATGTAAGCTAGCTTTCAGCAGCAGTTGCATCCAGATTGCCAGAGAAAGTGTGTAACGTAGAGTGTAGCAGCAGCGTTGCCAACTCTCAGCTAACATCACAGTCAGATACCCCCCAACAGTCTGTGGCTCCTCCCTCACTCCTACCTCTCGCCTAAAATCATCACATCCACAACCAAGATGGCTGCGCCCGTAACGGTGAACTCAGCAACTCACAGCTGATCTCCTCAAACCAATGGGTGACGTCACACATGCTCTGTCCATTAATATTAACCATAGACTTATGGTCCTACCCCACTTGAAGCTGTCCAACTTGATGCTGGTTGTTTAATATAACCCAGTGAAACACTATTGATCCCCTCTAAATTGAGACACATGACTTGTGTCAATACTTTACATCGTTTCAGAAAAGAACAGGATGGAGAACTGATGTTGGATCGATAGATGATTGGAGACTTTGGTGACAATAAACACATCATGGCAATGTATCTGATATTCTGCTAGTGTCTATAGGCAGGCAGTGCAGTGTGTGTCTGGGTGATTATATTCATCCAGAAGCCGGCAGCCCAAGGGAAGAAGGAGGGAATGTAATTTACACTCTCATAATGCCTGCTCCACTGAACAGTTCCCCGGATAGGTGTAATATTTTAGAGATCTCCTCCACTTTTTTTGACTCCCCCCCTTTTGTTCCCCCTGCCTCAATCCCCTATATACATGCCAAGTCCCATGCTGATATTTGTTCTCCTCATCATGAATACAGAACAGTTGAGGTGCAGAGGTGCTGCTGTGATCTGTGTATGCGAACATGTTCATCTATGTGCAGAATGCACAAAGCAGAAGTGCTACCCTCACTCTGCCTTTGTCGACTTCAGTCTTTGTTCTTCTCTCGCCTCAATCTTCCCCCATCTAAATGCATCCTCCACCCGTCTCTTCCTATTACTCCTTTATATAAATCTATTTCCATGGAATGGGGGGGAACAACCCTGCGACAACCCCACAGTACCACCTCCTATGGGGAATTAAAGGTTGGCTGCCATGCTACTGCCTATCTCTGTGAGATTACCTGCTGCCCATTGCCGGCAATGACACATGCTTTCACAACCTTACACATGCACTCTCCCTGCACTCTCCCTCTATTCCACCCACATTACTTCTTTCCCTTGCTTGTCTCGCTCTATTTCTCCATCTCTCCCTTTTTATTTCGTCATGCGGCCTGTTCTGCCTAGCTACAGCAGGGAACATACTTTGCATTGGAGAGCAGCAGAATGTCAAGAGTTCTTCCAGCATTTTCACTGGCTGATAGCTGAGAGTAATAATACCCCCAGCCTGCCAATTGGCCTCAAAGCACACATTATACCAACGCTCCTATTCTGGCTCATCCCTGTGTGGCTGTGACTATTGATCAGCGCTAATTGGTTAATGTCTTTTGATTTTCAAGGCACATTCCCCCTGGGTGACTTGATTTTCGCATGTCAACTCCAGCCTGTGCGTCTGTGTGTGTGTGCGATTAACTGTGACAATGCAGAGCTTACATTAAATTCCCCAGGCACTCTTTAAAAGCATTTTATTCAGGCAATGGTCAGCTTCAACGCAGCTTTACTCAATATTTTCTATGTAAATATAATAGATCAAATGGCTACAGTATGAGTCATTGGAAAGGTATCGCTCATATTGACCAACCCAGAGAGAGATATCACATCTGCAGCTCCATGAAGCTTTTTAGCATCTTTCAGCTCATTGTTTTCATTTTCATGACCTGCAACTTTTTGGCCACAAAAAGCAGCTGTTCACTATCCCCACTATACACCGTCAGCGACTAGCTGGTAAACATGGTGGGGCATTTACCAACCAGATCTTTTTCAAAGAAGTGGGTGGAGAACAAAATACAGGCAAAATAAGTGAATATGGCGGCCATTTTGAATTAATTAAATATGTCAAGCTATGTTGGAAACAATGATCAGTCGCAAAACTTATTTTCAATTTTAAAGCAATAACATGTTTAAAATAAAATGTACTTTGAACATTTATCACTACCTTTTACATGCTTGTACTTACTGTTTTATATTTGGGTACTCCTCTGTATATACAGTATATATACATATACTGTGTATATACAGTATATATACTTATCATTATGAAAACACATTTACAACATTCCTGTTTACATTCAGTTTATTCATTTATATGTTTATATTTTATTGATGTTATACCCAATCCATTATTTTAACTTGCACTCTTTTATGTTTATATTCTCATTTTGTTTTTACTTGTGTAATGTTCTTTTTCTTTTTTTTATATTTATTTAGCATTGTTGGAGGGAGCCTGGAACTTAAGACTTTAATAGCCGGCGATTTTCTCTGTGCTTGTTGTCCATATGATAGATAAAGAGCGCAAACTTGAACAAAAAAAAACAAAACAACCTTTGTATACAAATTGTAAAATATTAGGAACTGTCATCTCCATCGTTTGAAAAACATTTGGCCTTCTCTTACAAAACCCCAATTAGCATTAAACTGAAGAATACTCTGGGGTTGATGAATGAATGAATGCTTAGCATTTGAATACAAGGATTGTCTACTCTTAGCAAAGCTGGTGGGAATTCAAATTAGACTTGAATGAAAGGAAACCCAACGTTATAATGGCTGAAAAATAGCTTTGTGAGGGAATGTGTTTATTTTGATGGTTTTGGGCCTCTTATTTCCTGAAAGGCAAGGTCGCTGGCTTTCATGTGCTTATCTGCCTTAATTAGTTTTAGTTGTAGAATGACACACTTGGGTGGAATCACTTATAATACAGTGCAATCCGATGTCTGTGCAATGAACTGTCTGATGTGTATCATCATGAATATGTATTTGAAAGAAGTAGATGATTTTACCCGCTGCTCTAACTAGTTAGGATGGGATAAATGTAGAGGATGCATTTCTCGTATAAGTGTAAATATGTACTTTATGTGGCAAATAGGAAATATGATTAACCTTTATTATTATTATTATTATTATTATTATTATTATTATTATCTATTGCTGAACAATTCAATTGCTGTGTGTGAGCTTTCGTCCCCACCAATTACTACCTGCGATGCTATGCCCGGCTTCTTCCCTTCTTCCCTGCACCTTTTTTTCTCCTGTGTTCCCTGCTGTCTAAACAGTGTCAGTTTAGGTTAATGGTGAGCCTGTCTGATCCAAAGCAGCGCTCCCTCCGGCTTAGAGCGTATACTATCAGACTGCACTCATGTTGACTCTGTTCCGCCTTCACCTGTCTGGCTCTCCTCCACTCAGACGCTAATATGCTAACAGACTACCTGCGTCTGTCTCTCAGGCCTTCTGTCGATTGCTCCGTCTTCCTCCTTGTCTTTTCCTCTCTGCCTGTTTCCCTCCAATCCTACCTTTCAGGTGCCTGTCTAGACTGGTATGTTCTCCCGGCAGGTCTTTGCACCAAACAAATTATATTTGTTTCCCATTCAAAGCTGCAAAACATCTTTTCAAACGTCAGGGCAAGGTTTTGCTAAACAGCCTCCATATGCAATGTGATATGGTAGTCTTATCACCAAATATAGGTTCTGAAACATGAACCAATTTTCTTTTTTTAGGTTGTGGATGTGGCTTTTAATTGGCAAGCCATTAAAATAAAGTGAACCAGCTGTCACAGTCCCACTCTTAAGTGTATGTTTGCATGTGCACGCTGGGGGAATGGAGCTTTCTGCACTTATAAATCACCTTGGCCTCATTACACCAGATACCTTTCAGCCATGTTTGAGTTCCTGGACACACACACACACACACACACACACACACACACACACACACACACACACACACACTCACACACACACACACACTCACACACACACACACACAGACACACAGACACACACAAACACATACACATTCACTACTATTTCTTTTTCAGGTGTCAGAATGTCATTAATGCTTATGAATCAGTACAATGAGAACATAAATAAACTGCCAGGTGCCTACATACATGCAAGTATGCATAGACACAAACACACACATATGCATACATGTCCTAACCTTAGTTACTTCAGTTACCACTGCGGCATTTTCACTGCAGTTTCAGGTATCGCACATGTGACCTCGGAAACAGCATGGTTTTAATCAGTATCACACAATGCTTTATGACAAGGTTACATCAACAAGGCCATCCACAAAAACAACTGTAAGTCAGGACAGCGGGTACCTTTTTTTTTTTAACCCTTGAATTTCCACTATCTGGGCAGGGCTTTTTTTTTTTCAAAGCTGTTCCTCTACACGTTTTATCATGCTCTCACAATTTCTCATTTTCTTCATCTCACAAGCCTTATTTTCATGTGTTTGAGCCAAGTCGTTGAAATTAGGGTTTAAAATTACAGGACAATTAATAATAAGTATATGACACCTAATACGCATATCTGTCAAACAGCCAAAAGTAAAGGCACTTTAGATCACATGTTTTTGAAGTCACTGACTATCTGTGTGTGTGTGTGTGTGTGTTTGTGTGCGTGTGTACGTGTGTGTCTTATTTGCTGCCTGTGGAAGTTTGGCAGAAGGATGTGTCTGCTGTTGAATTCCAGGGAATAAACCTGTGGCAGAAATCCACTCACAGATTAACCACATAGAAAAAAACAAGACCAGAAGAAAAAGGTACGAGAACAGAAAGAGGCAGATTAATATTAATCAAAGCATTTTGTCTGCAGTGTCTTCACTAGCAGATATCTACATCTTCCAAGGGTTAAATGGTGCATTCCTTGCCACCAGCCTCTCTCCATGTTCACTCCAGCAATCACCCATTCATTCTAAATCATATTTTAATCTACCTATTCTTGACTCATTCCAATTTAACAACACATAATCAAAAGCCTCTGATCTTTTTCTGCATTCGCTTTCTCTACACATGCTGCACATGAGCTCTCCTCAGTCTATGGTATACCGTGACCAGTATGACAACTGTAGAGCTCAAGTCTGGATAGCCACCGTCCCAAACTCCTGTGCAATAATAATTCTCTGCCAACGGCACCGTCTCTCCCTCCTGCTCCCAAAAACAACCATCAATCAAGAAAACGTTGTCTGGATCAAGGCCGTTATGAGAATACAAAAGCACAAACGAACGCATGCGCACACACACACACACAGACACACACACACACACACACACACACACAGACACACACAAGCCTGCGCTTTCCTGACTAAAGGTTCCCGTTGGCGAGCACACATCAGAGAAAGTATGACATCAGATACAGCACAAAGAATGGCCTGTCTGTGGACTGAGAATGTTGCCAGACTGGCCAATAACTCACTCACACACACACACACACACACACACACACACACACACACACACACTTTAATACAGCACATGTATTAAGGAATACACGCATGCTGGAAACCATTGGTTCATTATGCCACATATATGGAAGTACATCTGACGCAAAACATGTTTTTTTTTCTTCTTTGAAGACAACGGGGAAAAACATCCTGTTTTCTTTTTCTGTCTTCATCTTACCATTTGCCACTGCTAATACCAGATGTCTATATAAGTCTCATTATCTCTTTCCAATTATTTATCAAATCTGGAACAGCCCCCGGTGCATTAGTATAATAGCCTGGATCAGTTAATGACCTTAAAACCTCATTTAACTGGGCAGAAGGATAAGCCTCTGAGACAAAGACAAAGATAGATATGAGAATCACAGGCAGTGATAGACGGAGGCAACACAACACAGCAAGTAGACACTACGACTATAATAAATCTGCTGCTGATTTCACGGAAAAACATTGCTCAGAAAGTGAATCGCCTTTACGTCACAAATGACACCAAGTCCACTGAAAGCTTTTAGCCGTAGTGCTCAATTAGCCAAAACACCAATTATAGCCCCCAAAAGGACTACTTAGCCTGGCAGTGTGTTAGCATGTTTTGGGTGGATGCGAGTACAAAATCGTTAGCACAGGAAGCTAATGATGGGGCAAAACGACAGCACTCTGCCACTGCAAGGTTCCTCATTTGATATCCACTATTTTCAAGTTCAAATGGTCCATTTTAAACTAACATTTAACCTTTTGATTCATGTTTACAAATGGTCATTAGTATTTCAACTGCTCAGTGACATGGTAGATAATAAAAAGGTGTGCTATGTATGACCTGTAACATTGATTCACATTAATTACGGGCCATTTTATCATTTAAATTGGAGTTTTGATTAACCCTTGTGTTGTCCTCGGGTCAAAGTGACCCATTTCAAAGTGTTTTAAATCGGAAATATGGATTTCTTTCAACCAAATTGCCCAAAAATAACATGGATGATTCCAAACAACATTCTTCAGATAAAATTAATGATTACTTTCACTGAATTACTGGGGTGTTTTATTTAATCTTATAGAATTTTAATTTCTTTTTTTAATGGTTTCAAAACAGTATACGGACTAAACTTTGACATATCTGTGATCCACTCAACATCCTCTGATCTTAACTATTAGTCAAAATAATTCATAATTTCTGCCTTTTTACTTAAAAACGTATGTATAATTTGATCTAATGAGGTTTGTTGACCATGAATTCCAAGAATAAGTGTAAAACCTATTATTAAACCAACTCAGTTTTTTTTTTTTTTTTAAAAGCGCCAAAAGCTGGAAAAAGTGACAAATAAATCAGAAAAAGCAACAAAAACATTGGAAAAGCACAAAAGAATATTCATTTTCAATTTTGACCTGGAAGGACAAGTTCATAGTTAACGGGAAGACAACGCAAGGGTTAAGAGGCTGCACTGCTGTCAATTGTTTTAAGAAATAAAATCAGTAATAATAATAATAATAATAATACATTTTATTTAACAGCGCCTTTTTAATCACTCAAGGTCGCTTTACAGACAATAAAATACAGATACAGGGAACAGAACAGTGAAAGCAGTCATAACAAAACAAAACAAAACAAAAAAAAGCAAAACAAAAATGACATTACATTACATTAATAGCTGCCCAAGATGTTTTTGGAATCTTTCTTAATATGTCATTGATAGTTTAATAGCAATATAACACTTGGCGATGCCTGGCTTCAAACCTACCCCCAGCCAACAAGTGAGGTCTCTCTATTTCTGAAATGTCTTGTGTATGTGTGAGTCATTACATGTTAACCCTGTGATAGACTGGCACCCTGTCCAGGGTCCAACTTCTTTCTTGTCTCACTTTTTGCCCCAGCCAGCCTGCATAGGATAAAAAGGTGTAGATAACTGATGGATGCATACAGGCCCAGTGTCAGTGAGCAAACTAATAGGGGTGCACGATTCAGAAAATGTCACGATTTGATTCAATATCAATTTTTAGGCTCACAATTTTTGATTCACAATAGATTTTGGATTTCAAAAACATTCTCAATTAAAAAACAATTCACAGTATGTAAATGGAGTTACTTTTCCCATGTGATAGTATACACACCATTACAAAACAAAAACAATAACAAAAAATGAATACATTTTTAGAATGGTGTGAATAGATTTTGAATCCGTACAGCTTGAATCGTGAAATGAATGTGAATCAATTTTTTTTACACATCCCTAGAAACTAAGCGCTCCAAATATGCAACACCATAAAATTAGCTAATTATTTAGCTGACTTGGAGGCTATTTAAGCAGCCAACAGTACAGTGACCCTCCATAATGCACGCTAATGCACGATAATGCAAGATACTTACCCACCTTAGTCACCCACCCAATTTGGAGTAATGGGAGGCTTTCCTGTTTGTTTTATCCATTTAACATTGCATGAATGCAGTTTAAAGCTCCAAACACCTGAGGAATGAGACAGTGCTTTGTGAAAGAAATAACATAACCTAGATAGAGACATTTCTGTGGCCAGTAAAGTGAGGATCAAATTTTGGTTTGGTTTAATAAACTGAGGTGTTTGCTCCCTGATTGTAGCAATACAGTACTTTTGTCCCAAATCTACATATTTGGAAGTCACTGTGGGAACCGAACAGCTTTGGAAGACTGCTGAATGCTTTTTTTAGTTCTCATCCCCTTTGCAAAGTACAAAAGGCAAGTCTGTGTCTGTGAGTATTTATTTTTTACTCAAGGCTTCGAACTCAACAGTCACCTTGCTATCAGAAGGCTAACAAGTGTGCGGTAACCTGTGTGTTTACTCCCAGAAAAACAAGAAAAAAACATTTAAAAAACAGCAGGGAAGGTGATTGGCTGGCCACAAAAGCAGCTCAATTATCTATTTGACAAAGCGGTACTCAGGAAGGCCACACAGATATCTGTGGATGCCTCTTTGTTTTGCTCTACTATATTTGTTCTAGTATTTTATTCCTATTATTATTTCATGTATATTGTATGTATGTATATTGTATCCTAGTATTTCATTTATATTTACATTCTGTGCTGTGTGACTGATTTTGCTGCTGTAACACTGTAATTTCCCATTTTATTGGGATCAATAAATATCTATCTATCTATCTATCTATCTATCTATCTATCTATCTATCTATCTATCTATCTATCTATCTATCTATCTATCTATCTTTTTGCTGTTTTAAGGCCCTATCTTGCACCTGGCATAGCGCAAAGCCCGACGCAAGTGTCTTTGTTAGTTTAAGACCGACGCAGGTGTCAATTTCCCATCCTGCACCTGCGTTGTTTAAATAGCAAATGCAACGGCAACGCTGAGGTGTGTTCAGGTGAATTCTTGACGTATTGCTATCTTGAGGCAGCGGGAAGTGATCACGCTATAGACCAACAAGAACCTGGTCTAAAGTCAATAGCAAATTAGTAAAATGTGCCTAGGCTAATGCGCAGCGCGCGCACACTATGCTGGTAACACACACACACAGGGAAGTGCAGAACCACACACACATGTAAAAGATTAAATATAACAATATGACGGTACAAATCCGCCATCATAATAGCAATGAGCCAAGGTCCAAACGCACCTGGCTTTTAAAATAAATGGGAGATGACACTGATTGGTTTATTGCATGTTACACCCAAAACACACCTATGAATTGATGAAGACACTTAGTACAACCCTTTTGAACCATGCGCCTGGTGGATTGACCCTTTTTTCCGCTGTCAAACTAGCAAAAGTGGATTTGGACACGCCCTAAACACACCTGCGCCATGCGCTTCACGCTATGTGCTTGGATCATTAAAATAGGGCCCTTAATGTCATAACACTCTGAATTAAGAATTTTGGGATATTCCCTTAAGTAAAGTTTGCAGAATTCCAGATTTCCAAAGTTGTGCATAAAAGGCTCAGATTTTTAGTCTCCAGCAGTTGCGTATTTCGCAGTGGGGAAGCCCTGAACCCTTTGAGAACCGCTGCTTACTGCTTTGAAAGTGAACTTCCGCCATGGTCAGACGTAAGCAGTAAAGTTACAAGCCAGCACTCTAGGGGAATGAGAAGCAACATAAAACTAGATGGATTTTGTAAAAGCTATTTATTGCACTATGTAACGTGCACAACACTTCACTGCCCAACAGGTCAGGATAGAATCCAGAAAGTGAGATGAGCGACATCTCAGCATCTGGACCAATCTCACACAGGGTACAACACATACTACTTTAAATACATTCAAAACACCACGAAGGGTTAGTCCCGTAGATAAGGGCTCTGGCCGAGGGCATACCATTTAGCCCTTACAAGAAATAAAGTTGGTGGTAAAGGGATTAAATATAATGTCTAAGTCAGTGACTCAGCAGCAGAGCCTCCTTTTCATCTTTGCTCACTATGCTTGTTTCACTGACCCGGCCGCAGTCTTATAGTCTGGACTTGCTCATTTTTTCGGTTGCTTGTTAAATCTGTTCGAAATGGAGGATACAAATGTAAAAAAGGCTATACAATGTGTGTGTCTCTCTCTCTTTGGAGGGTGCAGTATAGGTGGCAAGTGTTGTCCCGGCTCCGGTGGGAACGGCATTGTAGAATTTTTCAAGGGAAAGTTTCTAATTAGCGTTGTTCTTATTAAGCCAACAACACTATCTCTTCTCTTGCACGCACACACACACACACACACACACACACACACACACACACACACACACACAGTGATGTAGAGAAAGCCACACCCCTTGAGATCTGGCCCTTCTTCTCTATTTCTCTTTCAATTAACCCTCTTCCTCCATCCTCTACTTGTTCATCTTTTCCTTTATGTCTGCATCTTTACTTCACTCACAGCCTAAGCATTTCACAATCTCTAAAGTTTAGTCTACTTCTGGTTTATCTCCCATTCACTGTGTCAAGGAGGCAGGCAGAGAGCAAACCCATTAAAACAGTCTTAATGGAAGACTGGTGAACAGGCACACAGGATTCAACAGCTTTTAGGCCTAATTATTTTCTGCCCATCTTTGTAAAGCTCATTCTGCAAATGTATTGGTCCCACTAGCTGCTGGGAATAGGCCTCCTTCATTTTTTACATCCAAACCTCCCTCCTCTTTTCATATGCCGATCTCCCCCTCCATGCTCTCCTTAGATTGCTTCACAGCCATTGTCATTTTTCACCAAGAGATGGACGAAATGAACAAAAAGGTTTTCTTGTATTTCTTTTTCAAGAGAAAGTAAGAGTAAAAAAAAGCAAAAGAGAAGATCAAGTTGTGAATGAACAAAAGGTGCTTGTTGACAAAGACTGGCAGCTGCCTTTGTTTTGTGCAGTGGTCTTTAGCAACTACACTAAGTGGCTCTAATGTGGAAACAGTAGACGCTGTTGGCAACAGGCACAGTGCTGCCCTCAATATGTAAAACCTGCACGAGTGGACACAAAGAAGACACAACAATATGACAGAAATGCATGATGTGCTTGCTTTGTGTACTGAACTCAAGAGGGATTTTAGTATTAAATGACAATATATTTTTCTCCCGATCAGGATCAGATGAAGTGGAGTCAGATGGCTGGAATGTTCTATTCTATTCTCCTGATGAGTCATGGGGGACAGACGTGGCAGATAATCATGAGACCACACCCTGAAGCTCTCAAGCGGGAGGGAAAGTTGATAGATGCGAGTAGAAGCAGCTTTTCTCATCAGTGCATGCACACACACACACACACACACACACACACACACACAGTCCTATTCTACTCCAACGAAGGATGTCACTGTACTGGCATCAGCAGCTAGTGTCATTGCCTCGAGGTTAAAACAGATAAGAGAGGATTAGCATTCACTCCATAAAATGATGATACCCCCCCTGCAAGTGCGCACACACACACACACACACACACACAGACACACACACACACACACACACAGACACACACACACACGCACACGGACACACGGCGAACGGCCAGAATTGTTCTCCAAAGCCAATGCACAGCTTTTCTTTTCAAAGACAAAACGTCAAATCTAATAACAAATAGATAAGGAGAAAACAAAAGAGCTACAGCACATAATCCTTGTACTGTCAACAACTGAAGGGCTGGAAAAAAAAGCATTTAAAAAAATTGACAATAGACAAAAAAACAGCTTAATTTCAGAATATGATGTAAGGTCTTTTAATTTATAGATTTTTTTTTTTGCACTGAAGTTATACATTTCACATCCAAGAATACTCAGCACAAATTAAGCACAGTTAAATAGCTACTTATTTCTCTCAGGACTTTGGAGTCGGCAAACTAGAGGACCATTCAGCATCCTGCTTTCCCATAAAGATGCACAAGAAAGCGAATATGGGAAACAGAGAGAAAGGCAGACAGAATAGACCAAGACGGAGTCATTTATAGGTTAAGAATATGTTTTGCTACTGCGATATGAAAAGCATGACACACACAAACACACACACACAAACACACGCACACACTGCACGTCAAGAGTAGAGGGCCTTCACTACGTAGCGCCTTTCGGCTGCACACTCATCCACATCGATCCACATTGATCAAAGTCGGCTTGTACCACTTCAGCAAAGAGCGGGGTGACCACCTTCCCTGAGCCTCTTCAACAATGGACTCATCCGTTGTAAGAGATTGGATACAGTCACAAATGCAGTGTTGTGTATGCGGAGCCAAAATTGAATTAGAAAGGTCAGATACAAACGCAAACAAATTTGGCCTAAAAATTGAATTGAGATTACACTGAAGCTCAAATCATTTGTTTTGCATGAACACAAAGGATCTGACGGTAATCTCTGTGTCATTAGGATCACATATTTTGTGACACGTAGTCCAGTCTAGACTTCAAATATCAGCAGGAAAGCTGCAGTGAGAGCCTGCACGGCGACAGGCAGAGTGCTGTCGGCAGACCCAACACAACACAGCTGCTGTTCTCTCTCTGATGGCTGAGCCTGATAACGCTGTAATCCAGTTAAAGCCTTTTGAAGAATGACAATGTCCAACAGCAAGCCCTGCAACATGTACTATAACAATAAAGGGATATTACAGACATTCTTCAATCTTGCGTGCGTTGAACAGACAAACTGACACGACTCCTGCTTATGCCACGCTCTCTTCCTTTGTTATTACTTTCTCTCCATCCACGCACTCATCTATCACATCTCTCACATGTTTTTTTCCTCTCAATCTGTCCATCACTGCCCATGCTACACCATTTGATGTCTATGCACCCATCCATCTCTCTTTCACTTAACTTTCACTGCTGCACAGTCTATTTTCCCTCTCTGACTTTAATCTGCTTGTTGACACCCCCCCCCCCACACACACACACACACTGTCTGTCTGTCACTGCAGACACATTCCTCGCCTCATATTTAATGTCATGATGGTGCAATTACAGATGCATGGCATTTTCTTGGGTCAATAATATCACACCTATTTTTGTTTTTGCTGCAGAATAGCATGAATAGAATAGAATAGAATAGCATGATCTGCATGCAAAAAATGAAAACAATGACATAAATGGATTGTACAGGTTGCTATAAGATGGTGATACAGAGTTGATGTGTAAACCTTTGGAGAAAGAAAGTTGGAAAGAGCATGCTGAAAGCAGCAAAAAATATGGTCATACATAATGGTCATGAGGGATCAATATTGCATGGAGACAAAGTGCTGCTAAACAGTGGGGTTTCTGTTAATTAGCACTTCTCTAATGATCTGTCCCTCAATGTTTCTCCCCTTCCTCCCCCATTACCTCTCGCACTCTCACACTTTATTGCTACCTTCCATTAAAACCCTTTCTTTCTTTGGCGTCATCACTTGTTGATGGCTCTACGTCTGTGAAATCTGTCCTCCTAAACAACGTTCTCTTTCAGCAGAGAGAACACAGCGAGAGGAGGTATCCGAGTTCTTTTCATAAGCGGGATAAATATCCCACTCATGTGTCTGGGGCTGATGGCTTTCAAGGGTGAGATTTAATGAACCTCTCATCCAACTCTGATTATTTTCTAATTAAGGAGTGAGTGATGGGGGCAATGAGTACATTCATAAATGCATGTTTATAACTGCAAGGGTAAAAAACAACTAATAAAAGAACAAACATGGTAACGACAGACGCAGTTGAGCCTTGTTTACTGCACTCCCTTGGGAACAGAGGTTGTTTGACAGAAAGAAATTGTTTGCCAATTACAAATGTAAATCTAATGCTGTTCATAATCTAAAATATGATTGCGTCTGGAGTAAATATTAAAATGTTTTCAGTTGCATTAATCAAGCTGGACTTGCCTGCTGACAAATTCTATATCTGCAAGCATCATTTTCATTATGATGAGATGTAGGTGTGTACTTCCTGCTTAGATACTGGTTCAGAGACCCATGTTCATGTCCAGTTAAAGGGTTAATAATAACTTATTTATACTGTTTGTTTAAGATTGTTCAGATCATTGTTTTGGTTACATGATAATGCATGACGATAAAGTAAAAAAATGTTACGTCCCGTGCTGAGTCCCCTGAACGTAACCATACACTGTGTGACTACTGTAGGAGTCACCCGCCATGCTAAGGGCTCTACTAGGCTGTATATGCTTTAAGCTAAATGCTAAAGTCACTATGCTAATATGCGGTTGTTTAGCAGGGAAAGTGTTGACCATGTTCACCATCTTAATTTTGTGTGTTTGCATGCCAACACAAAGTACAGCTGAAGTTGATAGGAATTTCATTAGTTTTGCAGGTATTTAGATATGAACCAAAGTGTTAAATCAATTATTTTGACTTGATGATGGTGCAACAAGAAACGTTACTACAATGTCATGGAAATCCATCCATTTGTGTCAACCCCCCATGGTGGCACTAGATTATAAATCAGGTGATCACACATGTCAGAAGGATTCATCCTCTTGGAACCATACACGTGTATGTATAAAATGTCATGACAATGCATCTGTTTTTTTCTGTGTGAACCAAAATGGTGAATGACCAACTGACAGACATGCATTGTCATGTCTAGAGCCATGTTTCCACAAGGTACACACAGTTCTCCACACCGGTTTGCAGTTGGTTCTGGATTCCAACAATGTAAAGTCATGTGCTGACCACGGCCCCATCATGCCTGCCCTAGTCTATATCCACGACGTTCCACTTCCAGGATTGCTCCAGTGCCGCAGGAAATTCAACCAGATGCATGTCTTTTTGCTGATGTCCGTTTCCTTGCGTTTTTCTTTGTATTGGAATTTGAATGGTTTTACCCCATCCCGGAATGCTATGTGGACTAGGTAGACCCTCCTCTGCAGCTTGTGGAGGATGGTCTGCCAAAGCGAGACCATGTTTGCCCATACCTAGTTCCATTCAAAATAATGACTTCTTCCCTTTTGTTGTGTTTTGATCAACCAAAATCTCTCCTTTTTAAATTATATATTCTATATTACGTCATGATTTGAGAGTCTGAGTAAAATGGCTTTTTGTAATGGCTCATGCATACATTATCAATTCAATGCCCAATAACACAGCAGTGAGCAACTTGCCCAGCCTCCAAATTCCTGCCTGCAATACCATTAACCAGGCACCGAAGCCACTCTAACGTGATTACCTACCTGAGGTGAATGCTCATGATTTCACAGGACTCTCTCTGCTTTACTGAGATGAGAGTGTATGTGTGTGTGTCACTGTGTGTGTCACTGTGTGTGTGGGTGACAGCAGTAGAGTAACAGCTGGTTTGCTGTTTGTGTCGATGTGTGTTTCTGTGTTTAGGTTTGAAAGTGAAGGATTAAGCTTGGGAAGTGTGACTGCATAGCGCCTGTACTCCTGAGATCAGATGGAGAGCAGAGGGTCAGTGACAGATAGAGGGGAAGAGGAGTCGAAGGAAAAGCAAGACAGGGGTGGACAGACTTACGGCACTGCTGTAAGATGAAGGCGCGCGAACAAGTTGGCAGACACCTCGCTGTCCTGGAGTGAATTAATGCTCCGTTTCACCCACTCTCCATCTACTTCTCCCTCCGTCCCCAAACACCTTACTTGTCTGCAGTCTAATTTCAATGTTTGTTTTACCGCATCACTCACAAAGAATTACAAATGGTATGCTATAAAATAATAAATAAAGGAGAGGTGGGGGATGGGGGAGTTATCGGTGTACTTGGAGAAAGATGGAGAGTTAGATTGGTGAGGTGGGGAGGGACGCGAGACAGAATAACTGGAATGGATCAGGCCATAACTGATTAGATATTCTGTTCACAACAGCAGTAGCAGCAGGAGCAGCAATTGCATTGGGACATCACGACTCAGCATGCAGAGATGCTGATATTAGCTTCAGACTGCCTAAACATCCAGGGCCATCCAGCTTCGTATAGAAACAGATACAAAATGCTGGAAAACTGTCATATTTGGCGAGAAGTTTGCATGTAGAGAGTGGCAGTTTGTGGCAAAGTTAACGTTTTGGTAAGTGGATGATTGAAGGTGATGAAGGCTGCCAAAAGGTGAAAGAGAGACGATTGCATGTGGTGAGAAGCTATTCCTGAATGCCCTTGTATGTATTTAGGCTCTGATGTTGTTGTGTCATGTCTTTATGCTGATGCAGCATGTTTAAAGATGGATGTGTGTGTGTGTGTGTGTGTGTGTGTGTGTGTGTTTGCGTGTCTGTGCTGAGGCAGCGTATCCACAGATGGATGTAGAATTGGTGGCCTCTCTGAGGACAGAGAGACATTTAGAGGAGACGTTTCAGGGAGGACTTGCTCATGAATCGAGCCAGACAAAGTTAATAGCTGCTGGCTGGGTGTTCGCTGCTTACTTAATGACAGTGTTTTAATAAAAGCCTCCTTTTATAATGTCCTGTGTAGGCTGAGATATGTGATGAATCAGATATGGTATATCTTATTTAGTTAGGCACAAAATATGTATTCTATTAATGGATCTGCAGAGTGCTGGATGATAACAGTTAGAGGGAGTACACCCACTTGCTAACACTAATGTTTTGGAGCATCTCTTAAACCATCACTTTACAAAAACAGCTCAGAGCATAGTCATGTACGCACACAAGCACTTTAAAGGCACAATTCAAAATACAAAAAGAACTAAAGTTAACATAACTTGAGTATGGAATCTGCTGTCATTCCTAAATTAATTGTCAGTTTGTTTTCAAGCTAAAATTAAAAATAGTTTTTGCTCAGAAATCAGTAACTATATCTTCTGTGTTTTTGTTGACTTGTGCACTTAATTGGTCAAAATCTTTATTATATTTCTGCATTGACATTGGCCCTCTCCCTAAGTGTTCCCTAGGAAGGTCTGGTGGGAATCAGTGCTAATGTTAGCAAGCTATGCTAACTATTGTCCACTTCCCAGACTTACAACAACAACAACAACAACAATAAAACCTAATCCTCCAACAATGTTAAAGTTCTGTTAATGTCAGTTATGTATGTACACTAGGGCTGGGCAATATATTGATATTATACCGATATCGTGATACAAGATTAGATATAGTCTTAGATTTTGGATATCATTATATCGTAATACGGCATAAGTGGTTTCTTTTCCTGGTTTTAAAGGCTATTACAATAAAGTGGTGTAATTTTCTGATTTTACCAGATTGTTCTAGCTGTTTTATTAGTTGCAGTTACCCACTTAGTCACTATATCCACATTACTGATTTATTATCAAAGTATTTATCAAAAATCTCATTATGTAAATATTTTGTGAAAGCACCAATAGTCAACCCTAGAGTATCGATATAGAGGAGTTTGGTCCAAAATATTGTGATTTTTGATCGCCCAGCCATAATGTACACTGAAGTAAACCTTGACCATGTTACACATTAATATGTACATGTTGAAAAACACATGCTGATTGTCATCTTGTACCTCAAATGTACATTATATGTCTTTAAACCTGTAATTTATATGGTAATTCTACTGATTGTGGGAATTGTTGGGTTTCTGTAAATAACATCACAGAGTACGGTCTAGACCTGTTCTTTTATGAAAAGCGCAAAGAGATAACTGTTGTTGTGATTTAACGCTATATAAATAAAATTGAATTGAATTGATTGGCTCTTTGAGACTATGCACTGACCTTATTAAGAGACATGAGCAATCCATCTTAAAAAAAGTTTCTAAGCCAATATCATTATAAAATGTTGTGTTTTTGTTAGTTATATTTATATGCAGGTTGTAGATTTAGGGAAAAAACAGCACTGCCATCAGTAATTGTAGAAGATTCCCTTAGTTGAGGTATTGGAATCTGTATCAGAAGAAAACTCTGTTCTGTTCATTTAAGACATGTTTCTCTGCTTTAGCCTTCTGTTAACTGTGAGCCACAGTAAAACCCCCCAAAAAAACAAGAGACAAACATATGTCGCCCCAAAATATGATCGAAAGTGGTATAGGAAAAAAAGATAAAAATCACTTTGTGTGAAATGGAAATTAAAGTGTCTGGGGTGCCAGGGAGGAGAACTAAAGAGAGGCGGGGCAGGGGGGGTGTAGGATGAGTTGACTGAAGACAGATTAACAGAGGTAATAAGAGGAAAGGATGAGAGCGGAGATGACAGTAGAATACAGATACAGAGCAGATTATCACTGCTGGAGTATGTTTCCTTTTCAAAGACTTCTTATCTAATATACTGCATCCCTCTGTGCGCATGCATACACACACACACACACATGCAAACACACATGCAAACAACTCTACCTCTGTTTTGCTCAACCTATTCTCCTGCTATCGCTTATCTTTGCTTTTTTTTCTCTCACACTCACCCTCTACATTTGTTGTGTCTTCTCAAGGACTCTGAAGTACACTGTATATGTAGGTCACCATACATTGCTTAGCTTGTGTTTAAGGGGCTAGATCACGTCTGTACGCCAGGTTGTGGGTATATGTGAGTTGTACTCTCTAAAATACAGCCCATAATTATTGATCACTAAGACAGGAAAAAAAGAGTGCTACTCATAACTCACACACAGTGTACAGGGACAAACATATGTCTGAACATACAACACATACGGTACATCAAAGTACTTCAAGGTTGTTGCTTCAGAGAGTACATTATAGATTTTACAAAAAGCTACAGGGTTGTTTTTTTCTATTTGAATCATTTCAGTCTCATTAATTATTTAGGTACTTCGGGAAATTTTGAACAAATATAAAAAGATCTTATCTTTTTTTCATTGCAACGTGCTTCTCTAACAAAATCCCAAATGGTAGGTATGTCTGAGTCCTTTTTCACTTTGTGTACTCATGCCTTTGTTTGATGATGAGTCATTACACAAAGGGGAATTGGTGGAGACTAAATCCACACTCCAGGCACATTGATAACAACCTAAGGCTTTTTTGGCATCTAGGAAAATTGTGCTTCTTACGCATGCAACTCTAAGAAAATATTGCGAAAACGCACTGGCTCCATTTTATAACAGCCATTATATCCTTAAAGAGGCTGTTTGAAGTGATTCTGGGGACATTATGCACATCCGCTTTGCCATAATGACACTATGCTGTGTGTCATTGCAATAATAAGTTCACTGAAGTTTTTATTAAGATCTAACAGCACCTTTATAGGGCTTTCCGTTAAGGACGTGCCTGTGTCTAACAGTACCCAATAAACTGGAGTTGACCAGCACCTTTGACGTCTATGTGACTAAGTGTTTTGCTAAATGGCCAAGAAGCCTGAAAAAGGATGTCTGGTCAACTGTTCACTGTCCAATTCGCTGATCCAGCCTTCATATGACACCTTTTAGCCACCGCAGGTGGACTGAGTGTGAAATGTACACCCCTGGGACATCAAATGTAAGGCAAGTTTGTCTTCAGTTACTGTAACAACAGTCAGGTGCCACACTGGCCAGTACTTCCAATATAAAACTGTTAATTTATTTGTTGATTTTTTTGCTTGGTCTAGACTTTTTTTAAAGATTTTAAGACCCCGCGGGTACCTTAACTTTTGTCAATGTATAACGCTCACTTTCCCTTGCCTAAGTTCAACTGTAATCTCTGCTGAAATGACCATCTTGCGGTGCTCTGTACTCGGCGCACAGTCTACTACCGTAGCCGATGTCGCAGAGCTCTGTAGCGGACAAACACACCTACTAACAGCCGCCAATATGACGAGCTGTGAGGGAGGTCTGAAGCTCTGTAGCGGCTTAAACAGTTAGCAACTGCCGCTCTGTAGCACAAAGCTCTGTAGCCAATGTCACGGGACCAGCCGGCGGCCCCCTAGATTTCATACATATAATGTCATACGTCTTAGTCTTAGTTTAAAACATTGTGATAATTTAATAACTTTTGGTCTTGATTATGGGACATAAAGGTTGAATACTGGTAAAATTGCCACCCCAATCCTTTCATGTGAAAAATTGAAATAATCAATCAAAGTCAATGCAGCGTAGTTTCCATTCAAACTTCCAAGCTTTAACAGAGAAATGAATCTACAGTATATTCAGCTTTAAACCGCCACTTGTCCAGAAAGAACATAAAGTTATCACTACTCATTTATACCCAGGGCCACTTTTTTCACAATGTAAAAACTCATGTAATCCTCTGAAGCAAGTAAATAAGTAAATTGGTAATTCCTGAGTGGGCTTGTTAGACTGCATGTTAACACTGAGTAACAATTTCTATTCAGGGCTAAAATATAATCAGCACAAAAAGACAAATCTGTAAATAGGAAAACAGCAATTACCACAACCACTCCCCAAAACTAAAACCCCATTCCTCATATGTGTTCTGATAAAATATATACCCAAAAGTCAAAAAAATAATTAACAATGTGTAAGTATATGTACATTTTAACAATGTTGCCATTTACCTTATAGAGTTATTAGGTGCCAATAATCCACTTAGCATATTACTATTAACAGCAGCTCCTGACAGTTATAGTGGATATGACAAATAATAATACAACAACAATGACAAAGTTTCCAGAAAGAAATATATAAAATATCAATAGAAAGGATAACAATCTTAACGAAAATAAATGACGTGGGAAGGTAACCTACTCAGACAATTTCAGTTCTTCAGTAACCAGACCATCATGCTGTATTGGAGCTCCTGTGGCTCTTTAGCTTGCTCCTTACCTGTTTTTCATCACAGCCCCAATGGTGAGTTTATTGTATGTCGTCAGCCTAAATATCCCCAGATTAGCTCTGCATTCACTTACAATGAAACCAGATTTGTCTACAGCTGCTAACAGCAACAAGCTGCCGAATTCCTGTGGCTGGAGCCAAAAGGACAAGCAAACATCCCATTCTCTTATATTTTCTTTCATCACAGACAGTAAGCTGACAAATAAAAAAAAATAGTTGTTTGTCTGTATGACTGTTCAACTGTCCACACATTAAAAAATGTGTAGAAAATTTGCTTTTAGTTTTTTCTGAACACACCGGCTGTCAGTTTTAAGCATTTAAACAAACCACCAATGTTGTTTTTGTGACGAGGACATACTCAACCCTGTGCTCAAGTTTCATGCTATTAGACTGGTCAAGTGGTTGTTTTAATACTGCTGTCATGCTGTCAGTGCGAATCAAATCCATTCACTTCCACCAACCAAACTCCCCCAGATGTTTTACCTGTATTTCCTTTCAATGCTAAATGAATAAATAAACACTAAATCATGTTGAAGTTGTGCCGTGTACCCAGACGGTTTTCCTCTTACTTTCCTCTGTAACGGTTGTAATTCTAGACAGGGAGGGTCATTTTTTTCGCAATATCAGCCAATCATACAGAGTCTCTGCCGCTGACTCATTTCCTGTTTTCCCTGTATCGCTCCATTGTCATGCCACCCATCGGATGGAACTCTCCACTACATTCACCTTTTCTGAGATAACACTAAAGGACTGAATGAAGTGAATGAAATAAGGAGAAACATTGGCAACACATTGGCAAGCCTGGCAACTGGCAAAATAATTTAGTTTAAAAATAAAAAAGATAAAGAACAAATGGCATTTTTAAAACAGAGAATGAAAGACTATTTGAATACCAAGAAATCAAAGCAAAGTTAACTATATGCCTTTTTTTAATGCTCCAGATACAGGCCCTCCCTTCCTTTGCTGGCCTGTATTTCAACAAGATTGAAGGGCGGGTGTTATGCCAAATTGTCCAGGAGTGCGAAGCCACGTGTATCACCATCCATCCCTTTACTCCCTTTTTTCTCTCCACATCCTCCTGTCTGTCCTTCCCTCTCCCCTTGACTCTCTCTCCACGCCTTGCTATGTATTATGAATTCATCAGCAGATAAAGCAGATCTATCATTCTGTCATGGAGGCAGGGAGGGGAGGTAGACTGTGGAATGCCCTGGCACTGAGAGCAGGGAAGGGCGCTGAGCATAGTGCTACGCATCCTCGCACATTCCCTGCTGTGCCTGCACTCACCCTCTCCGGCTCAGCCTGCATGTCTGTTTCCATGATCCATGCGATTCCCCTGAAGCCCACCTTTTCCTGTGGCATGGACTAGCCTGGACTGGCCTGACTTGACTGACTTCCACCTCTGGTCTCCAGTTAGACTGAATAACACCCTGCTTGCCAATCAGATAGGAGACAAATTACAGGAAATGTGCACAACACGGTAAACATGACTCCAGGAATCAGAAGCATTGTGCTCACTCGAGCCAGAATTCCCAGATTGACCGTATGTATGTATAATGAGGCACCAGGCTGAAATGCTGCCGTGTGAGTGTGTGACATGCGTGTACATATGGTGTGTATATTCTGCATATGTACTGTACTTGTCTTCATATACTATACTACTGTTTATGTTTGGCCCTCAGCCAGTAAACATGCTGCCACAGCTGACCCTTCACACTCTCCTAATGAGGAACCCTATGAGGGTTTTTATGTCTTGTAATCGAATGGTTCCTACTTAACATATCTAAAAACCATTAGCTGACAACAGTAAAGCATGGTTAACGACTTTGTGGTTATGTTTAGGGGGGGCAGGGTCTTGTGTACAGTTCATGTTGAAAATGTCAATGCTGAATTGGTTCCAAATGGTCCTAGGGATGGCCATGTTGGTGGGTCAATCCACCACTTTGGTCCAGACTGAAATATTTCAACGATTGAATGATTTGCCATCAAACATTTGCCTCAGGACCTAAACCCCTGTCTGTGGTGTTAAAGTCCGGCTCAATTGGCACCAGGCATCCCAACTACCTTCCTGTAACTTCTGTGTGTCCTCAATGCATTTTAAAGGAAACATTAATGGTAACAAGATTATAATCACTGGCACTGGCACATGTTTTGTCCAGTCCAGGAAGTGCCTACATTCTAGCACAGTAGCATGTAAACTGAATTTGGTTGGTTGACACTACTGTGACAAAATGACACAAAGATCTAACTCACTTATTGTTGAAAAAAAAAAAAAAAAACTCAGGCCCTTTCATTACAGTCTATTGACACTATAGACATTTTAATCAGCTGTGCTTTTGAGCATCAAATTAATATATATATATATATATATATATATTTTTTTTTTTTTCCCAACTTCTCAAACTGGTCCATTGACTCTTTTCATTTCCTCCCCTGTTTGATTTTTCTTTCCCCCTGTCTCTGAGAGAGAGATGAGCTGCATATTGGGAGTATGTTGTCCCAGTGCCAGGGCAAAAATAGACAGTAAATTACAGAGCCTTCTGAGAACACCCCACTGCGTTGCATGACCTCAAAATAACACACAGACATATACTTGCAGATTCACATACAAACATGCAATACACAGTGTGCTGCCCTACTTCTATATTTCCCATTCAGCCTGTTGATGTGACGATCACACAGAAACCTTCGCAATGTGCCAACCAACAGTCCTGCACTAAAGTTATGTGCCCGTGAAGGAAACTCTGAGTCTGATTCACAGATGTTAATGTGATTACGGCCTCTTCTCAGCTCAACAAAACACACATGCACACTCTAAAAAGTATTTATACACATATGTATTTATCCCATAGCCGTGGCTTAGAAACAGTTCATCACGTTTCCATACAGCTTTACCTTTTCTTAGGTCTAACAAGTTTTGGCATCCTTTAACCCCAAAATAGAACTTAAAACATCCTGAAGACAATGCTTGTCAACACTACATGCGAGAAGAAAATAAAAGACAATGAATAATGACCATTAGAGGTGTTTGTCATACTCACCTTGAGTGAGTCAAAGCAGGCAATGACTCTGCCGTTTTCCACTTGACAGCTCTTGGCAGGGTGGGCGAACTTGCACTCGCTGTCCGGTCGGGAACACGTTCCTCTCTGGAATTCCCGACAAACCTCCAACGTCAGCCACTTTGTGTCCCGGATCTGTGTCATATTCAACGCCATTTCGAACCAGGCAGTAGGGCTCGATTAAGAGGAATTGATATCCAGCAAATGCAGTTACGTGTTTCTAATGACACTGGGGCAAATGATGATAAAGAATAGGTCAGGGACATGGGAAAAATCTATTTATAAGAGGTTTTGTCCCCAGGGTCTGATTCTGAGGTAAAGCCTGTGAGGCCTGGGATTTGCCTAACAGCAGCCCATCCTAAGAGTCTGTTTGTGGCTGTAATAGGAATCCTCCACCGTCTGTCACCCAGGTCCTGGGCTGGTGACGGCCACAGGGGTTTGCTTTGTAATCACTCTCGTTCTCTCTCTCTCTCTCTCAAATACACCCACACACGCGTTTTGCCTATTGCCTCGCTGCTCGGCTGAACTGTCAGATGAAAAGAATGGCAAAGCACGTTATCAATCGAGCTGGCCCATGATGAAAAGATGCGGGGCTGGAGGAGAGGAGAAAGAAGGAGAAATATGAACAGAAAGAGGAGGATGAGGAGGAAGAAGGCTGTGGTGGACAGGACGGCAAAGAGACAATCTTCCGCTCACAGGAGCCGATAAAAGCTGTGTGTCTTCAGTATCAGGCTCTGTTTGCAGATTGAGGGGGAGTGGTGGACTTCCACAGAGGAGGGCTGAGTGGCATAGATTGAGAGAGGTCTGACTGGCAGATGGAGATGGAGGGAAGATGGAGTGGGGTGGAGAATGGCTCAGAGGACGGGGGCTGGCAGTCCTGGGGGCTTCAGGTGTGGCTTGGAACTCTGGCAGACATAGACAGGCACAGAGGCAGAGGCGGCTTCAGTAGAGCCAAACAGCCACAGGGGTCACCGAAAGAAGGCACTTCTCTCTGTGGAAAGAAAGAAAGAGTGTCAGTGAAGCATGGCTTAACGCTCTCTCTCTCTCTCACACACACACACACACAAAACATACAGGCCAAGGTTAATACACTTAGGCACACAATAGGATACATACAAACAAGTTTCATTCCAACATTCTTCCAGCATTCTCATGCACAGCCTCTCTCACAAAAGCCCTGCCAGAGACTGCCAGGCTCTCAGCTGGATAATCGAGTCAAACACCATCCCGCCAACAGGAAAGCTCACACATTCAAGTGCGGACAATTTATTTCAAAGGATGAAATAAAGAAGGGAGAGATCAATAGACAGAGAAAAAAAGAAGAAAAAAAAGACCAGTGAGTATGCATCTGTCCGAAAACATTGACCCATACACGCAGCATTCTATGCAACAATATTAATTGTGCTAATTTTGACTGTGGTTTATGTGAATCTGACTTTTTAAAGTTTAAAATACTCTAGTAATTACTTATAAATAATTATTTTTTTTGTGTGTGTATGTATAAGGATCAGCCTTTGAAAACAGTAGTACAATATATTGTATATATATGAAAAACTATTACAGACTTGCAAACTTGCATTTTCATAAAGATTTCTTTGTCTCTATAACACGTTAAAAATGAGCCCTCGTTTCACAGAACAACTGTAATTGATCCTTTCCTTAAAAACAAGACAGTCTATGCAGTGAAAAGAAACACTGTACCTTTTTAAAGCAATCAATATCAAATTAGTCTTTTAGTATCTTTAGTATATTTAGTACTGATTAGTGAGTTATCAATCTGCCTCTCAGTGGTGAGATTGGAAGCGGCCAATCAGCTGGCTAGATGGTTCCAGCATCCCTGCTGGCAGATGGCCAGGAGATAAGGACTAGATGATATCTCTAAGAGAGAAAAAAGAAAGAATGTGACATATTTCTGCTTTTTTGTTTTTATTTTGCAACACACATCCCGGCATGCTCCTTAAATCCACTCATCCAGAACACTTCCTGACCTCTCGGCTCACATCTGGATGTTGACAGAACAGACTGCAACCCAAAACTCCTACAGTACGGCTGCTACGCTTATGAGAGCCCTTAACCCTCCATCCCACATGTGGTTACATCATTTCTAAGTCCCCCACACTCAGATGTAATATGTTTATGAATATGGTGATTTCCACTGCACTGATAGGACTTCTGTTTAAATCAACCAGCCAGACAGAAATCTGTGAGCAACTTTAAAATAACTTTAAAGATTTAAAGTAATCTGTTACTCGAGTAGCCCAGTCCCTAAACGTGCAGACATTTTTTTTTTCTCCTCAACCCATTCTCATTCCCAACTTTTGAAGTACTGACGCTTGGTCAGTGGCTCTCAGTATCAGATACCGACACATCAATCACCTTTTAGGGTCTGTTTGGAACGCACCGGGCATAGCAACAGCTCGACTGCGGCACTGTAAGATGACGTAATATTCGGACAGAGTTGCGTAAAGAGGCAGGTTGGGGTGGGAGATGGGTCAAACAACTTTCACCAAGGAGACCGTGTCCCGTTCCTGTCCCGCATGTCACTGAAACATACATTTTGTAACCCCACCCACCATTTTTTACTAAACCTAACTGTCCTGTTCTTGTTCCCCATGATGTTTAAACCTACATTTTTTAACCCCACACACAATCTTTCCCTAACCCAAACTAAGTAGTTTTACCCTGCACGTTGAAAAATGATGCCAAATTGGTCTCAACCCAGAGCGTCCAAAAGTGACACCAAGAGTTCCAACCAATAGTGTTGAATAATGACACCAAAGGGCTAAGCCCCTGCGTCTGACGGAGGCGCTATAGGAGACTTTTTGCATCTGTAACTAAGGCCAAAGGCAACTGACCAACCATCGTTTTTGGTGCGCTGGGAGTGAATATGTGTTGTACTCCTACTTCTGAGCCAACATTCATATGTAACAGTTGTGGTCAGAGCTGTATTCAGATACTAGTAGTTGGTTTGAGTCGGACAGAACCCCCTTCTGTGTGTCTGCTAGGATGACGCTGCCTGTTGAGTTTATTTTGTCTTCATGTGCTTCTGGCAAGCAACAATATCAAACACTCTACTGTCAGCTGTCAAACACTTTCCCAACATATTTTTGTTAAAAAATGAAACCATGAAGACAATGGTGAATGATGTGAAAAAGGTGTACGTAGAAGCTTGCATTCAGTGGTTACTGTTTGGTTGCATTGGAAAGCAGAGTTTTTTAAAACAACTTAAAAGAAAAAGTTATTTTATATCAATTAGAAGAAAAACATGCAAATTACAACGGTATGAGCCTTGTTTACACACTTCTCAGCCTCCCTGGTAAAGTCTACTCCAAGGTGCTGGAGAGGAGGGTTCGGCCAATAGTCGAACCTCGGATTGAAGAGGAACAATGCGGATTCCGTCCTGGCCGTGGAACAACGGATCAGATCTTCACTCTCGCAAGGATCTTGGAGGGGGCCTTGAAGTATGCCCAACCAGTCTACATGTGTTTTGTGGATCTGGAGAAGGCGTATGACCGGGTCCCCCGGGAGAAATTGTGGGAGGTGCTGCGGGAGTATGGGGTGAGGGTGTCCCTTCTCAGGGCCATCCAATCTCTGTATGACCAAAGCGAGAGCTGTGTCCGGGTTCTCAACAGTAAGTCGAACTTGTTCCAGGTGAGGGTTGGCCTCCGCCAGGGCTGCACTTTGTCACCAATCCTGTTTGTAATATTTATGGACAGGATATCGAGGCGTAGTCGGGGCGGGGAGGGGTTGCAGTTCGGTGGGCTCAGGATCTCATCGCTGCTTTTTGCAGATGATGTGGTCCTGATGGCATCATCGGTCTGTGACCTTCAGCACTCACTGGATCGGTTTGCAGCCGAGTGTGAAGCGGCTGGGATGAGGATCAGCACCTCTAAATCTGAAGCCATGGTTCTCAGCAGGAAACCGATGGAGTGCTTTCTTCAGGTGGGGAGTGAGTCCTTACCCCAAGTGAAGGAGTTTAAGTACCTTGGGGTCTTGTTCGCGAGTGAGGGGACCATGGAGCGTGAGATTGGTCAGAGAATCGGAGCAGCCGGTGCGGTATTACATTCTGTTTATCGCACCGTTGTGACGAAAAAGAGAGCTGAGCCAGAAGGCAAAGCTCTGGATCTACCGGGCAATTTTCGTTCCTACCCTCACCTATGGTCATGAAGGCTGGGTCATGACCGAAAGAACGAGATCAAGATAGATATCAAGCCCTGGACTTGGCTGGAAAAACTTTCACTCTCAGCCAACTATTCTTGGCCTAGGTTTGCAACCTATGTGTAGTGAATGCAACAAATTCAGGCATTTTTCTCTTTAACCATGCATTCCAGGAATTGAGTTAAATCAACAGACAATGAGATAGGTTGAAAGAGGGTAATATTTCAAAAGGGATGTACAGCTATTTATCAGAAAACAACCCTAAATACACCAAACATACATTACAGATTAATGATATTTAACAGGGATAGAGCATGAAGGGATTGTTTTTTTGATCTGGAAATACTAACTAACTGCAATACTGGTGGATTTGAAGAAAAATAGAAAGAGGGAAGCGAGAGAAAAAAAAATAGAAAATAAAAATACTCCCTTGGTCTTGGTCAAACATTGATTGCTTATGTGTCATGCTGTCTTCTCCAATGTGGGCCATCAAGTCTTTGGTAAACTACTTTTTGAGCCCAAAGCTGATATATATATGTGTGTGTGTGTGTGTGTGTGTGTGTGTGTGTGTGTGTGTGTGTGTGTGTGTGTGTGTGTGTGTGTGTGTGTGTGTGTGTGTGTGTGTGTGTGTGTGTGTGTGTGGACAAGAGAAAGAGGCCAGGACAGCCCACTATATCTGGCAGAAAGATAGAAAGAGAAAAATGTGTCTTCTGCAACACCTATTCTTACCCACTTCCTGACCTCTTCTATAACTCTCTTTGTTGCACCAGTAAATCCCAGCTGTTATGATGGTAGATGGCGCTTCTTGCATGCAAATAAAAGCAGGATGACCTATGTATGTATATATATATATATATATATATATATATATATATATATATATATATATATATATAATGCAAATGAACACAAGAACATTTATTTATCTAAAGGGACATTCTGGTATTTTCCAACCTGGGTCATATTTCTGGCCACTCTGATTGTAGGTCATGCTGAAGGCTTGTCTATTGTACACAGCAGGAGTTTCAGCTGCATTTTTTAGTCGTCCCTATTATTTGATATGCTTCTATTTTAATGAGAGATCCATCAATCAAATGTGCCGGATCGGTATCTGGGCCAAAGGTGAAGATATTAAGCCAGACCTGACCCATACACAATTAAATACAGTTTCTTTGTCATAGTAACGATGATAGTCACTTTATCCATTATCAGTGACATTCATTGAGTTGCTCTGCTAACATGCAGCTTTCACCGTGCAGCCTAAGGAGTAACTTTCACTGCAGTGTCACTGGACTCTTGCCAACTCTGTTGTAGACATTTGCAAAGCACAACCTAGCCTCGTAAAGGGTTCCCAAAAAAAATTACATTTTAAAGAAATAATTTCAAGTGCTTGTAACTGAATTCATCCAAAAGTAAACCGAGACATTAGATGCTGTAGATGACTGCATGAGGACCCACTTATGAAACTTTCCAGCAAACCAAACGGTAAATGTATACTGTATCTATATACTGTATTTCTAAAGGAGGCGGATCATAAATGTATTTTAGAAATAGGACCAACTCTACTGTATTTTGCATGTATTAACTCAACATAAAAAGCACAACTGAACAAACTAAATAATATGGACAGTATTTTTAATGGGTGTGAAGGAATGTAACCAGAGATGCCCTGTTGGTGTTTCAGAGACTATAGTTCTAAGCAGAGAGGAAACGTGAGTTCAGAGAGGAAAGACCACTTAACATCCAGTAGCACTGACATAAAAGGGAATATGTCCCATTAACAATCACTGCGTGAATGAAAAAGAAGCAAATAGCTGGAAAATGTACACACATGAGATTAGACAAACTTCCCCTAGAGTCCCAAGGCACTGTCATGCTAGTTTTCTCAAAGGAGTTATATTTTCTGTGGATTTTTACCCAGCACTTGTGTGATACCCCAGTGGAAACAGCTGTGACAAAATGAGCCGCTGTGAGCTTTGACATCAAATCAAGTAGAATTAATAAATGGGGCTCCACCTACATGTATTATTAGCCCCAGTTCCACATGGATTTATCTCGTGCCAAAAGCTTGTACTAAATTCCCATCAAACAAACCCAACCTATTTGAAAACCGAGAGTGAGTGAGGATCATTAGACGAGGCTCATGTCAAAACAGAGGATTAAAACTGAGAAAAATGTGAGAAGTGATTCTGCCGTTGAGGAAATAAAAAATAAAGCAGTCATCAATAAGCATCTTAGCATGTGTGAATAATGCATGTGGCCATTTCCCGTAGCCAGAGGCAGGAGATATTATTACACCATCAGATCAACTAGCCAAAGTAATAAGTTGTAGAGGAGGTAGTGAAAGGCTGGGGATATTACAGTACGCGACCCTCAACCCCCCAATGCCCAAACTCGCTAAAGACATACACACACACACACACACACACTTTATTGAAAGTATGAAGAGCAAAATCTTAGCGAAACATTTTGTCTCACTCAACCAACTTCAGCTGTTGTGCACAAAGCAGAGTGCAATGCCAAGAGTATTACTGGGGTTCACATTCCTGATCCTGTGCTAATCCATCTGTTAAAAAGGTGCCACTCGTTTGCCCAACGCTGGATTATTTCATGGATAGGACAACTCTCCAGGAAAAACATTCAGATTGCCTCCAGTGACACCACTGCTGCTGAACTACTGACTGTTAAGACCTGATTACATACACAGTAAATGTGTTAGAGACACTTTAAAATACATGCTACACAGTTCCCATATACTTTGGACCTCTGGGATGTGCCTGAGGTCATTGGGAAGTGTCAGTGTGATTCTAGGCCTTACTGACACAGAGCTAAAGAGGTTAGACTAGAGAATTTCTATTTCTGTTCAAGTAAAGCATCTGTAAAATTATAAAAAAAAAAAACTACTGTGAACAGATCAGATGGGCTAAACACAAAACAAGTACCCTAGCCACATGTCTCAACATAAAACAGAAAAGATCCAGAAGAAAAACACTCAGAAAATTCATTTCATGAAGTTATTTCTACAGATATGTCTGTGCGTTTTTCTTATTTCCTTTAAGAAAAAAAGCCAAAAAAATGCAAAATACAAAACTTCTCAAATACAAAAACACATCTACATCAAAGACACACATACTTGAAATAACTATATACATAAATTTATAGAAATAACTAATTATAAATTGATGAAATGGTGAAATGCAATAACTAAGGCCCTATTTTTGCTTTGACATAGCTGCAGCCATCACAAGGTTCAAATTTTCTGGGCAAGTTTGGTATCAATCAATTTGGCTTCTTATTGGCTAAACAGGTAGGCTGGTTTTGTAACATCTCTTTTTAACTGGAAGGAATAGATGTCAATCTTTCCCACGTTGGTCCTCCCTGAACTCAGAGACATGATTGGCTTCTATTAGGGCCATCTCGCGTTACAGTAGACGGATTGGCTTATATCACCTGATATATTATATCAATTGAATCCTTGGACGTCAGAGAATCCGCCGGTGTGCTGAGTAACAGTGTTGCAGCCCCGGTGGAGAAGAGAGAAGCGATCAAAACCAGAAATTATGAACTGTTTAGCTTTCTTTCCGGTGAAACTTGGCCAGAAACTACAAGATTGTGAGGGGACCAGCTCATTTTGGATAAAATGGCTTGGATATTCTAATTCGTTTTTGCCGATCTTTGTGTTGCGTTCTAAACTCCGGTGGATTTATGAGGTTAACTGTCTCCTCAGATCTCTGCAGGGTAAATCCAGACAGCTAGCTAGACTAGCTGTCCAATCAGTTTTCTGTACGACTAAAACAACCTTTGAATGTACACAACCTTTGAATGTACACATGTTCCACCAAGACAAGTTCCTTTCTTGCAGCGGCACCGCGGCTCTGTCCGGCGCTAAGCACAGCCCAAGACGATTGTGATTGGTTTAAAGAAATTCTAATAAACCAGAGTACATTTTTCTCCCATTCTGGAATGCTGTGTGGACTCGCCAGACCCTCCTCCGCAGCGCTGTGAGGGAAAGTCTGGCATTGCGAGACTTTATTCATTTTGTTTTAGTGTCGTTTTCATCACAAACAAATATTTTTCATTGCTGTTGATAAAATTAACGCTGAGCTGCGCATCTTGATATATTACTGTAATGTGCCTTGCTTAGAGCAAGCCACATGGAATTGCACTTTCTTTATGGCAGCGCCTCTCGCACTTTTAACACAAGCCACATTCAGCCCTGCATCTGAAAGTAATACAGAGGGAGGGAGAGAGAAAGAAAGAATGAAGAAAAATGGAGTGAACAGTGGCCAAAGATGAAAGCCATTTATTTACCTTGACTGACTTCTAGAAAAGAAAAAAAAATTAGGAAGATGAAGAAAAGACAGCAAGAAAGCAAGTTCATCCATGTTTATGTCATATGGCTGACCTTATTAAACACAATAGACCAATAAATAAAAAGAGCAATAGTCAAACTCTACTGGAAGGTAAGAGGAACAATTTTCTTACAACTCCCCAAGTGAGTCCAAGTGTATACTCTACTATATCTGTGAAAGTGCACGTGCACATGCTGTTATGCAAACCAAAAGGTCTAGTTAGTTTAGGTAGCACGTTGACAGCTCAGACATTCCTTAAGTGTTACAAATTCAGTGAGGGTCTAAGAATCCAATGATCCTGCTTTGTCCCATAAGATGATAAGTGGTGTAACGTCTGCACCTTTTGGAGGGAGGGAAAGAGAGGGAGGGGAAATTTAGTAATGCGAGAGGTTAAAGGGCGCTGACTGCAGCAGCAAAAAGCAGATGCTGGACGCTTCATATTACACCGCATCACCGGCGGAGCAGGATATCATCTATATATGACCTGAGCTGCCCTTTATTCTGATAGGAGCATCAGAAAGAAGAGAGGGGGAAAGGCTGTGAGAGAGAAACAGAGAAAAGGAGACCAGAGATGGCTACAGGGGAAGGATAGACGCTAGAGGAAGGGAGAAGGAAGGCAAACAGGAGCAATAAGTATGAGTTGGTGAGAGACCGAGGTATGTGGCTTATAGTAAGAGCGGAAAGTAAGTAGAACTGGCAGGTATAAAAGAGGAGGAATCAGCGGGAAAAGGAGGGAGGGGAAAAGCTGAATTTGGTTCCATTTCAAAGCACTGCTGGCACTCCACTGTCATACCATCTTGACATTTCTCATCTCTCTTTCTTTATCTTCCTCTGATCCCCACCTGTTCTTTTCTTTTGCTCTTCACACGTCTGCTTCAGTGTTTTTTTTAGCTTTTTCTCCCCTCAAATCTTTCTCTTTCTTAGAAATCAGCTCGCCGTCTGCTAAGTTGCACTCCGAGTATCATGTGACATAAATAACTTTGTGAACGTGGCTTGTCTTTAACAGTAGCCGCCCTCATTTCATTCGTCCACTGTCCCGGCCCTCTCTATCTCTCCGTCTCCTTCCTTGTATTCACACACCTTCTGCTGCAGTACCAAAGTGATTTGCTGCAAGGTCATCATCGCCACGGCAACTAGGGAAACCATGTTTAAAGCAAGGACAAAGTGGTTAATGGTGTCACGGTCCAGCCTGATATCAGAGCAGTATATTTTGGAAATTATTTTTTTTTTAAACCCAACTTTTCAAATGAGGTCTATGACATCTGAAGAGTATCACCCACTATACTCCTACACGTGTCCATTAATGAGGCTAGAGCAGTTTGCCGAGAACGTGCAATAGCAAGACAATGCCTTTTACCTACTGATGCCGTGATCTCTGGAGATATCAGAAAGCTTCACGACACTGCAACCTGTGTCCTATTGCAAGGTTAGAGAATCTAGAGCTTGGCCCTGTCATTTTGCTGGCTGTAAGATATTCTCCTTGACCTGTATTTGTTTTTAATCTCACCACATTTTCACAAATCCAATATGCCACAGCCTGGCCTCAGCCCAGAGGTCAGAGCTCATTTTTGTCAACAAAAACTATGACATATAAGGACATACCTTTTGGTACAATCTCTGTCGGCGAATCAAAACAACAGATGGACAAATGAATTACTGCTTAAATGCTGTTTTATTCCATGACCTGCAGAATCACACATTCTATGCTTCTGATTGGTCAAATGTATCTTATTGACTTGTTGCACAAATAAGCAGAATCTTTCATTTTAGTAATGTTATCACGATTATCTGCCAATATTTTAACTAAAATTTCACTTCACGGAAGGAAAAATGTGATTTAAGGACATAATTCATTTACAATCCTATTGAGACTAACAGCAACAAAACAGCAGGGAAAAAAACACAAAGACCAGAGGCCTATTGCACGAAACTAGGATAAGGGATTAAGCCGGGATATTCAAGTTATCCTGGATGAATTTAGCTTTGACTCGGTTGCACGAAACCAGATTGAATTAAGCCCAGCCAAGTAACCATGGAGATTTATTCTTTGCGGCTAGCCTGGTCCAGAGCAGGCTAACAGCCAGGCTAAGATTAATCCTGGAGTCTCATGTGTTAAATCAGTTGCCGTCTGATCCGAAATAAACGTGTTTAACAGTTATTCCGTTGTCTTCAGAATGTGTTCTGCTTTATTTTCATTAACATGCATTCGCCTACTTGTCACTATTCTTGTCGCGAGTTTGATTTAAACCCTACTACAGTTTAGATGGTTAGAAATGGTTGCACTGGCATCCTGAAGCGGAGTGGGACTTTTCCCGGGGGGGAAGGTACTGTTTCGAGGCTGCCTGGCGTGCGGCTGCTGCCCGGTGGCTGCGAGTTGCGTCAGTGTCCACTCTCTCTGTAAAAGTAGAGATGAGCAGCGCAGCGTCCGTGGTCTCAGCTTCAGGTTTATACAGGACGCGCTCCGAAGATTAAGTGTGACGATATTAATGTAGCGATATTCCCAGATGATAATAATGGCAGACTAGTCAGAGATCAATACATTCATGATTTCATTTTCTTGTTGCTTATCCTTCTCTAATAAAGGACAGTTTGTGTTACTCCTTAATATGTAGGCCTAATGTTTTTTATTATAGCTTACATTGGTTTCATAACCTTCTCATTTAGTCTCACATCACTGGACCAATAACATGGCCTATATACAGTAGGCCTATGTATTTAGTGTAGTTTACATTCATCACACCGGGAACACCACAATGCTTCTTAATCTTTTTATTTTGGTGCGTCACTTGTCAGAAGAATAAAAAAACATGAATATTGTTTTACATATGCTCACAGCGTGTATTGAAGTCATTTACTTCTTTTTCTAGTTGTTGTCCCTTTCTGATCGTTCTGTATGAACATTAATTGTACAAATAATTAGATATAGCTTATAGAGATTTGTGCATATGGTTGTAAAACTTGCGTTGTGAATAAGGGTTTGAAATTAAGCCTAGTCATTAGGGTCCATTTCCCGAGGAACATTAATTCCCTCTGCTCACTTTTAAGGCAAAGGCTAAATAATAATACATTGTATTTATATAGTGCTTTACATGGTAGGCTAGTCAAAGACACTTTACAGTAAAACCAGCACATATATCATATAAAAACAGAAACATGAAACTAGCATATTTAAAGCAATTCAAACACAGTGTAGCCTCCAACTTTGTAAAAATGTGGAGTGACTATACAGTGGGTACGGAAAGTATTCAGACCCCTTTAAATTTTTCACTCTTTGTTTCATTGCAGCCTTTTTCCAAAAATCAAAAAAGTTCATTTTATTTCTCAGTAATGTACACTCAGCAACCCATCTTGACAGAAAAAAACAGAAATTTAGAAATTTTTGCATATTTATTAAAAAACAAAAACTGAAATATCACATGGTCATATGTATTCAGACCCTTTGCCGTGACCCTCATATGTAACTCAGGTGCTGTCTATTTCTTCTGATCATCCTTGAGATGGTTCTACACCTTCATTGGAGTCCAGCTGTGTTTGATTATACTGATTGGACTTGATTAGGAAAGCCACACACCTGTCTATATAAGACCTTACAGCTCACAGTGCATGTCAGAGCAAATGACAATCATGAGGTCAAAGGAACTGCCTGAAGAGCTCAGAGACAGAATTGTGGCAAGGCACAGATCTGGTCAAGGTTACAAAAAAAATTTCTGCTGCACTTAAGGTTCCTAAGAGCACAGTGGCCTCCATAATCCTCAAATGGAAGACGTTTGGGACGACCAGAACCCTTCCTAGAGCTGGCCGTCCGGCCAAACTGAGCTATCGGGGAGAAGAGCCTTGGTGAGAGAGGCAAAGAAGAACCCAATGGTCACTGTGGCTAAGCTCCAGAGATGCAGTCGGGAGATGGGAGAAAGTTGTAGTAAGTCAACCATCACTGCAGCAATCCACCAGTCGGGGCTTTATGGCAGAGTGGCCCGAAGGAAGCCTCTCCTCAGTGCAAGACACATGAAAGCCCGCATGGAGTTTGCTAAAAAACACCTGAAGGACTCCAAGATGGTGATAAATAAAATCCTCTGGTCTGATGAGACCAAGATAGAACTTTTTGGCCTTAATTCTAAGCGGTATGTGTGGAGAAAACCAGGCACTGCTCATCACCTGTCCAATACAGTCTCAACAGTGAAGCATGGTGGTGGCAGCATCATGCTGTGGGGGTGTTTTTCAGCTGCAGGGACAGGACGACTGGTTGCAATCGAGGGAAAGATGAATGCGGCCAAGTACAGGGATATCCTGGACGAAAACCTTTTCCAGAGTGCTCTGGACCTCAGACTGGGCCGAAGGTTTACCTTCCAACAAGACAATGACCCTAAGCACACCGCTAAAATAACGAAGGAGTGGCTTCACAACAACTCTGTGGCTGTTCTTGAATGGCCCAGCCAGAGCCCTGACTTAAACCCAATTGAGCATCTCTGGAGAGACCTGAAAATGACTGTCCACCAACGTTTACCATCCAACCTGACAGAACTGGAGAGGATCTGCAAGGAGGAATGGCAGAGGATACCCAAATCCAGATGTGAGAAACTTGTTGCATCTTTCCCAAAACGACTCATGGCTGTATTAGATCAAAAGGGTGCTTCTACTAAATACTGAACAAAGGGTCTGAATACTTATGACCATGTGATATTTCAGTTTTTGTTTTTTAATAAATATGCAAAAATTTCTAAATTTCTGTTTTTTTCTGTCAAGATGGGTTGCTGAGTGTACATTACTGAGAAATAAAATGAACTTTTTTGATTTTTGGAAAAAGGCTGCAATGAAACAAAGAGTGAAAAATTTAAAGGGGTCTGAATACTTTCCGTACCCACTGTAGGCTAAGTAGATATTTTTACACTCTCACACATTCAGTCGGTCCGCTATGTTGGGCTTTTTCTCTCCGTTTGATAAGAGACGTCTCTTTTTGCATATTCTACCCCCTCCTCGTTACTTTCCATTAGAAGCTGCTGCTCATTGGGTGAAACATATGACGCATGCGTCTTCTCCATCTCTGCATCAGTAAATCTGTGATCGATCCTGTGGTCTATGTGAGAAAGCCGTGAACGTGCACTTATCCCAGCTATCTACACCTGGCTTGACTTAGCTTCACCTGTTCATCCTGGCTCGGCAAACGTGCAACCGATTAATCCGCGATGAGCAGATCACACTAAGTCAAGCTGCGCTTTTTCATTTATCCTGGATATCTTTATTCTACTTTCGTGCAATAGGCCCCTGGATGCTGACAATTACTATACAAATAATAACAATGAAAAAAATAAAGTTGTTGAAAATGTAATGTTATGAAGGGCTGTGGCAGTGACTGGAACTCATACATTGCTTTCCCTCTGCTATATTTTGTGTTCATAGGAATGAGTGCAGGATTAATATAGAGATGACAAAATAAAGTGCTCGGGGGAAGATTGGCTAGCTAGCAGAGGACGCAGGACTTCCCTTCTCCAGTATTTGCTGCTCATATGCAAACACAGTGTTAGCTTACTGTGTACTTGATTGCTTTCATGGTGCACACTGTTTCTCTCAGGTTATTTTTGAGGCAGTGTTACAAACCCAAAGCTGTTGACCATCAGCTGGCTGATCACTTGGCTTTGACCAGGAATTGAGCTGGAGCCTGAGGGGTTGGGTACCAGTTCAGGATTTACATTTTTTGTCAAAGTTAACCCTGGTGACCCAATTTGCCAACAAGAATACAAAAGAGCAGGTTATTGAGTGCTTTATACAATACAATACAACTTTATTGTCAGCCAGAGCTGAAACTCTTTTTGCATCCCTGGGTAGTTCATATAAAAGAAGAGATAGCCATACATACAAACATACATAAGAGGAACAATGCCAAGGGCATACATGAAACATTACCACAAATAACATAAACACCTATGAATGGAAACAAAGCATATGTGTACTGTATAACAACAGACAATGACATGAACATACACACAGACAAGGTCACACAGACACTGGATTTAATGTTGCTGGTTCAGCAATAGGGTCAATATAATCCACGAGAAATTCATCTTCCAATTTACATACTTCCAAACGAGACAAACGGCATTTTAGACAAGCAACAATCAACCCAATCACACTGATTTAACACATAATACAAACTTAAAAATGAGCAAACTTAAGCACAGAAGACATCACTCACCAAATGTATAAAACATAAGACTGGATTTGGTCATCATGACTAGTGATTTAGTGCTATGTTACTTACTGTGCTGTGTTGTTAAGCTAGGGCACTATGCTGTTTATTGAAGGACCCTTTTGCATGTTCTTTACAGTAGCCACTGTTTGGTTGGAATGTAATGTAGCAGAACATCCAATATAACATTTATTCATTTTACACAAACAGACAAACAATGTTCAGTTAACACACTAAAATATGAGTCACATAGAGGCAGTTATTGTGCTACTTTTTTGCTAGCTGGCATCGTAGCGGGATGGGATCTCAGGATTTTTTCTTTAAATAAAAATCAAATTTTCATAATATTCCCATTAATAACAGAGACATGGCTCATCAAGGACACATTTACATGACTGTAAATAATGGATGCCTGATGAGCTTCTAATTTTACTTTTTTTTACACAAAGATACTGCGGTTGGTCTCCACAAATTTACTGTTCCTATCTTTAAGATCAAAACTTCTTTTTTTAATGCTTTTTAACACTGAGTGAAGGAAGTGATGGAAGTGACATTAATGAGCTCAAATACTTTGCCTTAACAGTATGGCTGGGCAATATATCGATGTTGTATCGATACTGCAATATGAGACTAGATATCACCTTAGTTTTTGGATATATCGTAATATTGTATAAGTGTTACTGCATTTCAGTAAAGTAATTTTCTGAACTTACCAGACTGAACTGTTCTATTATTTACATTTAACCACTAAGTCATTAAATCATTTCAATTAAAGCCCCAAAAGTCAATCATACAATATTGTTGCAATATCAACATCAAGGTATTTGGTCAAGAATACCGTAATATTTGATTTTCTCTATATATCGCCCTACTTAACAGTATTAATAATGCACGCACAGTGAACCCTGTCCAACTAATGCTGAGTCCCACCCGTGCCAGCGTGAGATCTGATCCAACAGTGGTTGACTGAGTTCTGGTCATTCTGAAACAATACTCCACTATGATTATGTTTCTCCAGATTGCACCATCAGGGTAATCTTAGACTTTATTCTATTGCCAAGTTTGTGACACACACGCACACACACACACAAAAACACACATATTAGTATTGACCACAAACCATGAGACAGCAGATCTGCATCATTAACGGAGGACACCCAACTACAGCGATGAATGGAAGGTCAGTCAGTATTGATATTCAGGACACAGCCATATGAGTAATATGTATGCATATGCACAACATCAACTATCTCTCTTGTGTGCCTTTTCTATCTCGAACACACACACACACACACACACACACACACACACACACACACAAAATCTATGACTCCCTCCTCCTTCAGCTGTAAGACAAACAGAGGGGAGGGGAGACAACGAGGGCAGTCAAGTGGCACGTGTGCAAGCTGTCGTCTGCACTGTGATATCAGTGCAAGTGTTTAAACAGCCTGACATGCACACAGAGACAGGGGAGAGGCAGTTATAGCAGACACCCACATGAATAGAGATATGACATACTGGTTAACTATTTGTTAGTGTGTGTAAGGGAGGGGGGCATTTACATGGATTGTGCATATTGCATTCATTCATCTATACAATTGCTTTTCACTCTTCTCTTCACTGCAGTGTGGCTACCTGGTAGTGCCACTGTGGTGTAATGCAGTGACAGGGTGTCACTGAGTTCATGGACATAAACCAACCCCACTGCCAGTCTACTCCTCTCAGGAATAGCAATGGAGGAGGTGTGTGTACGAGTATATACGTGTGTGGGTGGGAGGGTAGCGAGATTGAGAGCGAAAGTCATGGAGACAGACAGAATGACAGACAGACAGACAGACAGAATGACAGACAGACAGACACTAAGACATGTAGCAGGCAGACATGAGAATAAGAGAATGACAAAAACAAAAACAAAAAAGAGGAAGAGCTAAAGATAGGTATGACGATAGCTATGACAGACAGGTAGACAGGAAGGGGGGGAACAGGTGGCACGGCCTTTGAAAGACAGGGTGCAGATATACATCATGTAATGACATGGGAGTATAGTGAGAGAGAGGATTCAGACACAGAGATGCAATGAGTACAGCAAGATAAGAATAAGTTATGGCAGGGGAAAATCCTTGACAGGAGACGGATCAGTAACAGCAATAAGATCACTGTTTAGAAGCTGAATGGCTGAACAGCTTAATAGCAAAATTGTTGTAAAAGATATTGAAGCTCATAGATGGAGATGATTACAGTAATGGTTTGGCCTTCTGTGAATTCTTCACATTCCAAATGAGAAAATACCGAAAGAGTGGAAGTTCCCCAAAAGAAAGTATGTAAAAAAATAGTTTTCCAAATGGCAATATATACAAACTTATATTTGGATTTGTACTGTTTATTCTTGTGATTTATATGTGTTATTCCAAATTGTTTAGAGGGTACGATGACAAATGTAGCAGTTACGCATAATCAAATAGAAAAAATGGTAGAATAAGCAGTGCCTTTACTGTCCATTCAAGCGATAAACCGATGTTGCGCATGTGCACTTCGATCTTGTATTCTTTAACATGTACGGCAAAAAGCACAACTCTGCTGTGCCTTTGCACGTAAATGTGTTATGCCAGTAATCATCTCCGTTACATATCAAACATGGACCAATTAAAATCGAGATATTACTGGCCCTTTGCGTAGCTAACGTCATTATACCAGCTACGTTGTAAACGCAATCCCCGCGAAATTCAAAGTGAAAATGTCAGCAGCGGTGTCCGCCAATATCACAGCGGTGAGGAATTTCTCTAAACTCGATTTTAATTAAAAAATAAAGAACTAATAGAAAGATGGAGGTCTACGCCAGCCTTAGATGGACTACTGCAGCAAAAGGGACAAAAACTCGTCCGATCGTTTCAAACTGACTGGTTTGGAAGAAAAGATGTGGCTACGTGGCTGTGCTAACAGTCAGCGGCGGGACCTCTACGGGGTCCTGGATGTGAACAGTCAGCGGCGGGACCTCTACGGGGTCCTGGGATCTGAACAGTCAGCGGCGGGACCTCTACGGGGTCCTGGGATCTGAACAGTCAGCGGCGGGACCTCTACGGGGTCCTGGGATCTGAACAGTCAGCGGCGGGACCTCTACGGGGTCCTGGGATCTGAACAACCTGCCCGCAGCTTTAACCACGCATATAAAACCGTCAGCTCATATAATACCGGCAACTACAGCTTCGGTGGATCGCACATTTTCCACCCTGAAACGGATCAAAACATCCAGTCGGAACCGGACCGGGCCAGCACGTCTTTCAGCCCTCGCCATTCGGTCAGAGAGTCCGAGACTATGCAAACTGAAGGCCCGTAAAGACGAGTTTTACAACGCAATGATCGACGTCTTCACGAGGAAAGAGTGTCGGATGGATTTTATGTACAGATAATCTACCGATTGGTGAGTCAGGAACTATTCTGGGCTTAGTGCTGCCATTTACCTTCATATTCAGTTGAGCAGTGTGTGTTTTCATTGTTGCTGACTGGGACTGACAAACATAATTGGCCGCTGTGCAATAATTAGAACAAAGATGGTTTCATAACTAGCGTTAGCATGCTGATGCTGGACATTAACGTGTGAGTGAGTGAGTGAAAATATACAGTGGGTACGGAAAGTATTCAGACCCCTTTAAATTTTTCACTCTTTGTTTCATTGCAGCCTTTTTCCAAAAATCAAAAAAGTTCATTTTATTTCTCAGTAATGTACACTCAGCAACCCATCTTGACAGAAAAAAACAGAAATTTAGAAATTTTTGCATATTTATTAAAAAACAAAAACTGAAATATCACATGGTCATATGTATTCAGACCCTTTGCCGTGACCCTCATATGTAACTCAGGTGCTGTCTATTTCTTCTGATCATCCTTGAGATGGTTCTACACCTTCATTGGAGTCCAGCTGTGTTTGATTATACTGATTGGACTTGATTAGGAAAGCCACACACCTGTCTATAAGACCTTACAGCTCACAGTGCATGTCAGAGCAAATGACAATCATGAGGTCAAAGGAACTGCCTGAAGAGCTCAGAGACAGAATTGTGGCAAGGCACAGATCTGGTCAAGGTTACAAAAAAATTTCTGCTGCCCTTAAGGTTCCTAAGAGCACAGTGGCCTCCATAATCCTCAAATGGAAGACGTTTGGGACGACCAGAACCCTTCCTAGAGCTGGCCGTCCGGCCAAACTGAGCTATCGGGGAGAAGAGCCTTGGTGAGAGAGGCAAAGAAGAACCCAATGGTCACTGTGGCTAAGCTCCAGAGATGCAGTCGGGAGATGGGAGAAAGTTGTAGTAAGTCAACCATCACTGCAGCAATCCACCAGTCGGGGCTTTATGGCAGAGTGGCCCGAAGGAAGCCTCTCCTCAGTGCAAGACACATGAAAGCCCGCATGGAGTTTGCTAAAAAACACCTGAAGGACTCCAAGATGGTGATAAATAAAATCCTCTGGTCTGATGAGACCAAGATAGAACTTTTGGCCTTAATTCTAAGCGGTATGTGTGGAGAAAACCAGGCACTGCTCATCACCTGTCCAATACAGTCTCAACAGTGAAGCATGGTGGTGGCAGCATCATGCTGTGGGGGTGTTTTTCAGCTGCAGGGACAGGACGACTGGTTGCAATCGGGAAAGATGAATGCGGCCAAGTACAGGGATATCCTGGACGAAAACCTTTTCCAGAGTGCTCTGGACCTCAGACTGGGCCGAAGGTTTACCTTCCAACAAGACAATGACCCTAAGCACACCGCTAAAATAACGAAGGAGTGGCTTCACAACAACTCTGTGGCTGTTCTTGAATGGCCCAGCCAGAGCCCTGACTTAAACCCAATTGAGCATCTCTGGAGAGACCTGAAAATGACTGTCCACCAACGTTTACCATCCAACCTGACAGAACTGGAGAGGATCTGCAAGGAGGAATGGCAGAGGATACCCAAATCCAGATGTGAGAAACTTGTTGCATCTTTCCCAAAACGACTCATGGCTGTATTAGATCAAAAGGGTGCTTCTACTAAATACTGAACAAAGGGTCTGAATACTTATGACCATGTGATATTTCAGTTTTTGTTTTTTAATAAATATGCAAAAATTTCTAAATTTCTGTTTTTTTCTGTCAAGATGGGTTGCTGAGTGTACATTACTGAGAAATAAAATGAACTTTTTTGATTTTTGGAAAAAGGCTGCAATGAAACAAAGAGTGAAAAATTTAAAGGGGTCTTAATACTTTCCGTACCCACTGTATGTCACCCAGAGTTTTTGTCTGAAACTGGTCATTGCGGTCTTCAAATCAGCGAGTTTTAGAAATTCCAATGTCCAGGTATATGGGGGGGGGAATCAGGCTTTTGCAGTTGCTGCCCCCGAGACTGCTATCAACCGTGCGTGTGCCGCGCTTGTGCGTAACGTTTAGCCTACTGTTTTGATTGAGTATTAGCCTAAACAATAAATTCGGTAATCTGACTTTCATAACTCAGTGCCTAGCCTCTTACTGACATCACCGCACGTCACTGATCACTTCTATAGGACAGATTAGTTGAGGGATGAAATGAGAAGGTGGATGAAGAAAATAAAGGACAAGTTCATGGAAAAAACATGCTTTGCTCATTTTTCAAGTATCAACACAGTCAAATGCAGGTAAACATGCATTCTCTTCTGCTTGAGAGTCTTTCTTTTCTCACATGCAGTTGTTTAGTCAAAGTCCTGTGTGCTGTTTAATTCAGTATGTATCTGCCTCTGCGCTCTCTCTCTGTTCTATACTCTAATGACCTTGTAGATATGCCTGCTCTGATCTGCAGAGAAGCTTTTTCAACCCACTGAGAGTCAGATGCCAAAAGAGAAACACAAAGTGAGCCATACAACAAAAAACTGACAGACAAAGAAAAAAAAGACGGAAAGGGGTGAAGAAGTGACTCTGTGAAAGAGGATCAGAGGTGTTGAGAAAAGCATGGGAGAAGAGGGTGTGTACTCAAAACATCAGAGAAGTGTCTATTGCAGCATCAGTTGGGTAAATAATAAAATCAAATTTGCATTACATAATTTGCATTGCATAAATTGTATTAAACAAACAATAGATAAATAAAATATTCATACAGTGTTTCCCATAGATGGATTGGGGCATGGGCATAGTGGGCACTTGCCCAGGGCCCTGACGCTCCAGGGGGGCCCTGACACTCCAGGGGCCCTGACACTCCAGGGGGGGCCCTAACAATCTGATGAATTGAAATTTTAATATCATTGTGTAAAGCCAGAAAAACATTTACGATATGATCAGAGTCTATGCTTGTCAACAGGCAAACCAGGCAACTTGGGGCCCCTGGCTGTAACCAACCTCCCCCTTAAACAAACAAATTACTTCTTGCAATGACATCTCAGTTGGAAACCTCCCTGAGGGGGCCCCATGTTATTCCCCTGGAAGCACCATAAACTTTTGAATTGATTTAAGTCAAACGAAAATGAGGAATTGTCCTTCGGGGATTAAAAAAGGGAAGAGAAAATAGAAGGATGATGAGAAAAGAAAGCAAGACAGTGGTAAAAAGAGCAGATAATGACGATTACGTTGTGTACCAGTAACTGTCTGAATACTGCCATTTAGCCTTAACTAGTCTACAGGGGAGACACTTTAAACACTTTAGCTAGCTAGCATTAACATAAGACTTGTTTATTCCCTGTTACATATTGTTCTTATTCTTATTCAATCAGTCAGTTTATAGGTTATTATGTCTACATTATATCTACATTCAGGTAAGATCTTCAGGCAACAACCGCCGATTTGATTTGACGTGATATTACAGACAAAGTTTTTTACCTGCGAGGCTTTTAATGTGAAGTATGTAGCGACAGAAGATCTCAACAGATCTTTTTTTTGTCAGTGGATCAGTGTCAAACATTGCAAGTGAGAAATTGGAGAAAAGAATTACAGAACTACAGGCAGCAGGCTCTCATAACAGTTTGGTTGAACCTCTAAAATGTCATCAAAGTTAGTGACACCTTTTACTATCATTTCTCGCATGCGGTACGGAAAATTGGCATCATAAGCTCTGATCATAGTTCACGGCACACTGCAGGTGTCCAAAGCTTATGGAAAAGTGGCAAATGAGTTGTGTATGTTGTGGAGATTAAACTGAAAAGGGTATAGACCCCAAAGCTACAGTAATGCATTTAATACGCGTTAAACCTATTTCAGTAATTACGCTTTTAGTGCAAAACAAACAGAAGTGCTCTAAAATCCTGCTTATACTCAAAATACAAAGTCAGTAGTGCTCTCGTTTTCCCATTTTTTCATTTTCATGAAAATGGCAAACATGTATTAAGCATAGCCCTTTAGAAATCCATAATGTACAGTACTTAACAGACAATATCACATTCAGATGTTTTTGGGAAAATTTTAATTTTTAATGATCATTTAGTGTGTGTGTGTGTGTGTGTGTGTGTGTGTGTGTGTGTGTGTCAGATAGGTAAAGACGGCCAGGGTAAAGCAGCAGTTTAATCATTTCCTGATGCCAGCTGTAGTGTAAACACCAGTAGTGCAGTCATTATACAATTAGGAGTGCAGGGCTGCTCACATGTGTAAGTGTTTTTCTGAGTGAGTCGGTGTGTGCTTTCATTCATTCATCCATAAACGTGAGCGCATATTTAGCTTTAGTGATAACAGTAGGAGTCACACAACAGGGATTTCAGTGTGGTGAGAGAGAAAGAGAGAGGGACAGTGAAAGTTTAGTCTGCCAGAGAAGGGAATGTGTGTCACTGTGTGTCTCTGTGTATGCATATGTGTGTGTGTGTGTGTGTGTGTTAACTACTCTGCGGAACATTAAACACTAATGTTACCCATTCTTTTGTCTGCTCAGCTCTTTTCCACATTAAAACTGTCCCGCCTCAAACCACCACGCATTAGCAGTGAAGCACGGTGGCCATCTGCATATGTACACACACGTTCAAACAGACATATAACTCACTCAGACACATCACACTCAACATCCAGATGGTAAAATAAAAATTCCAAAAGTGAAATGGCAGAACAGAGCAGAAAATGTAAGCAGGGACAACTCAGTCTGGTGTCCATGAGCAAACACAAAGTAACACACCGCGCACATACACAGAGTAAACAGCACAGACTTACTGTATCTCTGCAAGGACTCATCTGACTGCTGCTGAGGGGAGAATGGAAAGTGAAAACCTCATGCTTGCTTCGCGGCACTCCCTCTCTTTCCCTCCTTCTGTCACCGCCCACTCCTCCCTCCTTTTTAATTTTCTTTCTCCCTCCCCTGCCTCTTTTCCTTCCTCCACCTTCTTCTCCTCCTCTTCTTCCTCTTTCCCTCCCTGTCCCTCCCTGTCCTTCACTCCCTCGCCCCTTCTCTCTCCCTCCTTCCCTCTGGCCAGAGCCCTGCTGTATTTAGATACACCAGTCTCCATGTAAGGCAGCACAGCTAAACATGTCACACATAATTTATCCACAGCAGGCTGCAAGTTCACCTTTCACAGCTCGCGCTTGGCTCGTATGCAAAAGAGGGAGGAGGGAAACGCAGGGAACTTAACTCAGACAAACTTCTACTGTCAACAGCCACGTTCCCACTATTTCACAGCATGAGAGTGTGTGCGTGTCTTTGTGCATGTGTGTATGTTAACAAATGCTGACAATCAGACCGTGAAAATGCTACCCGAGACCAAAATGCAATTCACCTGCACTGTTCCAACGCCTCCCTCTCCCCCTTTTCTTCCTCGCAGTCTCACCACCATCTGTATCTGCAGGCAGTAAATCTCATACAGATGCTGTTTGTGAGACCTGTCCACCTGCACGCCTCCCCCCGCTTCTCTACCTCCCTCTGCTCTCCTTATCTGTGTGTTTAAAAAAAAATGACTGGCAGGAACAGAGAGGGGGAGAAAACAAGCTGCAAGGCATAAACATGTTGAAATGGGTTTGACAGAGGCAGAAAAAGTGAAAGAGTTAAAACTATTTTGTTTTGTGATTGAAATAGGGTGATGCAGAAAGTGAGAGTGCAAGCAGGGCGAGATTAAAAATAATATGTCAACAAATAAGACGCCACTCGGAGTGCTGTCTGGTTGGGCAATTCCCTCTGATGATGTGTCAGGTTTTGCACAATCAATAGCTTTAAAAATACATGCCTGCTGACCTCTCTTCTGCCTCCTCTAGTTCCCTTGGTTGAGTGTTTTTCCTTTTGAACTTACAGCCTTTATATTGCACTTGAAAAAAAAGAAGAAGAAAAAAAGAAATGTGGCATGTAGATAGCAGTTGCAATGAAGAGAAAGAAAAAGGAAAAGCTGACATTAGAGAGAAAGAGAAAGCAATGCTAGCTGAGTAGCGCTAGCTGTTAGCTTTCTCCTCCCTCTTCCACAGCTTCAGTCCACTTACAGGACAGCAAGAGTCACAGCTCTGTTGCCATGGCGTCTAACTCCATCAAACACTCAGGTGCATGTGTGTGTGTGTGTGTGTGTGTGTGTGTGTGTGTGTGTGTGTGTGTGTGTGTGTGTGTGTGTGTGTGTGTGCGTGTGTGTGTCAGGTGGGTGTTACCAAGTGACTCAGAGCCACACCACTGACTTGCGGCTGGAATACATCAGGGTGTTTGGAATTTATCACTGTATTGGCGTGTGTGTGTGTGAGTAAGACTGCAAGGTGTTGATTGAACGGCAGTCTGCAGCCTGCCCTCAAAAGCACCTATGATGGATCTTTGTGCTGCTTTAAGTGTTAATGTTTAGCTCCAGCTTCTATAAATATTTATCAATTCGTTCATAGAGGCAAACCGGCGTCAATACAGACGCCGGTAATATGGAATTTCGATTTTAGAGCTGACAAGTCACTGACGTGCCCAAAAAAGGCCCTGGAGTTGTCTTCCAGGATTACACTGAATTGGGAATGGTGTCCATATGTGTGTACGTGTTGGATTCTGATTGTCCAGAGGGGATGATGTCAGTTTTCTCTGGATAAAGCTATGTCCGTAAAATGTCAGTTATGCTCTGTAAGGAAATACTTATTTTCACTTGCCTCACTCAGAGCACAGCTGTCAGCTACATATTTAGTGTCCTACCCATTCAACCATACGCTCCAAGACATCTTCTACCGTTGCAAAAAGTAGCAGTAGAAGAGCCTTCACCTAAAAGCAATACAACAAGGTAATGCAATGTAAAATACTCCATTACAAGCAAAAATCCTGCATTCAAAATGTAACTTTAGTAAAAAGTTAGAAAAGCGCTCTAAGCTAAATTTATTTAAATCCACATTTACATATTTGTTGGCTAATTGGGAGGAGCAGATACAAGGTGTAACCCTAAGATTGTCATATTATCAACTTATAAAGTTGTTATGGTGAACCTGTTAGGGTTTAGAGTCGTGTTTATAGTGACCTGGCAGAAAAGTCCAATATTCACTTTCTTTACTGGCGGTTTGGAGTAAAATATCTGGTTCTTTTGCTGCTAAATGCTAGTTTCAACAGCGTGTCACTAACTCCTTCTGCCTTTTGGTTCTGGATGGGTAACAGAAAATGACGCTGAGAGTGGATCAGAACAGTAAAGCTGCTATCCAAAAAACCCAAAGCCCCTGAGCTAAAAGTTACTACAACTTGATAGAGCTGAGGTGGTAATGTTCTCTGTGATCACTGTGACTCTGAGCGACATTTTTAACAGTGCACACAGTTGTTTATTATTAAAAAGTACCCACTTGGAGGCAGAATGGCCACTGTCAGCAATACAGTATAGTATTATAGATAATTGTTATAATTATTTGTATATTAATGTGCAAGCGGCATTCTAATGTTGTAGATGGCTGAAATAGAGCTAATTTAAACTAGTGTATAGGCTATACTGTTGTAGTTTGATTCATATTGCATTATATATTTAAATGCCTAGTGTAAGGTTTTAAAATATGAAGCTATGAAGCTTTGTTGCCCCTGAGACATAGTGAAGTAGAAGTGCAATGTAGTATAAAATGGAAATAGTCAAGTAAATAACAAGTACTTCAGAATGACACCTTAGAGCTTCAGTAAATGTACTTTCCACTGGCTTCTTGTCTAAAGGGGGAGACGCAGCGATGAAGAAACAAGGCACAGTGAAAGGTTTTGGACTTGCTGATAATTGCTGCAATTGTGGATAATTTGATGCACACTAAGGTTCCTGCTCACTGCTCTGCTGATGTCTGTGTACGGAGGAGAGAGCGAAAAGGACTTTTGAGGCACTGCCTTTCAACACAAGCCAGTGTCTCTCACGTCCTAGCTCCTTTTGATCGTTTCAAAACGAGGCCACAGATCCGTGAACATGAGTCCTGTGTGTTCCAGATCATTAAAGACAAGAATGAGGTGACAAAAAAGAGAGAAAAAAAAGAACAAAGACAGGAGATAAAGTTGGACAAGGAGAGATCTGGATCCATATTTCACCACTGAGCCACACTGCTAAGCAAAGCCAGGGCTGGACCAAGAGTAAGACAATATCCCGGACAACCTGGAGAAGGATCTTACCGAATGGAAAATCCAGCAGGGTGACTCGGTGTGAGTCTGAGAGGTTTTCAGCATTCATAGCAGACCTCTGCTCTATTGTGGAGTATCTAAGGTCAAATTGTTAAACAGATGATCATCAAACAGTAGTTATTTCAGTCTCTTAAAACGGCATGACTTGCAGAGCCTCTGCGTTGTTCTTTTTGGACTGAACAGCTCTGTGTTCTGGGCCCCAGAGATTGGACCTCAGTGTAAAATGTGGGAAACGCAGAGCTCTAAAATAGATAAGTAGTAGAAATCATAAAAGCTCCTAGACTCACCACTGAAATAACTCTGGTATGACCACTGTTAAATTGCAACAGTTCAGACATACGTTCGTCTGCTTTTCTGTTTCTCACATACAGTGTCTCTCGGGTCCATCTTGAATTAAAATTCTTACTTTATGGAACACTTTATATACCCAGATGACGATATAGACATATGATATAGACATATACTTTAAACACCAACGCAGAATTATTAAAGAGCAAAGGCAGATATATAGATGCTACTGTCATATAGGTGTCTGGTGGTTAATTATGTCAAGCGACAACAGTATAGTGATGGGGAGGGGGGGCTCTTCATAAAAGGAGCCATAATGAAAAAGAGGAGCCACTCCATTTTGAGTTTTGACAGGTGGATTTCTGCAGGGAAGTGCAGATACGAGCCGTGCTCGCTCAGAGCTAAATAGAGACAAACTGAATATTCAAAAGATTTTTTTGTCAGATCTGCATTATGGCTTTTTTTGCATTTCATTTCCCAAGCCGCAAAAGCTCTTTGCATAGTCCGTTACAGTGTTCTGCATACACAGCTTCCCACACCCACATAACACACACTGTCAAAAGGTGCAAGACACACATGCAAAACAGTCTCAAAGTCTCATTTGAGACGTTTGTGTGATAAGAAAAATAAAATTAGCTGTATTTGATTTAAATTTTGAGAGGATACAAATTGTGTTAGATATTTTCTTTAGGGATCTCTACGGAATTTATAACCTTTTGAAGTTAAGGTTTCATTTCGAAATAATTGAGTTTTATTCAAAACCATTTTCTCACGTGTCTCCAAATTACAGTGTCGAAACATGATTTCATGATGGAGTCCCATGGGTGGAGGACTGACATTCCCCATTTGAGTGCTGGGGTAATAAAGTTTAAGAGTCCCTGCCCTAAGCTGCTGCAATCGCACTTTCCAGCCTGCCAGTGTCTCTGGTGCAACAGATATGGTCACAAGCCTCAGCGGCCGTTAAACCACAAACTGACCCGCCATGGAGAAGCCACGCGTGTAACCCCCACTCAGCTTGCACTAGTGTCAGTATCTAAAAAAACAGCCTTAGTTTATTGAAGTATTTGAAGTTTTGGGGTACCAGTTATGTACATTTATTTTTAATTACAAAAAGCTTTTGGAAACCAAAATGCCTCATCAGTGATCGTCATTATAACAGTGTGACTTCATATCATTGGGTCAAGTTGTTATCGACAGGCACATCCACCTTACATTAGAGATAACATTAGCAGGACGGTGGCCCAATGGTGAGCAATGTGGCCTCACAGCAAGTAGCAGGCCTTTCTGTGTGGAGTCTGCATGTTCTCCCCGTGTCTGTGTGGGTTTTTTCCGGGTCCTCCAGTTTTCCACACCACTAAAAATATGTTCCCCTCCCTCTCTACCAAGCTGATGTGTGGTGAGCGTCTGACATTGTAAGGCTGCTGTGCATCACCCAGGTGGGTGCTACACATTGGTGGTGTTAAGGGAGAAGTCCTCCGCCTGAAGCACTTTGATATATAAGTGTAATGAATACATTATATTAATAATAATAATAATAATAACAGGGTTTGTCTTAATTTAGTGCTACATATCAGACAAAATCATGCAACATTAACTAGATATTTTGCGAATAAACTTTTAAAACGTACTGTTAAAATCCTATTTCTTTGTAGAATTCTTTTATAAGATTTAAAATGATTTTGCATTAACAAAAATATGTACCCAAAAAAGCTAAATAGTTGTCAAAATGATAAAGTGTAACATAATGTGCAATTCCATGACACAAGTGATCTTTCTGAAAAGTCTTCACCAGCATTTCCATAATTTAAGTCCATGCAAAACCTTCCCAGCATAGTTAACTCAGCTATAGATAAACACTATCTGCAAGCTGGAGTGAGGGAACTATGCAAAAAAGCAAACCCAGTAACAGACAAAAACAACGAATTTCAAATCACTCTAAGATGTGACCTCACTTTTGAAAAATCCCAACTCAGACCTTTCCAAGTAAAAAGAAAAATCAGCAGCATTTACGAGCAACAGGCAGGGAAGTTGTCGGAATCATAACATGTCAAATATTAATGATACCCTGTCGTCTCCACAGAGCAACTCTCCCCTCTCCTCCTCTCAAGAAGCAATAACAGACGGATGAACAGATCATTGTAAAACCAGTGGCTGTCTGCGCGGCCAGAGAAAAGCTGCCTTACCTGCCTGGTTGTCTGTGTGTTTCACTTGCACTCGGTCCTGGTGTACAAATGTGTGTGTGCGCTCACACACAATCCCTCCGAGCAGGAACTGATGAATCTGCACGACTTCAGCCCTGCAGCGTGCAGTGCATTATGGGGTTTTCAATCTCTCTATTTCTCTCTCTCTCCCTGCTGTGTGTGTGTCTCTCTCTTCCTCTCTCTCTCTGTTGGCACAGTGTTAGAGGGGGATGTCCTCGCCTCCTGTCTAGAGACATGAGGGTGAACTCACACGCGCTGTATCCACACACACACACTCAATGCAGAAGAAGCCTCATGATGACGAGTACCGCGGCTCTGGTTGCCGTGGCAACAGCCCCCCTCTCCGTGGCTATACAGGCTCTTTCTCTCAGTGTATTCTGTTTGAATAGTGAAAAATTGAAAGATGTTTCACAAACTTATTCTACTAGTCTGTTCTTCTTCTATTTAGCATTGTGTCAGCATTTACATTACTTTGAGCCAGAGCTAACCAGCTAACGCAGAAATGACAAGAGACTTTATTTGAGTTATTGTGATCACTAACTGTTGCTTCTGCCTTCTGAGATAAGGAGAGGGTGGTGTGTAGTCAGAGGGGATAGAGACAGACTATGTGTGTGTGTGTGTGTGTGTGTGTGTGTGGGTGGGTGTGAGCGTGTGGGTTTGAGTGGGTTGATATGGTGGTTCCCTGAAACAGGCTATAGTTCCTCTTTGTGGTTTCTTCCCATTTTCCCATTGCTACTACCAGTGAACTGAGGCCTGCAGCCCTTTGATAACATACATTTTCAGTCACATTACCAACAAGGGAAGTACAGCTGGACTGACCAATGAAATGAATGGGTCTTGTGCACACATGCATGCAGGCAGATACACTCACAGAAAGACTGACTATGCCCACTGGTGTAATTATTTCAATTTTGTTCATTATTGACCTTCCTGGAGGTTGGTATGAAGTGTTATTTAGCGGCTGATTCAGAATGATAATAGGAGCTTGGTAGGTTATCTAGGAGGGGGAGGGGGGTTGACAGGCAGAAAAAGAACAGAGAGACAGAGGAAAAGAGAGATAGATGATAAGTACTGTAAAGGAGAGAGCATGAAGGTGATGAAGAAAAAGAGACAAGACCTCCTCTCCACCGTCTCCCATAGCGACAGAGTGGGTGGAAGGCCGTGGCTGTCCTTCAGGCCCTGTAAATCAGCAGCTCACAGCTACAGCGCAACCGCCACACTGGTAACCCCCAATTTTCAATCTTTTAATATTTAGCCTTCCTGTTCTTTGTCTCGCCCCTGTTATGTCTGTCTCTCAGTCTTGCGCTGCCCCATTCTGCTCCCAACTCTACCTGACCCTGCAAGGATCACCAAAACATGTATATTACAAGTTCATACATACAGTGAGGAAAATAAGTATTTCAACACCCTGCTATTTTGCAAGTTCTCCCACTTAGAAATCATGGAGGGGTCTGAAATTGTCATCGTAGGCGCATGTCCACTGTGAGAGACATAATCTAAAAAAAAAATTCCGGAAATCACAATGTATGATTTTTTAACTATTTATTTGTATGATACAGCTGCAAATAAGTATTTGAACACCCGAGAAAATCAATGTTAATATTTGGTACAGTAGCCTTTGTTCACAATTACAGAGGTCAAACGTTTCTCCCATGACTCCTCTGGATCATCCAAATGGTCATTGGCAAACTTTAGACGGGCCTTGACATGTGCTGGTTTAAGCAGGGGAACCTTCCGTGCCATGCATGATTTCAAACCATGACGTCTTAGTGTATTACCAACAGTAACCTTGGAAACGGTGGTCCCAGCTCTTTTCAGGTCATTGACCAGCTCCTCCCGTGTAGTTCTGGGCTGATTTCTCATCTTTCTTAGGATCATTGAGACCCCACGAGATGAGATCTTGCATGGAGCCCCAGTCCTAGTGAGACTGACAGTCATGTTTAACTTCTTCCATTTTCTAATGATTGCTCCAACAGTGGACCTTTTTTCACCAAGCTGCTTGGCAATTTCCCCGTAGCCCTTTCTAGCCTTGTGGAGGTGTACAATTTTGTCTCTAGTGTCTTTGGACAGCTCTTTGGTCCTGGCCATGTTAGTAGTTGGATTCTTACTGATTGTATGGGGTGGACAGGTGTCTTTATGCAGCTAACGACCTCAAACAGGTGCATCTAATTTAGGATAATAAATGGAGTGGAGGTGGACATTTTGAAGGCAGACTAACAGGTGACAATTTCAGACCCCTCCATGATTTCTAAGTGGGAGAACTTGCAAAATAGCAGGGTGTTCAAATACTTATTTTCCTCACTGTAGATCAAGTGAGTGATACAACCATGGCACCGGAGCCAGAAACAACCTTATTAGTCAGCCCAGTTGAGAGAAAAACTACATCTCCCACAGTTGTGTTCTCTGTTGCTCTGGTAGCCATGGGAACACGGGATTCACTAAGCATTGATTGTTTAAAGTGTTGCGAGGATGATTTAATCAGTGAGCTTGGCAAAGGGAGGGAAAGAGGGCAAAGAAAGGTATAGACAAGGTGGGAGGCAACAGATGGTAGTGAGTGTCAATGTGCCAGGATACGTGTGCTTGTGCAACGTATTATCATCAACAAGTTTGTATTTCATACAAAATCCGATATAAATATGAAATACGTTTCATTTATGTAACACTGTGAAACTATGGTACGTTATTCGACACCTTTCAGTGAAGATTAAGTTTAGGTACCAAAACTACCGACAGACCAATCAGGTTGCCAATTCATAGGCTATAATTTAGACAGCAAAACTACCATTATTTGATTGGTTGACAAATCAGGTGTCCAGAATCATACTTGGTGCTCTACTCATTCTTAAGGTCATGCTAAGAATGTGCCACTATAAAGTTAAAGCTACACCTTTAGTTGCCAGTGCTCTGCAAGAGAGAAAACTGCAGTGAATCAATACAAATGGGCTTTTCCGTGGCACTTTTTCGCCTTTGAAAGAAGCATATATCTGAATAAGCTGCCATTATTACTGAACCCTCATGTGCTCTGTGTAATGAAGGGTCCTTGAGTTGGAGCAACACTGTATAACCTGCTCAGATCTGAAAAAAACGGTGATTAGTGGCATCAGCAGGTGTCTACAGGGTCTGTGTGCCACATCTATTTCTTAGAGACATTAACACTAACCACTCGCACGTATGCGCGCGCACACACACACACACACACACACATACACACACACACACTTCAGCTCCCCTTAAGCGCAATGACCATTGATTAGGCTTATGCATAATGATGGTGGTGGAACTGCAGGTGTAATTATTAGTACCCTGCGTTTGAATATAGATCTTTTAAACCAGTACTGTAGGCATTGTGGGTCTCTCTGATACTGTGGATTAATTGTAGTACTCCATTCAGTACTGTGTGTATATGCTGCATTACAGAGCAGATGTTTTGAGCTATGCTCAGTGGGACTCTGTGGAAATTAACTTATTGGCAAATGTTAATTTGCAGTTTTACATTAAGAAATTATACATAATACACTACTTTTTAGCTCATTTTGCAAATTTTACCAGGTGTAATTTTCAAAAGACCCACATGCCACAATATAATAATTGTTTACCGTAGTTACATCCCAACAGAGGCTGCTTTTTTTCAGCCAGTAAACACTTTTCGAAAATGTATTGAATGTATACTCTCAGAAGCACTCTTTGATGTTGTATCCTCCGTCTTTATTCCCAGCACAACCAGTAGCCTTCAGCAACTAGCTGTACAGGTCAGGGCAGCTTGATATTAAAGTTCAACAAATTCCACAAACTAACTTTGGACAGAGGTTGTATCCAAATATACTAACATGTGACTTAAAAAAACAACATCAACTATTATGCAGATGGCCCACACAAAAGTAGTTTTCCCGGGATGTGAAGATGGCTTTTTATACATTTGTGCAGAATTTATTTTATTTTTTCATTTTTCAGATATCAGAGGATGCAGAGACTGTAGCGGCAAGTAGCAGTTGAAATATTGAAGTTTTCCTTTGTTTTTACAGTTTACAGTTTTTATTACAGTGTGTGAAGGGTGTTGAAGAATAAATACAGAATGTTGTAAGTAAAATCTACAAATATAATATTTAGTGTACTCTATCATCAGGCTTAGGGAGTAACAGAATACATAGAATAGCGTTAAATAATTAAGACACAAACGAAATGTAACTGTATTTCAGCACAGAAAGAAATATGTCATAATAAAATACATAAAATACATTTTAAAATACTTCACAAGCCTCACACAACACCACTGTCTTTAATGAAATAGCAGTCGACAATTCCTTGTCATGTCTTCTAACGTTAGTAAAACGTTGTTGGAGTTTGAGGCTGAGAAAGTTCCACAACACAACAAGAAATTGCCAAGTGCAACTTCAGTATGTCAGGGAATCAAACAGCAAGAGCTCTCAAGACATTGGCAGGAGATGAATAAACTGACCAATAAATAGTAAACCCGTAACCCCTTCCAAATTAACATCACATAAAACAAGGCCCTTGTAAATGTGAAGCCAGGAGTAAACTAACACACTTCATCAATAAAACAATACTAAAATCACTTTTAACCTTGAAATGGCAAACCATTGTTATATTCATTTGGCTAGTGCAATTGTCCATAATAATATATGTTAAAGGTCCCATGGCATGAAACTGTCAGTTTATGAGGTTTTTTAACATTAATATGAGCATCCCCAGCTTGCCTATGGTCCCCCAGTGGCTAGAAATGGTGATAGGCGTAAACCGAGCCCTGGGTATGCTGCTCTGCCTTTGAGAAAATGAAAGCTCAGATGGGCCGATCTGGAATCTTGCCCCATATGAGGTCATAAGGAGCAAGGTTACCTCCCCTTTCTCTACTTTGGCGCCCAGAGAATTTGGCCCACCCATGAGAGAGAGACATCATGGCTTTCAAACAAGCAAATTGGCAATTGGTCAAGGCCACACCCCCACTCTCAGAAATGGCACATCCTAAGGAAAGCTCATTTTGGGACTAGTGGCTGTAATTCTGCACCAAGGCTGCATTTTGGGAAGGAGACTTCAGATACAGTATTAGGGGACCATTAAGGTCTACATAAAAGCATCCAAAGAGCACCAGGTCATGGGACCTTTAACTATACAATCTAACATTTATAAAATCCCCCAATTGATTTATTGTCCTCGGGCTGTCAGTGTGGCAACCAGTTCAGTACTGCTGCCCCTGACAGCATTCTACAGATGAATGCCACTCCATTGCTGGGACAATAATAGGAATTGTTGAAAAGTGTTGGATAGAATCAAACTCCTTATTAACGCTACACACACAGAATGGTGCAATGTAGCTGCAACCTTGTCAGTGTCTTGCTGGGTGTGTACTGTATGCTTAGAGCTAGAGTGCAATGTATTGACTATGTGTAGCTACAGTCAGTTACCCAACAATGCAGACGGAGCAAGTACTGCAAGTACCATATGGATGTGAGGAATACAAACTTAACTTAATATCTCGTTTTACTGTAAAAGCCCATGGAATTGAATAAGTATGCAAAAAACACTTTACATACAGTATGAATCTACAGCAGGTCAGGCTCTGTACGTGGGAGAGATGTTGACGTCTCTGATAACATAGGTTACTCTAGGGTTTGATCTAAATGCCTGACCCTGCCTAGAGGAGAGAACTGAAAAATAACACACACACACACACACAGACACACACACACACACACACACACACACACACACAGTCTGAAGCCCACAAGCATACACAGGCATACATATGAAAGAGTGGGAGTGAACAAATCTCAGCAGATTGCCCTTGGTAACTAACTGTTGGTAAATATTCATAAGGACAATCTCTAGACCCATGGCAACTAGAACAAGGATGTGTAAATGTGTTTTAAGGGAAGATATTGGTTTTTGGAGTGCGTGTTGGAGAAAGAGAACAGATGCTATGATAGAGAGGTGAAAGGTGTTGGATAACAATGAAAAACAGAACCATTGGGTCATTATTGGTTTTGGTAGTTTAAACACAGTTAAACACAAGTGAAATGCTTTGGTCAAAGAGATGCACGTACATTTTTCTTCAACTAATTGGCAATCATAGTAGCTTATTAATCCATCAAGAAAACTAAGCTGCACTTTGTTCATGTGGAGATAAATAGCTGATTAGAGATGCAAGAACCAAATTATCAGAGAACATGTGCAACACAACTTGATCACTGACTTTCCGAGCTAACAGGGAATTCAATGATGTGTTGAAACAGATTCAAGTGGCCATGTCTACACTTTGTACTTCACCAAAATTTGACTGGGGATATCAAACTCAAACTGTTACTTTTGTTGCGGTGAGAAAACCTAAGAAAATCACCTGCAGCAGCCCCCAGGCAATATGGAATCGAAAAGTTTCTGTTTGATTGGACAGACAAATGCCTCGTGAAATAATATCGCCTGTGGTGAATGTGAGTCCTCAACACACACTACATATTTGTAAGGTCATGTTTTTTGTTTTTTTTTGCCAGTTGATGTACCTGGTGTTTAATGATTTTGAACGGTTCTTAATTTTTTATTTCATAATTCAAAGTCAGAATGTCTTACCCTGAAGGCACACACTCTTATCTAGCAGCTGGTTATATATGCACAATTCACAGTGCAGATTAACCCAGAAGGTAAGCTATAGGGAAATCCTGGTGAGCAGAGCAGATCATGTCCAGTCTGTGAGAAAGGTATCTTCCATGTGTGATGTATAAAGATACCTTCAGCACGGCCTTCTGACATAAGTAAAAAAAACAAACAAAAAAAACAAGATGCTTAATTTATGAAACTCTGTCCACCAGGGTTGGACATTCTGAGTGTTGGATAGTGTACTCATTTTCCTTCTGTATTGATCTCTAGCAATGAACACACTGCACCTTTTGCCTGCTACAAATTACAAAGAACTAGAACAAAGTAATATATCTTACAATGATCAGAGGACTAAGTTGTGGGACAGGTGGAAATGTAAGAAAATGGAGAATGTGTTTGAACAACAATCTTCTCAGCAGTGCTGGGCAATTCAAATTTAACTGTAAGGATTCACTTTTTGACTTTCACTTATATTTTGCCTCGTTCACATGTCACTTAATACTTAACATAACAGGCTTTTATGACACAAGACAGTCCAACAGGAGCAGTACTTGTCTCCTGTATCGCATTTCAACTTTGGCCTTTTTGAAAAAATACTAATCACAACATCTATATTTCCTTTAGCTAAAAATAAGTCTGTTTCTAGGAGGTGCTGGCCAGCTTAATAGACTAATTAACTCAAATCCCAGGAGTAATGTAACAGCCAAATGAAATTAAGAAACAGCTCACACAACGCTTTGCATTAGAGCCAGTGATTTAGTATTTTTGTTGGTGTGCAATAGTCTGCATGAAAATCCTTTATTTAATCTCTCTCCTTTTCTCCAAAATACAGTACATGTAAAAACATGCCAATCTCTGTCACACACACGGCAATGATTTTTCACTTTTCACGCCCTTTATGTTGTCTTCCCCTTTCCTGTAGAGACAGTAATCCCCAGCTGCAGCACTAATAGCATTAGCAGAGCATATCCAATCCCCTTACTACCCCGACAGGGAGCACATAGCTTAGACCTACACTGAAGGAGGCACTCTGGGGGACTACACTACCCATACTGCCTTAGGAAATTCATGCATGGTACTCAGCTCATTATTGATTAAAGTGAAGTAAAACAAAGACTAAATATAGAGTAGAAAACTGCAATGTCAATATTAGCACAGAGACAGTGAGACACACAGTTACTGCAGAGTGCTTTTCAGTGGCTGGTTGGTTGGGAGTGCTGTGAGAAAAAACTGTGCATATAGTGCAAGAGGAAGAGACTTGTAGAGAATATGAAAGACCATGACAACTGGTACAGAAGTCATGAACGAAAGCTGCCCTTTGTAGATTGTCAACCTGCAGAAAATGACCCAACAGTGCTGGGAATAACAACATAATCACCACATTGATTTCTTATTGATAGACCATAGAGTGTTCTACCTAAGCTATTTTTGCTGCCTCATGGCTAATTTAGTCTATTCATTAGTAAAATACCCCAGTGTTGGTACAGAAGTATAACATACATCTATATTTTAGAGAAAATAAATCCTGTTATATATTGTTTTTTTCCCCTTAAATGTAATGTTTGCTTATTTGTAGCTTGTAGGACAAGTGTGTGTCACTACTTCACCAGCCAACTAGGTGATTAAGTTTCAAGGATCCAAATGTGAAAAAACTAACACTAATAACACTAATTACATGTAACTGCAAGAATCTTCTTTATTTCACCAGCACTTTTCTGAGCGTATTTGCAAATGTCTAACATACAATGACTCTAAGAAAGTTATATATTTAAGCCAATCACTGTGTGCTAATGGTTGTGGATGTGCATGCATGACGAAACAAACACATTCAGCAAAATAATTAGCATGTTCATGTGTCTTGGAGGAGTAAACAACATGCAACAATGTTAACATGATTATTTCAGATTGGAATTCACCAAAGCCTCCTGGTGTGTTTGGAATTTGCTGCATGTTTCCTGAATTATTCATCTACTTACAGAGCTGGATAGCATTTTTATGTAAATGTGTCTGTGTGTGCCTTAATGCATGTTGTATGTTTCTGCAAAGCTAAGGAGAAAGAAAACATGGATGGATGGTTGGATGAATAAACAGATGGGCAGGTAGATAGAGATATAGAGAGATAGATAGATTATTTGTGCAGTCCTCTCTAAATGGTCCATTTAGCATCACAGTGCAAACAAACCATATTCCCAAAGACAGCCTTCTAAGGCAGGGCAACACCAAGCCAACCAGCAGAAGACTTATCTTCCTTCCTCCCAGTGACACAGCCCCCATTAGCCAGCCTGCCAACCACACCACTTCTTGACTCCATCTCCATCTCTCCGCCGTTACCCATTGCTCACGGTGAGTCACTGACTTAAAAACAGGCTGCAGTCTGCCAAAGCATCAGCTTAAAAGTAATCATTCTGCTATGCACAGTCAATATTGCTTTTTGTTTTTCTCTTTTTCTATGTGTGTGTGTGTGTGTGAGAGAGAGAGAGAGAGAGAGAGAGAGAGACAGAGTCAAAAACAATGTAGGCACAAGAAGGAATGAGCATGATACAAATAAATAAATGGGAAAAGAAGAAGAAAAAATTAGAAGCAGTTGTGTGTCAGGCCTAAGAATGAGCTGTAACCTAATGAGTCTAGATGAAAGCTGACTGTCTAAGCTAACTCAATTCTTTGCTCTGCTAGTCACAGTTCTTAGCTTAATGTTTGTTTCAGACTACTGCCTTTTTTTGGTCATGTGTTTTCCTGTGTGCGACAACCCTCTTCACCACTTGCATGTGTAGAATGTTGAACTTGGCTTAGGCCACACACGGGATGACATCATTCACACTGTGCAGCAGACATCCGTTTAAGATGTGTTTATAGTGCTTAAAACACTGGCATGTCTCTATCCCCGCTCGTATAAACATGGAATGTGTCTGACCATGTGCACACTTGTATGTGTATGCAGTGTTTACACAAAACCGATACAACCAGAAATAAAGAAATACAACCAGAGAAGGAGGTGAAGGCCACAATGCAGTATGTGAGGTTGTGGTTAAATACAGAATGGGAATAAGGGCACAAGGATGTTCCAGGGAGGTCTTTGTAAAGGTTATCAGAGCTTTTGAGGGACAAGGTGTAGTGTGTACACAGAGGTGAGGAGGAGGCATGGTTCTTGCTCAGGAATGTTGTTAAGCTGGTTGCAGAAACAGCAGTCCAATGAAAAGGCTTAGGTGTTGGAGCTCTGCCAAAGCAGTGATGGGAAAAATGAAGAAAAGAGAGAAAACGATAATATGGGAATGAAAGAAAAGAATGGGATCCATTAAGAGAAATCTCAGGTGTGTGGTCCTTTGAGGAGAGTTTTACACTCTTCATAAGAATGCAGTCTCAGGTTTAAAGGAATCTGGGAAGCTCTCTTTAGAATTGAATCAAAGCCCTTCCTACCCTACTGCACCATTTCTACCATTTCCATCTACACTGCAGAATGCATTCATCCTCATTGTTTCATCAGTTTCACACATCACTGTGGTTTCTGAGCACATTTCTATACCCAGCTACCCGAGCCAGGTGTATGTGTGTATGAACGTGTGTCCCCATATAGAGGTAAGGTAAAAGAACATACTATATACAGTACATTACAGAAATGTTGCCCCTGCCAGTCAAAAGGACTGGAATAAAAAAGGTCTGTGAATAAAACTGTGAGAAGACAGTATACAAATACACTCAACACAAAATATCACATTAGACACACAAATAAAAAAATGGTCTAATAAGAATTATTATGGCAAATAAAGATCAATTTATAGCGATCCAGTTGATATTCAAAGGTCTGAGATTTTAAATAGAAACATATCTCAAGAAATGTTATTTATTTATTTATTTATTCCTTACAGGGACAGTGCATATGAATATACATTTCTGTCAATAGGCCAGAGTTAGCCAAAAGGATATTTTTCATCTGCAGTCCCTAGACAGATGGTAAAAGTCACCCTAAAAGAAAGTAAAATGACATATTTACATAACAATATAACAATTACAATACATTTGGTAAAAAGTACTATTGAGCTAAAATGTACAATAGAAACATAGATGACCAACATTTAGAAAAACATCAGACAAAGACATAAACCCATGCACACACACGCACACACACACACACACACACACACACACACACACACACACACACACACACACACACACACACACACACACACACACACACACACACAAGGCAAGAAGCCAGCAGGGGGCAGCGAGAGCAGGTCTCAAAGTGAATGGAAATGTTAACAGCTCTGATTGTCAATGAGTCATTTCTTTAACTGGATCTTGAATGTACTATATGTATTTAGATTTCTGATCATTTCTAAAAATGTGGGCTGTTCCTTACGCAGTTATATATCATAGAAGTTAATTCAGGAGTCAGAAGGCGTAATATAATCACAATGGTTGGGACAGGGTTAAGCTAATGTGACAGCAGATATAAAAGCGTAATTGTCATTCATGTCCCCTCTGAGCCCTAAGGCCATTTTTACAGTTCATTTTCCGTCTGGATTTATTTTATATAAAAGCCAATAAAACATCAACCCTGTTGTCTACAGTCAAGATATGAACATAATTTTTTTCAGGACAAACTGGGTTAGTAGAATATTTGGGTTGCAATGAGGTCACTCTAATGTTAAAAATGGTTGTAGGACCTTAAAGACAAATAAATAAATAAAACGGAACATGACTCTTCCAGATATGTATTGATATCACAGACATATAAGTAAAACCTAAGCCATTTTACTCTCTAAAACACTTCACATATGTCTTGGGAGTCACACTGTGAAGAAATAGTCATTATAACTTTTACAGATGACAAAATACAGACATTTTTTCAAAGAAAGTCCAGACGCTTTTGCTCTCATGACATTTACTTATGCCAATAATAACATAATAATGTCCTATTTATTGATATTACACCCACAGCAATGCTACACAAGCATTTGTGTGTCTAAAACAGTTCTTCTATATGCAAAAATAAACATAATAAACATTATAACTCATATAAAGCACATACTATTTACATTTCTTCAAAAAAAGCCCAAATATATAATATATAATGCAAATATATGCCAAATCTCAAACCAATGAGGCCATTTCCGCTATAAAACGGTAGATATCTATCTTGTTCCGCTATAACATCTTTGATTGCATGCTAGACACGTTGACAGGAAGTGTAGGACGTGTAGGAAGTGTTGGCAGAGTAGGAAGTGTTGGGAGGGTTGGAATCTTTCAGCCTCTTTGGCTGATATCTCCCATATATGGGCATACTGGGGCCTGTACTTCCGTAAACAGAGAGCAGACACGGAGCAGCGCGAGCTAGCGGCATAATCGAGCGAAAACGCGATGAATTATGGACATAAAGTGGATAAATCTTGGATTTAAAGGTATGGATTTAAAGCCCAAAACCCTGAAAGAGGCTGGAAGTTCCAGGCTGCATAGAAAATCACCTGTAGAGGCTAAAAGGACAGGGAAAAGACCGCCGTAAAGGCTAATTCGTCCGGTTTCCGGAGCAACTTTTGGTGAGTGGCTGCGTTGTATTGTTTAAATGTTATTAAACTATGAATCAGAGGTGATTTTTTGATCGTGGGCGAGCCTCTCGGTCTCCCAGGGTTAATGCATGTTGCTAATTAAGATTCTTCCCAGGAGTCTTTGTGCTTCCTCGTCTCACAGGTTTCCCATGGATCGTGGTCGCACCTGGATCGTGGTTGCGCCTTCTGCCGTGGTCCGGCTTTACACAGACTGTTACCATTATCATTATTAGTCATATTTATATTATTATTACTGTTTTTATTACTGATACTGGTATACTTATTATAATTACTCTATTGTAATGTATCATTTTGTCATATAGACAGTTTATATTGTAAATTCCTTATGCTGGTCTGTTCTGTACACACAACTCTATTGCACGTCTGTCTGTCCTGAGAGTAGGATCCCTCCTCAGTTGCACTCTCTAAGGTTTATACCATTTCTTTTTGCATAGTTTTTTCTTATCCGATGCGAGTGTCAAAGGACATATGGTGTCCTACGATGTACAGATTATAAAGCCCTCTGAGGCAAATCTGTGATATTGGGCTATAATTCAATTTAATTGAATTAAATCTATAGCCACACTAGTGGCTCTGATGCAGTAATTGGCACAGCTTAGAGCTCAATGATAAAATTGCATAGTGAATAATAATATGTTGATGTTAAGAAGGTATAATGTTTACAATGTTATAATCTTAATTTAACATGCTACCATTTGCCATTTACAGGTAATAGACATAAATCAAAGTGCTAGACAAATTCATAATTTGACTTCATGGTGACACAAGATAAAAAGTTAAGGGATCACCAAAAAAATACATTTAACAGTGGATGAGATATTTCACTCAAATCACAAGCCAACCTCATTGAGGTGCTAGAAGAAGGGTCAGAGGGACTTCAAGTGATTTAGGACCACAAATGTCTGTACCAAAATTCATGGCAATCCAAATATGTAAACCTGCTAAAGGGAAAAGGAGAACGTCAGAAGGGTTCATCCTATGAGCGCCATGGGTGGCAAACTTTTACGCCAATCCCTCCTAGCGTAGTTCTTATTGATATTCTGGACCTCTGAACCAGTGTTTTGGATCGACCACCATTGCCATCTCAAAAACCATGCTGCTAGCGTGGCTGAAACTGTGAAGATATAAGTATTTAAAACACAGTGTGACTTTTATGAAAAGACAAGGGAGTTCTTTGAAAAAAGAAGCAAATGAGGAACTGCAGCAAAAGAGGAGAGAGCAGAAATCTATGCAGGTTCATTTTAGATTTATCTCCATCTGACAAAAAATCCAATTTAAATCCACCCCTACTTGACCACATATACTTGCAGCCTCCTCTTCACAGCACAACATAACTCAAGGACAGTGAGTCAGCCAACCAATATGAGCCTAACCTAATCCTTGGTGCTGAAACCTGAGCCGCCATGAGACAAGCAAAGGGATGTGATGTCACAGGGCAAGACCTCCGCCTCATCTACCTGCTGAGAGAGGCGATGTGAGAGGGAACAGGAGTGGAAACAGGAGATGGGAGAGACTGCTTCCCCTGTTCTAACACTGATGTTGTTTATTGGTGTTTTTTTCCCCTTGTCTGTGTGCAGCAGAGCACGACATTGAGACTCATGCCACTCATAATCACCACCTGGGGAGTGAGTGAGTGAGTGAGTGAGTAGTGAGAGAGGGAGGAGAAGAAGGCAGAACGACTGACCAATGGGGAAGAAAGGAGAGAGCAGAGAGCAGAGATAGAGAAATGAGGATGAGGAAACACTGGTTTGCGTACTTGGATGGACATGAAGGCCGCCACCACATGAACAAACACAGACCAACATACCGTACAAGCGTGCTTAATTAAAAAACAAGAGATGGTCCCATACCATGTTTTGCTTCCCGATACCGATTCTGATACCTCAACTTGCGTAGTAAAGTTGAGGTACTAATCCAATACCAGTTTTATTATATTTTAACAACTGTATACTACTATCCCTGTATGGAAGTGATTTAATTTCTATCTTTGTTGTCAGTCTGGCTCAGGTAAACTCTCGCCACAGAACTTTCTTTCATCATCCAGTTTGACAGTCAGTTATAACGGACAAAGAACATAAACTACTTTAAGGTAGATTTTCTTTTGGGCTTTATTACGTGGTATCGGATCAGTGCATAAACTCTAGTACTTCCAGATACGAATACCAGTGTTTTACGCAGTATTGGTATCGGAACATCTGTATTAAAAACTGTATTTGTATCGGAACATCTGTATGATAAACTGTATTTGACTTCTTGCAGTATTTATGCTACATATGTCACTATATGAGAAAACAGGATAACCCTTCTTGACCACAGAAGAAACATTTAAAGACTTAGTGGCTAATCCTGTGAGCACCTCCAAACACGATGTCTCCTTGTTTCCTTTCTTTATTTTCTTAAAACCAAGCAGACTGAGACAAATTCCTGTGGGTGTGTTATTTAGGAGAACTGCTTGCCCACTTTGACAATGGCTGGCAAAGCGAGTCCTGTCCTTTGGTGCCAACACAAACAAGTCAGGAAGTCAAAGACCGCACAGGGAAAATTCATAATTCTCCCCCTGACACTGAGACATGATATAGAGATATCATGTTAACTCCACTTTTGTGTCAAATCTTACTTCATCATCTCACTTTTTATCCCGCCAAATGTACAGTGAAAAACATCCAAATCATGCCACTGCTCAATACATTGTTTTTCCTCCAAGCGCCTTTTGCGCCTTGACTGTTGAGACAGATTTCAGCGACGTCCTCCGTGGTGTTACGACATCTCCCAGTCCCCTGACACTGTGTGACACCAATTAGGCGGCTGTGGATATGACAAAGCCAGTGGTCCAAATGCTGTAACTGACAAAATGAACCTCTCAAGCTGTGTTTCTGTGTCTGATATTATAGTGAGACGGGAGGAAGCAAAACGGAGACAAGTCAAGAGAATTACATCGGTGAAAAGGGAGAGGGAGGAAACAAGAAAAACCCTCACAGGAAGTCAAAAGGGAACAAAAAAGAGAAAGAGGGGGAAAGAACGGCTGATGTCAGTGTTGCAAAGAGTAGTTTTCTGTCGTCAGCCCACGCTTGACTGTCAACTGACAGAGCTGCCGATGCAGGCCTCACAGAAAATGAGTGACAAGAGAGCTGATGTGTTGTTAAGAGTGGAAATCTGTGCTACAAAGAGTACTTCCTCCCTTGCTGTTTAGCAATGTACAGTATTTTACAATCACTACCGTGGATTTACAAAGCGCTCAGTGTCTCTTCTAACCTAAATAAACTATTACAATGTGTTTTACATAATATGACATGTTTTACAGCTCCCAGGTTCCCCCACAGCAGCTGTATGATGTCATCAAGTCAAGACACAGAACAGGAGAGCCATTATTTCCTGTGCAGTGTGGTAATGTTCACATCTGTAAAAACCTGGGCATGTTGGTAATGAAACATGAGAAGAAAAGGCCCTAATTTCTGTGTTTGTGTGTGTGTGTGTGTGTGTGTGTGTGTGTATGTACACTTTGAAAACAACTCCTGTAAATACAACGTATAACTGCCACCTGCCGAAATGAATGGTATTGATTCACATGAACTGGCCAATCACACACAGATGTTGCAGTTGCGAGCACACCCCTGTGTGTCACACAGCTGTCAGTCTAATGAATGAAACAAGTTCCATAGCTTGTGAAAAAATCCACAAAGACTTACTCAAGCTACCGTTTTGGAGAATTAAAAGCAGACGACTGCATACTGTTTTTCTGACTGTTCACTATATGGAAAAGCATACTAACCATGCATTATGCAGAGCAGCGTTAAAGCAGAGATTGTGTGAGACTTTCACAATGTAAAGCGTCTGGATACAGACACGGCTTGACATTAGTTGTGCTTGACTGACCCTGAGAGCTGGCTATCACAGGCTGAAGTAAAAACATGGCAGGGTTAGATAATAGACCCCTACTAGGCCAGGAAGTCTTAGCTCTGCAATGTGTCCAGTGACTAGCGTAGAGATTAGCTGACAGCTAGCTGACCTGACGGGGGGTTTTGAAGTTATATGTCCTAGTAGGAAACAGAGGCAATCATATCAGTAACGCTGAGAAAGCCTGACACAGCATACCACCAGCGTGTGTAAAACAAACCTCTGGAGCTTCAGTGACTGAAAATGAAATAGATTAGCAGCAGAGTAAAGAATACTAAAAGACATGTAGGAGTCACAGGGGCACAGGGTTTAAACTGAGGGGGGGGGAGAAATGAAGGTCCCAGACCACCTATATGACTTGACATGGTAGACCACGGGGTGGTCCTGGCTATTTAATTCCATTTTCTGTCACAATTATTGCCCTGACATAACTTGGTTTCATCACCTTGTCAGTTTCCATCAGGGCTCCAAAGTAGATTATTTCCCCCCCAAAATGTTGTAGACATGTCAAGTGCACAAACTGGCTACCTACACATGATCTACTGTAGGCAAAACACATTATTTAGTAATAATGTGGAATATTTTCTGATGGAAATATTTCTAGTTATTCTCATTCATAGTGATTGGGGTACAAATACTCTGTAATGCTGCAAATGTATGATACAGTGGATGTAGTCGAGCATGTGGAGTTGGGACTCTATAAACCACAAACTGCAATTTTGAATAAAGAAATTTCCCAAAAAATGTTGCTTTATGTCAAAGTCCAACAAGTGCTTCCTTCGTTAGAGTTGAGTTTCATTTTCTTTCTGCAGGAGCCAGGAGGAAAGAGGAAGGGGGGGACTTCATTTGTCTGACAGATAAAACAGCATGAGCCAAACTGGTTCTCTTACTGAAGTGATACTGTAAATTGCCCAAAAAGCAATATCTAGATGTACTGTATATATCCACAATTAATGATGATGTTTTCACTGAACAGACAGAATGACCGCACACATGAAAACAGGGATTGTTTTTCGGGACATTTTTAGATCAGTGTGCATAACCGGTCTGGCTGTGACACCAACAAAGGGACGAGAGCAGCTGAAGCCTCCAATCTCTCACCCTGTCTGAGCATGTTGCTCAAACACTGGATGAATTATTAAAACACCCTTGGACACAAGTCTATGAGCATATTTTAAAGAAAATAAAGGATACAGGGTTGAACAAAAGAGTGAGTAATTTTCAATTCAATTTCAATTCAATTTCTTTTATAGTATCAATTCATAACAAGTGTTATCTCGAGACACTTTACAGATAGAGTAGGTCTAGTACACACTCCATAACAGGTTCTTACAATCAAAGGTGAGAAAAATCTAAAACAAGAATAAAAACAAAGAATTCCCAACAGCACAGGAGACAGGTCATGTAGAGAGCACATAGAGCTTGAGGACTTTATGCTGAACTTAAACTGCTGAATGTTACCTTAACACTACGTAGTTTAAATATGCAGTCTCTCACTTTCTCTGCCTCCATCTCATGTGATGCACACTGAAACACTCATTAGACCACGCTCTACTGCTTTGATCCAATTAACTCACTGTCAAATGTGAACCACTTTGGTAATTAGCGCAGAGTTGTAGTGATAACGCTGCAAGTGTGTCACCTTCCAGAACTGGGACACTTTAAACTACAGGGGCTAATGGGAACACTCCCTCTCAGCATGAGACACACACACTCACTCACATGTGTTAACATGAAAATCTAGTTCAAATCATAACCATATATTGTTGTCAGGCCAAATTATTTTTTATTGGTTCACCAGCGGAGTTGACTTGATTGACTGACTAGGTGTGTTTTTTAGGTCAGTCATTAAGGTTGTTTGTCTCTCTCTCTCTTTCTGTGTGTGTGTGTGTAGACTGTCCTTGTCAATGAATATTTACCAGTTAGTTACCAAGGACAATTTGCATGAGATATGTTCACTCCCACTCTTTCACGTGTATGCCTGTGGGCTTCAGACTGCATGTGTTTGTGCCCGTGTGTGTGCGTGCATGTGATCAGGGTACATTTGAGACAAATTGCCTATCTACGGAGAGGGAGGAACGAGCAATTGAAACTAGCAGATACAGTCCATCACCTTTTCATTACACACACACACACACACACACACACACACACACAGACATACTGATTGGCACAGCTCCACCCTCAACTAACTAGTTCATCACAAGCTTTGTCATCTATGTCTTTTCTGCCTCACTGGTCCTCATTCAGGTTCTCCTTTTTTTCTTCATTTCATTTAACAGTGCATAATAATTTAACCATAAGGACATGCTCTCATGCATTGTCCCCCATCAATCCATCAGATTGTATCTTAACTTTCATTCATTATTTTAGTTAATTTGATCTAACTTTAAGGTGTTTTACTCCTTTTTTGTTGTTGCTACATCATTTCATCAATGTAATTTCCCCCAAACATAAGGCAGGACACTTGTAGAGTTTAGCCCGGAGAGCTTTGGGCTAATACTGCTCTCTGCTGGATTACATTTGTATCACAAGATGTCCGTCAAATGTGATGCAATAAATGCTATTTATGATTTATATACAATTCTTATCAATTTGCTTCTCTGGGGTGTCTCACGCCCTTTTGTCTGAAATAGAGATATGAAGATATATGGCACTAGTGGGCATTAGAGGAGATGATATTGGCCAGTATCTAGACTCCCTCTGCAGGGCTAGAAATTCATAAAGGTTATATGAGGTCTATTAAAAATATAAGAGAAAAATGTTGTTTGGAGACAGGGAGGTTCAAATCCTTAGCTCCCTGTGTTTTTCTCCTGTGTTTCCATCATTCACTGAGTACTGCTTTACTATCAGTCACTCTTGGTCATTTTCAACTGCCAAATGCTATAAATGTGCATTTAGTATGTCTTCATATTTGACCTATAATTCTACAAAAGGTGAGTACTTTCACTTTCTTTCTGTAACATATTTTTTTATAGAAATAAAAGGTTCAGATGCATACAAAATAAAAACAGTTGTGTTTTAGTTTCAAAGACAAACGCATAGTCCAGAGGCCATTCAATGTGAATAGTTCAAACCAGAGAAACCTCCACAAGGCTGGCCACATACAGACAACAATTAGTAATGAGGAAGGGTCATGTGTGAAATAAAAAATCAACAATAACCTTGTTGCAGCACTTGCTCTGAAGACGCTGATAATTTGTCTACGTGGTCTGCCACCAGAGGGCACTCTCCTTATATAAAATAAAAATTAAAAACACTTTCACAGTACTAAAAAAAATAGTAAGGGAATATTGCATATATGATTAGATTGTTTATCAATCTTCTCTTCCTTGTCCCAGACAGGACAAATGGGCTGAACTTTGTTATGAACAAAATGAGGAGGCAAACTTTATTTACATATAACAAAGTATTTACAGAAAACAAAGACAAGTGTCATTTGTATTTAAAATTAAATGTGAAATCAAAAGCAATGTGAATAACGAACAAGCAATAATGTTTTACATCTGTGTCCTCAAATCAACCTAATCTAAGACACGTCTCATGTAATGCTGCCTGTCTGAACCACAGAAGTCCTACAGACTTGAATTGATGGAAGACACTGCCTGGAATGTTCCGTTGTTGATACTGGACGGACATTTGTTTTGTGTAATCTGGAGCATGGCCAGGTTTTATCTTATTTAATGATTCACAGATGATCACACATGCTTTATAAATCATATAAACCAAAGGATGCTTTAACACTTTAACATAAGCTTACCAAAGTCAGTATTAAATACTTGACTTGACTTTGCATCATGGTCCCACCGTTGGCTTTTACTAGAACGACTCCAAACTATTCTAAAACACAGGAATGCAGAAAGATTACTCTTGCTCCCAGAGTAATAAAACCAAACAAACCACTGTCAGTCCCACACTGGGGGTTTTAAAGACTTGCCCATTCTATTATACCTAGCTTATGGTCTCTGCATGGAAAGGTAAATATAAATAACACTACCCTGACTTTGTCTCACATGTCTCTCAGCAATAGATCATGTGCTTTGCTAAGGCTGACCAACAGTGTAAGTTTTGTTGCCAAAATATACTCTAGGCTCCTTATTAGAACTAAACATGATCAAGATGTGTTATACAGCCACAGGAAAGGTGCTTGATACCATAGTTGAAAAAGAAAGTCAACACTGTAGTATAGTGTTGTGTTTTGTGCTCCATAGTTCTAAAGCAGAGTGAATAAGGCCTTGTTCAGACTACCAGCCCAAATCTTTTATTTTGTATATCCAGATTTTAGGTCCGATCCAAAAAATCCAAAAGATTTTTTTTGCTAAATCCGATCCGAGCCACATTTGGAAGTAGTTTGAAATGTAATTCCATCGGATTTCTAGAGATGCGTCTCAGCTCGGACGCTCTGGCCGCAGGCCAGGAAGACTGTAATGCTTTTTTTTTTTGCTTGTGAAATATAATAATTGACTTTTCTCATGTGTAGAGAGCATGAGAACATTTCTCAGGCGTTTCTAATCAGCATGTCAAAACACCATGTTCAATTTAAAGGGATTATAATTAAAGACACCAATTGTCAGACAGTGAAGAAGAGGATCAGGTTTGGACGACATCAACAGATAAACATTTCCACACTGATGAAAGATTAGTTGTAACTTATTTGAGAAAGCTACATCCTCAGTCGTCATTATAGCACAACAGATTCCTCTAATAAGCCAGTAAAGGTCTAGAAACCCAAATGATTATTTAAACCTAGCCCTGAGTCATTCCTTATAGAAAGTTAGTTCAAGCGCATACAAAGAAAGAACTGTGCATGTATCACCACTTCATATTTGACAGCTCATTGCCTAGATACACTTTCTCTTACCTAGTATAGACAGACAAAATACTAGAATATCTAGTAAGTGTTTGTACAGTAATGCTCACTAATGTTTGTAATAGTCACAATGTTAACTGATGTACAGTAGGTGCCCATACTATTAACAAACTATTTTAGGAATCTTTAACCTGAATAGGTGAATGACAGTTAACGTTTTTTTTAAGGCAAGCTTATTGCATTCAATGAAAAAAGAAAAAGTGCCCCTGCAGCAGATTAACATTTTTATTTCAAAGCCTTGAAATAGCAACTAGCAGTTTACGCACTTTGAGCTTATGCTTTAAGAAGTTCACAACATGTGTGCAGAAAGACAGCAACCAGTTGTTCGGTAACAACTTCCTGACTCAAGCGGTATGACAGGAGTGCTACCCAAAAATGAATCACAATGCTGCATAGAGCTATGAAGAAAATGTGCTAAATCTAACATTTAATTTAAGACGTGTGAGGCCAAAACAGGAACTAAATATTGGTTTGTGTTGACTGAAATAAATAAGGGAACTTTAAAGTGCCAATGACAGAAATAAATTGCAAGTTTACGAGAAATAGAGTCGGCACGTCCAGCTGGGAGGAGGCCTCGGGGAAGACCCAGGACTAGGTGGAGAGATTATATCTCCAACCTGGCCTGGGAACCCCTCGGGATCCCCCAGTCGGAGTTGGGTAATGTGGCTCGGGAAAGGGAAGTTTGGGTTCTCCTCCTGGAGCTACTGGAGCAGCTCCATCATGCACCAACTCATTCTGTTAAACAATAAATTCGGACTAATCTGCTGGTTGATATACAGTGAGGAAAATAAGTATTTGAACACCCTGCTATTTTGCAAGTTCTCCCACACAGAAATCATGGAAGAGTCTGAAATTGTCATCGTAGGTGCATGTCCACTGTGACAGACATAATCTAAAAAAAAAAATCCAGAAATCACAATGTATGATTTTTAACTATTTATTTGTATGATACAGCTGCAAATAAGTATTTGAACACCTGTCTATCAGCTACAATTCTGACCCTCAAAGACCTGTTAGTCTGCCTTCAAAATGTCCACCTCCACTCCATTTATTATCCTAAATTAGATGCACCTGTTTGAGTTTAGCTGCATAAAGACACCTGTCCACCCCATACAATCAGTAAGAATCCAACTACTAACATGGCCAAGACCAAAGAACTGTCCAAAGACACTAGAGACAAAATTGTACACCTCCATAAGACTGGAAAGGGCTACGGGGAAATTGCCAAGCAGCTTGGTGAAAAAAGGTCCACTGTTGGAGCAATCATTGGAAAATGGAAGAAGCTAAACATGACTGTCAATCTCTCTCGGACTGGGGCTCCATGCAAGATCTCACCTCGTGGGGTCTCAGTGATCCTAAGAAAGGTGAGAAATCAGCCCAGAACTACACGGAAGGAGCTGGTCAATGACCTGAAAAGAGCTGGGACCACTTTTTCCAAGGTTACTGTTGGTAATACACTAAGACGTCATGGTTTGAAATCATGCATGGCACGGAAGGTTCCCCTGCTTAAACCAGCACATGTCAAGGCCCGTCTTGAGTTTGCCAATGACCATTTGGATGATCCAAGGGAGTCATGGGAGAAAGTCATGTGGTCAGATGACCGTGTTTGGAGGAAGAAGAATGATGAGGACCATCCCAAGAACACTATCCCTACTGTGAAGATTTTGGGGAACAACCTCCTTACCTCAGTTAGCATTGAAGATGGGTCGAGGCTGGGTCTTCCAACATGACAATGACCCGAAGCACACAGCCAGGATAACCAAGTAGTGGCTCTGTAAGAAGCATATCAAGGTTCTGGTGTGGCCTAGCCAGTCCCCAGACCTGAACCCAATAGAGAATCTTTGGAGGGAGCTCAAACTCTGTGTTTCTCAGCGACAGCCCAGAAACCTGACTGATCTAGAGAAGATCTGTATGGAGGAGTGGGCCAAAATCCCTTCTGCTGTGTGTCAAACCTGGTGAAAAACTACAGGAAATGTTTGACCTCTGGAACTGCAAACAAAGGCTACTATACCAAATATTAACATTGGTTTTCTCAGGTGTTCAAATACTTATTTGCAGGTGTATCATACAAATAAATAGTTAAAAAAATCACACATTGTGATTTCTGGATTTTTTTTGTTAGATTATGTCTCTCACAGTGGACATGCACCTATGATGACAATTTCAGACCCCTCCATGATTTCTAAGTGGGAGAACTTGCAAAAAAGCAGGGTGTTCAAATGCTTATTTTCCTCACTGTATATGTTGCACTCTTGCAATGCCCCAATCTCTGAATGCAATGCTGTCTTACTGATAGTAAACACATGGATGGACCCAGATAAATATAAAATATGTTTCTACGTGATGCTATGCCACTGCTGTTAGAACCCTTGCTCATCTGCATTTTAATTCTGAAAACTTGTAATGATGCAATATTTCTTGCATTGTAATTGGATGAAATACATACTTAAATGCAAATAAAACTGTTTAGGTGGAACACTTGTCTTCTAGAGAATACATTATACAATTCTTTTATAAAATAAATGCAAAAGTTTGAAATAACTGTTAGAACAGCAGATCACTGGTTCAATTTGGTTGAAAAGTAAAACTGTTTATCATATATTTAATCCAAATGCCAGCCAATTAACTGGAGTAGTAACCAGGCAAAGCGTAGGTGGGCAGTTTTTACTAATAACTTAATTGGTAAGCTGTCAAGTGTGCTAGGATGATTTCTTTGGTTTCTATCATCTTATATGCAAATGACACTCAAAGTGTTTGTTTTCTCAGCCACATCATATAAGAGGCTCCTGAACCCTCAGAGCGCAGTGTTTACTGTTTACAGTGTACAGATACTGTCGTGGCTGCACCTGCTCATGGCTGCACCAAATACTCAGGCTACCAGCAACTACAGCATGGTAAGTCGTATACTAACACATACTATGTTGATATGGGCTGAATGTGTTAGGCTCTGAAACTAAAATGTCTTCTTATAGAATCTGCTATTGAAATTCTCACAATTCCAAGTAATAGAACACTGTTTCTTTTATTACTCATCTTTGTTTAATTTTCTCTCCCTTTCCCTCTTACTTCCCCTCCATGCCCCTCTCTATTCCTCTATTCTTCCTTCTCTATGTTGACCTCTTCTATTCTGTCCTCCCATCCCCTCTTCTCTCCAGGTGCCCCCTTGTACAAAGATCCCTGACATGCTCCTGCGGTACTACCTGTCACCATCTTATGGCATCGAGTTCTGCATTGGTTTTCCTGGCAACTTTATGGTTGTACTTGGTTACATATTTTGTTTGCAGCAGTGGCAGAGCTGCAACATTTACCTCTTCAGCCTGGCAGTCTCAGACCTAATTTTCCTCTGCACACTGCCACGTCTCTCATACCTCTATGCAAACAACCAATCAGAGACCAGTCCCTTTGCTTGCATTATCAACCGCTATGTACTGCATGTAAATCTTTACTCTTCCATCCTGTTTATGGTTTTGCTAAGCATGGACCGCTTCCTGCTCATAAGATATCCAACACGGAACCACTACCTGCTGAGTCCACGATCAGCCTTAATCGTAACAGGGGTGAGCTGGCTAGCTGTCAATGTGGAAGTTGCTCCAATGATACCACTGATGATTGATGACCTCCAGAGTGGGAACTGGAGTCGCTGCAGGGATTTTGCCAGCCTGGAAGGAAGTATCAATACACTGGGCTACAGCCTGGGACTAACCCTGATTGGTTATGTTCTCCCTGTGCTTGGACTTTGTGGTTTCTCCTACCAAATAGCCCATCTGCTCCATGTCCAGGAAAGGGCTGTCCAGAACAGGACAAACTCATACAAGCGGCCTTTGAGGGTTGTTGTAATGGCTACAGTACTTTTTCTGGTTCTCTACACTCCATTCCATGTGCTGAGAAATCTCTCAGAATAGCATCAGATAAGGCTTGGGCAGGGCTGTGTACAAAGATGTACATACAGGGCCTGTACATCTTGAGCCGACCGTGGGCCTATTTGCACAGTGTCATCGGCCCTGTCTTCTACTTCCTCATGGGTGACAAGTTCAGAGAGCTCCTATTCGCCAAGCTCAGAAAGCTGGGCAAAAAGACAGAGCAAAGAGGGCCAGACTGAAAACATTCAACACATATCCCTATGAGACACACATCAACATCCATACAAGTGGACCAGCTCTACCTTCACATGCATTTTCTTAGTTTAATACTTTACTTTATTCCTGCTGTGTTTTTATTACCTCCACCCTTGGAAGTTATGTTTCAGCATTTTGTTTGTTGTTTTTTTTTATCTGCCAGGAGGATTACGTAAAAACTACTGGTATGATTTTACGAAACTTGGTGGAAGGGTGTAGCAAAGAAGGCCAAGAAAAACTTTTCCAGCAGATCTGAATCACGGGGCATTTGTGCTGCATTTTTGTGGTGTCATAATAAGTTGCCGTAGTGACCATTTCCACATATATTATTGCATCCAAAGACGTATCACAATATTAAAGTAACTATGTACATATGGTCGTAACTTGCACTGTACTGTGAGGTTGTTCTATTTTTCTGCTTCATATGCAAAATAATGCTGACATTTCCACCCAGTAAAAGCCTTTTTTATTACTAAGGTTAAAGGCCATGATAATGAAGCTGTAGCTCTGATTTCACTCGAGACAACAGAATGGTGTTGTGTGAGACTCATGAAGTGTTCTAATATGTGTGCATGGGCATAGTAGCATAAGATAAAATGTAATCCTGCTGATGATCCTCATTTTTACTAAATGTATCGGTAACATGATTGTGTCTTTTTTGTTTGTAACTAACAAAATAGAGTTACTTTCCCATGTAGTCTATTCTCCCTAAGCCTGATATTTGATAGAAGACTTGTCTGGATATCATAAAGTGGAACTGATGCAAAGTTAGCTTTCATGTTTACAAAGTAAAGTAACATAACATATCTGACATTTAAAGATTTATAAACAATTATAACATAATAATTCAGCTAAAAGCCGGAGCCTATTTTTATATTAATGCACAGTATGTATGTGCAGAATGGTTGCTGTTTGTATTTGTATCTGTATTGGTTGAAAAAGCATAATTTTGGATGAAACTGGAGGTATGTTTTAACATTTGTACTACTATTTTTTTGGATGTTAGTGCATTACAATCTGCATTTACTGTATTACTTTTATATGTAATAAAATTTAACTTAACTAATAATTAATGGCTGCTAGTTCTATTTTCAATTGGGAGGATAATTACTTAGGAGATACATTGAAGAATTTCTTTTTTCATCTTTAAATATTCATAATCTTTTAAATAAAAGAGTGATCAGGGTGTTTTACAGAATAAAATTTAAATTCAAAGCTGATCAGAAGCCACCTCTTACTATTTGGATGTATGGGCTCTTCAATAGATCCTTAAGTCAGTCATACTTGAGATAAAAAGTGTTGAATTTCAATCCCATTACAGTACAAGAAATATCAAAATGTACACATGAGCAGTGTCCTAATGGTTTATGATGTAATCCCCATCTCAATCTTGGAAATGGTGTTGTAGTATGTATTTATCCTCTTGTTAGGACACAACATATTTCAATAAAGCTTGTTTATAGTATTGGTTGGTCTCATTTATTGAAACCTTTTAATATATACTTCCATTCTACTGTATATATCTAGAGTGGATTATTTAAAAGCCTCCTTAATATTGGACTCAATATCAAGTCAATGATCCTTTCATCAAACACAACTCCACTGGGCTTTAATACAACAGATAGGGTCAAGTTAAATACTAAGCAATGGTAAATATTGGGATGCCTACTATGTGTGCGTTTCAAGTTTTAATGTAAAAGCCAGAGTAGTTAAATTGCAACAGAAGCAATGACAAAAGCAGCAGAGAGGTTTATGTGAGGATAACTACAAAAGCTAAAACTCTATTCTACATATAATGTGACATTCTCAGGTGATATTTTTTTGGGAAGATATTGCAACTGAGACAGCTGTGGCTGTTGTGGCAACACAGGCATTACAGTAGCCTGGTTGACATCAGACCCTTCTCACTTGTAACTGAGAGTGGAAGTGCAAATCTCAAACTTGCTGGAAGTTCGTCAGGGTTTTTCCAGGCTAGCATTACAGGGCCCTTTGTCTCTTTATAGAGGTTTTTAGCTAGGTTGCTGTATGTTTAACGTATTGTTTCTTAAAGAAAATACTTATTCTATGCAGTACAATGTTGTGGCAATACGTATACAGTACCTGAACAATAAAATTAGTTATTATCATGACTCTGCGACTCAAAATGAATGATGAAAATAAATCTGCCTTGACTGTCTTTGGTTTAACTTGGTTTAACAATGGTTTAGTCAGATTTAAACCAAGCGATTGAAATAGGTGAATATTAGTAATAACATATCTTTTCTAGATCTACACAATTCTACTCCCATTCTGAAATAAAATATATTCTATTTCATTTAAAGGCACAGTGCAGTGTTCAAACAGGGATGGCTAGATCTAATGGATACTGCCCTAACAATTCTGTCCTATCTGCACGACCAAACTATGGGTATGGTAATCTAAGGGTTAACATTGTAAACACATTATTGGCGCTACAATGTGGTTAATACAAGAACAGTCACAGACACACACACAGACACACACACACACACTAGTCGTTGCTCTGTAACTGTTAAGCATGGCCATAGCTTAGACAATGTTGCCATCTCCTGGCGTTATTGTGTAATATCTGAAAAGCTACAGCTTATGGTAGAGATGATCAGGTGATGAAGATAATGATTATGTATATTATTATAATGTTTTCTATTCATTATTAAAAAGTAAAATAAAGTGTTTTTGGGATTTTACCTAAAGGCTTACAAACATTTTTATAATCATTACCCAATACCTAATATACTGTAATATATAATGGATATAATGAGTGTAACAAAAAACTGTTAATTTAAAGCACTACTAATATTCTATTTATTTTAATTTAATTGTTTGCTAATTGTTAAATAGCAATTAACTAAAGATTAATTAACTATCAATTTACCATCTATTAATGATGGTTATTATAAAGTGTACCCTTTGTCAAGGGTTACTAGACGGTTTGTAAACGTCTATAAACACTGTGTGGATGGGTATTATAAAGTTGCAACATATGACTATAATACCTTGTTAAATAGTTAATAAGTACTTTGTAAATACGTTGTAAAAATTTAATTGCTTGTTAACAGTAAAATGATGGTTTGCTAACAGTTAAATGACAATTAACTAAAGATCATTTAACTATAAATTTACCATGTATTAATGATGGTTATTATAAAGTGTTACTGGTGCTTGAACTCAGAACCATTGAAGCCGTATGCGGTTTCTGATCTCAGGGAGCTATTATGTCACAAGTGGCATCGCAATGCCTATTAGACAAGGAGCAGGCTTGCATGAAAATGCAATGTTTTAAGATACTGTAAAAAATTAATTTCGTATTAGAAAATTTTGAGAATTTATGTGCTTAGTTAAAACGACATAGAGATGCCTGTAATTTATTTTCACAAGGATCAATAAATGCCAAACTGATGTTTAAAGATGCTGTATTTTGTGTTGACTGCAATGAGTTTTTGAGATAAAATTGCAGTATTTGTTTACACTACTGTTTGCAGTAAACATAATGCACTGTGGGCTAACTTTTTGATACATCAAAAATCTGAATGGCAAATTTGTGAAGGACATGAAATTGCCGAAATTGGTCTCAATTGAAACAACAATTGTGGGAGGAGACTGGTTTAAGAAGTTACTGGGGCTACATTTTGGCGTGAGTTGCAATGTTGTAGCATGTACAGCTGATTTTTGTATGAATTTTTCAAGTTTAGAATTTGAAATGGCTGTTGTAGCGCCACCATCAGGACAGTTAGCACACAAATCACACTGAATATGTTTGGCATAAGGACTGAACTTGTGTGCAATGTTTGGTGAGTTTGCATGGGAACATGGATTTCTTAACGGTCCAATGTGTAGGAATTTCTCCCATCTAGCGTTGAGATCATATAAGCCAATCAACTCTCTCGAAAAACTATGTATTACAGCTACGGTCTCTTGCTCTTTTCAATATAATTTTTCTTTATCTGGGCAAAGAAAAAGAGTCCTGTTCCTGAAATTTGGATTTTGAATATGTATGGTCCTCCATGTTTCCTTCTTTAAACTTGCCGAGGCCGGTATGCAACGATACCCATTAGCAGCATTAGCAGCACCTGTGAGTTATTATATGACAGCGAAAATGCGACAGGCGGAGCAGTATATCCTGTATGTCCCTTACCGGCTAGCGTATTTAAGATGGCGTAAGATGGCGCATGAATATGGAGCGTCTACCCCAGTTCATGCAAATGTAAAAGTAAAATTTCAAGCTAAAAGGCATACTTGGAATTGCTGGTGGTGGTAAATATTTATGAAAAAGGAAAAATTTGTTAACGGGAAACACTGATTTTGATAATAAACAACTAAGCACGTTACACACTGGACCTTTAAGAAGAATATTCTGTAGGCAAATACAATTGGGTTCACGCAGCTTCACTGCTCGGCCTGTAAATACAAGCAAATACAATATTGAGCAAGACAATGAACCCCAAGTATCTCCTTAGAGTGAGTCAGTATTTGTGTGTGTGTGTGTGTGTGTGTGTGTGTGTGTGTGTGTGTGTGTGTGTGTCCGAATGTGCAGCACAGCAGCGGGGCGTGGAGTTGCTGCATCCCTAGAACTAGAAGGCTCATTGATTGCAGTTCACCGTCTACCGCAGTCATATGTCAAAAAGTGGTCATCGGACATAAATTGATTGCTGTCTACCCTCCATGCAAATACAATCTCAGCTGTAGCAACTTCTCGAGCAGGCTGAACCAGGCTCCTCTCCTCCTTCCCTCGGCCGGGCCACATCACTACCTGGATGTGTGATGGCCAGTTACTGAAAATATGTAATCAGTTACAGTTACTAGTTACTTCTTTTAAAAGTAATTGAATTACTTTACCAATTACTGTATATCAAAAATAATTAGTTAGTAGGGAAAGTAACTTTTAAGTTACTTTTGTCTGCTTTTTAAATGAAATATGAACAGTACTGAACAGTTAAACACAATAAACAATTTTTAGACCTATTTATTGTAACCAACAGGGCAACAGGGCTTCAAATCAAGCTGTAGTAAAAAAGTCCCTTTTAATAATAACGAAATAGCAAGTGTCTTAGCCATTTAACAGTGTTTTTTTAGCACATTAGTCCCAATGACATAAAAGTGATTGGCCTACAGTATTAACATTAATTAATAGGGAAAACAAAGGTGGCATGAGGTGCTGCATATAATTACAAATGACCCCATTTGTCACTGAACCTATCCACATTAGTTGCCTGATTAGTAAGTTGGACTCGTTCCAGGTGACAGAGGATGCATGTCATCGTCAACATACCTAACAATCCGTTTATTCAGCCCTGCCTGGCTTATCCGCTGCACTGCAGTCCTTGTAAAATCTAGCTTTAGTTGTTTCCATGGAGTGGTGCCTTCAGCATCCGTAGTGTGATAATGTGCAATATCGCACATGTGTGATAACAATAATATGCGACGATAGATCAGAAGCAGCTAAAGTAAGCCAATCTGTCTTCTTGTCTGCAAGAGTTCATTTTCACAACACGAGTCACAAACTCATTTCAATTTCACTAATTGTAATTGCATTACTTTATTAAAAAAAAATGTTTTGTTACATGCTCATAACCGCTAAACTGTGGAATTACAGTAATGCGTTACTTTGTAGCACGTTACACCCAACACTGGTGATGGCTACAATGGACAAAAAGAAGGTACGTATAGTTAAATAAAGTTCAACCCTTTCTGAACAGGCACGCACTCCAAATGGCCACCGGCCAGTTATCAAGCAAGCAAGCTAACATTATCCAGCAGCTAAAACCAAGATATCGCAATATATTTCACAGCATAGTGTCCTTTCTGATTTTTTAACCGCACTGGAAAAAAAAGTTTTTTTTGTACTGTATGCACCTAGGAGACTTACTTCATGGGTGGCTGTTATTGGTGTTTGTGTCGATAGCACCGGATGGCACTAGGGTTTGTGCTGGCTGGGTTAGGGTTGCTCTAGTCGCTGGCTGGGGGCTAGCTTTGGAAGTGGCCATGGGATTCTTTCCGCTCTTATCCCGATGAAGTTTCTTAGCAGCAGGAAATGAGGCAGATGCTTGCTTACCTAGCATTCAATTAGTCGACTACCAACTGGGTTAGCTTAGTGCTAGTCTCGCATTGCCAGACCTTACTGTGGATACACCCATCATGTGCTCTAGGAGAGGTAAAAAAAAGGCTCTTGGTTGTTTGCATTTCTTTGAACCAATCATAATCATCTTGGGTGGCGCTACGCTCTGGACGAAGCAATGGGGGAGCTGAAAAATAGTTTCAGGAAGGAACTTGCTATGGCGGAACTTGTGCACCCTGCAAAAGAAAACCCCATTTAGAATAATAAATTAATATAACTGTTTAAACAATACAGAAACGTGAGTTATTTAAATTAGCTGGGTATATGGTTAAATGTAATTTGTTCAGACCAGTGTGTCGCTGAGTGGCCTTAGTCCATAGCAAGTCTGCCTTTTTTTAGGATCCAAATTTTCTTCAAAAGTTGCCATTTTTAGTGTTTAGCTTGCAAGCTAAATGTTTGTTGTTGTTTCCCAAAGTAAAGGGATTTTGAGACTGGCAAAAGACAGAGAGTGGAAGGTGAGGGTCATCTGACGTCAGACTTTATCCTGTTGATCCAGACTAACCCAGTGTTTTTATCTGAGATCAACACAATAATACTGAAAATAATTTTTGAGGGTGTTGAAGGTTTGTGTAACCTTATAACATTACTGACGGCCTACAGTTTTGTCACCAAGCAATAGCATTAGGCACGTTGTAATAAGTTGGATTGATATTGTATGATTTGCAATCTCAAAAGTATCATCTGGGGTTTCCTATGTTTAGAGTTAGAGCAACTAGGGGGTCAAAGGTTATATGAAGCTATTGACAGGCGACCAAATGACACATTGTCATAATTAAAATTACAGATTTATGTATTTGGGATAATGTAAGTGCAACGCAGAAATATTACAAAGTATATCTTCAAAGCTGTAAAGAATCAAGGTTACAAAATATAATGTTGAACCTTGCTATGTCATTAATTGCAATTTATAAAATTCAGTTTATGGATATAAGCTTTTACTTTTTGAGACACACTAAACATTCTGGCTTACAATTCAAATAGATAAATGTGTTGTTTTAAGTCTACATGATAAGTTCACCATCTGAAGAATCTCTGGAGTAAAACATTTGTGTTTTCAATAATGACCTTGTGACTGCACTGAGAACAGTGTTGGATTGATTTATTAGGTTTTGACATGCCAGATTTTTCACATTTCCCTAAAGATGTCTCCAATATCAAACTAAGCAAAGCTAGTACTGTATAATGACTTTTGATTTGATTTATTATTCATCTTGAACAATCAACAATGTTGCAAAAGAAGAAAAAAAACAAATTAATGACTTGTTTTGAAAGAGGTGAGATCATCTGCCATTAAAAGTCAAAATAAATTAATTTCCAACACAACACCTGGTGAGCTCCTGTTTCTTTGCCTCAGGGCCAGATGTCATCAGTCTTGTTGGAAACACTTGCTTGTCTTTGCTTGCCCAGCTGGCCCCTTGTTCCCCCACAACCCCCGGGGTAAAAGGTAAATTGGCAGGTTTAGGATGAAGCCATGACACCACCTCCACAATACACAATAACAAACGTACGTGTTTCCCCAGTGTGTTACGCTTCAGTGCAAGTTATTATTTAATTACATTCACAAACAAAACACACGGAAACACATACACACTCATGCACTCCTCTCCATATGGTGCCTATCCCGAACATTCAATCAGGTCTTTGGGTGTTTGTTTTGTAGCTACTCCAATACTTAACCATAATAATGCACCATAAAAGCAGGCCAAGATTATGACCAGCAGTTTTTTTCAGCAGATCTCTATTTTATATATTAATAGATATTATACATATACAGTATCTACTGTATTACAAATTGGCACCTCTGAGTGATTGTAACATATCCACTAGATTAGCAAGATTAGTACACTTTTGCCACTGGGTTTTATATAGATTGTCACAAATACATATTTCTACTTGTTTCTCCTCTATTTCCCTAAATTTTCTTTCAATAAATTAATAATAGCCTCGCTGCAGTCACTGTATTTAAGGTTAAAGGCTGGAGGGGCAAAAGATTTGACAGTGAAAATATAAGCTCAATTTAGCATTGTAATCTGGAAGATAAAACATGTGACAGTGAACACATGGTAAATGGTCACAACGCTATCATATCGAAAACACACATTTTCTGGATTGTTTTACCATAAAGCCTCCTGTTGTCCCTCCTGTTTTCTAAAGTTTCTATATCAGAAATTTGGGTTTTATTTCAATCAAATTGTCAAATAGAAATGACGTGGATGGTTCCTTACAACGCTCTTCACAAGTAAAATAAATTATCAGTTCACCACATTCATTGAATTTTGGTGTTTTGATGCAATTCTTATAGCATTTGAAGAAAATAATTTTTGGACGTCGGACAAAGTTTCAGAAACATTGGGGAAAGCTTTAAGAACATTGGGGAATGGAAAACTGTAACAAAAAATGACATTGGCCGGAGTGACTACCAGTAATATTGTGGAGATTCTATTATAATTTTAAATCTATTTATTATGCCTATTATTATGATAGATTAATGTTATTATTTTTCAAGCGATATGTAGCCTATTAAAAGAGCATTATTACTATCATGACATTTTTTCACATTTATTGCTATTGAAAATTTGTAAACCCCGCCCACTCTGCCGGCGATTCGATTTTTCATATTCAATGAGAGTGTTGGGTTTAAATGCGTCTTTCAAAATATCACAGTTCTGTAACTCAGCCCACTCAAACTGACAAGAAGAGGGGGCTTCAGCAATGTCAACAGCAAAGGAGTTCTGGAAAAGGCGGATTTCTTTAGCGTGAACACCAACTTTTGAGCTGGGAATGGGGCCACTGGTTTCTCAGCTGAGAGCTTTGGGTAGTAGGGAGATGGTTGAAGTCTTACATTTGCACTTGTCCCACAAGCAGTGCTAGTTTCACCTGAAAAATGCTTTTATGTGGGCATACATGTTGCATACTAGTTTCCCCTTGCCGTGGAGCTTTATGTTGAGGCCGTTCAACATTTCTGTCACGTCTCTTAAAAAGGCAAGGTCCCATTTCCATTCTGTGTCGATCAGTTCTAGAACAGTTTTGCCCTTTGTCAGAAGAAAGGCGTTGATTTCGGTACTAAGAGCCCCTGTCAGATGTGATGCTGGCCAGGTTAGATCAGTCTACTGTAGATCCAACTTCCCCATTGTTTGGGAAAAACACTTTACTTTAAAATACTTTACCAAAAATATCCTCCCCTGTCGTAGTACCTTTGAGACTTTTCAGGGCTGTCAGCTCCTCTGACACTTCAAAGTTTCAGTTAACTCTGCGATGAAAAATTAAAATCTGTGCTGTGTCCTGTGCGACATGGCTCTCATCTAGTGCTAATGCCAAAAAATTAAATTTTTTTGCTTTCTCCTGCAGCTGGGCACAGACTTTCAACTCACACCTCCGGCGGAGCTTTTTGGGCATCCCTGTGGAGGCTGGGGGGATTGAACCTGAGTGGACAATGTTCAAAGTTTCCATTGCTAAAGCTGCGGCGGTGAGCTGTGGTCTTAGGGTTTTAGGTGCCTCAAGGGGCGGTAACCTGCGAACACCCTGGTGGACACCGGTGGTCAGGGAAGCCGTCTGACTGAAGAAGGAGTCTTTCCGGAATATGTTGTCTCGGAGGACTCAGGAGGCAGTTGGATGGTACCGACGGGCCCGAAGGGCTGCAGCCTCTGCCGTGACAGAGACAAAGCAGCGGTTGTGGGAGAAGTTCGGAGAAGACATGGAGAAGGACTTTCGGTCGGCACCAAAGTGCTTCTGGAAAACCGTTCGCCACCTCAGGAGGGGGAAGCGAGGAATAGTCCAAGCTGTATACAGTAAGGATGGGACGTTGTTGACCTCAACTTGGGAGGTAATAGAGTGGTGGAAGGAGCACTTTGAGGAACTCCTAAATCCAGCTGACACGCCCTCTGTGGTAGAGGCAGAGCTGGAGGATGATGGGGGATTGTTGTCAATTTCCCTGGTGGAAGTCGCTGAGGTAGTCAAACAACTCCACAGCGGCAAAGCCCCAGGGATTGATGAGATCCGTCCAGAAATGCTGAAGGCTCTGGGTGAGGAGGGGATGCCTTGGTTGACACCCCTCTTCAACATTGCGTGGAAGTCTGGGACGGTGCCTAAGGAGTGGCAGACCGGGGTGGTGGTTCCCCTCTTCAAAAAGGGGGACCAGAGGGTGTGTGCCAATTACAGGGGTATCACACTTCTCAGCCCCCCTGGTAAAGTCTACTCCAAGGTGCTGGAAAGGAGGGTTCGGCCGATAGTCGAACCTCGGATTGAAGAGGAACAATGTGGATTCCGTCCTGGCCGTGGAACAACGGATCAGATCTTTACTCTCGCAAGGTTCTTGGAGGGGGCCTGGGAGTATGCCCAACCAGTCTACATGTGTTTTGTGGATCTGGAGAAGGCGTATGACCGGGTCCCCCGGGAGAAATTGTGGGAGGTGCTGCGGGAGTATGGGGTGAGGGGGTCCCTTCTCAGGCCCATCCGATCTCTGTATGACCAAAGCGAGAGCTGTGTCCGGGTTCTCGGCAGTAAGTTGGACTCGTTCCAGGTGAGGGTTGGCTTCCGCCAGGGCTGCGCTTTGTCACCAATCCTGTTTGTAATATTTATGGACAGGATATCGAGGCGTAGTCTGGGCGGGGAGGGGTTGCAGTTCGGCGGGCTCGGGATCTAATCGCTGCTTTTTGCAGATGATGTGGTCCTGATGGCATCATTGGTCTGTGACCTTCAGCACTCACTGGATCGGTTCGCAGCCGAGTGTGAAGCGGCTTGGATGAGGATCAGCACCTCTAAATCTGAGGCCATGGTTCTCAGCAGGAAACCGATGGAGTGCTTTCTTCAGGTGGGGAGTGAGTCCTTACCCCAAGTGAAGGAGTTTAAGTACCTTGGGGTCTTGTTCGTGAGTGAGGGGACCATGGAGCGTGAGATTGGTCGGAGAATCGGAGCAGCCGGTGCGGTATTACATTCTGTGTATCGCACCGTTGTGACGAAAAGAGAGCTGAGACAGAAGGCAAAGCTTTCGATCTACCGGGCAATTTTCGTTCCTACCCTCACCTATGGTCATGAAGGCTGGGTCATGACCGAAAGAACGAGATCCAGGGTACAAGCGGCCAAAATGGGTTTCCTCAGGAGGGTGGCTGGCGTCTCCCTTAGAGATAGGGTGAGAAGCACAGTCATCCGAGAGGAGCTCGGAGTAGAGCCGCTGCTCCTTCGAGTCGAAAGGAGCCAGTTGAGGTGGTTCGGGCATCTGGTAAGGATGCCTCCTGGGCGCCTCCCTAGGGAGGTGTTCCAGGCACGTCCAGCTGGGAGGAGGCCTCGGGGAAGACCCAGGACTAGGTGGAGAGATTATATCTCCAACCTGGCCTGGGAACGCGTTGGGATCCCCCAGTCGGAGCTGGTTGATATGGCTCGGGAAAGGGAAGTTTGGGGTCCCTTACTGGAGCTGCTGCCCCCGCAACCCAACTCCGGATAAGCGGATGAAGACGAATGGATGGATGGAATTTCTGGATGTACCTCCACATCATTAACACTATGCAGTTTAAATATGCAGTCTCTCACTTTCTCTTTCTCTGCTCTCATGTGATGCACACTGAAACACTCATTAGACCACCCCCCCAAATCCGCTTTGATCCAATTAACTCACTGTCAAATGTGAACCACTTTGGTAATTGGTGGAGTTGTAGTGATAACGCTGCAAGTGTGTCACCTTCCAGAACTGGGACACTTTAAACTACAGGGGCTAATGGGAACACTCCCTCTCAGCATGAGACACACACTCGCTCACATCAAAAACTGGTTAAAATAATTTGTTTACAGGCCAAATTATGTATCATTAGTTCATCAGCAGAGTTGTCTTGTGGTCACTCATTTAGGTTGTTTGTCTTTCTGTGTGTATGTGTATGTGTGTGTGTGTGTGTGTTTGTGTATTCTAATGTTGTGGGGACATGCATCGGTTACACACTCACATTGTGGGGACTCCTACTCTTTCGGGACTAAATGCAAGTCCCCATAACGTACATTGTCACATGTTGCATGCACACATAATCAGGGTGCATTTGGACCCGCGGACATGCACGCAGGCGCGCGCGCGCACACACACACACACACACACACACACACACACACACACACACCTCACTGGTCCTCATTCTGTTCCCTTAACAGTGCAAAATAATTTAACAATAAGGATTAGGACTCATGCATTGTCCCCATCAATCAATCAGATTGTTTCATAACTATTGTTCATTATTTTAGTTAATTTGATTGAACTTTAAGGTGTTTTATTTATTTTTGATGCTACATAATTTCATCAATGTAATTTCCCCAAACATAAGGCAGGACACCTGTGGAGTTCAGCCTGGGATCAGAACGCTGGGCTAATACTGCTCTCTGCTGGATTGCCTTTGTATCACAAGATGTCCGTCCGGGCTAGTACATTAAATGTGCTGCAATAAATGCTATTTATGATTTATATTACATTTCTTTCTCTGGTGGGTCTCACTTGTATGACGATTGTTATGTGCATAGTTGTATGGGCTCTTTTATGGGCTACTTTTAACCCATCTCACAATTTCATGAACACATATACTGTAGGAGGTTTTCAGTAAGTGAAAACATTTAAATTCACTGGTACACTTGGGAGGTAGTTTAGTACAGTGGTTTCCAGCCTCACTGTTGGGACCACTACAAGGGGAGAAAAGCAACAAAAACATTTCAGCTAGACAAAGGTTTTCATGTGTTCCACCAGTCTTTTTTTCTTATAACTTACTGGCTAATTTACTTCTTTAGGGCTCTGATTTTTTTTTAAAGTAAACACAACAACAGAATCCCTTTGGTTGAACTGGTCACAAGTGATGGAAATATCAAAATATCAACATATCAAAATGGGGATAACGGTGATGAGGTCACACTGGTTATGTGTACAGTGTTGTAGTAGTAGATTGTAACTAATTCTTAAGAATGGCTGAAACAAACACACACACACACACACACACATACATATATATAAAATGGCCCTTCCATCTGCTGAAGTCATGCCTTTTGTCTAAAATAGAGATATAAAGATATGTGGCACTAGTGGGCATTAGAGGTGATGATATTTCGCAATATCCAGACTCCCTCTGAAGGGCTAGAAATTCATAAAGGTTATATGAAGTCTATAAAACATTTAAGAGAAAAACATTTATTTAGTTTAGTTTAGTTTAGTGACTGAATCAAGAAAGATTACTCTTGCTCCCAGAGTAATATAACCAAACAAACCACTGTCAGTCCCACACATTAAAGACAAGCCCATTCTATTATACCTAGCTTATGGTCTCTGCAGGGCAAGGTAAATATAAATAACACTACCCTGACTTTGTCTCACATGTCTCTCAGCAGTAGATCATGTGCTTTGCTAAGGCTGACCAACAGTGTAAGCTTTGTTGCCAAAATATACTCTAGGCTCCTTATTAGAACTAAACATGATCAAGATGTGTTATACAACCACAGGAAAGGTGCTTGATACCATAGTTGAAAACAAAAGTCAACACTGTAGTATAGTGTTGTGTTTTGTGCTCCATAGTTCTAAAGCAGAGTGAATAAGGCCTTGTTCAGACTACGAGCCCAAATCCTTTTTTGGTATATCCAGATGGTATCCAGATTGATTTTAGGAAGTTTGGACAGCAAACATTCTTTTGCAAATCTGATCCAAGCCACATTTGGAAGTAGTTTGAAATGTAATTCCATCGGATTTCTAGAGATGCATCTCAGCTCGGGCGCTCTGGCCGCAGGCCAGGAAGACTGTAATGCATTTTTTTTGTCCGTGAAACACAATAATTGACTTTCCTCACATGTAGAAAGCATGTGAACATATCTCAGATGTTTATAATTAGCGTGTCAGAACACCATGTTCAATTTAAAGGGATTATAATTAAATACACCAATTGTCAGACATTGACAAAGAGGATCAGGTTTGGACGACATCAACAGATATAAACTTCCACACTGATGAAATATTAGTTGTAATTTATTTAGGAAAGCTACATCCTCAGTCGTCATTATAGCACAACAGATTCCTCTAATAAGCAAGTAAAGATCTAGGAACCCATATGATTAGTTAAACTTAGCCCCTTATAGAAAATGTTTTGTTCAAGTGCTTGGAAAGAACTGCATGAATCACCACTTCCTATTCGTTAGCTCATTGTCCAGAACTATTACTAATGAACTATAGTTTTTGATAGAGAAAACCAACATTTTAGAAGGTCTTGTTGGAAAACTGTAAACACCAACTTATTCTGTTTAAAAACAATAAACATTGACTCATCTGCTGGTTGATATATGTGTTGCACTCTTGCAATGTCCCAATCACTAAACGGTAATGCTGTCTTACTGACACATGTAAACACATGGATGGACCCAGATAAATATAAAATATGTTTCTACATGTTGCTATGCCACTGCTGTTAGAACCCTTGCTCATCTGCATTTCAACCCTGCAAACTTGTAATGTTGCAAGACTTGTAAGACTTGTAAGACTTGTAATTGGATGAAATACATAATTAAATACAAATCTGAAACATAAAATTGTTTAGGTGGAACAATCCTCCTCTAGAGAATACATGAAACTATGATCTCTCTTTTCTAAATTAAATGCAAAAGTTTGAAATAACTGTTAGAACAGCAGATCACTGGTTAAATTTGGTTGAAAAGTAAAAATGTTTATGAGACATTTAACACAAATGCCAGCCAATCACATCCATTTCAATACTCAGGTGGAGTGCCAGGTAACTCGGCAAAAAGTGGGTGGGGAGTTTTTACTAATAACTTAATTAACTTAACCTATCAAGTCTGCTTGGATGTTTTCTTTGGTTTCTATAATCTTATATGCAAATGATACTCATAGTGTGTGTTTTCTGAACCACGTCATATAAGAGGCACCTGAACCCTCAGAGTGCAGTGTTTACTGTTTCCAGGCTGCACCTGCTCATGGCTGCACCAAATACTCAGGCTACCAGCAACTACAGCTTGGTAAGTCGTATACTAACACATACTATGATGATGTTGTGCTGAACCAAAAATGTCTTCCTATTCAATCTGTTATTTAAAATTGTCACAATTCCAAGTCATAGAACACTGTTTCTATTATCAATCACGTTTGTTTCCTTTCCCTCTTACTTCCTTCCTTTCTCCTCTCTATTCCTCTACCCTCTCTTCTCTATGTTGTCCTCTTCTATTCTGTCCTCCCATCCCCTCTTCTCTCCAGGTGCAACCTTGTCCAAAAATCACTGAAGTGCTCGAGAGGTACTACCTGTCACCATCGTATGGCATCGAGTTCTGCATTGGTTTTCCTGGCAACTTTGTGGTTGTACTTGGTTACATATTTTGTTTGCAGCAGTGGCAGAGCTGCAACATTTACCTCTTCAGCCTGGCAGTCTCAGACCTAATTTTCCTCTGCACACTGCCACGTCTTGCGTACCTCTATGCAAACAACCAATCAGAGACCAGTCCCTTTGCTTGCATTATCAACCGCTATGTACTGCATGTAAATCTTTACTCTTCCATCCTGTTTATGGTTTTGCTAAGCATGGACCGCTTCCTGCTCATAAGATATCCAACACGGAACCACTTCCTGCTGAGTCCACGATCAGCCTTAATCGTAACAGGGGTGAGCTGGCTAGCTGTCAATGTGGAAGTTGCTCCAATGATATCACTGATGATTGATGACCTCCAGAGTGGAAACTGGAGTCGATGCAAGGACTTTGCCAGCTTGCAAGGAAATGTCAATACATTGGGCTACAGCCTGGGACTAACCCTGATTGGTTATGTTCTCCCTGTGCTTGGACTTTGTGGTTTCTCCTACCAAATTGCCCATCTGCTCCGTGTCCAGGAAAGGGCTGTCCAGAACAGGACAACCTCATACAAGCGGCCTTTGAGGGTTGTTGTAATGGCTGCCGTAATTTTTCTGGTTCTCTACACTCCATACCATGTGCTGAGAAATCTCAGAATAGCATCTAATGAGGCCTGGGCAGGGCTGTGTACAAAGATGTACATACAGGGCCTGTACATCCTGACCCGACCGTGGGCCTTCTTACACAGTGTCATCAACCCTGTCTTCTACTTCCTCATGGGTGACAAGTTCAGAGAGCTCCTATTTGCCAAGCTCAGAAAGCTGGGCAGAAAGACAGAGCAAAGAGGGCCAGACTGAATACTTTACTTTATTCCACATATATTGCATTGCATCCAAAAAAATATCACACTATTAAAGTAATGTTCATATGGGAATAACTTGCACTGTACTGTGATGTTGTTCCAACTTTCTGCTTCATATGCAAAATAATGCTGACATTTCCACCCAGTAAAAGCCTTTTTTATTACTAACGTTAAAGGCCATGATAATGAAGCTGTAGCTCTGGTTTCACTCGAGACAACAGAATGGTGTTGTGTGAGACTCATGAAGTGTTCTAATATGTGCGCATGGGCATAGTAGCATAAGATAAAATGCAATCCCCATTTTTACTAAATGTATTGGTAACATGATTGTGTCTTTTGTGTTTGTAACTAACAAAATTGAGTTACTTTCCCATGTAGTCTATTCTCCCTAAGCCTGATATTTGATAGAAGACATGTCTGGATATCCATATAGTGGAACTGATGCAAAATTAGCTTTAATGTTAGTAAGAATGTTATTAAAAAATGTATAAACTTAATTAAAGGTATCTAAACAATTATAATCAGTTAAAACCCAGAGCCTATTTTTATATTAATGCACTGTTTAAGAACGAGTATGTATGTGCAGAATGGTTGCTGTTTGTATTTGTATCTGTATTGGTTAAAAAAGCATAATTATTTGTAGTCAGATGAAACTGGAGGTGGATGTTATCATGTGTACTACTATTTATGGGATGTTTGTACATTACAGTCTCCATTGTATTGTATTACTTTAAAATGAAATAATATATAACAAAATTTAACTAATTATTATTGGCTGCTACTTTGGGAGGTTCATTATTTGTTAGAAAATAAATATATAAGGAGATGCATTGAAGAATTTCTTATATAGTCATTGTCTTTTAAATAAAGGTGTGAGCGGTGTGTTTTGTGTGTGTGTGTGTGTGTGTGTGTGTGTGTGTGGGGGGGGGGGGTGACAAAAAGTAAAATTTGAATGCAGAAGCCACCTCTTACTATTTGGATTCCTGGGCTTTTCATCAGCACCATACATCAGTCATACTTTAGATTGACTTCAAATACAAACTGTTGAATTTCAATTCCATCACAGTACAAGCAATACCAAAAAGTAAAAATAAGGATTGTCCTAATGGTGCATTTTGCATACGCTATAACAGCAACCTGCAGTTAGAAGACATTTATCACAACACCCCATTATTGTCACTCCCCAATCCCTCCTGAGTGATGTTGTGTGTGTTTGCAGTGAGAGACAATATAAGAGCCTATACCAAATATCAATTACGTATATTTGTTGTCATTCACATAATCCATTCCATGTAGATGGCTGACTGAATATCTGTTACTTTTACACTTTTAATGAGTGCAGTTGCCTTGTCCCATGTGCAGAAAAACACCCCCAAAAACATGATGCTACCACCCCCATGCTTCACAGTAAGGATGGTGTTCTTGGGGTGGTACTCATCATTTTTCTTCCTCCAAGTTAGTGGAATTATGAGCAAAAAGTTCTATTTTGGTCTCATCTGACCACGACTTTCTCCCATGACTCCTCTGGATCATCCAAATGGTCATTGGCAAACTTAAGACGTGCCATGCATGATTTCAAACCATGACGTCTTAGTGTATTACCAACAGTAACCTTGGAAACGGTGGTCCCAGCTCTTTTCAGGTCATTGACCAGCTCCTCCCGTGTAGTTCTGGGCTGATTTCTCACCTTTCTTAGAATCATTGAGACCCCACAAGGTGAGATCTTGCATGGAGCCCCAGTCCGAGGGAGACTGACAGTCATGTTTAGCTTCTTCCATTTTCTAATGATTGCTCCAACAGTAGACTTTTTTTCACCAAGCTGCTTGGACATGTCCCCGCAGCCCTTTCCAGCCTTGTGCTCACAATTTTGTCTCTAGTGTCTTTGGACAGCTCTTTGGTCTTGGCCATGTTAGTAGTTGGACTCTTACTGATTGTATGAGGTGGACAGGTGTCTTTATGCAGCTAACGACCTCAAACAGGTGCATCTAAATTAGGATAATAAATTAAGTGGAGGTGGACATTTTGAAGGCAGACTAACAGGTCTTTGAGGGTCAGAATTGTAGCTGATAGACAGGTGTTCAAATACTTATTTGCAGCTGTATCATACAAAAAAATAGTAAAAAAATCATACATTGTGATTTCAGTATTTCTTTTTTTTTAGATTATGTCTCTCACAGTGGACATGCACCTACGAAGACAATTTCAGACCCCGCCATGATTTCTAAGTGGGAGAACTTGCAAAATAGCAGGGCGTTCAAATACTTATTTTCCTCACTGTAGTTCATCACAAGTTCTGACTATGTATTTTCTGCCTCATTCAGGTTCTCCTTTTTTCTGACTTAATTTCCTTTTAACAGTGCATAATAATGTAACCATTAGGACATGCTCTCATGCATTGTCCCCCCATTAATCCATCAGATTTTATCTTAACTTTCATTCATTATTTTAGTTCATTGGATCTAACTTTCAGGTGTTATATTTATTTTTTGCTGTTGCTACATCATTTCATCAATGTAATTTCCCACAAACATATGACAGGACACTTGTAGAGTTTAAAAGGGAGAGCTTTGGGCTAATACTGCTCTCTGCTGGATTACATTTGTATCACAAGATGTCTGTCAGGGCTAGTACATTAAATGTGCTGCAATAAAGGCTATTTATGATTTATATACAATTCTCATCAATTTCCTTCTCTGGTGGGTCTCACTTGTATGAGGATTGTAATTTACATAGGTGTATGGGCTCTTTTATGGGCTACTTTTATACTTGTCTCACAAATCCATGCTACTACAAGTAGTCGCAAGTGCAGGTCTGAGTGCTTGAGACATTAGTACGCAACAAAAACATTTCTGCTACCTACACAAAGGTTTTCAGGCATTCCTCTAATCTTTTTTGTCTTTTCTTCTAACTCACTTGCCTTTTTTCTTCTTCAACAACAAAATCCCTCTGGTCACAAATGGTAGACATATGAAACTGGGGATGATTATGATGAGGTCACACTGGTTAAACTTAGAGTAATGTTGTAGTTGCAGCTTGTAACCCTAATTCTTAAGAAAGGCTCAAACCAACACAAACACACAAACACATAATGGCTTCTCCACCCAATACTCCAGCCCAGGGGCGGATTTAGTCATTTTGAGGCCTAAGGCAAACACAGGCATGGGGCCCTCCACAACCCGTGTTCTCCCCCTTTTCAGTCCTTATTTATCTGAGAAATACGTGCTCTCGGTCTGACAGCTGATTGGCCAGAGTGCTGGATCATCTTCAATCATAACACATTGATTAGGGTGACTGCTACTCACGGGGTCTAGCTGCGAGTATTATGTGTGTCACTATCTTCGTCATTGCCATAGTTATCATCATGGACAGTGAAAGCAGCAGTTCCGTAACCATCTCCATTCGAAGGATCCTGTAAGGTTGTCTTGTAGATCCCGCATCGCTATAGCAACTTGGGCTGACACTACTCTTCATCAGTGTTAGCATCGCTAGAGCAACCGTCTGAGACGCAAGTGGCGCAGTTGCGTTTCACCGACTGCAAGAGCCAGGCGGACCCAGAGCATGCTGGGAAACGCCGGCTTCTCAGCTGATTTAACACCTGATTGGTTTATGATGACGTTTTATATAAACTTTTTATTGTTTTTGAATCGGAGGGATTTTAATTGCTATTTGTCTGATTTAAAGACTTATTCTGTACAGAACACATGTTGTGAGGCTGACAGTGACGTTTAGAAGTCAGAGAGACTAAATCTGTTCAGATCACAGATCATCTCCAGTCTGTTGTTAATTAAAATCAGCAACAGATTGCATGTAGAACATTCTGAGAGCTACTCTGTCATAATTAAAACAACTGGAGACTGTGTACCTGCTGATATGTGGGTCTGATTATATTTTATTAAATCGGAATCACACCACAGTGTTTTTGTCACATCCTGTCGAGCCTGAAGGCGGCTGGTCGGCTGGAGACTGTTCGACTTTACCGCAGCTTTTTTGTCCCCGCCCCAGGCTGCTGCCGCCTGCTCTCGTCTACTTTACAGGCGAGGCGCAGTTCATCTCGAACGAGCCTATTGCTAGCGCAACCTGGGCTGACGCTGCCGGTGGGTAGCTCTTCATCAGTGTTAGCTTTGCTAGCGCAAGCACCGGCTTCTTGCTGCTCTTTAGTAACGTTATTGTTAGTGTTGTCAGTAGCCATCGTGAAAAAGGTTGTTACCTTTGGAAGTTTTGCTAAAAACGTTCTGCTTTCTTCCCGCTTCTTCCTTTTTTCAGAACCACTTCGGTAGCTTCGCTTCATTTTTCAACCGTCTGTAGCCTCCAGCTTAGCGCATGCTGAGCTGTTTGTTTACAAACACACACGCAAATACGCAGTAGGATAATGGAATAGTCCAATGTAGTGGGGACTGGGGGGAGTTTCTCATCATGAATTAAACAATCGGATAGCACTTTAGCGTATCAAAGTGGAAGTGGAAGTGGTTCTGAAAAAAGGAAGAAGCGGGAAGAAAGCAGAACGTTTAGAGCTATAATTAATTGGTGAAAAGTAAGACAACAAATCGTAGAAATAAGTATATGAGGTGTTTTAGGGGGCCCTTGGTAGCCTGGGGCCCAAGGCAATTGCCTACCTTTGCCTAATGGTAAGTCCGCCTCTGCTCCAGCCTCAGTACCGGAGGCTGCATTTCCAGGACCCCAGCTTTATTTTACTACAGCAGCGTCCCAGAGGCTGCGTTTCCAGGACTGCATTTCTAGGAGCCTAGTTTTTCAATACACTACTTACCAAATTGGATGACCACAACGTTTAAAAAGGTTCATTACACCCAAAAGCTACATTATGTCCAAATATTAAGTTTAAAAAGGTTTTTACACCCAGATACTACTTGTCTTGCAATTGTCTGAACTTGGTTGCTAGGAGTTGCATGTTGGGCAACTTGTGTAGCCTAATTCAATTCAATTCAATTCAATTTTATTTATAGTATCAATTCATAACAAGCATTATCTCAAGACACTTTACAGATAGAGCAGGTCTAGACCACACTCCAGAATTTACAAGGACCCAACAGTTCTAGTAGTTTCCTCCAGAGCAAGCAACAGTGCAACAGTGGCGAGGAAAAACTTCCTTTTAGGCAGAAACCTCGGTCAGACCCAGGCTCTTGGTAGGCGGTGTCTGACGACCGGTTGGGGTTACAATGAAGAGTGTCAATAACAGTCACAAAAAAATAGTAGTATGTAGTAGTTCTTTGTAGTAGTTCATGGCATAGCAGGGCACTGTGCGGCGTTACAAGGCACAGCAGGACGTAGCAGGGCACAGCAGGGCATAGCAGGATGTAGCAGGGCATTGCAGGACGTGTAGCGGGACCATGGCGACAGCTGCAACCATGATTTTGGGGCCTCCCTGATCCAAGGAAACACGCTGGGGGAAAAAGAACATAAGGACTCCGGGGAATGACTCCCCAGAGCTAGGTTAGTAACAAGCATTTCTAGGACATGGATGCACATAAATGGAAAGATAGAAAGATAGAGGAGAGAAGAACTCGGTGTGTCAAAGGAAGTCCCCCGGCAGTCTAAAACTATAGCAGCATAACTAAGAGAGACAGGTTAAAGAGAGGAGCCTGGCCAGGCTAGAACTCTCCCCAACCAGATTCCCTCCCTCTGTCTAGAGGAGATGGGAAGGGAGAGAGAGAGAGAGATCCATCCCTCTGTCTAGAGGAGGTGGATGAGAGAGAGAGAGATAGAGAGAGAGAGAGAGAGATCCATCCCTCTGTCTAGAGGAGGTGGATGAGAGAGAGAGATCCATCCCCCTGTCCAGAGGAGGTGGACAAGTGAGAGAGAGAGAGATCCATCCTTCTGTCCAGAGGAGGTGGATGAGAGAGAGAGAGAGAGATCCATCCCTCTGTCTAGAGGAGGTGGATGAGAGAGAGAAAGAGATCCATCCCTCTGTCTAGGAGGTGGATGAGAGAGAGAGAGAGATCCATCCCTCTGTCTAGAGGAGGTGGATGAGAGAGATAGACAGAGAGAGATATCCATCCCTCTGTCCAGAGGAGGTGGATGAGAGAGAGAGTGATCCATCCCTCTGTCTAGAGGAGGTGGATGAGAGAGAGAGAGAGAGAGAGAGAGAGAGAGAGAGAGATCATCCCCCTGTCTACATCCATCCCTCTGTCTAGAGGAGGTGGATGAGAGAGAGAGATCCAACCCCCTTGTCAGGTTCAGGACACTTTATCTTACTAAATAACCATGGTCAAGCAAAGAAACGAGATGCAGACGGCAAAATGTGCAGTTTAAAGCTTTTGCAAAAGGGAGAGATCCGTGAGGGCAACCTTCCTGCCAGCATTGCTTCCACGGAACTCTGGCAACTAGAAACTAAAAGCAAAGTCTCTTTATTGAAACACACACACACAAAGATTTACAGTTGTTGAGTCTAAAAGCATCTGGTGTTTGGTTTATGCCTACACAGAAAAAGGAGGGCAGGGAGCAGGTCGCCGGGGCAACCTGCCCTCTGCCTGACCTCGAAACTAAGACACACTATCTAAAGGATTTACAACAGAGTGAGACTTTATGGCGGTGCTAACAGCTTTAAGGAAAACATAGTTGGTTAAATGTGCATATAAGATTATAAAATATAAAAGCATGTATGAATATACGTCAAGCAAGATATGAATATATGATAAGCATGAAAGTTATGATTATGATATGAATATGAATGTATGAATTTAAGCATGCAAGGTATAATATTCTAAGACACTACTACAGAGAATTGTCTAATAAGGGACTTATAAAAACGAATTTCTCTGTCATTTCCCTCCTGTTGTACATTTAACAAACATCAGCAACCATCACTCCGGGTTGCGGTTTTCAATAATTACGTTATTACATGCACTCACAGGATAGGATACTTGTTTACTTTCATTAGGGAGAAGGCAAAAAACCCTTTCCATCTGTTAGAAAGGAAAAATTCCTTCTCGACCCTCCCTTAGGAGCGATCACCCTTTAGGCCAAAATGAAATGAGTTCAAAGGTTTATGTGTGGTTTAATACATCATCGTGTGGGCTTGGGACACATTCATCATTCTGAGTAGATTTAGTAGAGAGCTGATGAAACTGGACATGTGCATAGTTGGTCAATGCTTGAGACATAGTACGTTGTATCAGAGTATGAACACAAGGCATCACACATCCTAGCACTATGAAAATTATTACAAGTACTGCTACAAGGGGAGTAACAATTCTAAGCAATAATCCATACCAAGGTCCTGAAGTTAACCAGGAGAGGAAATCTCCGCTAACTACATTATCTGCCTCAGCAGCATCTCTAAGAGCAGTCAAATTAAGAATGGCTTTCTGAATGACACCTGCATCTTTGTCATTATCTGGGATAAAAGTGCAACACGTAGTACCAATAAGCGCACACACACCACCTTGGGATGCCGTCAACTGGTCTAACACCAGCCTATTTTGTAGGGCGATCAATCTTATAGCGGTCAATTCTTCGCATATTTTTGACAGGGCTGTTACGGTAGAATTCATGAACAGCCCTACTCGGTAACTGATTGTTTCCATTCTCAGCTCAACTTTACCCACCCCTACCCACGGGGAAAAGTGCATGCAAAACTTTTTGGCCATCTGACCACAGCTTGTGGTCTTTGGGGACATCCGATCCCCACACGCTGTCATGGCGTTCAAAAGCACTACGTTTCGCACGTGGTTGGGGGCGGAGCGTTACCATGTACGAGTGATCTGCCGGTTCTACTAGAGCGCAACGACCCTCCCAACCCACCGGTAAATCTAGGAACATGTAGGAGCCACACAGCCAATTGACTCCTAGCTGGCCATATGTTCCCCATGCATCAGGGGCCTGGAAATAGGGTACACAAGTCGTATTACCTACAGACTTGGTGAAGTCCAATTTGCATACAGTCAATGGCGGGGCCCTTTGCCAATTCAGGGTCTCGTTCAACAGAGTGGGTGTTAGGGCGGAGGGTAGCGCGTGTAGGAAGATGGTGCTGGCGTCGACGGGTTTCAGGACAACATACGGGTTGTGGGCGGAAATTGGCATACGTGTGCATACATAACAGTTTTTGTGGTTCTCAGATTTGGTTACATATTTAGCATAGCGATACCAAAGGTTCAAATCATAGGACGAATTGTAGACCACGTCATAGTCTTTCAGGCTTCGTCGATGAGCATACGGTTTCCATGTGAAACCTGTTGTTGTGGTCCCTTAGTCGCTGTCAGCGACACGCAGAGGACCAGTAGGACAGAACAAACCCATCCCTTTAGTTCACCCATAGCTGGAGTATAGAGTCACAGTTGGTTTCTTCTTTCTTCAGCAGACAAAGGTTTTGATACCGTCCGCCCTCCAGCCTATTCGGGGTGTGGGAATGGAATGATCTTTTTACAGTGACTTTGGTGAACCCACGTGGATCGTTCAGCAATCTTTACAGCTGTGGCCGTGGCGATGAGCACGGTGTACGGCCCCTCCCACTTTGGTGATGACCAGCACTTCCTCTTTATCACTTTCATCAGCACTTGGTCACCTGGCTGGAGTCTCCCCACCTGGGGAGACAGAGGGGGAGAGATAGGCAGATTACATGCACTTTGAACAGTCCTATCTCTAAACACTTTGCACATCCACTCTGCTAAGAGGGCTCCTGGATCATCACTTTTCTCTGCCCAGGGGACCCCTTTGTATGCTGTCCCAGTGCTTGTCCCTGTCCCGGTCACCGTCTCTGTCCCTGTCTCCGTTCCTGTTCCCGTTTTTCTCCCTTTCCCAGTGTCTGCCCCATCCAAATTACCCTCCAAACCCAATCCGCCGGTAGTCCCGTCCCGTCTCAGTCTGTTCCCTCTACGTCCATGCCGGCCCGATCCGTCCCTGTGCCTGTCCAGTCCAAGGCTCTCCGTGGGCTTTCTCGCGTCCCTCGTGCGCCCCTCCGTGGGCTTTCTCGCGTCCCTCGTGCGCCCCTCCGTGGGCTTTCTCGCGTTCCTCGTGCGCCCCTCCGTGGGCTTTCTCGCGTTCCCCCTCGTGCGCCCCTCCGTGGGCTTTTTTGCGCCCTTCATGCGCCCCCCCCGGAGGGTTTTCCGTGCGCCCTCTAATGGGCTCCCGCCCACTAACGGGCTTCCTTGTGCGCCTTCTACTAGGCTTCTTAGTGCGCCCTCCCAGTGTCCTTTCCTTTGTTCCTCTTCGGTCCCTGTGTTCGTGAGTCACCCGTTTCTCTGCGTCTCTGTACCTCTCTCCCTTTTTCTGGTTGTTTGTCGTTTTGTCTCTTAGGTCTGTCCCTCTCCTTAGTCTGGTCTTCGCTCCTTCCGTCCTCCTTCTGGTTGCCTTGTCTCGTTGTTCTTTGCTTCGGTCTCTTTCGGTCCCTGTGCCTGTCTGTCTCCCTCTCTTTGGTCTAGTGATGCCTCCCTCTCTGTCTGTCCAGTTTCTCGGTCTTCCCTTTTTCTGCTTGTTTGTGTGGGTGACTCTCCCTGCTCCTCTCTGTTTTCCTCCAGTCCATCTCAGTCTCTCTGGGTTTTTTCGCCCTTCTCTCCGTGCAGCGCTTTTTCGGCCCTTGGTCGCTTCTCTGCTCCCTTTCTCGGTTCCTCTCCTCCTACTCCTCTCTTGTCTCCGTCCTCGCCCTGTCCCGATCACTTGTCTCTATCGCTCTCTCTCGTGCTTTCTGTGTCCATCTGTCTTGTCCTCTGTGTCTCTCTCTATTTCCATTGTCTGTCTCCCTCTGTCGGTCTTGCTCTCTGTCTTTCTCCCTCTCTGTGTTCCTTTTGCTCTCTTTCTGTCTGCCTGGCTCCCTGTGTTCCTCTTCTGTCCCTGTGTCTGGGCCTCTTCCTCTCGATCACTGTGTCTCTGTCTTGCTCCCTCTTTGCCTATCTGGCTCTCTGTGTTTTGTCAGTCCTTTGTCTCTCCTTAGCTCCCTCTCTCTGGGCCTCTCTCGCTCGGTCTCTGCCTCCCCCTGTGTTTGTCTGCCCCGCTCTCTCTCCCTGTGTCCCTACCCTATACCCCTCCTCGGTTGCCTCTCCTCTGTTTCCTCGTGCCCCTTCCTCATCTCGCCTCCCTTTTCCTCTTGTTACATTATGCATTATCTCTTTTCATCCAGATACCCCTCCTTTTTCGTCTCGTCTTTTCTTGTCGTTCCGTCTCCTTGTCTTCTCGTTTCCCTGTCCCCTCGCCTTTTGTCTTGTCTCTTTGCCTCTTTGTCTCACCTCTCCTCCTTTGTCTCGTCGCCTGTTGTCTCGTCTCCTCTCCTCTTCTCCGCCTTGTCTCCCCTTTTTCGCTCCCTCCTTCTCAGTCCCTCTCTCGCTCCCTCGTTCCTTCCTCTTCAGTCTCTCTCTTGTCGCCCCTTCGTTCCCTCGTCTCCTGTCTCCTCCTTCCTAGTCCCTCTTGCGCTCCCTCCTTTCCGGCCCCTCTCTTGGTTCCTCCCTTGTTCCCATCCTCGTTCCTTTTCCTGTCTCTCCCTTGGTCTCCTGCTCTGGTTCCCTTTGTTTATGCCCCTGTTTGCCTCTGCTCTTGGCGCCCTTTGGTCCCCGGGTTTCCCTGTCCCTCGGTCCCCCCTTTCCCAGTGTCTTCCGCCCTCTCTGGGTTGTTTTCTGTTCTCTTATGTGTTTTTTTTGGTTTTTGACATCTGGAATCTGTCTTTGGGGGGGGTTCTGTTATGGTTTGGGGTTTTGGTTGGGTTCTTTTCCCCCTTTTTCTTTGGCCTCTTTTCCCCCTTTTTCTTTGGCCTCTTTGTGTTTTTGTCCTTGTTTCTCCCTGGTCTTATGTTGCTGGTCCTGTCTTGTGTTCCCCGGTGTCTGTTTGTTCTCCTTCCTGTTTTATTTTGGTAGTTTAGCTTCCTGTCTTGTCTTGTCTTGTCTGGCTTCGCTTTGTTTGTCTGATTGTCCTGCCCCGCCCTAATGTGATTCACCTGACGTCTCACCTGTTCCCCATTACCTCATTACCTCATGTATTTAACCCCAGTGTTTCCTCTGCCTCTTGTTGGTTCATTCCAGTTCTGTCTGCCCGTCGACCCGTTGTCAGCTCCCCGTTCCGGTATTCCCTGTATGTGTTTTTCTGTGTATTGCCTCGCCTTTTCCTTGCCCTTTTTCCCTTGGTCTCCCGTGAACTTTGGCGTTTATGTTTTCCTTGGATTTTGGCCTTGTTTTTGCCCCTTTTGGTTTTTGACCTGGATTTTGCATTTTGTGCCGTTTTGCCATTGCTTTGAACTGTACCTGCTCCTGCCTGTCTCCTCATCTCTGCGCTTGGGTCCTTACTCCCCCCGTCCTGTAACACCCTTCCCACAAAGGTAAAATAAATGGCCTGCCATGAACCACTTCAAAAGGTGTCAGTCCTGCCGTGTTTGGTGTAATTCTCATGTACACCTCTAATAGGGGAAGACACTCTGGCCATGGCTTTCCTGTCTGATCCATAATTTTCTTTAGCCTATTTTTTACTGTGCCATTAGTCCTCTCGACCAATCCGGCACTTTGGGGGTGGTAGGAACAGTGTCTCTTCAGTTCTATGCCTAGGTGTTGTCCTAGCAATGTTACTGTTACTGTCTCATTTACAAAATGTGGGCCATTATCACTCCCAAATTATTCTTGGGATGCCATACTGGGGTATTACCGTTTTAGTGAGTGTTTTGGCTACAGTAATGGCATCTGCTTTTTGTGAGGGTGCTATTATTACCCATTTTGAGAAGGAATCTACCAGGACTAAACAGTACTTGTAAGTACCACTTCGGTTTAGCTCTATGAAATCCATGTGCAGGATCTCGAACGGATGTGACCCTTGTGGGCATTTCCCTCTCTTTGGTCTTACATTTCCCTGCGGATTATGTTTGCAACAGATAATGCATCCTCTACAAAAATTATTTAAGTAAGAATTTAATCCCTTGAAGGAAGAATTTAATCCCTTGAAGGTGTGAAACACCTTCTGTACCCTTCCCCGCTGTTGGGACATGGCTCTGTGCCATGGCCCACTACCATACTACTACAGCCACCATATGATACAAATTTTTAGGCAAGCAGGGCTTGTCATCTTTCTGATATAGGCCATCAACAACAAGTGGTACCATCTGACATCCTTCTCGGTTTTGGGGGAGTTGTCTTGCATGTTTTTCAATACTTCTGTGGGGATCGGATTCTGCGGTTCCTCTCGAACCGCTAAGTGCTCTGATCTTATAGCTGCTCTCTTAGCTTTCTCATCTGCTTTTGCATTACCTAAACTGACTGGATCTTGTCGCTTAGTATGCGCTGCACACTTGCAAGTAGCTAATCTGTGTGGTAATTGAATAGCTTGAAGTAAGTTCACTAGCAAGTCTGCATGTTCAACTGTCTTTCTCTGACTCTCTGTGTGCTGCTCTGAGAGTGCGCGTTCCTGTTCCACAGAAGGAGAGGAGCAGAGAGGGGAGGGGCTCGGGGGCGCGCTTGGCTCTGGCTGACTAGGCTGGTATCTCTGTGTATTTCTGTGACTTTCTCTGTGTTTCTCTCTGACTTTATTCTTCTGAGGCCAAAAATCTTCCCATAAAATCCACAGTCTGTACAAATGTTGTGGACGACATTAGCTCTTCTTTTAGGTGAGCAAAAGCTTTTCTTTCCTCCTTATTGTTCCATCTTATTTTGTTAGTCAAGGCCATAGGCGTGTTAGATAAGGTCTTGTAGCTCCTGAGTTTTCAGTGTGTCTAACAATGTGTGGGGGCTCTGGACTGTACTGCTTGTTTCTGTTAAGCCAAATTCAGGAATTTGTCGCGAAGTAGAGACCTTGGTGAAACAAACAAAAAACAAAAATGACAAGAACTGAACTTCTACACTTCTTCAACTTCTAACTTCTAACTTCACAACGAACAGAGTCACAGAGTGACCCCACAGCTCTGTGCGCATAACACATGACTGCTCCATATCTCCCGTTTGCCCCAACAGAAACCAGACCATGTTTGGAAAACACTCCAATCTTAAACAACACACTTCATCCTTCTGTTTTCTTTTTTCCAGGCTTCTAGGAGCCAGAGCTGTCCCTGTGCACCCGCCTAGTGCGTCACAAATGACTGTAGCTGTCATTCAATCTTAGAAGTTAGAAATTTATCTCGCCTTCAGATTAGTTCAGGCATTAACCTACAATTTGGTTCAGGTTCTAACCTACAGTTTGGTTCAGGTTTCTAACCTACAGTTTGGTTCAGGTTTCTAACCTACAGTTTGGGCAAGCTGACCGTTGCAAATCTCTTGAGGCGCCAGCTTTTTGTTGCCTATTTGCTCACAGTGATAAATTGCAAAGCCATAACAATACTAGCTGTCTCTAGACGCCGGAGGCCCTATTCTAGGATCTATCTTTAGGAGGTTCATGTTTCAGAGGCACCTACAATGTAGATCCACTTGATAAATGAACAATTAACTAAAAGAAAATCTTGTCTATATGATTTTCCCATCACAGGCTTCAGTTACCTGTCTTATATCTTGAATCAAGCGCCAATGAACCTTATCAGCCTTTTTTACTGGGAAAATTGGTGTATCACATGGCTAGTCGGGACATTCTCTGATTAGTCCTGCTTCTAGTAACTCTCTAATTACAGGTGCAATGTCTCTCTCTGCCTCTGGTTTTAGTGGGCATTGTCTCACCCTGGGCTGCCAGTCTGGCCTTGTTTTTGTTTTTGGGTAGCTTTTATCAGGCCTACATCGGCAGGCCCTTTAGTCCATAAACATTAAAGGACCCCTGCTGGGTCCTGTACATCTCTCTCACTCAGACATATGGGTGTAAATCATTGGTCAGTTTTGCATAGGTTGGGTGTGGTAAGCACCTCCCACCCCTGTTGATATCTGTACGTTTCACTGGAGGGGCTGTATGCCAACCCTGGGTCATCAACTGGCCCTTAATCATCTGCTCTTTGAACTTTGAGTGCCACTTCTCCCAAATCTTTCCATCTCATATCATATGTTTTTGCTAGTGAAACGTGTGGCACTTGACTGGAAATTAAAAGAATTAAAAAATTTTAAAAAAATAAAAATAAACTTAGTCTTCCCAAAACAGTGGCAATTCATGTACTCTGGCTCATTCTTCTTGAGCAATTTCAAATATATATATATATATATATATATATATAAAATATATATAAAAAGGCGCAAACAGAGAACAAGGAGTCTCTCTTTTGGCTGCCTGCTCTCTCCACATTCCTGCAGCCCACAGCTCTCTCTGTATCCCCCGTCTCTTTTTCTCCTTAATAGCAACTCTCTCCTCCACCTGCAATCGCTCTAATAAACTAGTAACAGACGTCATTCTAAATTTACAATCAAAGCCGTATTTCTTTGTCCAATCTTTCACAAATTCTACACTTCCTAGGAAGGTTTTTTCCATGAATTTTACATCTTTAGCTAGGTACAGCGGTACTTTGGTTTTTACCCATCTGTCCTGCTCTATTTCTCAAATCACAAATCACACCAACTGCACCAACCTGTCGCTTTGTCCTAAGCAAAATCCCACAAAGAACCACAAGTTATCACAATAAACCGCTGTGCAGCAACACTCTTATTGTCTCACAACCAAACCAGCAAACAAATAAACAAATTGTTACAAACAATACACTAACCCGCTGCGAAAAGACACACAGCGCTTCTGACCATCAACCGCTGTGTAAACACACACGGAGCGTCAGGAAACAACACAAATCCGCTACCCACTATGAGTCAGCACACATAGCGTAACAGTAAAACACAACATAAAACACAAAACAGCAAAACAGCAAAACAGTGCACTGCAACAATACACAAACAAACACTGACCCGCTGTGACAAGACATACACAGCGCTTCCGACTGACCACCGCTGTGACAAACACACACACGGCGTGTCGGGAAACAAAAAGCCGGTGATCACCCTTGCCGAACTCCCGAACCCAATCAGGATGGCATTCTAGACACCCGGTCTCCCCGCACGGGGAAACGTGTCGCTCGGACGTCCCGGAACTTATCAGAACCAACTGATAGCTCCGTTTAAGCTCAGCTATGTCCCAGACGGGAAAGTATTCATCAATAACAACCTGGCTCCGAGCCTTATAATCTGCCCCTAGTATCCACAACAAAACACTCAATAAAGTCCCAGACCGTAAGACACACAGCCGTTACGTCAAGCTTTCGTATGTGCACACAGGTAAACAGAATAACATACTCAATAAAGTCCTAGACAGCGGGGCTATAATTAACAACACTTTCAAATTTGCCACTTTCAAAGTACAAATTTTAGCTAGCAAAAAAGTGCACCACACTTTTTTTACATGAGAAACTCAGAACTGCCACACTCACCCGTGTCTGTCCGCTGCTTCGACCATGGGGAGTCGTCACCGAGGGATGCAGGGCAGCACCGGACCAACCTATGGCCCCGTCCCGCGAAGGGGTGGACGGCTGTTAACAGATCATCTGGCCTTGATCGAGCGCGGTCCTGGACTCCTCAGCTGTTGACTCCCGGGTTTCGGCACCAGAAAATGTCAGGTTCAGGACACTTTATCTTACTAAATAACCATGGTCAAGCAAAGAAACGAGACACGCAGACGGCAAAATGTGCAGTTTAAAGCTTTTGCAAAAGGGAGAGATCCGTGAGGGCAACCTTCCTGCCAGCATTGCTTCCACGGAACTCTGGCAACTAGAAACTAAAAGCAAAGTCTCTTTATTGAAACACACACACAAAGATTTACAGTTGTTGAGTCTAAAAGCATCTGGTCCGCCGGGGCAACCTGCCCTCTGCCTGACCTCGAAACTAAGACACACTATCTAAAGGATTTACAACAGAGTGAGACTTTATGGCGGTGCTAACAGCTTTAAGGAAAACATAGTTGGTTAAATGTGCATATAAGATTATAAAATATAAAAGCATGTATGAATATACGTCAAGCAAGATATGAATATATGATAAGCATGAAAGTTATGATTATGATATGAATATGAATGTATGAATTTAAGCATGCAAGGTATAATATTCTAAGACACTACTACAGAGAATTGTCTAATAAGGGACTTATAAAAACGAATTTCTCTGTCACCCCTGTCCAGAGGAGGTGGACGAGTGAGAGAGAGAGAGAGAGATCCATCCCTCTGTCTAGAGGAGGTGGATATGAGAGAGAGAGAATAATTCAATTTTATTTATATAGTGCTTAATCACAACAACAGTTATCTCTTTGCCTATAGCAGCGTAACTAACTATAAGTTTTGTCAAATAAGAAAGTCTTAAGTCTACTCTTAAATGTGGAGACGGTGTCTGCCTCCTGAACCCAAACTGGAATCTGGTTCCACAGGAGAGGAGCCTGATAGCTGAACGCTCTGGCTCCCATTCTACTTTTAGAGACTCTAGGAACCACAAGTAACCCTGCATTCTGGGAGCGTAGTGCTCTTGTAGGGCAGTAAGGTACTATGAGCTCTTTAAGATAAGATGGTGCCTGACCATGAAGAGCTTTGTAGGTGAGAAGCAGGATTTTAAATTCTATTCTGGATTTTACAGGAAGCCAGTGCAGAGAAACTAAAACAGGAGAGATGTGATCTCTTTTCCTGGTTCCTGTCAGAACACGTGCTGCAGCATTCTGGATCAGCTGAATGGACAGTCTTTATGGACTTTTTTTGAGCAGCCTGATAATAAAGAATTGCAGTAATCCAGCCTAGAAGTAACAAATGCATGGACTAATTTTTCTGCATCATTTTTAGATAGGATATTCCTGATTTTTGCAATATTACGTAGGTGAAAAAAGGCGGTCCTTGAAATTTGCTTTATGTGAGAATTAAAGGACATGTCCTGATCAAAGATAACTCCAAGATTCCTCACAGTGGTGCTGGAGGCCAGGGTGATGCCATCCAGAGTAACTATCTCTTTGGATAATGCGTCACAGAGGTGCTTGGGCCCCAGAACAATAACTTCAGTTTTATCTGAGTTTAACATTAGAAAATTACAGCTCATCCAGGTTTTAATATCCTGAAGGCACATTTGAAGTTTAGCTAACTGATTAGTTTCATCCGGTTTGATTGATATATATAATTGAGTATCATCTGCATAACAATGAAAGTTTATGGAGTGTTTCCTGATAATATTGCCTAAAGGAAGCATATAGAGAGTGAACAGGATTGGACCGAGCACAGATCCTTGTGGGACTCCATAACTAACTTTGGCGTGCACGGAGGATTCATCGTTAACATGAACAAACTGAGATCGATCTGATAAATATGACTTAAACCAGCTTAGAGCAGTTCCTTTAACGCCTATTAAATGTTCCAATCTCTGTAATAAGAGCACACTTAGCTCATTAACAGATACATAAAGATATACTTTTTTAAATAAATTTTAATTGAAAACAATATATTAAACAAATTTCACAACCCACCTCCCAACAAAGAAAAAAAGTTTAATTTTGGCATTTCCTCATAATATGCAGACAAACAGGAAAATGAAAGTTATATCAATGATCTCTGCAAGAAAGAGAGACAGAGGGATGAGAGAGATGCAAAAAACATTAGATATCACATTTTATTAACATTTGACTTTTCCTGACTCTTTAGTATTAAAATCCAAATTGTAGGTAACAGCCCTATGTTTTCATTTAGTGGTATTCCTTCTTTTCTCATTTCTTTATAGAATCATCTGTAGAATTCCTCAACTTCACTGAAATAGTAAGTGGACAACATAATCAATGCTTATATAAAAACAAGTAACACTTAAAAAGATGCATTCATTGCTACTTCCGAGTTAAGGTATTATTTAATGTTAGTAAATAGTTGATAAAAATTGCATGGCATTGTGTAAAAAACCTGTGAAATACCTGTGATAACAATGAACGTACACTGAAGACAGTGAAGACCAACCCTAAGGACTCTTTTAAAGTTTAATTTAATGGCTGTAATTAATTATTATAGCCATTAAGTTAACAAGTAATATGATACACCTAGTTGGGCTTAGTAAAAATAGGTAAAATGTTAGTTTTATTATACAAATACGTTAGGCTAACAGTTAACAAGCTATCATGATGTAACAATGATTTTAAAATTAGAAGCTTTAAGATCATTAACGTTCACACTTCAGCTAGACAGTGAATATTACTTTACTTTAACGGTATTCGCAATCAGTAATGGTACTCACACGGGGCTTGACCCTCTAGTTAGGGTCCAATTGCGTTCTTGAAAGTGCAGCCTGTGGAACTGCAGCTATATGCTACTCCTTCCCCCTGCTGAAGTCACGTCATTTTGTCTGAAATAGAGATATGAAGATATGTGGCACTAGTGGGCACATTATTAGAGGAAATGATATTGGCCAGTATCCAGACACCCACTGTGCAGGGCTAGAAAAAAGGTTATATGAAGTCTATAAAAAATAGAAGAGAAAACACAGGGTGACAGGGAGGTTCAAATCCTTAGCTCCCTGTGTTTTTCTCCTGTGCTTCCATCATTCACTGAGTACTGCTTTACTATCAGTCACTCTTGGTCATTTTCAATTGCCAAATGCTGTAAATGTGCATTCAGTATGTCTTCATATTTGACCTATATTTTTACAAAAGGTGAGTACTTTCACTTTCTTTCTGTAACATATTTTTTATAGAAATAAAAGGTTCAGATGCATACAGAATAAAAATTGTGTACCACAGGTCATTCACTGTGGATAGTTCAAACCAGAGAAACCTCCAGAAGGCTGGTCCCATAAAGACAATAATTAGTAATGAGGAAGGGTCATGTGTGAATTAAAAAAACAACCTTTTGCAGCGAAGACGCTAATATTTTGTCTATGTGGTCTGCCACCAGAGGGCACTCTCATTATATAAAATTAAAAACACTTTATTAGTACTAAATTAAAAAATATTAAAGAGTATCGGCTATATGATTACATTGTTATAAAAAAAGCATCTTCTCTTCCCTCTTCCAGGAAGGAAAAATGTGATAAACTCTGTAATGAACAAAGCAAAACAAGACAAGAGGAGGGAAACTGTATTTACATTGTATAACAAAGCGTAACAAACTCACAAAAGTCATTTTTATTGTAAGCAAATAATCATGTTTTACATTTGTGTCCTCAAATCAACCTGATGACTCATGTAAACTACACTCCCTGTCTGAACCACAGAAGTCCTACAGACTTGAATTGATGGAAGACACAAGAGAGCACTGCCTGGAATCTTCCATTGTTGATACTGGACGGACATTTGTTTTGTGTAATCTGGAGCATGGCCAGGTTTAATCTTATTTAATGATTCACAGATGATCACACATGCTTTATAAATCATATAAACCAAAGGATACTTTAACACTAACATAAGTTATTCAAAGTCAGTATTAAAAATTAAGACTTGTATCATTGCCCCACCATTACTACTAAAACGATTCCAAACTATTCTAAAACACAGGAATGCAGAAAGATTACTCTTGCTCCCAGAGTAATAAAACCAAACAAATCACTGTCAGTCCCACACTGGGGTTTTTAAAGACTTGCCCATTCTATTATACCTAGCTTATGGTCTCTGCATGGAAAGGTAAATATAAATAACACTACCCTGACTTTGTCTCACATGTCTCTCAGCAGTAGATCATGTGCTTTGCTAAGGCTGACCAACAGTGTAAGCTTTGTTGCCAAAATATACTCTAGGCTCCTTATTAGAACTAAACATGATCAAGATGTGTTATACAGCCACAGGAAAGGCGCTTGATACCATAGTTGAAAAAGAAAGTCAACACTGTAGTATAGTTTTGTGTTTAGTGCTCCATTGTTCCAAAGCAGAGTGAATTAAAGCTGCAAGCAGTGATGGACCGTGCATTTCATCATACAGTTCATTAGCTATGAAAGGGGGTGTGGCCAAAGCATAGGCATCGGGGGAAACCTCTACCAATAAAACAGGAACTCTCTGCAGAGTAGAGTATAGGGGTGCCTCAGTATCACATGTAGACCACACATTATAAGTTTCATGTACAGTATGTCAGATGATATGACAGACAAAGATATGACAGATGTGTCTCAATTCAGACTCTCTGGCAGGCCAGAGAGAATGTAATGCATTATTTTGCTCGTGATACATAATAATTGACTTTCCTCACATGTAGACAGCATGTGAACATTTCTCAGATATTTATAATCAGCATGTCAAAACACCATGTTCACAGTGTTCAATTTAAAGGGATTATAATTAAAGACACTAATTGTTTTCAGACAGTGAAGAAGAGGATCAGGTTTGGACGACATCAACAGATATAAACCTCCACACTGATGAAAGATTAGTTGAGATTAGTTAAGAAAGCGACATCCTCAATCATCACTGAGATTCCTAGAAACCTAGCCCTGACTCATCCCTTTATAGAAAATTGTTAGTACAAACAAAGAACTGTGCATGTATATCACCACTTCTTATTCAGTGATGGGAATAATGGCGTTATAAAATAACAGCCTTACTCTTTTCAGTAACGAGTAATCTAATTGACTACTCTTCCCATCTTAATAACGCTGTTACAGTTACTGGTGAAAAATGCGTGGCGTTACTATAATTGAAGCTGTTTTTTTCATCAGACCAACTAGATCTCTGAGCCGAGAGGCAACGTCTTGTTTTCTTCTTTGGTTAGAGGGCAGTGCACAAGACAAGTGCATAAATGCTGAGGTTGGGTAAAATTTCATGGTAAGCCAATCAGAGGTAGAGTTGGGCGGGTGTCATAAGCACGGACACATAACGAACAACACAAGCGAGTGAGTCAACGAGAGACAGGTATGGTGTTATGGAATCAAGGGGGTCAGAAAACATAGGCACTATGACTCTAGAGCGGCTACTCGCTCCGAAGCTATTGGCTGTCACTTTCTCACTTCTCCCTCGCTCTATCACCCACACATACACACACACACACACACACACACACACACACACACACACACACACGCCAGCTCCACGCACACCAGCGCAAAAGTATCTATCAGGCCACTTTATTTGCACTACAAAGAGTGTATATATTTGTTATTTAATTTTGCTATAGTGCTTAACAAGCATTATATAATTTTCTCTTGATGCATTTGAATATCACTGATCTTATCAATGCTAAAGAATAATGTGCTGACCAGATATTATTTGATGCAGATGACATAATGCTGCAATGCAAAGCCTCTTTCCTTTCAAGCCAAAATTCGAAATCTTTAACCTGAATAGGTGAATGACAGTTAACGTTTTTTAAGGCAAGCTTATTGCATTCAATGAAAAAAGAAAAAGTGCCCCTGCAGCAGATTAACATTTTTATTTCAAAGCCTTGAAATAGCAACTAGCAGTTTACGCACTTTGAGCTTATGCTTTAAGAAGTTCACAACATGTGTGCAGAAAGACAGCAACCAGTTGTTCGGTAACAACTTCCTGACTCAAGAGGTATGACAGCAGTGCTACCCAAAAATGAATCCCAATGCTGCATAGAGCAATGAAGAAAATGTGCTAAATCTAACATTTAATTTAAGATGTGTGAGGCCAAAACAGGAACTAAATATTGGTTTGTGTTGACTGAAATAAATAAGGGAACTTTGAAAGTGGCCGTGGAAAGTACCAATGACAGAAATAAATTGCTATTTTACGGGAAATTGAGTGATTGAGTCATTAATTCAATATCTAATCTTGCAGACACTGTCATCATCACACAGATGATTTCCAAATAGAGACCAAAAGGGACAGTATATAAATGCTAAAATGTAAAGAAGTTGTCAGATTAAAAATCAATCGGTACTGGAGGGGACATGGCATTAACACTGCTCAAAATAATTTACATTTTACAATTTTCTACATTTCCCTGAAGAAGGAATATTCTAGTAAGCAGAGGAAAGAAAAGAAATATTGCAAGAAAAAGAGAAGTGAAACCCAAAATGGCTGCTTGGATAGCTAGCCTCAAGAAAAAATAATGCTACCAGAAAATAGTTTTGCAAAGTCTTGTAGCTTTTGTCAGTTTTGCCTGCAACAACCACGTTTTCTTTTGCTGCTTTTTTTTGCAATTAATTTTTTCTTTCTTTTTTGAGACGAAGAAATCGTATTCAGCTCTTGGAAGATTGTAAGTACAACTATAAAATAAAGTTTTGAAAGGGATTGATAATTCTCTTATTCATCATTCCCTTTCACATTTTACCTGCTAATTGCTGTTTATATATATATATATTTATACATATAGCACATACTGTAAACTGTAAACCTATTCTGTAAAGCATCGAAGTCTGTCTTCAGTGAAATAAAAACAAAGATAGTGTGTGTCTAAGTGCATAGATGGAGGCTCTATTGGTTGCTTTAACCCTTGTTTTGTCATCCCAAAAAAAATCAACACTTTTGTTGACGCTTTTTATCGTTTTTTAACTCTTTCTTATGTTGTTGTCCCTTTTTTCAACACTTTTGACACTTTTTTTCAATGTTTGTCACTCTTTAGGACGTTTTCAACACTGCATAACACTAACTTATTAACTTTAGTTTTACAGTTATTTTTGGAATTTATGGTCAATAAACCTCATTTCTAGGAAATTATACATAATGGTTGAGTTAGAAAAGCCGAAATTAGGAATTATTTAGAATAAAATCAAAGGAATGTATGTTGATGGATGAACACAGACTGGAATATGTCAACTTTATATCTCAGTACTATTTCAAAACCACTTCAATTGTTTTTTTCAAGTGATATAAAATTGAATAAGACACCCCAAATTAATGAAAGTAGAGATTTGTACCTGCCAATTACAATTGGATAGTTAAAAAAAAACATTGATATAGGAAAACGGGTCAATTTGAGGGTTAAAAATCAATACTTTCCTCAGAGCAAATAAGACTTGCAGCTTAACTCACTTTGGACCAACATTTTAGAAGGTGTTGTTGGAAAACTGTAAGTAGAGAAGGCTTTATGAAGAAATCCAGCACCAACTCATTCTGTTAAACAATAAATACTGACTAATCTGCTGGTTGATTTATGTGTGTGTCTCTTGCAATGCCCCAATCTCTGAATGCAATGCTGTCTTACTGACAGTAAACACATGGATGGACCCAGATAAATATAAAATATTCAGACCCATCTCACAGATGTAGATAGCATGTTTGAATATGGATATCTGAAACAATTATTTAAAAAACACTTTGGCAGATGAATATAAAATATGATTCTACATGTTGCTATGCCAATGCTGTTAGTATCCTTGCCAACATTAGTTGTCATTCTTCATCTGCATTTTAACCCGGCAAACTTGTAATGATGCATGGTTTCTTGCATTGTAATTGAATGAATTGAATATTTAAATACAAATCTGAAACATACAATTGTCTAGATGGTACATTTCTTCTAGAGAATACATGAAACCATGATCTTTCTTTTCTAAAGTTTGAAATAACTGTTGGAAGAGCAGATCGCTGGTTCAATTTGGTTGAAAATAATAAACACTCAGGTGGAGTGCCAGGAAACCAGGCAAAGTGTGGGCGTGCAGTTTTCACTAATAACTTAATAGGTAACCTATCAAGTCTGATGTTTTCTTTGGTTTCTAATATCATATGATAAAAGATTCAATGTGTTTTCTCAGCCATGTCATATAAGAGGCACCTGAACCCTCAGAGCGCAGTGTTTACTGTTTCCAGGCTGCACCTGCTCATGGCTGCACCAAATACTCAGGCTACCAGCAACTACAGCATGGTAAGTCGTATATTAACACATACTATGATGATGTTGTGCTGAACCAAAAATGTCTTCCTATTCAATCTGTTATTTAAAATTGTCACAATTCCAAGTAATAGAACACTGTTTCTATTATCACTCACGTTTGTTTCCTTTCCCTCTTACTTCCTTCCTTTCTCCTCTCTATTCCTCTACCCTCTCTTCTCTATGTTGTCCTCTTCTATTCTGTCCTCCCATCCCCTCTTCTCTCCAGGTGCAACCATGTCCAAACATCACTGAAGTGCTCGAGAGGTACTACCTGTCACCATCGTATGGCATCGAGTTCTGCATTGGTTTTCCTGGCAACTTTGTGGTTGTACTTGGTTACATATTTTGTTTGCAGCAGTGGCAGAGCTGCAACATTTACCTCTTCAGCCTGGCAGTCTCAGACCTAATTTTCCTCTGCACACTGCCACGTCTTGCGTACCTCTATGCAAACAACCAATCAGAGACCAGTCCCTATGCTTGCATTATCAACCGCTATGTACTGCATGTAAATCTTTACTCTTCCATCCTGTTTATGGTTTTGCTAAGCATGGACCGCTTCCTGCTCATAAGATATCCAACACGGAACCACTACCTGCTGAGGCCACGATCAGCCTTGATCGTAACAGGGGTGAGCTGGCTAGCTGTCAATGTGGAAGTTGCTCCAATGATATCACTGATGATTGATGACCTCCAGAGTGGAAACTGGAGTCTCTGCAGGGATTTTGCCAGCCTGGAAGGAGATGTCAATACACTGGGCTACAGCCTGGGACTAACCCTGATTGGTTATGTTCTCCCTGTGCTTGGACTTTGTGGTTTCTCCTACCACATTTCCCATCTGCTCCGTGTCCAGGAAAGGGCTGTCCAGAACAGGACAACCTCATACAAGCGGGCTTTGAGAGTTGTTGTAATGGCTGCAGTCATTTTTCTGGTTCTCTACACTCCATACCATGTGCTGAGAAATGTCAGAATAGCATCTAAAAGGGCCTGGGCCGGGATGCAGCAGGGATGTACAAAGATGTACATAGAGTGCCTGTACATCTTGACCCGACCGTTGGCCTTCTTGCACAGTGTCATCAACCCTGTCTTCTACTTCCTCATGGGTGACAAGTTCAGAGAGCTCCTATATGCCAAGCTCAGAAAGCTGGGTAGAAAAGAGCGGTAAGGTGGGCCAGACTGAAAATATTCAACACATATATCACATATATTCCCATGAGACACACATCAACATGGTGCAACCAAACAAGTGGACCAGCTTTATCTTTACATGTATTTTTTTAAGGTTTTATCCTTTACTTTATTTCTGCTGTGTTTTAATTACCTCCACCCATGGAGGTTATGTTTTTGGTTCGGCTTGTCTTTTGTTTGTTGGTTTGTTCATCTGTTAGCAGGATTACCTAAAAACTACTGGCACGATTTTATGAAACTTGGTGTAAGGGTGTAGCAAAGAAGCCAAAGAAGAACCCATTTCATTTTGGAGCGGATCCGAATCACAGGGCATTTGTGCTGCACTGATAGTGTCAGAATAATTCACAGAAAAAACATTCTCGTATTAATTATTTCCACACATATCACATCAGATCAATATAAGCATCACAATATTCAAGTAATGTATCTTGGTTACTTAATTACTACTTAAGTATTGCTGACATTTTCTATTGTAACTAACAAAATACAGTTAATTTTCCATGTTTACAAAGTAATATGAAATATCTTATAAACACAAGTAAAGATTTCATAAAATATATAAATAAATCTCCAGATAAGTTGTTTTTCTTGTCTTGGAAAAGCATATTTATTTGTGGTTGTGGTTTTTTTGTCTTCTACTGTTTTGTCATACTTCTATTTTTGTGCATTACTGTCTGCCTTGTACTGTTTTACTGTTAAATGTAATAAAATATAACTTAACTAATAATAATGCCTGCTACTTCTACTTTCTATTGGGAGGTTAATTATTAGTGAGAAAAGACAAATATATTAATAGATGCTTTGAAATCTGTTTCTTTCTTCATCTTTAAATATTCATTCCAGAGTTTTATTGAAAGTGTACCGGGACCACCTCTTCAAGCAGGTCTTGGTACACTTGTTTTTTTCTGCTTTTGGAGTGCACCATAGTTCGATTTCCGCGTTTTCACCTGCTCAAACAAACTAGTTTGATTCAACCGCACTAAAGGCTGTTGGTGTGAAAACGCCCTTATTTCATATATCCACATTTATTTATTTCCGTGGAGTTTTATTTCCAACTGCCGCATTTATTAAATTTCCTCTATTTATTTCCAGTTCTTATATGCAAGTCAATGGGCATATCTATCGCTCATATTCAGAACAGTCGGTCATTCTGGTTGCATTGGAACGCACAAGCGCATCCTGGTTCCCGACACTGGTTCAACTACTGGCAGGATGATTTTGCCATGGCAACTGCCGTGGCAAAGGGACGCGCTGTCGCAGATGAACCAGCTGAATGGTGCGATATCCCACCCCCCAGTGATAAGCCAGCGGCCACTGAGCGATAGCGCTTGGAGAGGCTAGGCTTCTTCCTTCTTTCTTTTCCCGGTTAATGTATTGCCTTTGAGGGGCATGACATATTGACTGTTGTATCAAGTCTATTGAAAATGTACGTATTTTAGGGGTTTCGGGCATGGTTGCACAAAAAGGGCTCGCCCCTACAAAACAAAGAATTGAGCCAGAGTAGTAGTTTTAATGTAGACTAACAAATCTTGGTGCACACATGTTGCATGTCAAGAGGTACATAAAACGTCATTGGGAGCCATACCGTAAACCCAACAGGAAGTGTGCCATTTTGAATTGAAAGTTGAAAAGGTTATTGCCATTTCGCCATTGAAACAAAATGTGGGTGTAACTTGAGTCTACATTGTCTAATTGGCTCGAAAGTGGCACTCCTAGTGGCAACAGGAAGTAGGCCTAAAAGTCAAGGTGCTATACTTTAACAAACTCCTCCTAGACATTTCATCATCTAAAGACCTTACCAATGAAAACGTATTAAAAGCTAAACTTTTCGTCCAACGGTGTAGGCGTGGCAGCCATTTTGAGCATTTATTGAGGAATGAAGAATTTCTTGTAACTTTAGTGTACATGTCCAATTTGGCCGAAATTTCTCACGATTGACAAGGGTCCAGGCCTGAGGACTTAACAGGCTAAAACTGACTTTTGGTCATAGCGCCCCCCACTGGCAACAGGAAATCAGCTTTAACGACAAACATCATGCGATTTATATTAAACTTACAATACCGGTCAAAAGTTTGGGGTCACTTATACATTTCCATTCCACTCCATTATAGACAGAATACCTGCTAATTTGGGTGGGGGGGCTGATCTTTAATGCAATACCTACATTGCCCATTACCAGCAACCATTCATCCAATGTTCCAAAGGCACATTCTGTGTACTAATCTATCATTTAAAAACAGAGGTGGGTAGTAACGAGTTACATTTACTCCGTTACATTTACTTGAGTAAGTTTTCGAAAAAATTGTACTTCTAGGAGTAGTTTTTAATCACTAGACTTTTACTTTTACTTGAGTATATTAGTGAAGAAGAAACTGTACTCTTACTCCGCTACATCAGGCTACAATGAGCTCGTTACTTTTCTTTTTACCTCTTTGGTATTCTATGCGTCATCGTTTTACCCCAGCTGACGTCTCATTTTAATGTTTTATTTTGACAGAGAGACTTTCGCTAAAGGCTCTACCACTTGACTGTGTTTCACCAATCACACGTCGTTGTGCAGTCACGTGACCATACTCGATCTCAGCGGCGTCCGCGGGACGTGTTAGCTTGACAGTTGTAGCATAACAAATGTTAGAATCTTCCGTCGGCAAGGCAACGCAGACCAGGAGGAACACCCCCGGCCTCATAGTGAAAGCATGTTTACGTTTTAATAAAAGTGCGAAACAGCAGCTATTATGCGGCGCTTTCTGTATCGACCAAAACAAACGGACATGTCAGCATTCAAAAACTCAACATCTAACCTGAGGAAACATGTAGATGCTGTGGATAGGCGAATGTTTGTCTTTTACACATGTTTTGAACATTTCCTATATATATATATATATATATATATATATATATATATATATATATATATATATATATATATATATATATATATATATAGTATCCATCAAAATTTGATGTTTAAGTCTCTTCACTTAAGCTATTTTGTAATTAATAAATTAATTTTAATTTATTTTATTGACTGGATGAACTATAACTTGCGTAAAGATGATTATTTTGTATTTTTGTCTGTCTGATTGATGCTTGTGTTAAGAAATAAATCAGACGTTACTCAACAGTTACTCCTTGAGTAGTTTTTTCATCAAGGACTTTTTTACTCTTACTCAAGTAATTATTTGGAAGACTACTTTTACTTTTACTTGAGTCATCTTATTGTGAAGTAACAGTACTTTTACTTGAGTACAATTTTTGGCTACTCTACCCACCTCTGTTTAAAAATAAAAAACTAGAAAAACATTGGAGAACCATTTTACTATTATGTAAGCACATAATGTAATCTGAAAACGGCTGCCCTGGTTAAAAAAACAATGCAACTGATCTCAGCTGGCATTCTGTCTAAAATGGAGTGCAATGGGAATTTCTATATGACCCCAAACTTTTGACCGGTAGTGTATGTGTGGTCTACATGTGATACTGAGCCTTCACCTATACTTTAACCACGCCCACTTTCATAACATTTGAACCTTTTAAGGTAGAGTCTTGTATGAGGTGTCATTTAACTCAGCAGAGAGTTGCTATTTCATTGGTGCCTGTTTGGCCCACGCCGTATGCTTAAACCATGCCCCCTTGGGTGACCCATTTAAGGTAAAGTCTTGTGTGAGGTATCATTGAATTCAGGAGTTTATTTTTGATTGATGATGGTTTTACCTAACCCCTATGCTGTAGCCACGCCCTTTTTATAACTTATGAACCGTTTGATGTATACCCTTGTGTGAGGTATGCTTGAACTCAGCAGGGAGTTCCCTTTTCATTGGTGGTGACTTCTTCGCAAGAAGTGGCGTCCGGCAGTAACCCTGAGGTATGCTAAGACGCGGGGGCCCATCCCTCAGGTGCCTGGATAGCTCAGTTGGTAAAGCAGGTGCCCGTAGAAGTTTACGCCTCGATGCAGAAGGCACGGGTTCCACTCTAGCCTGCGGCCCTTTGGTGCATGTTGTTCCCCCTCTCTCTCCCCTTTTATGGATTCAGCTGTCCTGTCAATAAAGGCCTAAAAATGCCCCAAAAAAGAATTGAAAAAAAAAAAGAATATTAAATTGCTACCTGATTCGGAATTTAAAAACAACTAGACTGACATAGGACATGCATAGCTAATATGCAGATCACATTATTAAACACTGATACGCTTCATCCTCATCATTTTAGAGAACCATGGTTTATTGTGCAATTTCCTGGATAGTGACTTAGAATAGAGACATCTTAAAATAGAGAATTGAAGGGCTTGTGTAGCATGTTAGTTTTATTAGTGTGAATGTGTGTATTTTCAAAGTATGCATGTGTAATAGTGTCAACCCAGAGACACTTACTTTGAGTTCTTACACACACACACACACACACACCTCCACCACTGCACATCATTTGCTCCTTTGTCCTCTTGCCTTTCACATTCAGAGTGAAACATGTTTCAAAGGTTAGAAACACAAACAGTAAATAAAAATCAAAGGAATGAAAAGCTGTATTTTTCTGTATTTCTTCTCTCTTTCCTGAATCATATCAATAACTTTAGACCTACAATTACAAAATCATTGCATTCCAATCTTAAAAAAAAATAAAAAACTTCCACTGTGGAAATAGTATTGTAGAATGGTCAGTCAGGCTCTCGTTAGGACAAGCAATATTATTTATAAAGCTTGTTGATGGTTTTGGTTGGTCTTGTTTATTGAAACTTTCTAATGTATTACCTAGAAGTCTTAGATCATAAGAAAGCTTGCTTCATACAGTATGTGACTGTCAATTGATGCATATTTCAGCCTAAATCCCCATTAACCACACTTAACTTCATCAGGCTTTAATACAACAGAAAGGTTCAAGTGCTTACTTTCAGCCATGACTAATTCACCATGTTTAATCCACCCCCCCATTCCATTTACATTGACATTTCTGCTGGAATGAGCAATGTAAATAAGCAAAGGTGAAATATTGGACTGCGTTCTGTGTGCGTTTCAGGTTTCATAATAAAAAGTAGAGTAGTTGTATTGCAACAGAGTGAGAACGAGAGAAAGCAGCAGAAAAGTTCAAGTAAGGATAAATACAAAACCTAAAGCTCTATGATGCATATAAAAGGGACATCTGTAGAACATGTACAACATATTTTTGGGAAGATATTGCAATTCAGATGTGGCCATTGAGGCAACAAAAGCATTACAGGGCACTCTCTTACAGTATACAAGTTTTTAGGTAGGTTGCTTTATGTTAAACCCATGTTAAACTCATGGTTTCCTAATCAAAACATTCTTATTATTCTTATTCTCTTATTCTGCGACTCAAAATTAATGATAAAAATAAATCTGCCTTGACTGGCTTTATCTTGGCATTACCTTATGAAAAGTTATACCAAACCCGAAAGAAAATCATGTAAGTGCATATTTGCATTAGCACCATGTGCATGTTTTACTCATACTTACACATTCCTGTGTGTGACTAGAGTATTGTGCATTTACTAAACTGTATTTAGGTATAATCCGTGCAAAACTACTACTATATGCTATTAGTATTCCAAGAATCATCTACCATAATCTATTTCACACTACTGTTATTAGCCCTCCATAGCAGTGAAGGAATTTGGGAACAGTCCACCATTTCATCTACAGAAGGATAAATAAGTGCATCTAAACATAAAGTACATGCACACACTTGCACACAAGGCCAGTATACAGAGAAATATGACCAGCATTGTTTGGCACATAAATAGTCCACTCTGTACCCAGGAGGCATGGAGTGCTGTGTTTAACGTGTCTTGTTGAACAAGTTTGACCTAGTTGAATCATTCTTTTGTATAAATGGTTTGTTCACACTCATGGATCATCCGCTTTGATATCCGAAGAAAAAAAGAAGGTTTTTTTCCAACCTCTTGAATAGAACAGATTAGTGGACATATTCTGCAGCATGTAAGCAGATCAACTGTACTCTCTCTTTCAGATCCAATCTGCAATGCTTCACCTTGGATTTGTTGGCTCAGTCGATACACAATATCCTTACAGCATATCATCCTGTTCACTTTAACTATGTGGAATGTACTGTACTTGTCAACATCTTGTTACATGACAAGACACTTCTGTTCTAGTATGTTTTTCTCTCTCTACAAAGTCACACACACACACACACACAGACAGTGATCAGTACTTAGAGGTCCAGTCAATTTATTGACAGATAACATTGAAATTAAAAATGATGCAAATCATAGGTTTTCCAAGAAGGAATCCAAAACAAAAAATAGTCATATTTACAATTAAGAATGTAGCAGTGCTAATGCAAATTAATTTAGTTTTTCTGACAAACTGTCACTTGATTAAGTACTGTATGCGATACTGTATTTTTTGTGTGAAAATAAAATATTGGAAATAAACAAACAAACAGACATAGGCATACAGTGTTAGTGCCAGCCATATAAGCTTGTCCATACAATGTTACATGTTACAAATGTCATCATGAAAATGGCACTTGGTCTTGCACTGGCAACTTCCTCCAACAAAGCAGCCTTTGTGTCATTGCCTGTACTGTATCAATTACACAAAGGAAAGTCTATAACTGGAAGCTATGATAGCTTCTTTATTGTTTCCACGTAGACTGTCAAATTCAACACATGCAAAACAGTTTACTCAAACTACATTAAAACCATGCTTTAAAACCATAACAAAAAAGGGGGTAGTACACACAAATGGTGGGGGATTGTTTGTTTTTTTCAAAACCTTAAAAAAAAAAAAAAAAAAAAAAAAAAAAACTTTAAAATGGTTCTGGTGCCTAAACCGAAAACGCAAAACAACTTTAGCTTTAAGCATTTTAAACTATCAGTACACACATGCCCCTTTCTACATTTTATCATAGGGAATTCACTTAAGACTTGTGATGCATTGTAAATACTAAGACTCCAAATATAACTTTGACCAAATTCCCTCTTAGACATTATCCCTCTTTTTGCCATATTGCTACAACACACCCTGCTCAGCTCAATCACAAGCATGTGTGTACACAAGGTGTGAAGAACGCTTGGAGGTATGTACATTGTTACAGCATGATCTTTACTGATTAACAACAATATTCTGTGTGGAATGTGGCTCATCAAATTCCATTGTCTGTAGCCATTATAACGCAAACAAGACTTCAGATAATAGTTTTGTTACACTCCTTAAAGTATGTAGAAAATTGTAGATTGCATGATTGTAGATTGTTGAAATGTAGAATAGATGTTGAGAAGTAGAAACAATTCACTCTGCAATTTAAATCATTTACCAGACCAAGAGGCCTCTTCCTGTATACCAGATTTTTATGGATTACACAACTAATGGCTAGTCCTTTACTTGTAGAAAACAGTGTTAAATCAACTAATATCTAAGTTATAGTTTAGCAAACACATCTAAACAATCTTAGGTTTCAGTATTAGCTGCATTCTCTTTGTCCAAACTGAACATAAGTTTTGAAGTTATTAAAGTTTTGCTGTTGTGAAAATTCTTTCCCCCTTTGCCAATACTTGCACAGGATTCTTAAAACCCCAGATGGGATAGTTAAGATTTCTTTGGTGGCATGCATTGATAATTTATAGTATTGATTCTGACACAATGGATATAAGATTAGGTAGAAGGTCCTGTGATGAGATACAATGAACAGTACCACAAAAGGTCAGCTAGCCACCTAGGCCACATGTAAAACACTGTTTAACCATTCACAACAACAATCTCAACATTTATTTTCTCAATATTCCACCTATTGGTAGTGTTATGTTGGTTGGACAATGAACACAATCATGTACAACACTTGAGTGATGGTATTTTACTCAGACCACCTCATGTTTCTTATTGGTTTCTAATGAGGTAAACTTCATGAGTGGAAAAACAGAAGAAGTTGATATATTACTCAATATATTTACTGAGAAATAGAATGACGAAAGAAAAAGAAATGAACAAAAACTTGAATACGGGAACAAGTTGCACCTAACCAAACACTGGTGCATTGTGTTGAAAAGCTGGAATGAATATTGATAGTCAAGAGGTTTTTACAAGTTTTCCTCAAGCCATTTGATATAGTTGTCTGTCATGCGACGTGCAATCAGGAAGTCAGTTGGCCACACAGTGAACATCAGCCCTCCATGAAATCCTGTGTCATAGTGTTCATGTGTCACCTCAACACCAGCAGCACGGAGCCGTGTAACATACATGATCCCATCATCTCGGAGAACATCATACTCACATGTCAGAACGTAGGCCTTGGGCAGAGAGTGCAAGGCAGAGTCTGGAACCAGCAGGGGTGATGCCCTCGGGTCAGCCAAAGATCGAGATGGTACATCCATCCCAATTGCCTCCCCTCCGACTCCCTCCACAACAGCAGGAGCGCTATAGTTGTATTTTCTATGATATGTTTCTGGCAGAAAGGCACTCCAGTTGACAAACTTCAGCAGGCGTGAAGACTCAGGGTTATTGTGGGTGTTGGCCATCATGGCTCTGAAGAGGGCCTTGTCGCTGGTGAAGTACTCACTCCAGAAACGCACCATGAGGGTGCGGGGCAGAATGGGCATGTCCTGATTCTGCTGATAGGAAGGTGTGTTAAGATCCAGAGCCTGCAGTACAGGGTAGATGAGTGCTTGGGCCTTTAACTGAATCTGCTGTCCAGGCTCTCTTTGTAACTGTGAAGAGAGACAGAAAAAGATTGGCATGTAGTCAAAGAAAATTCCATTGTAATTGAGTATTAATTTGATGAAATATCTGCTGAAGGTATTGAGAAATAAAACAGTATGTTCTAATCACTTGTCATGGTTGTTTACAGGAAGAATTGCATCACTCCCAGCTATGCATGTGTTTGTCTCTTCACTAAGCTGTTGAAAACTGTTAACTCATGGATATGGTAAGAGAACTAGATTGGTGCAGTACAGCTTTCCTATAAAACATAACTTGCTCAACCAAGCCAAAAAGCCTCTTAAATGGATACTTTGGCTACTAATGTTAGTAGTATGTGTAAATGAACTATGTTAAACTTCCCTACATCTTACCCAGATTTCCCTTCTCACTAGGACCATTGTTCAAAACTAGAGATTGGATTTTCGCTTACGGACACAAAGAGTATAGAAGCAGATAGAGAGACAGCTGCTGCTGTTAATCTTTCCCAATTTCAGATCGAACTCAGATTAAACAGTGCTAGACAATGTTGATCAAATATCACACTAGACTATAATTGTATTGCCTACTTCTAACTATAAATATTCTAGTGAAGTGTTTGGCTGAAATACTGCCATTTGGGAAAGGAAGTGGGCGCCATACAGCTTCCTGTATTGCAAAAACAGAGGATGAAAAAACTCTGATGAAATGGTAAAACTAGGAAGCACTGACCAAATATATTCCAAGATTATATTACATTATATTATATTACCTATTTCTCACCTAAAATGTTTTTAGAAACATTTTAGCTTACCGTTTTAACTGTAAAGCAATATTGTTTATTAACAGCCAGCCGCCATATTGATTGTGTGACCTGCTTGCAATAGGCTCGTTCAAGATGAGCCAGGCTTGCGCAGCATCCTTCACCAGCGATTGCTGTCCAATGCCTGCAAGTTAGATTTGTATCTGACTTGCTCTAACGTCATGCACACGTAGGCAACGATAACCGCAATTTTGAGACACAGGCAGAGCAGTTGCTTTCCACCGTATGTAAGACCCAGGCAGACCCTGGGCATGCTGGGAAATTCCTGCCTCTCAGCTGATTGGTTCAGAATCTACTTTTATTTTATAAACGTGTCATTGTTTTTGAATTGGAGGGACTTTAATTGCTATTTGTCTGATTTAAAGGTGCCATGGCATGATAATTTCACTTTGGGTTTTTTTAACAATATGTGTTCCCCCAGCCTGCCTATGGTCCACCAGTGGATAGAAATGGTGATAGGTGTAAACCGAGCCCTGGGTATCCTACTCCGTCTTTGAGAAAAAGCAAGCTCAGATGGGTCAATCAGGAATCTTCCCTATATCTCGTCATAAGGGGAAAGGTTACCTCCCCCTTTCTCTGCTTTGCCCATGGCAAACTGGTCAAGGCCACACCCCCACCCTCCACCTTCACCCGCTTCTCTACTCCTCATTAGCATTTACAGACACAGAAATGGCACATACTGAGGAAAGCTCATTGTGGGACTAGCTCGTAGTAGCTGTAATTCTGCACCAAGGCTTTTAGGAAAGAGACTTCAGATACAGTATTAGGGGACCACTAAGGTCTATATAAAAGAGACTTCAGATACAGTATTAGGGGACCACTAAGGCCTATATAAAAGAGACTTCAGATACAGTATTAGGGGACCACTAAGACCTATATAAAAGCATCCAAAAGGCATCATGTTATGGGACCTGTAAAGGCCGGTGTGGCACAGTGCATTCTGGTAGTTGAGCAAGAGGGAATAGTACAGCCCATTTTCTGTGTTTTCTCTGGCCATGTAGCACCAATTAAAAACAATATTTACGCTATTCTACTGCATTGAAAGACCAGCTTTTTATTTATGTATTATTCCAGCGCTAAAATATTTATATAAGCATCTTTCCTGATTGTCTGGTCAAAAATAAAACAAAATGTAAAAGGGAAGAACATGACCTGTGTTTAGGTAAGAAGGTGCTGCAAAACAATTCCCTTTATGAGAAATATGACAAAGATTAGGAATAAGAGCAGTAACTTTCCCAGGGAACAGCCATGTCCCATGACAGTTGATCATGGGGTCACCCTGAAGGCAGCATGAGCCAGTGAGTGCACTAGGATTTTGCTTTGAAGCAAACAGATCCCTATCTACCCGCCTGACGCCTGACTCATGATGTCAGTGTTGTCCCCAAACGTCTGCTAAGCGTGCCCTGAGACATCCTGTCTGCTCCAGCACTGTGTACGCCTGGAAAGTGAAGCATTAATGTCAGCTCCTCTCAATGGTGCAACACCAGATGTTCTCCATGGCCTTAAACAGTGATCTTTAGGGTCAAAGGGTAGTGCATCTGATTCCAACCGCCCTACAGTGTTACTGTAGGTGCTGGGTCAAATGGACTATGTGCAACAAGGCCCATCACCTGGAACGAGCCATCAGATTGAAGTCATCAAGGTAGAATATAGCTAGAATTATGCTTCTGCAAAGACACAAAGTGATAATATTTGGTTGTCCATTCCTTCTGGTTTATACTTGACATGAGCAGGTGAGTCCGTTATCTAAACATATTCCACAAGTATGAAACTTAGAATCAACAATAACAAATTTGTGATATCAAGTGAACTCAGCCTTTGCTTTTTCTTGGCCAAAATGAGGTTAGGACAGAGTTAAAACCTTTACAAGACTGAAGTGAAGCAACTTATCACGGTGGCGCCAAGCACTGCTCTCCCACTGAAGCCAGGTCACCCTGGTCTTACAAATATGTATTGTTATCTTATCCTGTAACTTAAAAACTCCCTCCTGTAAGACTCCCATCATTATTGTTTTTCTTTATTTTTCTCCTTCTGTTATTTGAAATGCCCAGCTCCCCATGTTCATTGATGTTATGAAGAGTGGTCTCAATGTTATGGCACTCACAGAGTATAAACAATTATAAAAGCGTACTACTTATTATGAATCAAAGAAATTTGCTTAAAATCAATGTCATTTCCTGCTAAATAGTTAAAACCAACGATATAGGTCACTATTGTTCACCTCAAACCCAACACAGAGATAATGTTCTTTTGGTTCAGGCTAATTCAATATTATTCATCATAAACTGGCTGATTAACCTTGCCTCACGTCACCTCTTCATACAGTTATTTTTCCATATGTAAATCAAAAACATAAAGCTAACACTAAACAGATGCAGTACCTGCTGGGAGACCGCGGCTGCCAGGTTCCCTCCAGCACTATCCCCAGACACAGCAATGCGTTCTGGGTCCACAGAGTACCGGGCCAGCACCCCCTTCTGGAGGAAATGTTTAACCACATGGTATACGTCCTCATATGGGACAGGGAAGTGGTGAGCCGGGGCAAGTCGGTACCTGAAGAAGCAGAACGTTGCAGATTAAGACTACATTTTGAGTCAAAGTAAATACACATGAAAACATTTCTAAGGGGAAAACCAGATCATCAGAATAAGATAAAAGTGCCCATGCTTTTTTTTCTAAAATTAGTTTAATACATTTACATGTTTGGGAGAAGAAAATAGGTATATAAAAGTTTAAGCAACAGAAAGATGCTCATCTAAGCTGAAAATTATACAATTATTGGTCAGAGTTATCACATATCACGCAAAATTAACATTACTAAAGTTATTAGAGAAATTGTACAAATTGACAATTTATCTTAATAAAGATAAATTATATCAATCTGTTATTTGTGTAAAAATGGCAGATTTAGCCAAATTACTTTATTCTCTTAAAAATCATCTTCTGATACAAATGTATGTATCTTCTATAATATATATCAAACAAAGGTGGTAAAATCAAGACATTACTTTCTCTTAAAAATGTTCTTTGGAAATGTAAACTTGTAATCAAATAAAATAAGTTTGAGTAGCAATGTTTTTGTAATATTCAATCAACAAAATTGATGAAATTGCAAAACCTTTTAATGTAAGGACTGTCCTGAGCCACTACTAATGTTTACACTAACATTACAAGCAGGTATGCATTACTGTACCTAATTGTGTTTTAGACCAATAAAAAGTAATTTTCACTGCACCACAATGGGCTACAGTAAACCACAGGCATCTTAAAGGGTTATAAACACTGACACGCCAATTGATTCAAATACTGAAAATGCCTCAAAACAACTGCAAACTGCACCTATACTATTGAAATAAATGTTGAACAAAATGTTGCACATGACTGACTTTGAGATTGTCAAATGCTGGAATTACTCATTAAACCCTTAAAAATTGCACACAGGAATTCACTTGAGGCAGAAAAGGCAGTACCCCCCACACACCAGACTCTCCACTCTACCTCCCACTGTCAAATCATGTGCAGTATGTCATCAAGCACAACCTCGCAATACACACTAAAATGAAAGTATGACTTGGTGACGGAGTACTAGTATTTCACATAACTGTTTGAAAAAGCTGAAAAACTGTGAGTAGTGAATTAGGTGATAGCAAGTGGGTATTGGCAAAAGAAAGTTACAGTAGTAAGAGAGAGTTAGGGCCGGAAGTGCCAAAGAACAACAGTGAGTGCAGCTTTGACAGGGAAAAGCCTGGTAAGACCCAAATGAAAACCTGTTAGCTTCACTCTACTGCATCCTCACTTCTTTTTAGCCTGTGACTAATGGAGGAGGACAGGCACATATGACAACAGAAAATTGTGTGAGTGGCTGAGAGAAAGAGTTGGGGGAATAGTACAACTTAACTATGAATAATACAAATGAAACAGCAGTTTGGGCAGTATATTACAGTAGTTGCATATAACTGCCTATAAAATATGAAATACTTACTCGACAGAAAGAACAACTGCATCTAGATTAGTGACAATTTTTCTGGCCAGTAGATCATATGGACTCATCCCTGAAAAGACAGAAGACAGACAGATCAGAACAGAGATTCTAAAGCAACACAAACCACCAAATTATTGGCATCCAAGGTAACATTGCAGTAACAGAGATGAACTTGCCATCTAGAATTGTGCTATATCCTGACAAGATGTGTGATACTGTAATTGTTCTAGCTGTTCAACAGATTGCAACAACAGCATGAGATGTGTCACACTGCATGTCATGTGCAAATTTACATTTTGGATTAGCCAATGTAACCACCCTCTGAGGTTCCCCCCGCTCCAGCAGACGGTGTGTTTCTTACTCAGGAAACGGTGGAAGCTTTGGGGCTTGTGTTCGATGGTTTAATTATTTATGATCTTGTCATAATAACTGACACACGGAGTCCATACAAAGCTGTAATTTGTCACATCCATTTCAGAGTATGTTTCTCATTAAAATGTGTAGAATAACTGCGTGAAGAACACATCAGACACTTCACCCTGTGTGTATACTGTATGTGTGTATAATTCTGTGTGGTAAAGAAGAAGACAGGCCAGGCTTTCAACTTACGGGAACTACCCAGACACCATCCTCCACCGTGAAGGTATATGACAGCTCTCTTGAGCTCAGTTTCACCGCCCCTCTGCTTAGGCTGGTACAACACCACCTCCACTCCATCAAATTTCTCTTCTGTCACTTTGACATGCTCATCAGAAACAGGCACTACCTTTTCAGCCAGAGTGATGAAGTACATCACCCCCATGTAGTCCTTCAGCCCCAGTAATTCACTGAGGTCTGCCTGGAAAGGGAAGCAAAGCAACAGAATGAGAGAGAGACAGACACATTAGGAATTGAGCCATGAGTATTACATCTCATACTGTACATACTGTTCAATCTATTGCAGGCTGCATTCTATGCAAACTACCACCTTGACCAAAGCGCATAACATTCAAAACAGAAAGGGTTAAGATGCTAAACTATGTGGCTTTGCAGTATTACAGAAGGATAGAGGGACTCTGAATGTTGCCTGGTAATGTCAACCGCCCCTTAGTTATTTATTTTAAGATGTCATAACTAAATGATAAGTTAAAGCATGACTCGCACTCCTATGTCTGATGATAAGGCAGGCAGCCGGTGGCTGGCATTAGGCTCATCAACTGATGCTCTAGTACTGTCGCCATAACAAAGACATCATGCTTACGCTCAACAACACAAAATTTAAATATCTTAATACAATAATTTGTTTCATGTTGAAATGATATTGAATCCATCAGAAATAATGAGTCTGAACACGATTCTTCCTATCAAAGTATGTCCTGTTGTATTAAAGGCAGTAGCCTGCACTTGCGTTTCATGATAAATATGTTATACTCATACTACTTCAACCCCTTTCTAGGTGTAGAATTGACTAAGTATATTGATCTTATAATGGTGCCCAAGGTGTAGTGGAAAAAGAAAGAAACTACTCATGCTTATACTAGTGTTATAGCCATATATGACTTGGTGTGTAAACCAATAAAGGGTCATTTTAGTCGCACCACAACGGGCTAGCGTAAACCACAGAAGCCTGATGGTCATAAATAGATCTGAGTTTCCTTAATAGGATCTAATATTAGAACAGGTGAGCAGGACTATACAACACGTGGATTAGCATCTGACATAATCTGATATAACAAGCATGTATATCCACATCAGCAAAATACAATACACGTTTAACCTGCCACTTTCCCTAAGACAACTAAGCATGTTTTATTTGAAATATGGCTACATTAATTAATCACGTATTAAACTGAAATAACAACTACGTGTTCATTCACCCAAAGTGCTAGATAGCCTATTCTAAAAGGGAATTATTTTATAAAAAGGAACCATCACTACCAGCAGACCTATTGTCAATATAGCTTAAGGAATAAATAAAAATGTCCTTACCAGGTTGCTGAGACTTCTGAAGAAAGAGTTGGTCAGCATGAGTTTCCATCTCTCTTCTATCTCCTCAGGAATTGGCTCATAAATATAATAAGCGGTAAAAGAGCAGAGAGCGACGAATAAAATGATGCTTCCAAACCTCATTTTACAACGAGCGTCCCCAGCAACTGACTGCAGGGTGCAAACACAAACAGGCTCTTAGCTGCAGCAAGTCACTCCGGTGCGCGAGAAAGCTTACGCTCGGAATTAATTTTGGATCCAGACCAGCTAAATATGACAGCACGTGGTGTCATTTGATCGGCGTTATCGGCGTGCATGTTCGGAGCTTTTCTTCCCTGCTCGTGCGCACACAATGCATGTCCGTCTCGTGGAGCCGGGGAATTACTTTTAGTGTCAGTGATATGGAGACAGGAGCGCGCACCCTGTGTAGGACCGTCCCACCTTGGCCCACACTGCAAATTCTTCAGGTGCGTCCTCAGCGTGCACAGCTTACACAACGCCCGAGGGAACTTCCTGCCAAAATGCAACTGATGCTTCAAAATCATAGATTCTGAAACAACGGTGGCCCATGCATCCAACCTTATTTTAACCACTGTTTAAACGTAAAATTTTAAATAATAAATAAAAGGGTTTATCGTGATTTATTTCCAGATCCATGCAGTTGATGCACCAATTGTCAGCTGTGCACTCCACGAGACGCCTCTGTGCTAAACCCATGGACTGTTAATATTAGGCCTACAGTCAACGGCCAAACAGCATATTCTTGGGTATAAATTCTGTACATCCGGTCACAGTCTCCGTGTGACCGCAGCATATAAAAGTGACTGCAGTGCAGCTGAACAGCAATGGTTGCAAGGCAGCCTTAGCTAATTATATTATTGGTGACAGAGGCAGATATCGCGTTTCCTGGCAGGACCGACTGTCAGAGCAATAGGACTCTCATGATCTCACGTTTTTAAAGGACCCTGGAGAAATGAACAGAATATTTCAGTACTTAATATTTTCATTTCGTTTAATGTCAATTGTGTGCTCATGTGTTCGTGCAGAGGTAGGCCACAACATTCATACCACAAAAAATCCCATTTGTGTGGGAAACCGGTCCACAAAGGCATGTTTTTGAGTCAGGCCCTTCACATTGGCAGTCTCTGCTTCCATTTCTAAGGGGTGCTGTTTGTAAAGCAGCTCACGCTGAAAATAACAGCAACATTGGTTCTCATTTAGCTTCAAACAATGTTTAAAAAGCTATGAATTTTTGAGGGCCACATTTTTGCACATTTACAACAATATTTGTCAAATTAGAGCTATTTTAAATAGTTAAATCCAAATATTAAATGTTCCTCATAAACGTTAAAAGTAACACATGCATGTTAAATCTAACATCAATATTTAAGGTCTTAAATGAAGCCTTTGGTTTAAATTTACAACCTCGCCCTACATTGGCTGTGTTTGGGGTACAAGGCGGTGATTTTATAATGCCCAATAGTAGGGAGAGTGTTATTGCTTTTGCAACCTTAATAGCACAACAGAGAATACTTATGGAATGGAAATCATCTATGCCACTAGAAGCCTCCACGTGGCTTTCTGATATTATGATGTTTCTAAAAATAGAAGAAAAAAAATCAAATACTCCCTTTGAGCATCATCCAGAAAATTTTACAAAAATTTGGACCCTTTACTGGCTTACTTTGAAAGACTTACTACTCTTCCCTCTTCATAACTGCTAGGGATGTAGGGATGCTATCATGATATAATAGAAGAAAGGTGGTTTTGTTTGTGTTATTGTTACATTTTTTCTTTCCTTTTTGTTTTTATTTGTTTCTTTATCTGTCCTTTTCTCAGCACAAGGGTTTGTTGTGGGTAGGATGGGGTTAATAGAAAGATGTCTTGTTACAATTTACATTGTAATGTACTGTCTATTGTACCTTCTCTAAAACAATAAAAACTAAATCTAAATTTAAATGTAAAATCTAAATCTAACTTTAAATGTGAAATCTAAATTTAAAAGTTAAATCTAAATGCCGGCCACGAGGGGGGCTCACTTTGATTGATCTGTCATGTACGCTTGCATAAACAGGTCAGCAAGAGCCTATCCCCGCCCACTTTTGCTGTGGAAAAATTTCTTAGATTTTGTATTTTTCTAAGTAGATACATAAGTAAACATTGAAAGTAGCTGACTGTTCCATGGGGGGGAATTATGCAATAGAAACGCCACGCTATATAAATATCTGCAACAGTATATTTACCATTCTCACACCTTAATACAGTAGTGACCTAACTACATGCACGCATATCCAATATCAGCATGATGGGGAAGCAGCAGGCCTGGACACTAGAATACAATAAAACCTATTTGAAATGAACTGTTTTGTAATTTCATTAATATTTAACCATCACTAATTTGTGGTAACGTAACACAAAACAACTTTACTGTCGGATCAGATGTTCAACCAGAGCATTATATACAAACGGTATAGACCATTTCCATACTCATTTGCCTCAGTGATCATTGTGATAGCCTTATCAATTATAGCAGCTCCTACTCATCATTGCACTAGATTGCAAAAAGCAGATTGTAGCACCAGCAACATACATCTCTCCTTTAATCCTGATCGCCTTTATTTTAATGAAATTAAGGAGTTATAGGCGTACCCTTAACATTTGATTGACTAAAAGAATAAGTGACTCCTTGTGATGAGGCATGGGTTAAGCTTAAGATAAAGTCGTTCTCTGGGTTGAAAATTAGATCAATAAGGTGTCTGGACATTAGTTGGACTTGTCTGCAGACTTCTCAGAAACCTGAACCAAATGCCTCCATGCGACTTTGTGTGAACCTTTGTGTCATGATCCTTTCAAACTTTCTCTCAGTCAAGTGGGAATTGGTAATTGGCTGGTATTTAGGGGCAGGCAAGTGTCTCCTTACATCAGCCATCAAACTCTATTGCGATGCAATCTGCCGGATCCAGTGTGTGACGGAGGCATGGTGAAAGCCTCTGTGAGACTGATCACTGCTGAGCGGTAGAATACTAAATATCGTTTCTGAATATAAAATTACACTTCAGACACTCTGGGGTTCTCCCTGGAATTCCCTCCCTACTTTTCGCCTCCAAAGATGGGCCTCCACTCAGCTTCTAAGGGAGACCACCTCGGTGGGTTACTAAATATTTCATGGAGCCCTGTTCACGCTTTGCCTTTTGTCAGTTAGGGAGTGTCGGAGGGTGCGTGGGTGAAGATGTCTTTATCTGGGTGGAGCCATGCTGTGCAGTGCTATGCCACATGGCTGCCCAGCACCCTGCTGAGTGTGGGGGTAGCTCAAGCAGATGTGAAACTATCCAAAGACTCAAAAGTTTTAGTACTGTGTGAATGTGTGTGAATGCATGTGAATGTGTTTGAATGTGTCTGAATGTGTGTTCATGCGTTAAGGTGTGAGTGCTTGGCCATGTTTCATTCCTTTGAGCGTGCACATTCTTGGGTTGAACACATCTACAGAGGCACATCAAATTCTTATAATTAAGGAACCCAATCCAGACCTCCACAGCCAATAATGAGTATGAGAGCAAACTGTGTTACTTTTTAATTTGCAGAGCCCTTTGCTGGGGCAAAGTAGACTGGCTGTGTGATGGGAGGCATTTAAAGGCACTCGATTCTCACCATATCTTTTTGGTTGTCTCATATCCTTTCTACATTCGGACATCTTACTGTACACATGAAGACAGGTGAAACTTAGGCCTCCCCAATTAGAAAATAACACTAAAACATGCATCAACCTTTAACCAGAGAAGGACCATTTATTGTGTTGGGGGGTACAGTATTTACTGTAGTCTATTTAAAGACAGTTGCTACTAATCAGTCTCACTTTAGTCTTTACATGCTTATTTGTACATAAGGTGTGCCTATTTGCCTATTTGAAGAATTGGCAACACATTACAATGGGGGGGGGGGGGGTCCCAAACCTAATCCTGCTGAGGGGTCTATTTTCATGGCTAAAAATAAGTCTTTGATGAATGCCGTTTACTCTTGTTTGAGGTGCTGCTCAAAACAACAGGGCCCTGTTGCTTTAGAAAAATGCTTATCGTCTATTTATTTTTTTAAATCTATATATTTGTGACCCATTTTTAAAGATGTACATCCTCAGACGGAATAAATTCACTTGGGGCCAGTATGAGACAAGCATTCATGGATTTGGCCTTTTCATGAGATTTGCTAACAATAAGCAAAAAATATATAGAATAACATCAGCCCTTTCCTTTAAATTGCCAACAGATAACAAAAACCACCACAAATGCCATATGGCACAATAGATTAAAATAAATTAATATATAAACAAAATTTATAAAAGTAATAGATTCAACGTAAAACATAGCCTAATTATTGTATGCCATAACAAACAATTCTTGAACAACGTCTAAGAACTACTCCAACACATTAAAATCGCTTAGTGGAAACCTTCACAGACAATGCACAAAAAAGCCTAATGTTTTTTTCGCATCAGCGGTTGAACAGTTAGAGTGCAGGAAAAAATAAAGATTTCCATTATTAAAGAACTTTTGAACTTTTGGCCCAACTACTACAGACACAATCGCTTGCAATTTTCATTTCCCTTTGACTTGAAGTATCCTTATCTGCTAAACAATTCTTGTCCGTTAATCAAAGCATGTCGTCTAGAAGATTAAACACCTGCTCTGAATTTTAATGTAGAATTTTAGTATGCTAATCAGTCAAAATGTTTAACTTTTAATGTTTCCAACATACTTCTTCAGCAGATGATCCCTACGCAACTAGTAACCAAAGCAGCATTAAGGATCTTGAGGTTTATTATTTCCACACAGTGCGTCATCATGATCATGGGACTGAGTGTAGGACACAGCAGTGGATAAGCTCTTTATCAGTAGTCGCCTATGTGACACTTTTGTTATAAGGAATGTTGGCCCCTCACCCCATTCCACGTGAATGTCTTATGTAATCATCGTGAATTTCTCATGTAATCACCAGACAAGGAAGGTGTTTGGACTTGGTTACACACTGAAAACTAATTTACATTTAAAGTGTTGGTAAAATAAACATGGTATAGGGCAATATTTTGATCATGGCTTAAACTTTGAGAAACAAAAAATGATTTGGGGATGTTTAATCACAATTAATTGAATTAAACACCGCACTGCTTTTATGGTACAGGCTAGCATCACCATGCTAACAATGCCAGTGGATATCAGAACCAAAGTACACAAAAATGTACCCAGTAGTTGCAGAGACATTTAACTCAAAGTGAGCCAGGAGGCTTATTTTAATCTTGAAGTGATGGGCCGACCAACATTGGCATCCATAGATCCGAGCTACTAGCTTGGCTAAAATCCTTGTTCATTTGGTCTTTTTGTAATTGTAAGATGTTTTTACATAACTCTTTGTCATCATGCCTTGATCACCGTAAAGCCTTGTCCACCTGCCTTAAAGGTTATCTAGCAATCCTGCAAAAATCATTAAATTAACAAAATAAGTGTTTTCTTCTTTTGGCCACTCAGGAGTTTTTGTTATATCTATTGTATAGTTTTACTATCACCTCAGCTTTAATATACTATGTATACTTCTTGGAAGATTAGAAGTGCTTTATCACATAAGCATGTGTTTGTTATACACGTACAAGGGTACAAGTGCCAAAATAGGTTTCCTCAGGAGGGTGGCTGGCGTCTCCCTTAGAGATAGGGTGAGAAGCTCAGTCATCTGAGAGGAGCTCGGAGTAGAGCCGCTGCTCCTTCGCGTCAAAAGGAGCCAGTTGAGGTGGTTCGGGCAGCTGGTAAGGATGCCACTTGGGCGCCTCCCTAGGGAGGTGTTCCAGGCACGTCCAGCTGGGAGGAGGCCTCAGAAGACCCAGGACTAGGTGGAGAGATTATATCTCCAACCTGGCCTGGGAACGCCTCGGGATCCCCCCGCCGAGTTGCTGCCCCCGATACCGGATAAGCGGATGAAGATGGATGGATATGTTTGTTATTTTATGTAAAAAGTAACTATAAGTATCAAACAATGAAGTGGAGTGAAAGGCACAATATTTCCTTCTGAAATGTAGTGGAGTAAAAGTATAAAGTGGCATAAAATGGAAATACTAAAGTAAAGTATAAGAACCTCAAAACTGGACATGGCACAGTACTTTATTAAATGTACCTACTTACAGTGAGGAAAATAAGTATTTGAACACCCTGCTATTTTGCAAGTTCTCCTACTTAGAAATAATGAAGGGGTCTGAAATTGTCATCGTAGGTGCATGTCCACTGTGAGAGACATAATCTAAAAAAAAAAATCCAGAAATCACAATGTATGATTTTTTTAACTATTTATTTGTATAGTACAGCTGCAAATAAGTATTTGAACACCTGAGAAAATCAATGTTAATATTTGGTACAGCAGCCTTTGTTTGCAATTACAGAGGTCAAATGTTTCCTGTAGTTTTTCACCAGGTTTGCACACACACTGCAGAAAGGATTTTGGCCCACTCCTCCACACAGAAATTGACCCATCTTCAATGCTCTAACTGAGGGAAGGAGGTTGTTCCCCAAAATCTTGCAATACATGGCCCCGGTCATCCTCAATACAGTGCAGTTGCCCTGTCCCATGTGCAGAAAAACACCCCCAAAGCATGATGCTGCCACCCCCATGCTTTACAGTAGGGATGGTGTTCTTGGGATGGTACTCATCATTCTTCTTCCTCCAAACACGGTTAGTGGAATTATGACCAAAAAGTTATATTATGGTCTCATCTGACCACATGACTTTCTCCCATGACTCCTCTGGATCATCCAAATGGCCATTGGCAAACTTAAGACGGGCCTTGACATGTGCTGGTTTAAGCAGGGGAACCTTCCGTGCCATGCATGATTTCAAACCATGACATCTCTTACATGTCTTAGTGTATTACCAACAGTAACCATGGAAATGGTGGTCCCAGCTCTTTTCTGGTCATTGACCAGCTCCTCCCGTGTAGTTCTGGGCTGATTTCTCACCTTTCTTAGGATCATTGAGACCCCACGAGGTGAGATCTTGCATGGAGCCCCAGACCGAGGGAGATTGACAGTCATGTTTAGCTTCTTCCATTTTCTAATGATTGCTCCAACAGTGGACCTTTTTTCATCAAGCTGCTTGGCAATTTCCCCGTAGCCCTTTCCAGCCTTGTGGAGGTGTACAATTTTGTCTCTAGTGTCTTTGGACAGCTCTTTGGTCTTGGCCATGTTAGTAGTTGGATTCTTACTGATTTTATGGGGTGGACAGGTGTCTTTATGCAGCTAACGACATCAAACAGGTGCGTCTAAATTAGGATAATAAATTAAGTGGAGGTGTCATTTTGAAGGCAGACTAACAGGTCTTTGAGGGTCAGAATTGTAGCTGATAGACAGGTGTTCAAATACTTATTTGCAGCTGTATCATACAAATTAATAGCTAAAAAAATCATACATTGTGATTTCTGGATATTTTTTTTGATTATGTCTCTCACGGTGGACATGCACCTACGATGACAATTTCAGACCCCTCCATGATTTCTAAGTGGGAGAACTTGCAAAATAGCAGGGTGTTCAAATACTTATTTTCCTCACTGTATATTCCACCAGTGATTTTATCTGAATGTATTACTCTGTTCTGTGGCAAATCTGTTGTTTCATTGTTTTAATATTTTAAAACTAATACTTAACCCGCTGAGAAGAACCTGAAGCATGACTCTGTGCTTGTAAAAGTGCTATGTAATATTTGTTTTAAATTATAATGCCATTCTTTAACAGGAGTCCATTGATTGGGACAGACTAACATTAATAAATGTTTAAATTGAAAGACTATTGCATGTCACAATATTCTTTGTGTGTTTTCTATACATAAATAGATTCAAATGAATCAAAATAGATTGAAATCTTATAAAACAGTTCTGGCAAAGAAATTCAACACAGTAAATCATTTTACAGAAACAGTAAGGCGTACTAAGAGTATATGCTCGGCTTTTTGAAACATCATTTTTCACCTAATAGGAAAATACAAATACCAGCTGTTGTGGAGCATTGCTACTACTAATGCTCTAAGCAATGTCACGCGTGTTTTAGGCTACATTTGTTGTCACAGCCAGCCAACTTCTTCTCACTATCCGCTAGCGGTCTCTGTAGGCAGCCCAGGGTCTACAAACGGCAACAAAAACAAACTGTGCCCACCTGAACCACGAAGCATACACCGACAAGAAGGAGTTGGGGGTGGGGTTGGGGTTGGGGGGTTAGTCCGCAGAAGCACAGAAGGGAGGGGAGGGGATAGGATGAGGAGGAGGGAGGGGCAGTCTTGTTTTGTTTGTTTTGTTTAATTTGAACGTCAACAAGAAGTAACATCACCCAAAATCGCTTAGTACACCTTTAAGTATACAGTATGTTCACTTCAAGCATCCATGTGAATTCAATCAGTCCATCTCTAGTTGTTAAACTTTTCTTTCCAGCAGATGGTGCTATGACCTAAATCAACTGCTGCAAGACTTCCATGCATCTACTTTACAACATACAGGGGCATAATTAGCCTAGGATGATGAAAACTGTCTCAACACAGAGCAAAACATGACGCATATAAACCACCAAATGAGTGATGATATATTTGCAATGCTTTTATCTGCTTCTACTACCCAACGGGTCAGAAGAATAACTCGTTGGCACTTAAGCCATTCACACTGAATGGGGCATGTTCACTGTTTTTGCTTATAGGAGGGAATTATATAACATTTTAACCCACCAGATCTGCATGAAATATGTCCAAAAACTACATACAGTATCCAGCCTCAAGGCTGCACATTGGTTTAAAATAATTCAATAGATTTAAAACAGTTGCTTTCCACTCCTCACTGCTATAGAGTCCCCCATAGAGATGCATGCTGGGCAAACAAGGCCACCCAGTGGCCAGACCAGTCATATACTATAATCTCTCTATACCTGATCACTGTGTCAACAGTATCAACAGTATCGAATTCCCAGAATTATATAATCTACGTAAAATGTCAGGCTCAGTGAGACTCACAAACATATATCCCAACAGGGAAAAATAACAATCAAAGTAATGTCCCATCATCATTTTTGGTAATTCCCAGTCTGATAGACAGCATGAGGGGGAGTTTGGATAGTTTTTTTATTTGATACACACACCAAGTCATCCAGACTTCCTGGTCTGTAGCTTCCCTCTGTAACAAGGAGCATAAAAAGGTCCCTAAGGTTGAAGGGTGTTTTGTGTTGCTGACACTTAGAAGTGAAAGGTAAAAGGTGTGTAAAATACTGTGGCATATGTAACACACATCGTACACCAACAAAATATACTGTGAGCAGTACAACTGTTTGTGCTACACATGACTTATGAGCTCAGCTTTACTGAAACCCATAACAATTTGAAGCTCCTCCATGTTGCTAATCTCCATTTTTAATTAATTAAATCATGTTTTTATATTGCGGACTTAAGAGAAAACCAATCATACTGGTGTTGGTTTACTCCTTTTTGAAATGGTCTTTATCTCTTTTTGCAAATCATCTCTCGTTCTCAACTCACTGTGTTCACTGTATAACACATGCATTGCATTGTTGTCCCAGAAATGACCATGTAAGAGCTAATCAAACTTACATCAAATGTTAGTAATCTTCTTTGAGAGATTTAAAATGTAAAAAAAATCTAAAATAAAATCACACACATTTGAGAAAGATACACAAGCTAAAAGTACAACATGAACTGGTCCCAAACGAATCCTGAAAATCACATGAAGCATGGTGTGAGCGATGGAGGAGATGTGCAGGAAAGATGCAGTGACACACAGACAGGTCACCAGTAATGACTATTCCATACCATGTAGCATATACATTTCCCTCTTGACACTTCTGATTCATCTTTAAGTATTTAAAATCTTGCTTCCTACTCAGTAGCTGGACACAGTCAGGTTCTCTGTCTGAGATGAGCAGATGGAAAAACCACAGTCATACTGGAGAGCTGAGACTAATGGAACCAAAACACACACATGTGTAACACAACTGTATTGATGGCGCAGTCACGCCTAAGCTTGTTAATTTTGCTTCCCTTGTAGGTAGGAAAATTTCATTTTCTTTCAATAAAATGTTTTACAAAATTCTGTATATACTGTATATACTATACAAAAACTCTTGTAATTGTATAGGTCTACGTTTTCCAGCCAGAAAAGTACACCTACAATTATTTGCTATAGTACCGCCCCAGGCTCTCCATTGGCTTGTTGAGTTGACTAGCTCATACAAGCCGTAACAGAGGAGGTCACAGATCAGAGTGATTTAGAGAATCACTCCCTTGAGACAAGCTACCATCCTTCTCTGCTCACGGCATGGAAAGAAAAACTGGACATATTCAACCCCTTCATATTCAACACGCTTTCCATCCTTCCAACAACGAATCACATCCAGACAAAAAGAAGAATATTTAGTTCAGTGTTTGCTATATTGTAGCTCTACACAAGTGTACAAATGGATATGAACTACACACACACACACACACATACACACACACACATACATGTATATCATTTCTTAAATTGTTTGCACTTTTTCTCCTACTTAAAAAATCCAGTCATGTTTATACACCAAGAATTTGCATTAATTTAATCCCAGTTAGATTACTGCAACACACTCTTCCTGCCTCACACAACCAAATCTCAATATCTTCAGTTAATACAAAACGGCCAGCCAGACTCATGCACAGGTTCAAGAGGAGGAAACACATCACAGCGGTATAACATCACTTTACTGGCTCCCAGTCTGTCTTTGAGTGGATTTTGGGCTGAGCTCTAGAATACATCCTCTGGGAGGTTATTCCTGGCCACTAGTTCTTGTCTTTTGTTTTGTTATACAACTTATTGGGTTTTTAATTTTATGTAAAGCACTTTGTAACTTGATTTGAAAAGCGCTTCATAAAAGTATTAATAATAATAAAATAAAAATAAAAATAATAATAATAATAATAATAATAATAATAATAATAATAATAATATGTATATTGTGTGGTTGCTTGTAATCTTTCATCTCCACAGCAGCGGATGTCTTAAGTTTAAGGATCTCCAATATTTCAAGCCAAAACATAATGCAACCTCCATGCAGGTTAAACAGATACCAACATAACAGATGGCTGCTCTCAAACTTGCATGTTGTTTCTTTTCTTGTTTCTGTTATTTGTCTCTTCAATTTTACTTTGCAAGTCTTAAAGTAGGTCAAAAGCTGTATAATATTGTCAGTTTCCATCATCTTAATTGCCCCCAAACTAATAATAAGTCAAAATGGAGGTTTTGCCTTACCCTCATCCATCTGAGGGTGGAAATGTTGAAGCTAGCTTGCTGTTCATTGCTGTCTGTTGTAGCACACAGTATTCACACAGTTGAACAATGTAAAGAGACAGATACTGTTTTTGCTAAGTAAAAAATAAGGTCATTGAGGATAACAGGCTGACTCATCTCTTGCTGCTTTAGACTTCTGTGCCTTTTAAATTCAGAGGTTTCTGGACGGGTGATAGTAAGACTTGTAAAGCACACAATGTGTTCCTATGACAGAAAACTTGGCCAGCACTGAGGACACAGAGAAACTGGATGCTCTCACTGAGATCAGTGAGCCACATGTTAGATTTCGACGGCCTTTTGGCATCACCTGAGACACTGAGATCATTACAGTGATGGTGGAAGGATGATTTAATTACTTGGTCCCTAATACACAGACAATATTTCAGCAGTAAAAGTTGGAAATTTTCCAAAGAGTCAGCACTAAATTAACATTACAGTTTAATTTGGTAGTAGCAATTAACTGTATACAAAAAAAGCTCTAATCATGCTTGTGGGAACTTGTGGTCAGTCATTTATACCCAACAATATTGTGAGATACACTGTAAAGACATTACAAATGTTAAATAAAATAACAATATTTCAGACTTGCCCAATGTTTCAATTACAATTTCTAGTTAGCTTATGTATTCATTATTATGGTGTTTGGTCGTGCAATCATGGAATTGTTAAGAGTTTTCTCAAGGGATTCAAATCTAAATTGGGACGCTGGAGGAAGGACACGCACAGTACGTTACAACTTGGTGATAATGACATGTTAATGTTAATGACACATGCTTTGCAAGCATGTTGTTACGTAAACTACATCAATGTCTTGTATATTAACTGCCTGCATTTACACACACACACACAATTTTATTTAACCTGGCCATCAAATCTTCCAAATACCACTCATCAAAATACAATACTGCCATTCTCCTGTTACGTTTTACCAAATTTCACCTTTCAATAGATTTGATTTTATTCCTGGAATCCATTCTCTGTTTAGTGCAATGACAAAGAAGTCACAAAACCTCTGGCCGTAAAGCCTATAATTTATGCTGGTCAGGAAGTGCACATCCTTGTGGTAATTTCATTAGCAGTTAAATTATTATAGCAATATAACTGTTCCAATATTTTTTCCAACTTAATATGCGTCCTGTTGCATTCTTGTGATTATCCACTTGTAATGATTCTCTTAAATTATCCAGGTTTGTAACAGTCTCAAACAATGATGATCTTATTTTATGCAACTGAGAAAGTGAGAGCTGTTCTTCATTAATGACATTCTCCTTTAGTGAAATAACTCACATGTGTGTTCAATGTGGTGCTTTTATGTATGTGCAGATGAAAGAAATACAGGACTACAATACAAGACTACCAGCAGGACCTTGATATCCTCTAATGGCTCTGATGGAATTCAGTTTTTATTATTAGGGCCATTAGGGCCCAAAAGGACCACTTGGCATGGAAATAAATCGGTATGAAAAAGGCAGCAGAGGACTCTTTCATTTTCACGGTCCAGGGTCACCCAGATCAGAAACATATGCTGTCATGTTTTCTTTGTGCTCAATCAATGAGGCCTATGGCTGTAACCTCTGGAATCACTGGGAGTTCCAGCAGCTGAACATGACAGGGAGCTCAGAGCTCAGTGGTGGGCCCGGTGCTTCTGTATGTCAGAGTCACTCAACCCTAAAAAAAAAAAAAAAGAGTCAGGTAACGTGCACCACTGAGTCCCGCTACACCAGCCAGCTCACAAGCTTGTGACATCCTCAGTCCTTTACTTGCACTACTTTCCAAATATATGATCTTGTTAAGCGCACCTAGGCTGCAGACAGTTAAAACCTATCTGATAGGATGAAGATAATTGCACTGAAAATATTTATCTAAAAAAGTGACAGAAATTACTACTGTGTATTAGTACTAAGTTTTTGAATGCATGAGGAATATTAGTGCACTTTACTGATTAGTCTGTCTTGTTTCAAGATAATACTAGCAAAGCAGAGTGATTGAGACCATTCCACCATTACCATGGTAATGCAATTATTGCAATCAGAGGGATAAACAAGGCAGTAAAAGCATGAGTTTACAACTCTCTGGAATGACTGGAGTGTGTTTTCCTGGCATGTTTATACATACCAAGAATGAGGTCAGACACGCTCGTGCATACAACTGCACATCAGCCCATGGCCTTATACACATGCCACACAGACACACAAATAGCATAGACTCTTTCAGAAGTCTCAAACAATAACATCAAAATGATTAAAAGATGACAAACTAAAGACATTTTGACCAAGGGCTAAAACAAGGGTAAGAAAAAGATAAGGTGAAGCAGGTGAATGGAAAGTATAAGTTTTGATCCGTTTTGTTCTCCCTGTACTGCAGTAAAAACAACTGTTGATCAGAAACTGACTCAAGTTCCAGGTGGCAGTAAAGGAGGGATGCATGAAAAAAAGAAAAGAGGGGAAAAAAAAACAAATGGTACTACGCGAGAGAGAGACCTTAATCTCCTTCAATGTGTGCCACTGTTTTGCTGAATGTGTTCCGTAAAGACTAGGAGATCATGCTAAGCTGGAGCATCATTTATTTATTTATTTATTATTTGTTTGATCTAAAGATGATGTGCACAGATCAGCACGCATGCACCAAAAACACAGACAGAGCAGTGTGTTCATTACAGCTGAATGCTCAAGTGACTGCATATGTTAAACCATTAAACCAGATTGTACGCATAAGTTATAAACTCCCCGATGTTTATCAAGACTTACAGGCTATTTCCACAAACACACAACACAGATTAATCTGAGAAAAGTTGCATTGTTTCTCATTATTACCCAGGAAAAATCAAACAAATGTGTCACAACATCACTAATAATATGCAACAGATCTTTAATCATCTCGTTATTGACAGGTAAGAAGAACTGAAATATCTTACTTCATGTGTTATTTAATGAGGCATAAAAAGGTGCCTGAATTATTTGTAAAATATATCATAATTATAAAATACACACTGGCCCTTGAAACATTAAAGTCATTACTATGAGAATGTCTTGCTAATCGCAGAACTGGAAAACAAAGATCCATCATACATTCATCGAGGAGCCTGCACAAAATCTCTAGCATTTGTTCACCATCATGAGCATCCTTTGTGTAACCAAAACTCCTTTCATCATCTCTGTGATTTACATGCTCACTGACACAGATGACAGTCAGTGACATGTTTGTAATTCATCAATGACTACGTCAATGCCAAATAGCCATGTGGATTTTGAGGGCTCCAATACTATGTGAGTAAAAATATCACCAAATTCCACACTCCAACTATGGCTCAGCAGAAAGCCCTGAGTTAGACATAAGCTGTAAAGGTGTACCCATACACTGCGTGACACACTGCAGCGCCATGCACGTTATGCAGCTAATCCTGTAATAGTGTATCATTAAACAATAGATTAATACTACTAGGTATATCTCAATTTGATGTAGTAGTGGAACTTATTCAAGCAAAAACAAGTAAGGCATTAAATAGACCCACTCCCACACCAACAGAAGGCCTTGTCCACAAAATCATCACACGTTTCCGATTATAGCGTCTGAAGCTAACTGAGAGCAAAGACTTTAGCGCTCTCACAAAAGGTCAATGTCCTTCAGATATAGGTCCACAGGGCAGACTGTCTAGGACTTATAGATGCTCTAAAATAACCACACTGTTGTTACTTTGATTCCTAACTGACCAGCTCGGTAGCAACTGGGGATGCAAGTAGTGCAAGGCAAGTTCCAGTACAGTAGAAATATTGCACTTACATATCAAAGCATTTTTATACCCAACTTAAGTTCACTTTCTCTGTTTGGAAGTATTTCAACTACTGGATGGCAAATCTTTACACAGAACACAGTCATTTGTTGTGAAATTAGTTGTTAATAATTATCTAATACAAGGATGCAATCACAAAGTTAGGATATGTAATGGAAAATAAATATGATCAGGAAATCATAATGGGCATTTTTTTTTTCAAAGTGAGTAATAGGTACAGTGAGGGAAAAAAGTATTTGATCCCCTGCTGATTTTGTACATTTGGCCACTGACAAAGATATGATCAGTCTATAATTGTAGTGGTAGATTTAATTGAACTGAGCGACAGAATAACAAAAAAATCCAGAAAAACGCATGTCAAAAATGTTATCAATTGATTTGCATTTTGATGAGGGAAATATGCATTTAACCCCTCTGCAAAACATGATTTAGTACTTGGTGGTAAAACACTTGTTGGCAATCCCAGAGGTCAGACGTTTCTTGTAGTTGGCCACCAGGTTTGCACACATCTCAGGAGGGATTATGTTCCACTCCTCTTTGCAGATCTTCTCCAAGTCATCAAGGTCTCGAGGCTGACGTTTGGCAACTCAAACCTTCAGCTCCCTCCACAGATTTTCTATGGGATTAAGATCTGGAGACTGGCTAGGCCACTCCAGGACCTTAATGTGCTTCTTATTGAACCACTCCTTTGTTGCCTTGGCCATGAGTTTTGGATCGTTGTCATGCTGGAATACCCATCCACGACCCATTTTCAATGCCCTGGCTGAGGGAAGGAGGTTCTCACCTAAGATTTGACGGTACATGCCACGTCCATCGTCCCTTTGATGCTGTGAAGTTGTTCTGTCCCCATAGCAGAAAAACACCCCCCAATTGTTTTCTTGGTAACTATGGTCCCAGCTGCCTTGAGATCATTGACAAGATCCTCCCGTGTAGTTCTGGGCTGATTCCTCACTGTTCTCATGATCATTGCAACTCCACGAGGTGAGATCTTGCATGGAGCCCCAGGCCGAGGGAGACTGACAGTTCTTTTGTGTTTCTTCCATTTGTGAATATTCGCACCAACTGTTGTCACCTTCTCACCAAACTGCTTGGCAATGGTCTTGTAGCCCATTCCAGTCTTGTGTAGGTCTACAATCTTGTCCCTGACATCCATGGTCTTGGCCATGGTGGAGAGTTTGGGAATATGATTGATTGATTGCTCTTTGGCATCAACTCAACTCGCCGTGTTTGGAGGAGGAGGAATGCTGCCTATGACACCATCCCCACAGTCAAACATGGAGGTGGAAACATTATGCTTTGGGGGTGTTTTTCTGCTAAGGGGACAGGACAACTTCACCGCATTAATGGAAACCTCCTTCCCTCAGCCAGGGCATTGATAATGGGTCCTGGATGGGTATTCCAGCATGACAACGATCCAAAACAAACGGCCAAGTCCACAAAGGAGTGGCTCAAGAAGAAGCGCAATAAGGTCAGTATATAATTAAAAATATACTGACCTGAGTATATAATTAAAATTATATACTGACCATTTCTTTGTCAGTGGGCAAATGTACAAAATCAGCAGGGGATCAAATACTTTTTTCCTCCCTCACTGTAATTATAAGTATCCTTCGCTATTGTTGTGGTACCTTTAATCAAGTCCCTGAACTTAAACTGCTTGACGAACCAAATTCCAGTGACTTTGTTTAGTGTAGCAGAACTTAACACATTATCCTAAATCTTGGCACAAATCAACAAAACTGCATTAATAGTGTTATTGTAATATGAAAATAAGTTTTACAAAATCAAAACAATAAAAGGCAAGATAAGGAAAAAAAGTATACATTTATTTGACCAAGCCAGATATATTCTGGGCTGTTGTAGCCTCCCTGTCTCACACAGTAGTCGCAATGCCATGTCAAGATCCTAAAAGGTCAAAGGCCAATTCAGACTCAGGACAGACAGCTGTTAACATGTAAGACTACTGTCACATTGATCAGACTCCTGCATTGTAGGAAGGGTTGGGAGCCGAATCCTGGTTCCAAATTAGAATCGATTTGAAAATGCCAAGTTCCGGGTACCCATAAAAAAAACAATTTGGTTCTGCTTATCGTTCCAACTACACATGGCGCGCTTTCTGGACTGGATGATGCTGCACATAGCGATACATTCAGTTTTGTTTACGCAGTATGGGCAAGATGAATAAGAGTTGCGAGCAGACGGGTCAGCACTGCGCCATGGAGCGCAGGTTTTCTACTCTACTCCGATCGGCAACAGCTGTTTGCTGCCAGCGCAGCCGCTGTATCTCTCTTGGAATCAGAATGGTTAACATCCAAACGATACCCAACCCTAATAGTAGGCATGAGTTTCTGATGTTACTCGGTGGTCAGGCATACACCAAATAATAAGAAATTATAATATTAAATATATAATATACATACATAAATACATATTAGGTATATACATACATACACATACACACACACATATATATAAACACACACATACATAATCAATGTATGTCAGCTGATGGACGCTCTAAAATATCCTTTTACAGTATACTTTTTAATCACACACATGAGCCACAGAAGCACATCAAATTAAACTTTAACCATGTGCTAGTTTACATACAGGGAAGTTAGTTTCTACTATGGATAACAAATGCCTATGTGTGTCTAATCAGAAATAATACATGTGAAGGAAAAAAACAGAAGAACATTAAATGTGCTGAATTATAAAGAGAGAATTCCACACATGAGGAAAAAACATGTCAAGGATGTTGAAAGAGAGTCTCATGTAAGATGATATTTTTTCCAAGCCACACTATTCCTGTCATTCAACTCCCACAAACGTGGGCCCCCAGTCATAACCGAACAGTGAGTGTGAGGAGCTGAGGCCAATGCTGTATGTGTCTACAGATTCCTCAGAGCCTACCAGCTAGCTGTGACTTTTAACAGCCTGCAGAATCAAAGTTCTTTAAAAACCACAAGGAATCCCAATTTTACCTCCAGAAGCTTTTAGCCTAAGAATTATAGCTTGAGGAATAATACAGCTGCCCTTGTAACACTCCATCATCTGGAGTAAATTAAAGCCAATGTGAAACAGTTTCCTTGGCAAGAAAAAAGATGGACCACATTCAACATTGTGATCAGCAGAATCACAAACAAACAAATCATTTTACTGGCAACACACACACACACACGCTCGTCCCATCATCTCTTCTCCCTGACTCTGTTGTCACTGTCAATTTGCCATCTTTAAGAAGATGTTTAACTCTTCCGTTATAATGACAACTTGGATCAAGACATAATTAATTCTATGTGCCTTACTAGAAAAAAAAACATTGTACTCTATTCAGCAGAACAAATCCACTGTGATTGCAATTTAGCAATAGGTGTGAAATCCTACATAATTATACAAGATTAGGTGGGGAGAGGAGAATAATAGAGTATTACTTACCAACTGTTATGAATGTTGGTAAGTGAATCAAATATGTAGCTGTCAACAAGCCTCTGGATTACAGTAATAGCTCTCTCTCATCACTGTTGGTAAATCAATGGTAACACGTTTAAGAGAACAACAACAACTAGAACAAACCAATTATACTTCTTGGTTGTTGGGTGAGAAGCATGTCATATTGTATAGAAGCAAGAACTCTGATTTAGGCTTCAGTGAGGAAGAGAAGATAAGGTGTTGTTGTCTGTGTCCACATGTGTTGGTGTGTTGTCCAGATGTTCAAGTAAACAAGCCTGTGACCTGAAGTAACTGATGAAAGGGATCCCAAAACGCCTCATTCCATGCAATTTATTAGTCCACCAACACATTTAAAATGAAGTTCAGATCCCTTTGTTTGTTCCTCTGTGGTTTGAATATGACTGAAAGGTCATACTGTAGTCATTAACAGTCTTCTGTGTTACTAAAGATAGTGCACATTCCAAAACTCTCCCCTCTGCAAATGTGCCTGTGTGTTTGTGTGTGTGTGTGTGTGTGTGTGTGTGTGTGTGTGTGTGTGTGTGTGTGTTTTGAGGATAAATGGTGTGGATGAAAGATGTGGTTACTGAGCAGTTTTGTGAGAGGAAGAAATGTTGAGAACAGCCACAGTGATTTGCCCACTAATAAACAACATGCTGATTTTAAACTGAAGATCTTAAAATGTAGCCATTTGGAGCGCTATGCTATATCAAAAGAGTACCAATACCCTTGTACACCTGCCGTGAATTCACCATTATTTATACAATTTAACTTAAAAGGTCTTGGATGTTAAGAGCCAGTCCTCCAACTAACAGCAGAATGTGGAGGAAAAGTTTTTGCCTCTAAATATGCTTATTTGTGGGCACAGAGGGACTACTGGAATTCAACAAACTAGTCAAAAGAATTGGATTAAGAATAAGAAAAAAAAGAAATGGAAATAAGCAGACCACAAAAAATAAGTGATTCTAATGGCTTATCTGGTGAGAAAGAATAAAGTAAAATGCTTATTGGGCTAATCTCTAACACATTTGTCTTTTCCCATGGTGCATTCATCTGACAAATTGTTTAACAAAGAGTGTGATGCAGACAAGCATGGGCCACTACCATGTCCAAATGCAATCGCACTACTTATTAAGATCAAGCAAAAATGAATTCACAAGACATAGCTAATAAATCACATCAGTCATTTAGATAATTATTCTAGGAGGTAAGTGCTTCTGTGAAAAACAGTTTTTACATTATAATAACATAAATCAAATATCATTGTCTTGGCAGACAAGTTTTGGATGGCGTTTAAGTCTATTATTTGCATGCGTGGTATCTCCAGCAGACCACTTTCTTGAGTATTTCATGGTTGCAGTAACTGTGGGATTACATTACAGCAGATTACAGGGGGGCGGAGGAGACCAAAGTGTGCGCTCATACAGAAATGCCTCCCCTCCCTCTGCGTCTCACACACGGTGGACTCGTCTGAGGAACCGAACTGGAGAACTACTCAAACTGAATGTGGACCTTCTACTCTTTCATTGGGCTTTTTACATTATTGCAATAATATAACTACAGAAGTTCTGTTTTCTACAGCTGTTCAAGTGCGTTGAAGGAAACCGTAGGTAATTTAGATTTTTTTTTATTTTTATAATTTGTCCTGCCTTATCAATATAATATATTATCTTATAGACATGCATATAGACTGAATGTGTTATGTTTGCATAAGACTTTGCATGAGACGTTTTCTCAGTTTGAATTTATTACCATCCTAACAACGGCTGAACCTATCAAAATATGTCCTAATGCCTATAAAAGTTGAGTGACCTGATGCAAATTTACAGGAAAAAAACGTTAGGCTAATACTTTCCGATGAATTAGACTATGTAGTTTGTTGTTGCATAAACCCATATATCTGCCAATGCATCATCTATCAATCTATCATTGGTATTCATCTTGCAGTAACGCTTCTACGCGCCGTGCTTTCCTCTCCAGGTGGGTTTCATTAATGGTCCAGTACAACTTCTAGCCCTCCTCGCCCGTGCACAATGAGCGTCTGTGGCTGCAGCGCCTCGTACCTGTGGAGGTGGCTGCTGAAGGCTCTGTTGTTCTTGGCTGCTGTGCTGCCGTCGAGAGGCGACTGCCCCAAATCCTGCGCCTGCAACGTCCCCAGTGAAGTGCACTGCACCTTCAGATATTTGACCGCAATACCTGACCACATCCAGCCAGCTGTGAAAAGAATTAACCTCGGGTGAGCTTTCGCTTTTTTCAGCTTTTAGCAGATGATTGTAGAACTGCAGATACTGTGGGGAAAGACCATTTTTTTATTGATTGATTCAAACCACAGACTGTCAGCTGCAACATGGTTATAAGCAGGAATAACATTACAAAAACAACTTATGTTAGCTACTGGCTTTTCAGAGTTTAAACTAACAAAATTTACCATCTCTGTCAAAAAAAGAAATTCTATCTATTGACCAATTTAAGTTAGCATTGCCAAGCTAACACGAATCTTAGCTAAGGTCAGCTTTAGCAAATATCCCATTTAACTAACGTTAGCTAGCTAGCTAACCTATTCAATTTATAGCTATAATGCCAATTTTACAACAATTGCTAGCTAGCTAGCTAGCTCGTCGCGACTAGATTCTCAGCTCCGCAAAACTGCCACAGCTAGCCTCTCTGTTCGGTTTCCCCTCGCCGATGAAGAGCCAAAGTCCCGACTTGTCATGTAGCCACTAGCTAATTGCTGTGCCGTTAGCTAGCTAGCCTGCCAGAAATATGAAATATGGTCCTCCAGGTAAACATTTTATTAAATTACCGTAGCCTACCTGATGGTAACGGAGTGCCATTGGTTTGTGTTGCCAATTTTAAAAACATGAACAGATAGGCTAAAGCTTTTGTCCTTACCCTTTCAAGATAGTGTACACCGGTACGTTACACCCCACAGGTGTTTTTACTTAATTTCCCTGATTAGGTCCCTCAAGACCTTTTCTGACAGATTGACTTGTTGGCAGGAAATACCAACCTTCATCACTGTGTGGGCATGTAGTGTATAGTTTGTGCCTGATTCCGTCTCTTGTTACCTGTCAAGGAGGGAAAACCTAGACTATAAGAAGTAGAGTTGGGGTTTCTGTCAAAAGTTAACCTACTTACAATATGTATGGAGAAGGAAAGGAAGTGTGAAGTGGTCCAAACTCAGCAACACTTGTAGACCTGACACCTTTTGGCTTGCGACTTTCATCAGGGTCATCCTGAGGCCACAAGCTGAAATGCGTTGCTGAGTTTTTGACCTCTTAAAACTCAGACCTTTACCATTTTATTTCTACACTATTTCTACTGTGGCGACCTCGCATGATTCCCAATGTAACCCTGCCCAGCTTAAACCTGAGGTGAGGTCTAATAAGTCAGTTCAACTCAAAACACTGAAGTCCATACTTAAAAAAATGTTTAATATATATATATATATATATATATATATATAGATATAGATATATAGATATAGATATAGATAGAGAGAGAGAGAGAGAGAGAGAGAGAGAGAGAGAGAGAATGTACTTTACACCAAAAGCACAAATGCGTGGTGAAGTAAGAGAATATTGAACAGTAATGAGAAAATAAAACTCTAAAGCATTTTCTTTAAAATACTATTATAATTACTAGTTGGATACTAAATTAGATAATAATGCTCTGTAACAAAAGTTCATGTATTATTAAATGTATAACTAAATAAATAATAATATAAAATAAGTTTATATGTTCAGTTTTTTCTGATTGTGAAAGGGAGCAATGATTAAAGAAAGACATGTCTTAGCTGGATCAGTAACAGCACTGATACCCAATATGTCAATAGTAACATTATCATTGACAACAATACGTAACATCATCATAGCTCTCTGATCTTCAACCTGAGCAGATATATAATCTGGAAGAATAATTGAAAACACTTGTGCAGTGCTTGAAAATGAAATGAGGCTGATTTAATTTTTCCTTAACTTCCATGAAATAGTATGTTGTACATTTGAGGTAATAAGCTGAAGTCCGTTTTTTTGTTTCTCTGCTTTTAGGTACAACAGTATATCTGTCTTGAGAGAAAATGATCTTTCAGGACTTGAGAACTTAGAGTTGTTGATGCTGCATAGCAACACTATCCACAATACTGAAGACCGAGCCTTCCAAGACCTCAGGTCTTTACAGGTAAAATCATATTTTACCTTCTCTGGTGGACAGATTACAGTCCTGTCTTGTAATATTGGAACGCAAGTGCAATGTACTGGAATATCAAAAACACTAGTGTGAAAAGCTTGCCAGTATCCTATGGTTTAGTGCAATACTTGTGCACAATGACACAAATTTCAAGAATGTACAACGTTACTTTCACTGATGTTTGGTCTTCACGTAATTGAATTTATAAAAGATGGTTAAAATATTAGTGCCGTATAACATAGTCCAGTACATCAGCACCACAAGCTACAGACTCAGACATTAAAAGCTCAGTCCTAACAAAAATGCCCCCCCAAAAAAAAAACTTAACAAGGAGAGCATTATTATGGGAATTTCATAGGTGATTGCATTATATTCCACTTTTATGTATTTTGTATAAAGGATACTCTCCAATAACTGATTGCTTGCACTTTTCCAGACTAAATAATTATTCTGTTGTCTTGACAACATTTCATGGTATTCCTCAATAATGTGTTGTTGTGTGTTAAAGGTCCCATGGCATGAAAATTTCACTTTTATGAGGTTTTTTAAGATTAATATGAGCTTCCCCAGCTTGCCTATGGTCCCTTAGTGACTAGAAATGGTGATAGGTGTAAACCGAGCCCTGGGTATCCTGCTCTGCCTTTGAGAAAATGAAAGCTCAGATGGGCTGATCTGGAATCTTGCCCCTTATGGTGTCATTAAATCCCCTTTCTCTGCTTTGCCCGCCCGGAGAATTTGGCCCACCCATGAGAGAGAGACATCATGGCTTTCAAACGAGCAAAGTGAGTTGGTTGATGCCACAGCCCCATCCTCCACCTTGCCCCCCCCCCCAAAAAAAAAGGCACGTCCTAAGGAAAGCTCATTGTGGGACAGGCTCTAGTGGCTGTAATTCTTCACCAAGGCTGAATTTTGGGAAAGAGATGGTATTAGGGGACCACTAAGGTCTATATAAAAGCATCCAAAGAGCACCATGCCATGGGACCTTTTAATAGTCTTAAATCAACATTCTTTTGACAAACATCTCCAACGTCTCAATCATGTTCTCACAGGTCTTGAAGATGTCTTTTAATAAAGTAAAGGAAATCAAAAAAGAGACGTTCAAGGGCCTGGACAGTCTGCTGAGACTCCACATGGACCACAACCACATTGATTTCATCAGCCCAGAGGCTTTCTATGGCCTAACCAAACTACAGTTGGTCCATCTGGAGGGCAACCACCTCCAGCAGCTCCACCAAGACACATTCATCACACTGAGACACAGCCAGGTGTTCAAGCTGTCCTCAGTAAGAAACATCCACCTGTCAGACAACCTCCTCACCACGCTGCCTGAAAACATCTTCTCAGGCTGCAGCCAGTTAGAGAACCTCTTCCTTCATGGCAACCCATGGACCTGTGACTGTCGTATGACATGGTTCTCAGTGTGGGCACAGAGGAACACAGGTGAGGAGTGTGTGTTTGCTTTGGAATAATCGGATAGCAGTCAGACCAGATTTACATGCTAATGTACAAGGGAAGACAACCCCTTCTTTTGTAATGAGGGATTCTTCTTGAACACGTGAAAAGTCTATAAACTGTGTAGTACTGAATTGTGGAGTTAGACCATTAGTTAGACTTTTTTTTTACCATGTCTGTGTCCAGGATCTTTTGGGCAGTCTGAAATCATGGTTTGATAACACGCTGGAGTCATCCTTAACATAAGCTCTCCCCTACTATATGTAGATGTAGTTACATCCTTTTTATATCGTAGGGGAGAGCTTATAATAATAACTTAAGCACATCTGGCAATGTTGCTAACGACGTAATAGGTTATTCTACTTAGACTTTTACATTTTTTAAATTTCTTTTTAATTTATACAGCATGGAATTGTAATCAAAGCAAGATAGGCATATCCAAAGAAAACGTATAAATCTTTGCAGAGACATCACTGGAGGTAGAGGATCATTTCTTCTTCTAGGGCTACAGAACACACTAAAGACACAGAAGAACAAAAGTTATACTATTCATTCATGACTTGGCTAATGTAAAAGTCAACTCATAAATTTCAGCGCTGTATGATGATGATCTTTTCTGGTTCATACATTTTACTGATCAGTTTTGGTTTGGCTGGCCCAGAATGTGGAAACTGTAAATGTTTTGTTTTTTTGACATGAATCCAACTATACAGTATTACACACTTGATTTAAATGTTTCCAGGTGTGCTGAAATGCAAGAGAGACAGGATACATCCAAGAGGCCAGCTGTGTCCTGTTTGTGAAAATCCTGCTCCTTACCACAACAGACCTCTATCCCTTCTCCCCGTTGTCGACTTCACCTGTACCAAACCCTGGATCCAACCCCATCTAAAGCAGACAAACATCAGCCTGAATGAGGGGGAAATTTACTCCAGTTTCCCCCAAGGACTTCATTGCCCCATTGGGCTCCATACAAATCAAGCTGACAGACCAGTTTCACAATGATGCTAGTCTATCCTGCACTGTCCAGAGGCCCTCTGCTTTTGAGAACTTGACACAAACCTTGGAGGAGGAGGAGGGAAAGAATGTCACTCTGCTAACAGCTGGCATAACTGCATATTTGGTGTGTAACATTGACTATGAACACATACGGCAGCTTTGGCAAATCCTGGCCACCTACAGTGACTCTCCCATGACAATGGAGAGAGGTGTAATGCTGGCCAGAAGCCCAGAAATGGTATACAGGTATAGTCAGATGAAAACTAAAGAGGGAGACGAAGGAATTCACACAAACATCGAGGCTGAGATTAAAGCCTCCCCTGCATGGTTGTTGCAGGGAGAGGTGAGCTTCCAGCTTGACCGTACTACTACCACTTTCTCTACTCTGCACATTAAGTACCAGTCTGTGGTCAACCTACGTGTGGAAAACACATCACCTAAGAAGGACCATTATTCCTGGACTATGATCAAGCGAGATAATCAAACCAAGACTGAGCACACTGTACTTACAGGTGGGAGTTAGAGATCAATGCTTAATTGCTGATTTGGCCTTTACTTCAGTCTACATGAAATAAATATCTCTTATCTGATGCATAAGAATCTACTAATAATAACTGTCATTTATTTTATTTGTAACATAGGAGGTGTGGCGCAATTGAGCTGTCAAATCCGGGGTGAGCCAAAGCCTTTGTTGGAGTGGATTTTACCTGATGGAAGTAAGGTCAGAGCTCCCTACTCCAGTGAGGACAGGAGGATCATAATTTCTGCTGATGGGAAGCTCACTCTGCGGGGCGCAGATGCTTCAGACACTGGCCTCTACCGATGCATTGCCACAAACTACCTGGATGCAGATATCCTTGTCTTTCGAGTGACCGTTCTGTCCCCTGATGTGGAAGAGGCAGAGATCAATGGTGTCCAACTCTCAAGGCCACTGGGTGAAAAACTGGTTTTTGACTGTAGTTCCTCTGGGAGTCCTGAGGCCTTGGCACAGTGGGTGCTCCCTGACCACTCAGTACTGGACAAGTCTCATGGGAACCGGAAAGTGTATGAGAATGGAACCTTGCTGATTCAGAGTCTCACAGCAAGGGACAGAGGATTTTACAGGTGTTTGGTCTCTAATCACCTTGGAGTTGATCTGCTCGTATCTCAGGTGACAGTGACTGGAGAAACGTCTGAAAAGGTGACTGTTTTGGACAGTGAGGGATCAGGGGTCAAAATGGAGGACAAGGTTGACCTGAGCTTGACTGAAAACACAGTCACACTCAATGAGGTCCCCTCTTCCAGTCCCTCTGACAGAACTAGTCAGGAATCCAGGACCATCACCTCAGATCGCCCTTACCCCAGACTCAGGTCACAGGCTGGAGGAGGTAGACTGGGACAGAGGAGGAGGGGGGCAGTCAGCAACAGACGCATCTGGAGTAGAAGGGTGTTTGATAAAGCTTCTAGGAAAGTGAACCCACAGAAATTTGCTGAACTAATGAAAAAGGCTCAAGATGGATCAAGAATAAAGACTGGCACAGAGAAAAAGGGGGTAAAGTATGAAGACTCAAACACTGATATTTCTGGTGATGGGGAAATTGGCTCTGGTGAGGATCATAAGGAAGAGCACATCGTCATTGTGCCAAAGATAGTTAAACCAACTACAGATAATCCACAGAAAGGTAGAGTATTTGGACAAGAGAACAGGAAGCCTGAAACTACCACACATACAAATCAGGACAGTAATTTAGCTACAATAGGGGCACATCAAACAGTTGGCATAGACTCCACAGTAAGCAATCACATTGATGTAAGTCAAGTGTCTGAAAATAAAAACACACCAACAACAGAGTCATATATGCAGTCAGATTCTACACCGATGAAGTTCACATTCACACACCATCCATCAGAAAGAAGTAAAAGTCAAAGTGATGCAGTTACACCATATAACATAGTTTCACACAACGCAGGCCTCTTTAGTTTTGATGAGACCACTGCACTATGCTCTGGAAAGAGCTTCCAATCCAGGCTTAAACAAGCTCCCAGTCACTCTCCAACTTACCGTGACAGACACTTCAGAAGAAACTCAGCTACAGTTCTCAGGAGAACAACCTGCAGAGCCTGAGACATCCACTGGGGCGGCTCTATCATTTACCACAGACCCTCATGTCACGCCATTGAGGGATGGCCCAGTGGAGCTTGTTGTTCACACAGACCCAGAACGCCAGGCGACATTCACAGCCGTCACTACCACAGAGAGACAGGAAAATGAGATAACCTTCCACACGACCCAGACAATCAAATCCCCACGCCTGCCTGCAGGATCCACTATCATCTCCCGGCAGCAGATCCAAATCATCCCACACAAGAACAGCAGAGGAGGGGGCCGCAGGAGGACCTTCCAAGGCCGCAGGAGGATAATTAAACCCAACAGGATCACCAACATACAGTCCTTGATCAATAAACTTAAACAGCCCTCATCAAAGAAGAAAGGGAACGTCACAGTGCCTTATAGAATTGAACTAACCACAAGTAAGCAGCCTTGTTTTGTAAGAAAATAGAGCTAAGTTTTGCTTCATTGTTTACTGTGTGCCTCTTTACCTGGTATTTTGTATATCTGTTTCCTTTTTCTTTCCTCAGACTGTGATGAAGACAAAAAGAAGACAGCAACCACTCGTCTGCAGGTGGTCACACCAACAGCTTCCTCCAGTTCACCTTTACACAAAACAGAAAGACCTGCCTCGACACAAAAAACTGCAGCTTCTACCACAAACTATTACATTACTTCAAATGCCCCCTTCACCCATACAGAGTCTAGGCCAGATGTTTTCAGTGGCTACATGACCTCTGCTGATGCCCCTAAGTTTGACCCTACAATGGATCCATTTTTTACCAAAAATAAAGACTTGTTAATCTCCACCACTATCACTACTACAACTGTCTCTAAGATTATCCGTGGAAGAATTCCATGGAATGAGCTGTTTGGAAGCAAGGAGAGGGAAAATATACTGAGCAGGCTAAGGAAGCCATCCATCACCCCAAAAACCTCAACTACAGCTGAAACTACAACACTGACCCCAACCACAACCCCTGCTGCTCTGTCCACCACCACCGCAAACTTCTTTCCCGAACCTGAGACTCTGTCCCCGTCGAGACACACAGGGAGCAAAGAGGATTCATTAGATGATGAATACGGAGACTTGTCATCTGCAGATTTTGAGTTCACAACATTGCAACCCAGCTTTCACTATCTAACTTCTACCAGTCCATCATATTACTCCAAGTCTGCCACCACTGCTGAAACGCCACCAGAATCACATGCTCTAACTTCCCCACCTACTGTCAAACCTCCTTCAATTGAAAATCTTGATGAAGGCTTATTATCTGGGTCTGGGGGACTAGCTGATAACTGGTTAATAATCAGACAGAGGCCTGGTGGGACAAGAGGACAGCAAGGGCGGAGAAGAAGGCCCTTAAAGGGCAGGAGACCCTTCAAGAAACCAGCAATCGCCAAATTTCACCCTACAACTGAGGCTTTAACTACAACTATGGGAACTACAATGGAGGCAACCACACAACGGACTGTTTCACTTTATAAGCCCCTTTACACACCATCTATGAAAGAGGATAGCACTCCAGTAGTAGTTGCCACTGCCCAAACATCAGAGAAGGAGACTGACTTATACGAGGAATTTGGCTGGAGCACATCTAGCAGTTTAACAGCCTCTACAACCAAGGCGCCTTTCATCCCTTCAACCACATTTACCCCCACCACCACATTTATGCAAATTAACGCAAGAGTGCCTGACACAACAGCGCAACCCAAAGTCCACAGCAACATCAGACCACCAACACAGAGGAACACCGGTCACACAACTCGTAGGCCACCATTGAGGAGACTCCGACCTACTGTGCAGAGCAGTGGTGCCAGAGACAGTGCAGATAAAGGCCTCGATACAAAGACCACTCTTACAGCTAAGCAGGGATACACTACCACCCCTGCCCCATACAACAACATAGGTAAACACAATGCCATCTCAAGTGTTTATAATCATCTCACTGGCAATGAAGCTACACGTGCCAATATTGCTGGCTTTGAGCCCACTACAAAGGTAATGGCGAACAAACCAAAGATAGTTGGTGGCAATGCAGCCAGCTTCACCGTGCTATCTAACTCAGATGCTTTCCTGCCATGTGAGGCTGTTGGAAACCCTCAGCCAGCTATAACCTGGAAACGATTCTCCGCAACTACTGGTAAAGAAAATATTTCATCAATAGTTATCATTGAGAAAAACAATAGAAAAGATTCAGGTGTAGAGTAAACATCTTTTAAAAGCCATGTGAAAACTGCTTCTTTATATTCATTTTCAGCTATAAGAAATATGTAGGAATGGTAATGAAATTCATTGAGGCAACTGTAATGTTTTTCAGATTTCAAAAAGAAGGGTGCACAGTGTTGGTTGTTTTATTTGATAAAAGGGTTGGGAAGTACTGTATGTTATTACTTTGTATTAGGGCAATTTTGTATAACCCATCTCTGTTTTTATATTAAATTATGATGTGCATGAATCTGAATTTTGAATCTGTGCTTGTCATAGTAATGTTATAAAGGTTGTTTTAGGACATTTTTAAGTTGAATGTTTATGTTGAGAAATTCTCTTTCTCTGTCCTTCAGGAAGCACCGTTACTGTTAAGGGGAGGATGGGCAAGTTTGAGGTGTTGAGCAATGGCACGCTGTCGATCCAGAATGCCAACATTAAGGACCGTGGCCAATACATCTGTCTAGCTGAGAATGAGCATGGATCAGATAAACTTTTTGTCACCCTCTCTGTGGTGGCCTACCCCTCTCGCATCATGGAGGCAAAAATGCGTGAGATAAAGTCTCATGCAGGAAACACTGTGGAGATGAAATGTAAAGCAGAGGGTCGGCCCACACCCATGATATCCTGGATCCTGGCCAACCGAACACAGGTCAGGGGTCAAAACACAGAGACGGGAAGGGTATCAGTATCTGCTGAGGGGACTTTGGTCATTGAGCAGGTGTCTGTTTATGACAGAGGTCATTACAAATGCATCGCCAGTAATCCAGCTGGCGCTGATACTGTTACAGTCCGACTGCAGGTGGTGGCAGCTCCCCCAGGTATTTTGGAGGAGAAACGGCAACAGGTGAAAGCGGGTGTAAACCAAAACATGTGGCTACCCTGCTCTGGTCAGGGCAGCCCTCAGCCTACTATTCACTGGGTCCTCCATGATGGGTCATTGGTACGACCTTACAGACCTGCCAGAGACACAAGGATATCAGTGTATTGGAATGGAACCCTTCACATTAAGGATATGACTCCAGCAGACAGCGGAAAATATGAATGTATTGCTACCAGCTCTACTGGCTCAGAGAGAAGGGTGGTGACTCTAACAGTAGAGAGGCAAGAGTCTGCACCTCAAATAGTGGAGACATCCCAACGCATGACAGTGTTGTTCTTTGAGGACCAGCTGAGACTAAACTGTTCAGCTACAGGAGACCCTAAACCCAGGATCATCTGGAGGCTGCCCTCTAAAGCTGTGGTGGACCAGTGGCACAGGTAAAAAAAATCCCTTGATCAGTGGTAGAAATACACAGAAGAATAGATAGAAACATTTACAGCAAACTTTTGAGTGAAAGCTAAAACACAAACATTACTAACATTTTGGACAAAACAGACTCAACATTTCTTAACAGTTTAAGACCATGCAGAACTTCCAAAAAACAAGGTTTATTTTTTTTGTGTGTGATGGTTACTCATCTGAAGCCTTAACAACTTCAGAACCAACTCCATAAATACTGTATATTCTCAGCTGACACTGGACTTATTTACAGTGGGGCTCAAAAGTTTGGGCACCCCAGGTAAAAACTTGTATTAATGTGCATAAAGAAGCCAAGAAAAGATGGAAAACTCTCCAAAAGGCCTCAAATGATAGATTAGACATTTGTATAATATGTCACTCAAATTTAGATTTTATTTCCATCATTTACACTTTCAAAATAACAGAAAACTAAAAGATGGCATCTGCAAAAGTTTGGGCACCCTGCAGAGTTAATACCTTGTACCCCCCCCTTTGGCAAGTATCACAGCTTGGAAACGCTTCTTCTAGCCAACCAAGAGTCTTTAATTCTTGTTTGAGGTATCTTCGCCCATTCTTCCTTCCAAAAGTCTTCTAGTTCTTTGAGATTTCTGGGCTGTCTGTCACGCACTGCTCTTTAAAAGGTCTATCCATAGATTTTCAATTATGTTGAGGTCAGGAGATTGTGAAGGCCATGGCAAAACCTTCAGTTTACGCCTCTTGATGTAATCCACCATGGATTTTGAGGTGTGTTTAGGATCATTATCCATTTGTAGAAGCCATCCTCTCTTTAACTTCAGCATTTTCACAGATGGCATCAAGTTAGCATCAAAAATTTGCTGAAATTTTATTGAATCCATTTTTCCTTCTACTCGTGAAATGTTCCCTGTGCCGCTGGCTGCAATACAACCCCAAAGCATGATTGATTCCCCCCATGCTTAACAGTTGGACAGAGGTTCTTTACATTCAATTCTGTGCCCTTTCTTCTCCAAACGTACCTTTGCTCAATCCGGCCAAAAAATTCTATTTTAACCTCATCGGTCCACAGAACTTGTTTCCACAATACATCAGGCTTGTCTATATGTTCATTTGCAAACTTCAAACGCAGATTTTTGTGGTGAGGACATAGAGGTTTTCTTCTGATGACTCTTCCATGAAGACCATATCTATACGAGTATCTCTTTATAGTGGAATGTTGTAGCACAACTCCAGTGTCTGCCAGGTCTTTCTGGATGATCGAGCAGTCAAACGTGGGTTTGGACTTGCTTTTCTCACAATCCTGCGAGCTGTTCTGTCTGATATTGTTCTTGGTCTACTAGATCTTGCTTTAACTTCCACTGTTCCTGATGACTGCCATTTCTTAATTACATTTAACAGAGCAGAGGATATTGGCATCTGAAAATGCTTTGCTATCTTCTTATAGCCTTCTCCTGCTTTGTGAGCGTCAACTATTTTCAGTTTCAGTTTTCTAGACAACTGCTTAGAAGAACCCATGGTGCTGATTGTTGGGGCAAGGTCAGATAAGTCTGGGCTTTTAAAACCTTAAGTTTACATCACCTAGTCTTTCCAGACGATGATTGAGAACAATCCATGACACTGTCAGGTCTCAGCTTTCCAAAGGGGGCAGTGCATGCTATAAACTCTGCACGGTGCCCAAACTTTTGCAGACGCAATTTTTTAGTTTTCTGTTATTTTGAAAGTGTGAATGATTTTTCCATTTTTTCTTGGCTTCTTTACGCACATTAATACAATTTTTTATTTACCTGGGGTGCCCAAACTTTCGAAACCCACTGTTTACTACTTACTTACACTACAATGCCTTGTGATCTTTTTTGATCCATTGCCAAGGCCTTGGCTCAGTTTACTGGTCAGTTCATAAAATCTTTAGTCTCTTTAACCTCCCTAGTGAGTTTATGTACATGTTTCGGTGTTAAGTATTCAGTAATTAAGTTTTCCGCTGTTGATTTTTAACTATTTGAAGATTTTCTTTGCAACCACAATGTTCTCATTTGAGGTTGTTTTATGTGGTTTCCCAGTGGATTCTATTTAATGCAGTAATATAAAACGATTTGCTGTTATTATGGACATTTGAAAGCATAAGACGTTTTCCAGAACTGTGAAGAATTTAATTGTACGAAATAAAATACCTAATGATCCCACTATATTAACTCTGCCAGTTATATTTGTTCAGGCTTTATTCTTTCCTCTCCAATTCCTAAGTCTTATTTCTGTCATGTATTTCTTTTCAGGATGGGCAGCAGAATTCAGGTTCTGGATAATGGTACTCTTATTGTTAGCACTGTGAGTGATAAAGATGCTGGAGACTATCTCTGTGTGGCACGAAACAAAATTGGTGATGATGTCCAACTCATGAAGGTCAGCGTGTCAATGAAGCCAGCCAAGATAGAGCCAAAGCTCTATGGGAAGAAGCAGGTGCCCTACGGTAATGACTTCAAGGTTGACTGTAAAGCATCAGGAGCACCAAAGCCAGAGATCTCCTGGGGTCTACCAGACGGTAGAGTTGTCAACAGCGCTCTTCAGTCTGATGCGAGCAGTGGAGGAGGACGAGCACGACGCTATACACTTTTTGACAATGGAACTCTTTACCTAAACCAGGTATGCAATGGCATGTCATTCTCCTCAGTGACACATACATTTTCAAAAGAATTTACATCACTGTGTTGTGCTTCTCCAGGTCGGAATGTCAGAGGAAGGGGACTACACCTGCTTTGCTGAGAACCAGGTGGGCAAGGATGAGATGCATTTACATATCACTGTGGTGACCGCTGCCCCCAGGATACGTCCAACCAGCCAGACATATGCCAGGGTGAAGCCTGGAGAGAACTTCCGCTTTGACTGTGAAGCACTTGGGGAGCCCAAACCCAAGATCCTGTGGATGCTGCCCACCAACGATGTCATTGCAGCATCTAATGAACGCTACCTAATGCATGTCAATGGCTCCCTGGATATCAGGGATGTGAAGCTTATCGATGCTGGGGAGTATGTTTGTATGGCTCGAAATCCTGCTGGAGAAAATAGAAAAGTCTACAAGCTTGATATAGAAGGGAATCCACCAGTGATCAATGGTTACCGGCAGAACAGGACTGTAGTTAAAGATGTAGCTGGTAAATACTCCAGGAAATTAATAGACTGTAAAGCAGAGGGCAATCCCAAGCCTAGTATCACTTGGATTATGCCTGATAACATCTTTCTGACAGCACCATACTTTGGCAGCAGGATTAACGTCTACCATAATGGGACATTAGAGATTCGTAACGTGCGGCCGACTGATACAGGTGAGTTCATCTGCGTGGCGAGAAATGATGGAGGAGAAGCAGTAATGGTGGTGCAGCTTGAGGTCAGCAGTATGCTCCAAAGGCCAATCTTCAAGAACCCCTATAACGAACGTATTGTGACTCGGATTGGGAAAACCACAGTTCTGAACTGCTCTGCTGATGGATACCCAATGCCAGAGATCACTTGGACTTTGCCCAACGGAACACGGTTTACTGGTGGCCACCACCTAGGTAACAATGGGACTTTAGTTATCTACAACCCTCGCAAAGAAGATGCTGGGAAGTACCGCTGTGGTGCCAAGAATTTAATGGGCTACATAGAGAAACTAATCATTTTGGATGTTGGGCAGAAGCCATACATCCTGACAAGGCCTAGGGGCATCATACGCAGTGTGTCTGGAGAACCTCTCTTTCTTCATTGTCTATCTGATGGAAGTCCCACACCCAGAATCTACTGGACCATTCCTGGTGGCCACACTCTTACTCGGCCTCAAGTTCTTGGGCGCTACCAGTTACTAGCGAATGGTACTTTGGTTGTTCAGGATACAACTCTCCACGACCGAGGGAACTACATCTGCAGGGCTCGGAGCGATGCTGGGGAGGCTGTGCTAACTGTCCCTGTTATTATCATCACCTACCCTCCACGGATCACAACAGGGCCACCTCCCAGTGTGAGGGTGGTGACCGGGACACCTATCCAGCTCAACTGCGCTGCCATTGGGATCCCCAAGCCAGAGATCACCTGGGAGTTGCCCGATCGTTCAGTTCTGTCTACGGCAGAACAGGGCCGACCTACGGGTAGCGAACTGCTCCACCCTCAGGGCACACTTATCATTCAGCGGCCCAAAGCCTCTGACTCTGGCACATACAAGTGCCAGGCTAAGAATTACCTGGGTACAGACTCAAAGCTCACATATGTACATATATTGTGAGAAATAGACAAGACTGGGGGAGGATGGTGGCATATGTGAAACAGAAAAAAACAGAGCACAAGAAGATAAAGGAAACGTGTTTTCTTTAACTAGAAAACTGTTTTTGAAAAGTTGTTATTGTAACTTTGGAACTAGGCGTCTGGTAATTCATAGGTGTTTTTTTTTGGGGTGGTTCTCATGGGAGCAAAAGGGCCAGTGCATAGAGTCAAACTTCAAGTTATTTCTCTGACCAGGCGTTGCTGGCCACACATCGGTATATTATTACATCACATACTGAGAGGGAGAAAAAAAATGATGTAACAGTTTGGAAAAAACTAAAAAAAAGACTCCCAAGAGGCTTTTGATTCCCTTCAGACATTGGCAAGATGTTGCTGCTGCCATGAAACACTGTGTTGTTGTTTAACAGCAAATGAAAAAGACAACAGTAAACGTATAGTAAAATATCTTTCAAGAACAATTCATCGAATTACACAGAGGAAGACAATAGATTTGTTCAAAAAGTATATATGGTTTGTTTTACACTGGATACATATCTGCATAGACAGTACAGTGTTTTATCAGATCTGATTTCTTTATTGTAATTTTTATATTTTGATGACAGTTTAAAGCAGATCACGTTATGTCTATTCACAGTGCATTTTTAAAACAGTACAAAAGACACTATCAATCTGTTGTGTTGTACACAATAATTTACAGTAATGTTATACATTATGCTTATCTGTAATAATACAGTATATGTATATCTATTTGTAGTATCTACTTTATCAAAGCATAGGAAACAAAATGAAATTGTAAAATAAACATGGTTCATGTCTTTTTAATGTTTCTTTTTAATGTTTATTGTACTATAAGATACACCAACATCCTTTTAAATTAGACATTTCTCAATTAAATGAAACAACACTGTGGAATGTACACAGAACTAGTGCAAGGCTTGTATAAAGCTGTGGTGGAAGTCATTTGGATCATCTAGTTGTACCTCACCCTACCGGAGGAGGTTATGGCTCTGGCTGCGGTAGAAATCTTCCAAACACACATATGTTTATCTCTCCAGCTGTAAAAATAGTTCTTTACCCAGCTCTTCAATGTGCAGCACTCACAGGGGAGCCTTTGATTTTTGTTTGCAATTGAGTGCTGATTTTACTGCACTCCTGCAAATTAAACAAAGAGGTTAGGGAGGCTGTTGAGACAGAAAGGGGGAAGAAATACATATATTTTTAAAATATCAATATTTTTATTAATTTGAAATCTTCCTTTTTCCAAAGTTATAGTTTACTGTAAGAAAAGAAAGAAAAGCTTTACATGCAACACAAAAACTTAAATTAATAATGTCAATGAGAAACGAGTGAGATCTACTATATAGCAATGTTTTCTCTCTAACCACTTTAGTTATTTTTTTTTAAGAGCATACATCAAGACAAATGCCCCCTATGCCTTAAGGGCAACAACTGGAACCAATTTCTCATTAAATTGCACCAACTTTGAATCCACTATAATGATGCACATTTTTTTGCAAGGCCTTATATGTAATGCTGGGACTTGCAGGGAGGTTGTATTGTTCACACTAATTAAGAGAACACGTGAGATAACAGAAACTATTTTAAATAAAGGAATTGATTCTGTGTCGTATGACATGAAATAGGGTAATATAGAGTAACATTTTTTTAATCCTCTACATTGTATGTGATTGGGGTAGAAATTAATTCTCTAAGTATTTCTTTTTTTTTGTTATATGGCTATTGCGCCATGTTTCTAATGAAGAGATATCAGAGTCTTTTCCACAGTCTCTCCCTGATGTTGGAGTATGAAGGACAGCTGTAAACACCATCGTTATAAAGGACATAACTGATTTAAAGTGGCTAACAATACATAGCTGCATTTTAACACTCAAAAACGCTCAAAAAAGAGGTTGGTGGTTATTTCTCAAGTGTGTACATTCCAATAAATCACTTTTTTAAATGTCAGAAAAAAACAAATTTAGTTTACAGCCAGTCTACAGCAGTATGATATGACCCAGACAGATATGGGGAATGAGGGAATTGGCTTATATAAACTTTGGAATGCAGGCTACTTGCTCCCTGATATGAGAGAAAACGACTTTCATATGTGAGCTGGGCGACAACCACACACAAATTAAACTAATAGAGTGAAAACACCATGTATTTTTATTATAGTTCTTCAATGTGAAAAGTTCAAAGTTCATCATTTGCACCCTTCCTGGAGGGTAAAGAGTTTATTTGTTCAGTTCTGGTTTTGCGATTCATGCGTGGAGATCGTTGGGAGTTTTCCGTCCACTGACTTGGATATTTATGAGGACTTATGTGATTTTCCATTTGCTCCTTTCTTTTTAGGTGTTTCAAGGAAAATATTTGAAGTCTAACACACACCATAAAAGTAGTGTGGCAATTTTTTTTTTAAAATCATGTGTCTTTACTGGGTCAGATGTAAGGTACCTCTGAACCCAATTTCTGGTTACAGCTGTTAAAGTGAGATGTCAACATCAAGTGCTGTGCTAAAACTAACATTTCACAAGATTAATTAACGAAAATTGTTTTTACACTAGATGAGGTAGGTAAAAGTATTGCCAGTCCTTGGCCACCTCGAAGATTGTGGAAAAAAAACAAACAAATCTGCACAGAATCCAATGACTTCTGGGTGGGGAGATTGTCCTCATTACCCCACAGTCTACCTTCTCCAAGAGGCTCACATTACACACAAGTTATTTTAGGTTTTCTGGAAGCAGATCGTTGATTTTTCCCATTTATTTACACTACTCTTCCTTTCTTTTTATCTGGATTCAACTGCCAATTCCCCAAACTGCGGGAAACATTTAACAATAGATGCTTTGTTCAACCAGCAATTCTTAGGTCAGTTTTCTCCATGTTTCCATCCAGCAGCAAGGCGGACCATCTCCACTCCAGGAACCAATGGGAGGCTGGATCTGCTCACCCAATCAATAAGTCACTGATTCTACATAAAGGTATGCTTCTCAGCGACACAAGTAAGGTATATTTTGCTGTCTAGCATTTATGTGTTTAGTGTAGGGTTTTTATCCTAGATATGGACTTTATGCAACAAAGCTTATTTTTCCTTGATTATCGAGTTTTTCTCAAAAGGATACCGGATTGTACTGATCTCCATCTTTAGGAGTTTCAATACCGATTTATCAGGAGATAGTAATACAAAGCACAAACAATCCTGGTACAGATCCCTTAGACACTATGTAAAATAAGCATTTCTGTAGGCCTAGAACATGTTCTTGTTACTTATTGGCCAACATATACATCGATACTGATAAATTTGTATTAAGCTAATATTTGCCGACATATCTGCCTAGACGAAAATAAATCTGAAAGGAGGAATCTATTGGACTCAAATTCACCTAGTGGCTCAAAACGTGTCTGCTAACGAATGTTCCGTAACTGCTGCATATGAAAAGTAACTGTTTGTTAACATGTTGTTATATCAATATGAAACGGTGGCAACACTGTATGTCAGTGTTGCCCCCAAGTCCCCAAAAAATCAGTTATTGCTAATTTAAAGAAGAATGCCCACTTCCTTGGTTACAACCACTCCAACTCTGTTGCTAATAATTTAACTTTTGATAAACATCCAATACACCTTTTAAATTATCATAGGTAAAGGTTTAGTTCAAAGAGTTTTTTTACATCTCATAGCAGGAAAAGGACTAATAAACCTAACGATGGCTCAGTGCCACAGGAAGTCATGTCCGTGAGCCATTACGCACTGATATGGGACATTAATAATATTCATTACAGCTGTGCTTTTCCTGCTAGGATGTCAAAGGTTATTTTATTTTAAAAGGTACTCAAAACAAACACTTACCTGCACATACATTAAAACATACAGCCAGCATTTAATTTCTTTACAGTCATTGTAGGAAAATTGTATGTGAATGTATACAATTCATTTAAAAATGTATACAACTCATAAAAGTGAATGTGCAATGTATGTTGATGTATATCATATCCAGGGCCTGATTTTTTTTTTTTTTCAAATAATAAAAATGCGATAGGGGGCCCCGGCTGTCAATCAATGTTTTCCGGTGATGCGGGCCCCCTGATTGGTCCGGCCCGTAAGCAACTGCGTACCCGGCTTATCTTTACATGTCTGAATCACTCAATTCTCATTGGCTACCTTACAATGTGGCAGCTAAATTGACAGTGTTACCCGCCATTTGCTAAATTCACCCTCATTTGTCGGGTGGTCGGGTGTTAATTTCAGGCCTTGATCATATCTGTGTATATATGTATGGGCAATACCAGAATGAGTAATGACAAACACTTAAAAAAGAGGAAACTTGGAAAAAGTGGAAAGGAAGGATAAAGTCCACCGAGTCCGTAGACATGGTAAACCAGGGAAGGGTGAGACATATTTTTGGTCTGTGGTATGAATTCCATACTTAAACTAGAAGGCTAGCAGTCTGAACATGGAACCTGAGATCTCAAGAGAGGACTGCTGGGAGCCGACCAACAGCAGTCTGAGACAGTACTTCTCTGTTAGCCCAGAGAGTCTGTCTTTTTTCTTTGATGCTGCAAACATGGCAACAAGTAAAAGCCTTCTCTCAGTAGAATTAAGAAGACTACTTGCTCCATTTTTGCAGCAATCCAAGCCTATCAGTCTTTTCATATAACCAAAGTGGGTCTCCCCGTTACACACACAGCCTAGATGCTAGTAGATCGGCGTCATTTTCTGTAACTGTCAATGCTGGAATTTCACACCAGCTTTGCAGAATGCACACATCCACCTTAGCCACAAGCAGGACATATTCATCTTTGCACCTCTTTCCCAGGTAGAATCTGCCATGGTGTGATGATGGGTCCAGGTTTCTCGGACCATCGCTTCTCAGGGAAGGACTCTGTGTTGCCTGGCTCTAATACGTCGACCAAGAGTAAGAGAAAGGAAAGTACGCAGGTAGCAGTTGTCGTCTTGCTCCCACAATTGCATGTAAAACAATAGTTGATTTACAGTGACTCTGAAAGCTCTCAAGGCCTTTCCCTTCCTCCTCACATCGTTTGGGAGTGTTAAAAGTGAGCCTTTAAGCCATATAAGCCAGGTACAGGGGCAAAGGTGCAATAATGAATCAACTAACTTTAGCCATAAAAAGCTTTCAGTTACTGGATACTGCAACCATTAAATGTAAGAGGGGCCTAATAAATATAATAACAAAAATGATCCAACGTGGTACACAGATTTTTGTATGTGTATTATAAGGCAACAAGGCAAGAATTTTTAATGGGACCACATCTCTGTCTCTGTCCTGGGGGAATAGGAAGTATGTCAGTGGGGGTTCTCCGATCTGATCGGCTGCAGATGTGGTCCTTTGGTCCCCAGAGAGTAACCAGGTGGATTGGGGGAGCCTTTTGCTGTATAGCCAACTTTCAGCCAATCACTTCAGTCGCAAAAATGGCAACCTAAAAACATCAAAGTCCTTCTAAATTATTGAGTCCCAATGGGGGGAAAGCTTTCAAACAAGCCAGCTCACCCATTTAAGCTACATCAACAATGTGGCCGTGCTACTTTATAGCAGAGGGCGATGTTTCTGTCTGACAGGTTTAACTTTTCCAGGAAACTTCAGTGATGAATAAGAAAAGATAAGTGGGGCGGGGTATCAGTAGGACCATACGGGTAAATAAACTTGTAGAGGGCAGAACTTCTTTGGTATCTGGCATAGATGAAATTTAGTTTTAACATCCCCTACATGAGCTTTGCTCAGACTTTTAATTTCATCGAGGCCTGCACATTTTTAATTAGATGAGGGAACAATTTCATACTCTTCTCTGTGACCCCGGTGTAGGAATGAGGATGTCTGTATTTCTCCTCTTTGACTGGTTTCCCATTTGTTTCAAATCTCATTGTTTCCAGTATAAGACAACAAAGCCCAAGTTGGAGGGCTGTTGTGAAAGAGAGTCCTGAGTCTGCAAATCACATTCTTTCACTCAGACACACACGTCAGCCTTTCCTCTGTGCTTCTGGAAGTAAGGTTTAATTTACCACTCTGTAGTAAAGCCAATGTGTAATTTAGATGCAATCTGGAGGAGCTGTAACACGCCTGAGAAAACACTAAACACCTATAAATAAAAAACAAGACAGGAGCAGGACTTCTATATAAAAAACATCCTTCTCTGGTTTAAGTAAGCTGTACTACGTGTATATGCTCATGCATGTTCTCTAGACAGACATTTCTGTACAAATGTATTTTCCGTGATTGATATCATATGTAACTTGTGATTGGCAATTTAATTATCTGTTGTGCTGTAAGTACAATATATTAGCCATATATTCACCCATTCACACATTGAGCTTTTATATATCAAGAAAAAAATAACTCCAAATCACTACAAATAATACTACCAATCCAAATCATGCAATGCACCCTGATTGTGTATTCCTGACAGGCAACCAATAGATGGCATCAACAGCTCTAATATTCATTCTGTAATTCCAAAAAAAGAACTCCAATGATTAAATAACATTTAGGTTTTCAAAATCTCAATATTTGAGAGAAAAACGTGTTACAGTGTCCAAGTTCGTAAAACAGAGATGGTTGTGTCACTCTGTTAAACTTGTAAACAGACTCACAGGTTGAGTTTTACACTACGTGCTGCAGGGAAATCAATTTACATGACATCATTTAGACCACCTGCTGCAGCTTGTCTCCAGAAATGAAATGTCTTTATGGTGCATAGCAACCTCAGATACCACGGTGACATCACAGAAAAAAACACTACCTCATTATAGCTCTGAGTTCACTGGTTGTTTACTTGGGTCATAAAGGTTGCTTGAGATATTCCCTCTCAGTTTGAATTCTGCATTGCCTGACATATAAATATATCTACTATATCCGGTGTCAAGGAAATGGTTGGGATGGCTTTGTTTCAAGTAAGACATACATGTGTGTCCAGTATGTGGCTAGACATTGCAATGTCTCAAGTAGGGAATCAACCTTAGTTTGCACATGAAGAAAGTGGGTTTAGTTCTTTTACAGCAATGCCTTCTTTCCTAGTTTGTACTGCATATGACACTGACCCTTTTGCACATGTATTCCCCGCAATTGTGGCTGAAGCTGACACCTTCTGCCCTGTCCCTTGGCCTATCTGCTGCCCTCTGTGTGCACACAGGTCTCCGCTGAGCACACAGAGACACCCTGTCAAATATGCCTGGTATCCCAGACTGGCCAGCCTCTCAAAGGAAGCTGTTGTTCCTCTTTTTTTACGATTTTCATGCCACAGCTCTGCATCCTGCTTTCTCAGGCAGCACGGCAAACTATTATCAGACAAACATCAACACCCTGGATAAGAATTAAAAAGAGGAACGCCACTGCTGACAGGTGCCAGAAGCACTAAAAAAGTCTTCCCACTTTGGTTTCATTGCCATTGCAGATTTTTTCTCAAGCTGATGTCTTACTGCCTCACCACTGGGTAGGGGATCAGTGCTTTGTGTTGATTTGCCACTGTAAAATTGTAGTGTGTATGCAAACAAACTACTATAAAGATTGTCACACTGTTAAAGATGTATTTTAACATGAGTTAACTGATTTCTTCGCCGCTTGGAAGCGCAAGAAGCTGTAAACACAACATATGCTCATGTTATAAAGTTATTATGGTGCATTTGTTAGAAAACAAGTGCCTATTTACACACCCAGCAGACAGAGAAACATACACATAGGCTTCATTTGGAGTCAGGTTTCTATCCATCTGACTACATTTAGTTCAATATTCAATATTTAGCTTTGTTTTGGTCTCCACAGACCCCGGAGATAAATATATGGCTCTTTAGCCGCTAAATGCTCGACTATGTTGCTAACTCTCTGTCTGACATTAGCTGTAATAGCTGTTAGGTAGTGTAGGTTGTTATAACAACTGCCTTCTGCAGTCCAAACTGACACAAGCTGTTTCCATCCACACGTTTGTATCAAAATTAAGTGATATCAACTGAAAAACGACTTATGGAAACGTAAAATTGGAATGGAATTTCATGAATATCAACTCAAAGGAAATACGTTCGGTCTCATCGGATTTTATCTTGATCAATATACGGCTTATGCTGATGGAAACGTAATTTTCCAAATAAATAATGAATTGCAATTAAGTTTTAGGTCATTTTATGGTTGCAACCCGCCACAAAACAAAGAAGTATTTACGCTCTGTTTGCACACATGGCGGGTGTCAACAAAGACAGATGTAAGTGGACGGACGAGGAGATGAGAGACTTTTTGAATTTAATTTACGAGCAAAGTTTAACGGCTTTTTTAGATAGCAAAAAACTAAGAAATGCCATAATTTATCAGGAACTCGCAAAGGAAATGGGCTACAAAGGTTACGATACGCTGTGGGACATCCTCCGGAGTAAGTGGAAGGCGCCCAAACAGCGAGAAACAGTTGTCTCTCAGCAGCGCATCATCATAGCGATGTGTTGATAATGTCGTTGTTTTCTCATCATAGCTTCATATGTTGCTATCAGCTGGCACATAAGCACTATTATAACTAGTGCAATATTGATCATGTGTTGGTAGATGGTTGGTCCATTTTGTCTAGAAAAACTTTGTTCGCAAATGCTTGCTTGAATGTTGTGTGATTCAGTGCAAAATGAATGGAAACACCTTCAAATGTCTAAAATCAATTCGATATACCAATTTGATCGCAAAACAGCATCTGATGTCATTACGCACAGGTTTTTATTCACGTTAAAGCCGTTGGATGGAAACACACTTTCACCTTTATTCGCATGAGTTTTTTTTACCAAACTTCAGAATATTCGATTGACAAGTGAATGGAAACTTAGCTCCAGATGAGAGCAGTGAGAGTAAACCAAAACAGTTATGGGCTGTAAAACCAAGTCAATAAGCAGAAAGATGCAGAAACACTCAAAAGAATGGCAGTTGTGGTTTTGTCACTATGTGCAAAAGAGTGAAACTTTACGTTTTTGCAAAATTACGTTTTTATTAAACTTATATGCATAAGGTAAAACAAAATGACCATCCATCTTGTGTAAGTCTAAAGGAATGCATTTGTGAAATAAATCATTTGTGGAAGCCAGGTAGTGTTTAGTATGTTATTCACCTATGAATTATACAGACCATAGAGATGAGCAACGATTTGTTGCAATACCCAAACAATAGCAGTTGCTAGGAAAATGTGTGAGCAACAATCTGGAGCTCAGGATGGAACCAACGACATCATTCACCGGTAGAAACTAAAGCCCAGGAGCCAGTTGGAGCGACTGATGTTCGTGTGTGTGTGCACAGTTTTGATGCAGACAGTCAATACACGCATACTGGACACATGGGGCTCATGAGAAATCAGGGAATGTACTTAAGTCAGCAGTAACCAATGCAGAGCCCTTACAAAGATCCTGAAGAAATAAAACTAGCAGCTATTGTAGGACGAACACACCATTTCAATACATTTTTATCATCAGTACGGAATTATGCTTTACAGCTTATGGTGCATGACAGCAAATGTGGTTTCATCCTCAATAAAAGCTAGACATACTGTAGCTCACGCTATTTTTAGTTATACCCATCTCCCCCTTCACCTCCATATGAGCCGCTTTAGATGTGTATAACCATAACCATATGGGAGGCAGAGCCGTTGGATGGAACCTACACTGAACAGCACACCAGCAGCAGTAGCCAAAGTAACCTTACACTGACAAAACAAAGTGTGGCTCACACATTTCAACAATGCAAGTGTAAGCCATATTTGAAAGCCTGCCAATGGAAATGTATACACGTTAACATTCATACATAAAGACAAAGACAGTCACAAACAAACCACAAGCAAGGACCACCCTGGACATGTTTTTTCTCTCTCTCTCCTTCCTGTCTTACGTCTTACTTGTCTCAATGACAACATGATCAACCATCGACTGTTTGTGAGTGTCAGGGATCACAGTTCCGTCACAGCAACCAGGCTTTTCAGAGCACAGCTGTTACAGCTCTGTGTCTGTTATTAGCTTCATGTTGGCCCTCAAACAACAGGGTTTCTTTCCATTATCTTTTTCCTAACCTCATACTTACTGTTGTGATAAAAGACCCTCCATAGGCCAACACAGGGCTAATAAAGGAAAAACCCACATGTAGAGAGGAAATTAAGTCCCCTTCCCTTCACTCTCCAGCTTCATCTTCGCCACAGGGTGAAAGAAGTGCCAGACGGTAGCTGTCTTAAAGCAGGCTTGTGCTCTGGGATTGGCAGAAAATGAAAGTGGTGACTTAAAGGTCAAGGGATGACATGGGAGGTGAGAAACGTACTGCACTTGCAGAGAGGGAAAAGCATGTGTGGGTGTGTGTGTATAGCAGGGGGTGTTGAGGAGGCTTAGATGAGTTCAAATGGAAATTCAGTCAAGTCTTGTGTTACACTTTTTTTTTTAATTTCCTCCCCTCATTCCCTTCTTCCTGCCTGTCTGAGAGGGATTACTGCATGTGTAACACACAATATTTGATTTTGCCTTTGTGTAAATGATTCATGTAAATTTAAAACATCCACACAAGAGGTAGGATTACACAATGGCCTGTGTCCTGGAGTTATCTGTGATTTTAAGAGCTTAATTACCAAAGGAAACACAGGACACCGGAAAAAAAACTCTAACTCATGTCAGCCCTAGGTGAACAGACATTCAACAAGGAATAGAAGCAAGAGAAAGAGAGTAAAGTAGAAAGGGTACCAGTAAAACACGCAGATAGACTAGTGTGAAAAGCAGCAAGTGTAGCTGTCGAGTTCTTTCCAGGAGTGTATGCTTGACGCAGTCTTGATCAGACCCAGATGTGCTGAGGTCACAGCTGTGGGAAACATGACTGCATGTGAATTTAAAGGGTTGGAAAATCGGCTATACGCACAGTAAATATGACTGAATTTAGGCTGAGATATACATGTGACAAAAAAATACAAAAGGATGCAAATGTGCAAAGACATTTGGACAAGCATCTGTGAAGGAAGCGAATGCTGCCGACTTTGCCAATCTTGCCCCAGACACAGGAAGTTGCAGCATCTCATGTTAACTGCTGGCACTCAATAGATTGAAGGGCACAGGGCCATAATGGCCGTGTGACGAGGAGAGAAATAAATACCAACATGTGCAGAAAATTGGTTCTCAATTCCTAAAATAATAACAATTTTGGAAGAAAAGACCTCCAATGAGAAATTTGAAATAAAACACAACCTGTGTCATGTCTTTTTAAAGCAACACCAGAGAACTTTTTGTAACGTAAAATAATGTTTCCAAAACTGCTTCAGTGGTTCATCAACTCATAACAGGGTGAACTTCTGCATTCTCTTTGTGGCTCTGTACCGGCTATAACCGCACTATGCAAGTTTGCCAGATCAGGTAGGTCTGGTGGTGGTGAACCTGGGTTCAAATCCCACTGCAATACATCAACCAATGTGTCCCTGAGCAAGACACTTAACCCCTAGTTGCTCCAGAGGCGTGCAGCTTCTGATATATATAGTCATTGTAAGTTGCTTTGGATAAAAGCTTCAGCTAAATAACATGTAATGTAATGTGAAGGGCGGATCTATAGTTCCAATGAGACAGGATGGGACAATTCTGCTTCCAACCTGTAGGGGGGCCGAAGAGGGAAAAGTACTCTAGTGTTGCTTTAAGGAAACACACCACACACCTGACCACCATGTAGTATAGTAGTATAATATTAGTAGTATAATATTCTGAAAAAAACAGAGCACAACAAAGCCCTAACCACTACTAACAGACAGTACAGTAGTGTTTACCAGTGCTGTTTAATTTCATAAAACTAATGTAACATGTGTCAATTCTTCTGCATTTACATTCCGACTAAATATACTATATTTGAAATGAATTGACAACATGCTTTTAAGTTTGACTTTGATATTCCATTAACTTATTTTTCTTCCTATTTGTCTTCTGCTTTAACATGTAGAGCTCACAGTGCAATAACAATGTGCATTATTATTGCTGTGACCCACCCACCGTACCATCAAGACTTCCCAGCATTCACCTCCCAACCCGTTCGTCACCACCATCAGCATTACCTCACCTGGACTCACCTGTCTTCACATCTGGCAATAATTTTCACCTTTTTTCACCACCTATATTGTCCTGGTCTGTGTTTGGGGTCAGAACCTGAGAGTTTCTGATAGATATATTTAAATAGGCTGGACACAGTTATACAGAGGCATCCAAACTTCCCAACACTATTTTGCAGCAATAATCCATCCACAGGGATGGTTGATGTGACTTACAAAAAACATTTTTGTTAGCTACCCAGTGTGTCTTTACTAACAAGATTAGGCTATGCATGAAACCTACTGCATGAAATCAGTTTGGCTTCGTTTTTATGTCAACATGTTTCTCTTGAAGACTGTGTCTGCCAAACGTGATAACAGACAACACTTTGGGGAAGTTTCTTCATGCTCTGTCTCCAGAGCAGAAGGTTGGATGGTGAAACTGCTAAAATGGGAACAAATGTCTGTTTCGCAACATGGACCATGCCGTAGAGATCCCAACATGACCTGGGAAGGGGAGAGTTAAACATCTGAACGGGATTGTGAGCAATGGGAAAGTTTTATATCAGTAAAGCATCTGCCAAACACTTTCATATGTTTTTCCACCTTGGAACAGAATGTTTTACAGTCATATACTTTCAAGCTGTTTGTTTTTAAAGAAATTGCATGCCATGTTATCGAAGTGTTAGTTATGCTATGTGTTGGTCAAATGAGATTGTCACAAAGTGTTTTCTTGCTTTGTGCCCAGTGCATGCTGGGATAGGCTGCAGATTATTTGCACTGCAGAGGAAGAAGCTGGCAAAGAAAATAAAGAGAAAGATGTTTTTATGACTCATGATGTGACAAATTCTTTTGTCTTGCATAACCCTGACTTGGTAATTTTTACAATTAAGCAGGTTTAAATTGATCAAATTACAGGTTAGTATGACTTACCGTACCTTCAGCCAATGTAGGGATTGTAATTATCCAATAATAAGAAAAATGTTCTGACAACCACATTATTTTATGTATTTTATGTGAGCGCTTTAAACATATGGCGTGATTTGGACTACAGGACACTAAAGCGATGCGACACGACCATCATTTAACTCAAAAAAAGTCACAAAACCATTCCACTGACTCTGAAGCTGTTCAGTTAAAGTAAATTAAGCTAAAAAAAAAGTGCATGGTTCCCCTTTAAGAAAACTATAAAATAATGCAGAAGCTGTGGAGATTACACAATTGTTACCAAAAGTTAAAAAAGTGAATAAGAGGAAACACATACTGCTTGTATCACACTAAGTAAAGGGTCATTAGAAAGGCCACCATTAAAAACCAAGTGTCAAACATTAGCTCTGAAGACCATGTGGCCTTTAAATTAGCAACACACTGTGGTCATGTGCCTTTCTGTTTATGTGTCTTATTTTTTTCCTGCCTGTGTTTAACTTAGTGTTTATCTGCGGCAAAGTAATTGCCCTCTGGGGCCAATTATCACCCCGAAATGAACTGCAGTCTAGTGTGTGTTAAAATAGATCTAGAAACGTAGTCTGCAGCCTTTCCTCGTGATAGGATGGAGAAAGGAGAAGGAAAAGAGAAAGTCTTCCTGTGACTCTTGCCAGCCTACACAAATATACAAACACACACACACACACACACACACACACACACACACACATCTTTTAAAAGACCAGTCAGTGTCAGATCACTTTTGTTCAGAATACAGATAAGAGAGGAAGAAGAAGGACTACTCTGGGGACTTTACTGACACATATCAGCAACATTACCAGGTTAGTTATAAAGCATTGCATTTTGTTTATTATATTAAATTAGGAAAGATGTGCAGCTTGTACTTTGTTGATGTTGATTGCATTTGCTTAGTATTTAAATTTAAAGATGTGCATTGATTTATTACATAGGCAGTTTACACAGTTGCCATGAATGACAGTCTATATAAATGTATAAATGTAAAATAAATGATTTTAGGAAGTGTCATTTAGTGTTTTTTATGCTATGATATATATATCTCAATATAAATTCAACATTCAACACAATATATCTGCAAAATTGTAAGGCTGTTACATTGGATCTTAAGTGATTCTTGTAGCGTATGATACTTAACTTTGTAGGTTCAAGTGTTGTTGGTATTTCTGTTAGTTTGTTGTTTGAAGCAATTTTAACAACATACTGAGAAAAACTTCTTTCTTGTGTTTTTAAGATGACCCTCATGGAGAGAAATACAACTTTTCCCCAGTTCCCCAGCAATCACAGCCACACCAACAGCACTTGTTCCCGGGACAACGTTTTGAAGACGGTGGTTTTTCCTTTTCTCTACTCCGTTCTCTTCCTGGTGGGGCTGGTGCTCAACGGCGTGGCTGTTTGGGTGTTTTTTCGCATCCCCTCGAAGTCTCACTTCATTATTTACCTGAAGAATATTGTGGTTGCGGATGTCATCATGACGTTCTGCTTCCCTTTCAAGGTAAGGTTTAACTGGTATGAATTACTTATGCTATGAGGCACACTTTAACTTTTAAATGGCTTATTACTTGTACCTATTGGTTGCTAGAGGCTGGGAAAAGTCTCTTGCTGGTGAGTGATTCATATTTATTAATAAATGCTCATGAGTTTATCTTTTCTAATAAGGCATTAAGTCTGCAATTAGGGTACTAAACATACATTTTGAAGTTAACACACGTTGATTGTCATTATGAAAAGCTTTAGTGCGTAACTGTTGAACATCTGCAACATTCAAGCCATTGCCAAAATGAGTTGCTACAAAGTAGGGCTGCACAATATATAGTTTTTTTTTGATTGTTATCGCAACATCAACTGGTACAATATACAAATCGCAAAGGACTGCAACACATCGTACAAGACACTCAGTGATGTTTTGTGTTAGCTGAATTTAGCAATTTATATTTAATTCCAATTTTGTTCAATTTGTTCCATAGATGAATGTTGGAAATGAATTCCTTTCATTTGTTTTAAATTCAACAAGTCATTTGTTGAATTTTAGAAGAACGCTGACAGCAAGGCAAAGACAAATGTAAGAAACACTTAAATATCTGTTAATTTATCACAAGCAATGCCTTTATCGTTTTATTCAACCACTTTGTCGCATATTTACCTCATATTGTACTCATATTGTATTTACTCATTAAGACGATCAGCTCCACACAACTCTCTCTGTATGTCTCAGTATGGCTGTGTTCAGAAGATGGTGTCGTCCGGTGACTTTCCCGCGCAGAAGCTTGAGTGAAGATAATTACCTCTTCTGAAGAGTCCATCATGTTTGTTTTTTACATGTTTTTTTTGCATTTTCAGCCTTTATTTTGACATCGCAGCTGAAGACATGAAAGGAGAGAGAGGGGCGTCAAGGAATAAACCTTTCTAAATGGGACATTTGGAGGGGCTATTGGTCTACACTAGAAAAAAAGGCAGATTTAACTTTAGTAATGATTGGAATGATCATTTTAATGCAGTCACAACAGCAACAAAATAAGAAAAGAAAGAAGGAAAAATATTATAATTTATATTATATAGGCTCTTTCACCAGAGGGAAAGGCAAGCCCATCATGACAAACGGGCAACAATGGCCCATACCTGTGCACATCCCTGGCGCCCGCTCTACCAACTCAGCTATCCGGGCGCCCTCCATTATGTTTTCTTAATCCTCCGTGTCCGCTTTGGCTACTAGCGACTGCATGGAGGAGGGGTGGGGGCGCGTGAGGGATCATGAAAGGCTTGTGTCATGTCGACGCGGCAACGGTGTTGTCATTACTTATTACTAATTATTAATTTCTCATGGAGGCAACAGAAACTATGCACTATAGCTTTAAGGTTCATGAGTTTCTCAGATCCTAATAAGCCATTAGCAAAACGTCATCTGCAGTTATGTTAATAATGAGTTAATAAATGGATCATGTGCCAGATGCCCTGCAGCTTAAAAGAACAAGTTAAGTGTCCTGCAAGTGTTCAGTCTTTTACATGTTACTGTTGTGTTTCTGCAGGTGTTATCAGACTCCAACATGGCTTCTACTGGGCTGCGCATATTCGTGTGTCGGGTCTCCTCAGTGCTCTTCTACCTCACCATGTATATCAGCATCCTCTTCTTCGGCCTCATCAGCATCGATCGCTGCAGAAAAACCCTCAAGCCCTTTAGGGGGACTAATGCAGCCCGCTTGGCCCGTCGCAAACTCCTTTCCGGAGCCATCTGGACCTTTCTGCTGGTTCTGTGTCTGCCCAATGTGATCCTGACACGTAAACCCCCAACGTCTCCATATTTCAAGTGCAGTAACCTGAAGACAGAGGGTGGGCTGTACTGGCATGAGGTGGTAAATCATGTCTGTCAAGTGATTTTCTGGAGCAACCTTGTGACTGTGATTGTATGCTACACTCTAATCACCAAGGAGCTGTACAGATCCTACGCCCGCACTAAGGCCCGCAGCACTGGAGGGACTGTTTCAGGGGAATCAACTCGGAAACCCCACCAGGCCAAAAGAAAAATGAATGCAAATGTGTTCCTGGTTCTGGCTGTGTTCTTTGTGTGCTTTGTGCCATTTCACTTTGCCCGTGTACCGTACACCATGAGCCAGACCCAAAGAGTTCTCTTTGATTGCAAACTCAAACTCTTCTTCTTTCAGCTCAAGGAAAGTACGCTCTTCCTGTCATCTTTAAACTCTCTTCTGGACCCTCTCATCTACTTTTTCCTCTGTAAATCCTTCAGGACAACTCTGTTCAAGACCCTGCAGCTGCCTCCTGGTACCTGTGGCAGGCTAACAGGGAGAGGGTCAGACACGGACCCAGGCAGCACCACTCTGTGACACTCTTCAGTCTGTGCATAAAACCACTGGGCATGATAAAGACTTTTGTAATGTGACATCTGAATGTGCACATTCTGTGATTATGTCCTGTTTTTAAGAATAGGATCAAATCCAAATTCAGCTTTTTGACAAAACATTAGAGAAATACACTTGCTTATTATTGTTATTCCCCTCCCTTTAAAAAACTGTCCTTTCAACATTTAATTATATGTGAAAAACAAACTGTTTCAAACCTGAAGATCTTTGTTTTTCTTTCAGTTCCTTATTCTACCTAATAACAAAATGAAGTTCCTCTTCTATTCATTCCATTGCAGCTTATCTAATGTGATGCATTCATTTAAAAACTGAAACTAAATCTTAATCCAACTGTGTAATAAACCTTAGGTCTTCCAACTAATCTCCAGTCAATGCAAAGTGAACTTTTATAGTTGCATGTGCATGAAGGCAGTTTAGTTATGTTTGCATTGACTGATTATTTAGGATAAATTATATGGATAAATGGTATGTCTACATTTGTGATTTATTGATGTTCAGTTTTGCTGCTAACAATGATCCTTGTCTAAGTAAGTAAGTAAGTAAGTAACAGGGGAATTGAAAGTGCTTTACATAACATTAAAGTGCAGTTAAAATCAATACACAAATTAAAAACAGATAAAATATGAAAATAAAAGTTACAGTGCAGTATAACAAATTAAACATTAAAGACGAGATTTTAGGCCGCTAGTATGGGTCAATGTATAAGCCGTTGCTCTATACAAGTAATCCACCCACAATCCTTCACAATTCCCACCGGTCTTACTTTTTAATTCTCTTTACATGCTTATATAGATTGTCATACAGTTTCAACAATGCAACTACATTATAAGAAATTAACAATTATTTAAATAAAGGCAACATCAAAAAGAAAGGTCTTTAGCCTTGATTTAAAAGAACTGAGAGTTGCAGTGGAGTAAGTAAGTAAGTAAGAAATATGGGTGGTTTCCAAATGAATTGTGTTGTATGTATGGTTATTGCCTTCTGTTGCAACCACATAGCCAAAAGAAGAAAAAAGAAGGGACTTGCATACATAAAAAACAACAATTGACAGTGTTGTTATTTGTTGGGTAGTCACAGTATCATAGTATGGTCGTAGTATGTGCATCCACCCGCCCTGATTAAGCTGGTGAGCAGCCGAGCTACCCCCACATCACAGGCAGAACCACAGCAAAATAAAACCCATAAAACCTGCCAAACAGGCCTATGTCAAGTATTAAAGTAACACACTAAAACAATAACCTACAACATTGCAGTGAAATTAAGAATTAAGCAGACACCAAACAGTCTTCATTTTGGGAACAGGGCCTAGTGAAAAAGGAGAAAGGCAGCCTCGTCCCACCCCATATGGCTCTCTCAGCCAGTACCTACTTCTCACTGGGAATGTACTGTAATACACTTTTTGAACTCCAAGCACTTGTATCATTTCAAAATTTAACCATTAATCATATGTCTGTGGCAAATGAATAATAAATCCTCAAATCCACTATAATAATATAAATTTATAAGTATTTCAGCTTGCTAATGTCAAGTTTATCAATCCACTTGTGTGACCACGGTAAAACAAAACGATTGCAAGTTGTACCATTGCACTGGTAAAAAGAACAGAAAGACTTTTCTCTTTTCAGCCACGTTGAAACCAGTAAAAAGTAAAGCAATCTGGATTTGATGTTTTAAATAGAGAAATGACCTCGGTGTCGCCTAAAAACACAAAGCGTACCACAAGTCTCAAAGTTATTTGAATCCTCAATCACCCCCCACAGCCGCTCACTATTCATTTGCATTTGCGTCGCTCGGGTTGGAGAGGCAGACAAAGGCTGATTTTGGTGATTTATCTTCAGGTAGTTTGGAGTGAAGGAGATACACATTGCTGGTGAGTGACATCTTGTTATGTTTTGTTTCACACCTTTTCGGGGAAAACAAAACCCTGTTTTATTCAGAATAGAGTGAGAGGGGATTAGAGAAACAAACGTTCTTATTGATTAGAAATATAGACTGTGGGATTTAAATTGATTGATTGAGTATGAACATGCTTAAATAGGATTTCCTTAACTGTATCTATCATGGGAGACAGTATATGGGCCAGGTCAGGGAACTTTCTTAAGATGTAATGGTCTCGAGCACCAGTAAAGTGTGAGCTTTCTGTAGAGGGGGAGTAATGTCTTAAAATTAACACATTTTTTTAATGATTTTGGACTGTTTATGTATGATTAATGTACACATGTAACAGTAAAATTTTATATAAATGCTTATTGCGCCAAAACTTTATTTTAGCATTCTCATTTAGAATCATTTATCAAACAAGTACTTTTACTGGTGCGTCTGTTATCTGGGTTATCACTGTCATAGCCCATTATCTTTACAGTATATTCACAATGTTGAATACATTGTTGAGGTGAATCCAGTTAAAACGCTTACTTATTAAATCTAAACCAATAGTATAGTATATACCAATAGTCTAATATTTAGTATGGTGAAAACAAATCCAACAATTACATAACGTCCAGTCAGTCATTGTCAAAAGTGTCAGGTATAGCGTCATTCATTCAAATGCTCTGGTTGAGCATTCAAAACCAAATCATAGAAACAAATGTCTTTTAAACTATAATGACCAATGCAAATAGGTCCAACAGGGCAAGAAGGAAACATTTAAAGCAGTTGTAAGTCTCAGTCTCAAACAAGTCGTAGACAGGGGCCAATTCCAGTAAAACTCAGCTCCCTGGCCCTTCCCTCAGTCCAATTGTTAACTCTGAAACCCCTATGCACTAAAACTGGATGTTTTTTCTCAAATCACTAAACTCAAACCCAATGCACCATTGTTCAAAACAGCCTATTTCACTTTAAATTTGTTGAAATGTAGTTAAGAAATGTGAATCAAAAGCAAAATATCTGGATGTTAGTCTGGTCTACAGGGGCCTGAAGCACTCAGGGCTAATTTTCAATCCCACGATCTGATCGCAGGTGTTCTAGATTAGAAAGATAAAGGCAAAACAAGTTTTTCTGTGACATCTGTATGTTTTTTTTTCTTCAGATTTCATGATGGTGTCCAACAACACACAAGCCTTCTCCTCGGGTTGTGCATCTTTCAGCACCGTAGATGTGGCCGTCTCGTACCTTTACTTCTTCTTGTTCCCCATTGCGCTACTGCTCAACGGGGTGGCAGCGTGGGTGTCTCTGCACCTCCCTTCCACCTCTACCTTCATAGTGTATCTCAAAAACCTGGTGGTTGCTGACCTGCTCATGACGCTGGCGCTCCCGCCGATGGCAGCCAGCATGCTGCCTGGAGCAGCAGTTGCGTTAAGGGCCTTCGACTGCCGTTACTCTAGTGTCCTTTTCTACTGCAGTATGTACACAAGTATTACTTTATTGGGTCTTATCAGCCTTGACCGCTTCTTCAAAATTGTTAGACCATGCGGAATGTTGTTGGGACAAAACATGGTCTTCAGTCTTGTAACATCCACCTTGGTTTGGGTGGTGTTATTTAGCAGTACATTCATCCCAACTGTCATTCTAACAGACCAGGATCCTGTTAATAAAACAGGTGATTTCTGTATGTCCCTGAAGGGTCCAGCAGGTGTGACTCTTCAGAGGTTTGTGGTTCTCGCTATGGAGTGTCTTTTCTGGCTTGTCACTATAGTGATTGTGTTTTGCTACATCTGCATCACCCTGAAAGTCCTGCAGTCCTTCAGAAACTCGGGGAGCAACAACCGCCACGGAAAGCAGAGGACCAAGCTACGAGTCTTCCTGATCCTTCTTGTGTTTTTTGTGTGCTTTGTGCCTCTCCACGTGATGCGTGTTCCTTTCACGTTGTATGAAACTGCTGACACTGTCATGTGCGTTGAAATGTGGGTGGAAATAATGTATAAATTGGTCCTGTGGCTCTCCGCCACTAACGCCTGCCTGGACCCTCTTGTCTCCATCTACCTGTGCAGGGAGTTCAGAGATAAACTGGTTGACATGATGAAAGCTAGAGGGATCTGTGTCGGGTTACATTCAGGTCAAAAGGAGGATGTTTAACAGTAGAAAGGAGAAATATCAGTCATCAAAATAAGTATATTTGAGATAAATAAGAGAGATGAGGCTGTTATTTTTTATGTTAGTTTATATTATGGAAGCGAGATAACCTTAGCAGTGTGGTCTTACAGCAACTGTTGATCTTTAAATGTTATTTTGTATTGCCCTCTAGTGGCGTATTAACAGTTATCATCTCGCTGTAGGTCCATTTAGAGACACAAAGAAGAAGCATATTCAAATACAACATATGATAAACACTATGTCAATTCTATTATTCTAATCTCAAGTGGGTTTGACCCACAATACAAAATAACACACAAATGAATGTTACATCTCAGTGGTCATGTCTTAGAGCTGTGTATCTTTTATGCACTTACAGTGTACTGCATGTACTGTATGTATCCATAGATATATGTATTTAGGTCTGAGTGATTGTTATTGTGACACGTGTACCAATACTTTTGAGTTTGCAGTTGTCCTTTGATTAGTTTTTCTGTGCAGATTGTCTTTTAAATTATATAACTGGGTGACAACAATATAAATGGGTTTTAAGGCGGAGCATTATTACTATTTCTTAATTTTTAACAATTATAAGTGGAAATGGGGACTCAGTTCTTGGGCTGCACAATAAACATCCTACAGTGTTGGCCTATTATTTCAAGGGCTAAAATGGTTACATAAATCATTTCCATTCTCATAAATACAACTTTAATAGCTTTCCTGCAAAAGAGTGTTGGTCAGTTGCCAGAAATTCTTTTATTTGAATTAATTTATTGTATTCTGTATTCTTCATCATCTCATTAAATGATTTCATATTTACTCTCTAAGTAATAAACTATGTGTTTATTGTTTTATTGTAAATATCAAGTGCCAACAAGTGAAATTAAAACTTCAAATTAAATACACCCGCTTTGTAAGTCACCACACTCCAAGAACAATTCCTATTTTCCTGCTATTGCACTTCCTTTGTTTGTTTAAGTAGACAGAAACCTCCAGTGTAGCCTGTGGGACATTCTGCTAGGCCACCCTGATGATGATGCCACTGAGCACCTCGCTACTGAATCAGCTCGATAATTCTTACAGAAACTGGTGCAATCAAGCAAGCAATAATAGTCAATCAAAAAAGGAATATCACCCAAGTAACAAAAATTAAAACAAAAAAGAAGCACAAAAAAGAGAGAAAATGACTTGTGTGCTCAGGTTTTTTAATCAATGAATTTTTTAGTCATGCAATATTTCAAAAAGGGAAGTTTTTGTTTGTGCCCAGATAGCTCAGTTGGTAGAGCAGGCACCTATAAATCTATATACAGTGGGTTCGGAAAGTATTCAGACCCCTTTAAATTTTTCACTCTTTGTTTCATTGCAGCCTTTTTTCCAAAAATCAAAAAAGTTCATTTTATTTCTCAGTAATGTACACTCAGCAACCCATCTTGACAGAAAAAACAGAAATTTAGAAATTTTTGCATATTTATTAAAAAAACAAAAACTGAAATATCACATGGTCATATGTATTCAGACCCTTTGCATTGACCCTCATATGTAACTCAGGTGCTGTCTATTTCTTCTGATCATCCTTGAGATGGTTCTACACCTTCATTGGAGTCCAGCTGTGTATGATTATACTGATAGGACTTGATTAGGAAAGCCACACACCTGTCTATATAAATTACAGCTCACAGTGCATGTCAGAGCAAATGACAATCATGAGGTCAAAGGAACTGCCTGAAGAGCTCAGAGACAAATAAGGCACAGATCTGGTCAAGGTTTTCTGCTGCACTTAAGGTTCCTAAGAGCACAGTGGCCTCCATAATCCTCAAATGGAAGACGTTTGGGACATAGCATTTCCATCCTCCAAACTGAATACAACTTGGTGAGAGAGTTTCACTGTGGCTAAGCTCCAGAGATGCAGTCGGGAGATGGGAGAAAGTTGTAGTAAGTCAACCATCACTGCAGCAATCCACCAGTCGGGGCTTTATGGCAGAGTGGCCCGAAGGAAGCCTCTCCTCAGTGCAAGACACATGAAAGCCCGCATGGAGTTTGCTAAAAACACCTGAAGGACTCCAAGATGGTGATAAATAAAATCCTCTGGTCTGATGAGACCAAGATAGAACTTTTTGGCCTTAATTCTAAGCGGTATGTGTGGACCAGGCACTGCTCATCACCTGTCCAATATCTCAACAGTGAAGCATGGTGGTGGCAGCATCATGCTTGGGGGTGTTTTTCAGCTGCAGGGACAGGACGACTGGTTGCAAGAGGGAAAGATGAATGCAGGAGGGATATCCTGGACGAAAAAACCTCAGACTGGGCCGAAACCTTCCAACAAGACAATGACCCTAAGCCACCGCTAAAATAACGAAGGAGTGGCTTCACAACAACTCTGTGGCTGTTCTTGAATGGCCCAGCCAGAGCCCTGACTTAAACCCAATTGAGCATCTCTGGAGAGACCTGAAAATGACTGTCCACCAACGTTTACCATCCAACCTGACAGAACTGGAGAGGATCTGCAAGGAGGAATGGCAGAGGATAAAATCCAGATGTGAGAAACTTGTTGCATCTTTCCCAAAACGACTTGGCTTATTAGATCAAAAAGTGCTTTACTAAATACTGAACAAAGGGTCTGAATACTTATGACCATGTGATATTTCAGTTTTTGTTTTTTAATAAATATGCAAAAATTTCTAAATTTCTGTTTTTTTTGTCAAGATGGGTTGCTGAGTGTACATTACTGAGAAATAAAATGAACTTTTGATTTTTGGAAAAAGGCTGCAATGAAACAAAGAGTGAAAAATTTAAAGGGGTCTGAATACTTTCCGTACCCACTGTATATGTATATGCCCGCCCTCTGCTGGATGTCATTCCCCCTCTCTCTCTCCCTTTCATGTCTTCATGTGTCCTGACAAATGAAGGCCTAAAATGCCCCAAAAAATAATATTTAAAAAAAGGGAAGTTTATTTTCTTCTGCCAGCAACCAACAACACACTGACGGTGAGTGTGGTGAGTGTGGAGGCAGTGATGTGTGTTTGGCCTTCCAAATGACGCTCAGAGCCAAGGGCATGTCAACACCAGGAACATTTGCTGTGCTAATGACTCGGAGGTTGATGACTAGCATTAAACATGCAGGAGAGATACGGCCAAAAAAAAACTAGAAAATAACATAAATGCTTCAAGTGATGTTGAGGTTCATGTGCGGGCCAAAGGAAGCACGGTGCCCCCTGAATCCAAGAGTTAACACCATCTAACGCCTAAACATAGGTGTTTACACTGGGGGCTGGGTGTGTGACGTCTGTTTTTGCTTTTGTTTAAAGACCAAAGAGTTTTTCCTATTTTTGCATATGTCCTAATAAATTGCCATTCGTATCACAGCTGAAATGATTTGTTTTGATGTGTTTGCTAGGAAAATCCCTGAAGTCTCTTGAACACCTTGAACATCAGTATATTGCCACACCTGTCCATCTTGCAGCTTTGCCTTCGAGGAGCGTGAGCCAAGTCATCGACTGTAAGTTATCTTCAACATTTATCTTTTTTACATTTAGTTCATAATGTCGTATTTATCAATGATAACATAATTGGTGATGATGAACATAGACAGCTAAGGAGATCATTATTACAACATCTTCTGAAAGAAAAACAATTCAGTACAATGTAATATAATTCAAGAAAAGCATAACATATTTACATTGTGTCGCAAAAATGACAGATGTTGTAGTTTAACCCTCCTGTTGTCCTCGGGTCAAATTTGACCCATTTTCAAAGTTTCTGTATCAGAAATATAGGTTATTTATAACATATTGCCTCATTACTGGAGTTATTGGATCATTACTCTAACTGAATTGTGGGGGTTTTCTTCAACTTGAAATAGAATAAAATAAGTGGAGTATAAAAAGATTAATTGAAAATTAGCAGGATAAAAAAGAATAAATATGCTTAAATATATTACAATAGCATCTCCGTTTGATGTTGTAAAGCATGTGAAAAGAGATTGTAATGGTTTTCAAAACATATCCTTTGATTTTAATTGTAAGTCAAAAAAAAATCATAACTTGTGCTTTTTTTAAACTCAGAAAGACGGTATAAATTAATATTAATGAGGTTTATTGATCATGAATTCCAGAAATAAGTGTAACACACAACATACTACTGTAGTAGTAATAGGTTGGAATGAAGTAGGCTAAGATGACATAACACAGAATGGGGTGATAATTTTTACTTTACAGACAAAAGAGAAAGAAGACAACACAAGGGTTAAATGCTCACAACTAGAGATTAAAAAACAACTGCATCAATCTTAAAAGTCAAAGAATTACTAAGCATTTTTATCCAGTCACAACTGTGAAGGACATACTATAATGAAATGGCTTTGATTTGAGTTTAGTAAAGTTAATTTAGTAAAAAGAGGCTATCCTACTAGACGTTTTTTTCATAAAAATGAATGTCAATCTTTGAACTAATGGTAGGTTCCCATGTGTCGAAGAAGTTACATCTTCATCTATTCAACCTTGCAATGTCTATCAACTAAAAAAGAGCAGCAGAGGAAACACATAAACACACACACATATACTATATGTGCTATGATACATGTATAGTGGGAGAAATTGTAATAAAAAGATTGCTTGAAAACTAATTCTAATTCCTTTTCACTACTATGTACAGTAACACCGCGCAAGCTCCCTTTGCTTTGCCCAGCCTGCAGATAAGAAGCGTAAAATGGATGACGAGCTGAATCCTCTCTTTGACAGTCAACAAGAGAGTGAGTGCAAAAAAAACAAAACATGAAGTCAACCCTGACAAATGATTTCTTCTTGAAAGATTTCTCTGTGACTGTGGGGCACTATTAAAATCATCAACTGTCCAAATGATATTGCATTTATTCACAGTTTGTTTAAATGCATGATTTCAAGCCTACATGAAGATTATGTTTCTCAACAAGTTGTGACTTCTAAAATGGATTTGAAACTTTTTCCATTCTCCTCAGGTGCGGTGATAACAGTGAATCAAACTTCGAAGTGTGATGACTTCATTTACAGCCCAGATGTTGTCCCAGCTCTCTACCTTATGATGTTTCCCATAGCTTTGTTGCTGAATAGTGTGGCAGCCTGGGTGTCTCTGCACCTCAAGTCCACCTCCACCTTTGTGGTGTACCTGAAAAATCTAGTAGCTGCTGACATTATCATGACATTGGTCATCCCAATCAAAGCTGCAAAAGACCTCCCGGGTGCGTCAAAGACATTAATAATACTTTCATGTTATCTCAGTACCATTTTCTACAGTACACAGTACACCATTATCGCCTTGCTAGGCTTAATCAGTCTGGACCGTTTCTTCAAGATCATGACGCCCCATAGCAAGTTTGGTCAGAATCTGACCCTTAGCAAACTGATGTCAGGCTCAGTTTGGGTAGTACTCATTGGAGGCACAGCTTTACCAAATATCATTTTAAGTAACGTGTCAGTGGCCAATGTGACAGAGGTCACTAGCTGCATGCAGCTAAAAGGAAGGGCTGGACTCATACTCCATGAAAAGGTAGTGATTTACCAAAATGTTTTCTTCTGTCTCGTCAGTGTGGTCATTACATTTTGCTACATTTGCATCGCAAACAAGGTTATACAGTCTTTTCGAAACTCCGGCAGCAGCAACAATCAGGGACAGCAGAAGATCCATCTACGTGTTTTTCTAGTTGTCATTGTGTTTTTTGTGTCTTTCGGACCATACCATGTTATCAGGATCCCGTACACCTTTGAACAGGTCAACGTTTCTTCCTATATCGTCTGCTCTTACTTCACCAGCAAGTTCGCCAAGGAACTGAGCCTCTGGCTTGCCAGCACAAACGTCTGCATGATCCCACTCCTCTACGTCTTTCTGTGTCGGGAGTTCAAGGAGAAACTGGTGTCCATGATGAAAGATGTGTCCAACTCATTCCAAGTAGCCTTAGCAGGCAGAGCAAAAGTCCCTTTACCACATAGTGGAGCCTGATAGAGGTCATGATACTACTGCATGTCATGGACTGAGCTCAGATGTTACTGAAAGAGTATTGTTCAACGCATATATTAACATTTTGCTATTTACTACATTTACTTTTTAACCCCATATGGAAGTTGTGCTGTTTCGTGTCTCATCAGTGTTGCTCTAATTAGCTTGACACCCATTAACAGGAAATGAAAACAGTAAGGATGGATGAGATAAACAGTAGGAGACACAGCCCAGCATATGAGGGTGCTGTTTTTATGTACAGTGTGTATGAGACTGTAAATGAAGCTGCTACGCAAAGCCAATTAAGTTAAAGCTCATTTACATTTGCTTCTCACACTTTAGTCCTATAAGGTTTGTGGTGACAGTAATGGCTCAAATCTTTGATAAGCTGATGTGCAATGTGTCTATCGGGCCAGTCATCGGTTCGCAGCATGCTCATCAGTGTCTAACAGGTAACTGCAAAGACTAAAGGGGACTGTTTTATTTATATATATTTAAGCCAGGGATCTTCAACAGGGGTCGGGGACCCCTGGGGGGTCCTCAGAGTCAATGTAGCTGTAGCTAAAGTAGTCAGTAAGGTAGCCATCCACAGTTTCAGTTCATCCTAATGACTCACTGTGCCACATGTATGTTTAACATTAAAACGTGATTTATAAACCATGCCAACAATTATTAGGCTATTTTAATAGATTAGTATACTATGTGGAAAAATGGTATATATAAAGGATTTAGGCCATTCTACAGGTTATTGTTGGCCCAGATTAAAATGCAATTCAATTTGATACAATATGTGTAGCAGGGGGTCCCTGCTCTGTCTCTCATTCAGTTATGGGGTCCTTGGCTTAAGAAAACGTAGAAGACCCCTGTAATAAACTGTAAAATGAATTATGTATGCTCTAAATCTATAGCATTGTTGTAATCAATAAACATTAAATGGATATATCATCCTGCTAAGTGTAGTATAAGTTTCAAAGACTACTTTTAGAATGAACACATTTTCCATTACATTGTCCCTGCATGCACATTCCAGCTGTTTCAACCATTGAAAAGTCCCTATAGGAATTGTAAAGTTTGTGATAGAAAACATGGCTGCTAGTAAATGTTTTAATGTGGGTTTGATCTTTTAGTACGGTGTGTGATGTTGTGATTACCTGATTATTTGTTTAAGCATATAGTCTCTGTGTCCCTGTGTCATAATCAAACAACAACAGATGATCGTCACATAAACTGAACGTTCACTTGGCGACATGTTGTAAACACATGTATGTCATTTCTCAGCTCATTTTTTTTCCCATCAAACATCATTCCTGGAACAGATCCAAGCAAAACCTCACAGGAAATCATGTTGTGGTGTTCTCAGAATGCACTATTTTTATCAAGACAGCACAAAAGGGAATTAAAGACACACTTAATCAGATATGAGTGGAAGGGCATGTTCAATATCTTATATATACTGTAGTGTGATGGACAGTAGTTACAGACAATATATGCTATCTCAAATACATGCTTACAGATGTAGAGACATATGGTCTTTGTGGTAAATAAAAACTATACAAAATAATTTTTTTTTACTGCTTTGCTAATAACTTCCCTCTTCTGTCATGTTATAGCTTGTATGTATGGTAAATAAGTTTAAGGGAACCTTAAAACCACATTGCATGATAAGTCAGTAGCTCATTATAGCCCTGCACTTGTCCTGTTTGTTTTTGTGGTCTACGTGGTTAGTGCTGTTAAGTTTCATGATTTCAATAGACATAAGACAGATAGAGGTGGGGAAAATAAACTGCAGGGTGGAGGGAGGAGCAGTGGGGTGCAGGAGGTCTCTAGATGTGTGTCGAGAAATGAGTCCATGGCTTTGGTGTTCGCCACAACAGCTACTGAGCTAGCGGAGGCAGGGGGACTGGCACGGAGCAGAACAAGCTCCTCAGCAGACAATTGGAACAGGAAGCAAGGAAGGAAAGGGTCTTTCACCCGGAGGAAGACTGGCAAACACATTGGGATTGTGACAAGACAGCCACACAGTAGCTCCAGAGACCACCCATTGTAAGAGCATCAAACACACACAACACACAAACACACACACACACACACACACACACTTAAAAACAGAGAGAGAAAACTGAAAGACAGACAGACTGAAAGCTCTTTAGGTCAGAAGTAGAATTTCTTAATTGATAAAAGAACTAAAGTAACACTGAGAGGATATCAATTTTGGTGTTTCCATTCTTGCATTTCTTTCTTGTGGGTACGAAGAGAAAAGGGGAATAGGATATTTCACTTCTTTTTTGAAATACTGTAGTTTTTCATTGCTGCTTTAAGTATTCTTCACATGCCCCACAGTCACACATGATAAGGACACAGTGAGAAGGTAAGACTCAATAATCTACTTTACAAGCACATCTTCTAGATAGATTACCAGTCTAAGCTTGGCACAAAGATATCATTTGTTGTAGGAGACCTAATTAACATTAGCATGCACACTAAAACAGAATAATGTATTGTATATCTTGGTTTCCATAGCACCTGCTACTGGCCTCAGTGTTATTCTTCAGGTTTTCAATGTAAAGACAGCACCACCAGGCAGATATACTGTCAGACAGGGGGAGGATTAAGAATGAACAAATACAGGCGTTAGTTGTTGGACACCTACATCACTCTAAGTGTATCTCGGCATTCTGACGGTAGAACTAAATAAGCAGTTTGAACTGACATAACTATCAATTCTAGTAAACACTTGTCTAAATATGGTGAAATAGAGCAGTTACACTGTGTTTAGTGATTGTATAAGAAATGGATTTATTTGCTCCTGAAAGTGGTGGAAAGTGGCTTTAACTTCAATTCCGACAGAAATTAACCTAAATGTTCAGACTTAAGAACTAAAGTCAGTTAAGAGAGAAAGCGTTAAAAAAAAAAAACATAATCATATACACAGTAAGTCGGCTACAGTTCTTTTTGAGGAATTTACAGGAGGAAACTGCACATGTACAGTATATGTTTCAGAAGCAACATATTACACGGTTCCCTCTTTTTAAGGTTATGTTTTTGGTTTGATCAGTTTGTCTGTCTTTCAGCAGGATTCCAAAAAAACTACTGGTTCGATTTAGACTCAGACTCAGCTTTATTAATCCCTTTGGGATGACTCCCGCAAGGACATTAAAGTTACCAGCATCCGTTACAGCATGAGAAAGGAGAAAAAACAAGAACACAATAATTTGTAACATGGGCTAAGCAAGAACCATTATAATTGGAATATCTGAATCACGGGGCAGATACACAAATTATTTTTCCCTTCTGTTAATATTGTTAGACAAGGCATGGCCGGAGGTCTGCGCTCTCCTAGTGCCCTTTCATAATGTGACTTTACTGTGTATTTTCCTATGTAATAATCCTATTCTCAGTTTATCATCCCTCCTCTTTCTCTCTCTCTCTCTCTCTCTCTCTCTCTCTCCCCTTGAAAGGACCACAGAGGATCAGAAGATGAACAACACACTGTCAAACACTTCCAAGTGTGTCCGGGATACCAGTCTCACAGCTGTGATTTTCCCCTGCCTATACAGCATTCTCTTTGTAGTCGCCCTGATCCTCAATTCCCTGGCTGCATGGATCTTCTTCAGCATCCCCAGCTCCTCAACATTTGTGGTCTTTCTTAAAAATGTGGTAAGACCATGAGGGCTTTTGCTTTATACATTTTGTCTGTGCAGAAAAACAACAACATACAGAAAACCCTTCCTTAACAGGTGGTGGCTGACTTGCTGATGACCCTGACCATCCCTCTGAGAGTCTTAAGTGATGCAGGCGTGGGTCACTGGCAACTACGCGCCTTCCACTGCCGATACTCTGCCGTTCTCTTCTACATCACCATGTACATCAGCATCCTCTTGCTGGGCCTCATTAGCCTGGACCGCTACCTGAAGATAGTCAGGCCCCCCGGGAAGTGTGCCCTGCAGCGGGTTCGTGTTGGTCAGGTGCTGAGTGCTGCTGTCTGGGTAGTCATGTTGTCTTTAGCACTCCCCAACGTAATCCTAAGTGACCAGCCGCCAAAGGTCTCTGGAGGCAGACTGAAGTGCACCTCCATGAAGAGCAAAGCCGGCCTTCTCTGGCATGAAGGATTCAACTACTTCTGTCAGGTAGGTGTCACATGGGTTATGTGTCAAACTATTTCTTGGCCAGGAGCAAAGACAAAAACTTGTTTTTACACTTAAATTTTTGGACGGATACAGCGAGTCAACATGTTAATTAGTGAGCTTCAGACGTGCTGGTATCTGGATTTTCTCACTGGACAGAGACAGGCTGTTTCCACTGTTTGTGCTAACAATATTTACTGCACCGACATGAATTTTCCTAGCTAACTCTCAGCAATGCTAATGTCGTGTTGTTGTGTACTTGCAGGTGGTTTTCTGGGGCACGCTGGCCTTGATGGTGGTCTGCTACACGTTCATCAGCAAGAAGGTTTATGAGTCATACAAAGCCTCAAAGATCAAATCTCGAGCAGTCAGTCGCAGAACCAAGGCAAGAGTTTTTGTGGTGGTGGGGGTGTTTTTCATCTGCTTTGCCCCGTTTCACTTCGCCCGCGTTCCATACACTTTGACGCAAACTGGCAGCATGGTTAGCCATTGCCAGGCACAGAATGCTTTGTACATCGCAAAGGAAACTACCCTGTGGCTCTCGGCCACTAATGTATGTCTGGACCCGCTTATCTATGTGTTCCTGTGTAAGGTGTTTAGTAAAAGACTTGCAGCTGCTATCTGCTGTAAGCCACTCCAAGGTGCCATAGATTCTCACACAGCAACATCAACTCAAATGGAGATGTCCCAGATTGGCCAAAGTAACGGACTGGCATATAATGGGCTGCCACAGCAACACGCTGAACAATATACAATGGAAAAATAAGAACTGTAATTGTCAAGGCTTGATGAAACACTGCCTGAAAGTGTATTTTAGTTGTAAATAGCTTTTATTTTTATTGTGATGACACCATTTTTTAAAAAGTAGATCCAAATCTGTTGAATGGGCAAAGCTACGTTGATGTAAAAAATATGCAATTATGTCTGAAGGTGGTCATGAACTGTCATGCCAACAATGACAACTGTTTTTTTTTATATAGAACTAACCAAGCACTTCTGTCCCATGTTTTGCAAAGTCATCCAACACATTTCCTTAAGTGTCCTTACTGTCATCATCAACTTCCTCCTCTTCTCTAATCTCATTCAAACTGCACTTTCCCCATACAAAACTTTGGCAAGAGGGTAAAATCTTGGCAGCACATATTCTCCAATGATTACACCACACACTCAATGTGATCAGGGACCGAATGATAACAAAATGCGGACTGCAATAGATACTGCTTAAAGCTAAAACTTGTGTGCAATATGAATAACAATAGTAATAAAATTCACAATTGCTTGGCTTTCAACTTTTATGCTGGAGGTTTGACTTTTTACATGTTGTTAGTTTAAAGCGATTGCTGCTTGGAGTTTGCTGTGCAACAAAGGTAGCCAACAGGAACTACACACTAATTTTGCTCTGCAGATTTGGTTTTGATAACGCTGAGTTTAACCAAGCCTAAAAATGCTCAGTGAAGCTGTTAGCAAGTGCAAGTAGAGCATATAGACTTTCACCATATTGCAGTAGCTTTACTCCGTCATACATTTTTGAATAGAATAAGAGAATAAAACAATCAGAGTATATTGACTTTTTCAAACACTGCAACACCTCTGTTAAGATAATTATTTATCAGGAAATGGACAGAAATATTTAAGGTGGGTGCCCTGATAGCTCGGTTAGTAGAGCGGGGGGTCATAAAGGTTCACTCTAGCAGCGGGTCCCTGGTTTGACTCTGACCCTTAGCTGCATGTCATTCCCCCCTCTCTCATGTCATGTCTTCAGCTGTCCTGTCAAAAATAAAAGGCAGAAAATGCCCAAAAAAATAATCTGTAAAAAAATTAAAATTAAAATAAAAAGAAACTGAAGGAATCTCAAAGGTGTGTGTACTTATAAATAGAGTCAGTTTTTAAATGCATTCACAGCATAAGTACAGAAAAATGACAAAAAAAGCTTTCTACATCAGCTTTTTCTATGAGTGAAAAGAAAGCCATAATAAAAAAGTCGATATTGTCTCCCACAAGGTCAGAAAGTGGCTCCCAGGAATATCTTGTGAGAACGTCAGCAATATTTTGGCTTTCTATCATGCAAACAGATTAATATTAACAGAAACAAAGAAGAGTTGTTTAGTTTTTCTAACAACCTCGAAGATGGCTTTCAGGACACTGATGAACTGCTTCTGCAGGATTAATGTCACCTCCTACCTGATTTACAACTGTGTCTACATTTGGGTCTGATTAATGTAATAATGAAATATGATCATCCTCCATTCCCACCCTCTGTCGGCTTAGACAGAAACTGATATTTAGGCAGGAAATTAATGAGCTACAGAGCGGTTGTAGCGGCGACTGCAGTCGGGGAAAGGACCATTCGTCACCCTGAGATTAAATCCTCTTCCAGATGACCCCGCAGTACTGAATTATGAGAAATTTTAAATTACATTCATGGAAATTAAATAACCCCTGCACATAATATTGCCTGGCAGTATGCACACACCCAAGTTGGGGGACAGAAAAGAGCCAGAAAAATAGGAGGCAGGTAGGTACTGACAGTTACTTGATGAAACAAGATGGTGAAGCTCACATGTCAGAGACACCTGTCAAGTCTACATGTCAGTGATGCCAATCAGTAGAAATGTTTCTTGTCAAAAAGCAGTCCCCACATGGCTTTTAGGCAGCTTATTAAAACTTTGTCTTAGGCTTTAGGTCAAAAAAGTCATTTTGACACACTGTTCAATTCTTCAAGTTGAGTGAAAATAATACAACTGAACAGGCTTACCTCATTCTTCTCAAACACTAGTTGAAATGGGGGATGTAAGTTTTAGATCAACATGGATACACACATTTACATTACACTCAACTCACAAACAGCTAGAACTCAACAACATGCAAGCACAAAGGTAGCCTTAACTTTGACATTCTTAAAGGCAGTAAAAGCCAGTCTGAGCTCATGTCCTTAAAATATGCAATAATAAATGTTGGCCACCAGGGGTCAAATAATCTCCCAAAAGATTTCAGACACTGGTCTAAACTCTCATTGCATAGTATGAGGCATTATGTCATTGCATTATATCTGAGTCTTTACAGCTCCAGAATTTAGGTAGGCCCTAATAACTTTCTGTGGGTTCATATATTATCACACATAAAAATGGTTCAAAGAAAAAAGTGGATGGATTCATGTTGTAACTTCATGTTTGTAACTGAATCTTTCTGTGCGCTATTGAAAAACAAAAAGATGAAGCCTAACATAACCAAGCTAACCTTTGTCTCACCAAAGGCCTACTGATTGAGTTTGTAACACTTCTCATCGATAATGCCTCACTTTATATGGCTGGCAGTAAGCTAAATCCAAGTACTATAGACTGTAGGCTATGTAAGAGACATGGGTTACGGCTAAATCCTGGAGGCATAGGTAGGCTACCATGCAAAGTACGTATAGAACTCGCAAAAGTATCAGAAAATCACTGCTCATTTTTGATCAGCACTAAAGGGTTGCATACAACTTCAAAGTCCACAAAGGTAAAAAAAAAAATATGTATATATTTTTCGAGAAACCTTTTCTCAGAAAAACCAAATAAGTCAGGAGATACCAAAGTTATTTTTAGAACTCAGTTTTTCCTGGTAAATGCTAGCCTGGAAATCCAGATCCAAGATTAAGAAAGATTAAGGATTAGAGTAACTCGCTAGATACAGAACAATATAATATTGTTCTATATCTATACTTGAACCCTTTGGTGTTCATGGTATAGCCTAACCGTATGTCATCACTGCTGACAATTGAATGTAAAACGTCATCTTCTTTGATTTGTGATCCAATTTTATTTTAATTTTTATTTTAGAAATTAGGAACAATTACAAGCAAAAGGGACATAAGAACGTGTCCCAGGGCCAATAAATATAGGGGAGAGCCGGGACAGTTGAACCACTTTTTAATTAAACGTAGGCTAATTTACAAAGCGGTCGTATCGCACTGAAAGCTGATATTTTGTCAGTAGCAACCTACACCTGTTATCTGTCAAATACAGCTGCATTTTCAGCTTTAAACAAAACCGTTCAGGAGTTATTACAGCAAAGGTGGGACGTGCGTAATGTTTCATCTGTCCCTCCTGGACGGGACGGATGAAACAGCATGCGGGGACCAATGAAACAGCTGTTTCAACCGTCCCGACATAGACACATGCCATTACAGCCTGTTTTGCTCCTCATGTAAACAAGCGTGTGAAAGTCTGGGATTGTGGAGAACACTAAATGGTTTACCGAATAAGCATGTAGTCAAACCTTTAAATTAAAAACACTCGTTAATCGAAAAAATGTGACCACTAATGAAGTTTACTTTTGACCATCAAAACTCGTTTATCGGCTATAACTCCGTGATAACAGGAAATAACAGGGAGATATTTGGCTGATAGGAGCAGGGTAACATGCTGTATGTGTTGACCTAAGAAAGTCTGTCTATCATCATTGCACTCGGAGAAAACTGGAATGTTTCATCCGTCCCGCGTTTCAATTGTCCCGGCTCTCCCCTACTATAGGAAAGACGGGAAGGAGGGAAACATAAAAAGACAAAACAGAAAGAGTGACGTCCACAGCTTACAAATAATACATGCAGAAAACAGACATTAACAAACACATCCATTATATATACTGACACCCACACGGACAGACACAAGACGAGGGACCAATCACATACGCAGACAGAAGTAAAGTATTAACCAATTTAAAACGTCGTCTTCCTTTAACGGTCTAACCCCAACGTCAACGAATCTTGAAGCGTTCGCTCAGTTGTGCGCGTTCCGGCGAAATGCTTGCTCTTTTCTGCGGGAACGCGCAGGGCTACAAGCTACAAGGCTAACGCCACGTGACATTCCCGCCGTGTCATGTGACCGAGCTACGTCCTCCTAACTGCAGGCAACTTTCCCGAGCAGCGAATCCCAAACAACCGAACATGGCGGACTACGAGGAGCAACAGAGCCTGTTGGAAGATGGGGACGAGGGTTCGTCCACCGGCGGACAGGCAGCCGGGGCAGCCGGAGCAGCCGGGGGAGCCGGTAGACCGATGCTGGCCATCTGCGACCCCAGCCACATACTGCACCGAGTCATTGTCCTGATATTCATGTGCTTCTTGGGATTCGGTAAGCAGACAAGCCCTAACTTTCATATATGCATCCTGAATGGTTATTGTGGAGATTTGTGACTGCGTTCAGTAAGTTATATTCGGTTAAAGTATTGTTTTAGTGTAGTTACCCACCATGGCTTAACGAGAAGCTTTGTTAATGCAGTTACTTTGTTCCAGGAAGCTACTTCTGTTATGACAACCCGGCTGCACTTCAAACTCAAGTCCTCCAGGTAATTCATTCTCCGTGAATTACTGGTTGTTACACCATAAATGCAAAAATTCACATTTATCGCAGCACAGCTGAAATCTACACAATGGTCCAACTAGAACAGTCTAATTAACAACCCATCAGAGCGGTTTATTTGCCTACGCACCTGTTTCACACCAAGATTTTAATGCTGAAAACCAAAACAGTAGAAGTGGCTGACTCCCAATGAGCAAATCTGATGAGCTTCCTCCCTGACTGTGCTAGGATCTGAGCCTGAACACTAAAGACTTCATGCAGCTGTATGCCTGGTACTCCTGGCCCAATGTGGTTCTCTGCTTCTTTGGGGGATTCCTGCTTGACAGGGTTTTTGGCATCAGGTACCATTGAGTCACATCTATTTTGAGTACAGTGTATGCAACATAAGAGAAAGTGAAAGAGTTAGTGTAGCTTTTTGGCTGGTCATCTTTCATTGTTTTTTTTTGTTGTTGTATAGGCTGGGAACCATCATCTTTTCCCTCTTTGTCTGTGTTGGACAGGTAGGTTTACCTTGAAATCCAGATGTGAAATGTATCAAAGACCAACATTAACATGCACATTTTTAGAGCCCGACCAATAAAGGATTTTAATGCCGATACCGCTACAAATATTTGGTGATTTAAAAATCCAATATTCCGATATATCGGCTGATATACAGAATATTTAAAAAAATATATCCAGAAACACGCACCAAAACATAAACAGATTTCCCTAACATTAGTTATTTGTAGTTATTTATGAGTCCTCGCTAAAATAATAATAAAAAATAATTATAAAATAATGCAGATTAAAAATAAATTTGTTTGTTTCAGAACAGAGGAACATCAAAATATATGAACGAACGTTCTGATAAATAAAATGTATAAAAATACAAACTTAAGATATGAAACTTGAAGTCCCTTGAACGAAAACAACAACAAAAACGCCAACACTCATAACCTGGTTGAAGGGTGTGTTGTCCATTTTTATTTCATTTTTTAAATATTCCTTTATCGGCCATTATAAATGCTGATACGGATAGTTATCCGCCGATATATCGGTCTGGCTCTACTAATTTTTAATAGTCTATGGGAATCAATAGGAACAGAAAATGGATAGCAATCCCATCATTTTCTCTGCTGTGTTTTAACTTCCCCAATGTGTTCAGGTAATATTTGCTATTGGAGCCTTGGTAAATCATTTCTGGCTGATGGAAGTTGGACGTTTCATATTTGGGTGAGCAAATAAGTTTCTGTATTTTACAAAACATCATTTTTTTACATATCAGGGTCCAGTTATTTGCACCTGTTACATATGGATGATATCACCACACACCTGGTTATGTTCAAAAAAGGAGTCTTTTAAATAGGTCCTTCTCCCCCTTCTCCCCCTCCGTTTTCTTTTCCTGAGCAGTATTGGAGGAGAGTCTTTGGCCGTGGCTCAGAACACCTATGCAGTCAACTGGTTTAAAGGAAAGGAGCTTAATCTGGTGTTTGGCCTTCAGCTGAGCATGGCTCGCCTGGTAAGGACACAGAACATGGAGATATTCATGCTTTCAAATAATATATATTAATGCTTATTTTGACGTAGCCGTGGGAAATAAGCCATGATATATAAAACACATGCTCTAAATGGGATATGGAAACGCCTTTGCTGAAAAATTTGTGACGTAGCAAACATTTAACTACCATGACTAATCAGCTGTTTCCGATGTCAGCATCTTCCTGGATATTATATTCATTTGTCTCTGTATCTGGACAGCATACAGAACAATTAAAACTTGCCCAATTGAACCAAATTCTTGTAGACCTCTCTCCATTTTTCTGTCTTACATGGGTTAGATGGCCCGTTTCCTGTTTGCAACCACTGCTTCTCTGTTTATTGGCGAATTAAAGTCACGCAGAGCCTATAGCGCCAATCTCTGACTAAACTACGCTGTACCTTTGCCAGACCCAAAGCGCGCTGAAGGAGGGTCTGGCTACTCTACATAGCATTCAGATATGGTAGGAAAACATGCTCTGGTTTAATGGCATTTCTTTAAACCAATCACAATTGTCATGGGTAGTGCTAAACTCCGCACAGAGTCGCTGCAAAATAGAGAAAATCCTGATTGGACAAATAGTCCAGCTAGCTGTCTCAGTTTACCCTGCAGAGATCGCATGAGCAGTCAGCAATAGTCCTCATACATCCACCAAATTTCAAATTCCAACGCAAAGAAAGCGGAAGGAAACGGAAAATACATTCATCCCGGTGGAGCGCGAAGGATATAGACTAATTCGCTCCAAACCAGTTGACAGAATGCACTTAATTTGCTTTTTTGTGACAGTTTTTAAAGTTTGCTTAAAATTTGCTTGACATTTGAATGGAAACACATTCACCCTCCTCTCCGCTTGTTTCAAGGGCAGCACAGTGAACATGAACATCATGGGCTGGGTGTACAGCAAAGTCTCAGACCTCGTTGGCTCTCCTGGACACACCGCACTAGGCGCATCACTCATGATAGGTAAATATCAAACGCTTTTGCTTTAGCCGGGAGGGGGCATCCCGGGGCAGCCCTCACTGAAGGGGAAGACTTGAGATTGAAACGTTAAACATGAAGAGTCTGGTTACACGTGCTTTTTCTCTGAGATAGTAGATCCTTTCTCTGTAACTAATGATCTCAGACAGCCAGCAGAGACCGAGAGAAGTGTTATAGAGAACTAAAAGTGCTAGCGTCTGCTACAGATGAGTCACATGAGTTAGAAAGTGTCACTTCTTATAATTATCTCTCAAGTTACTTCTTAGGCATGCTAGAAGTGCTTCCACTTTTGCACCGCTAGCAGTTTGTGCGTTTCCTTTTATAGCCCGTCTCCATTGCCACTGTAAATCTGACCATTTAAGGTAAATTCATATGAACAAAATCAGCAGTCATCAGGCATCTTTATTTAAACTTCTTGATAATCTAATCACCTAAGTACAACTTGAAGTTACATTTCCTTACTTTCTTTTTGTCTCCTCCTTATTTACTTATGTCTTTGATCTCTTCTTTCTCTCCGTAGCTGCTGTAACCTGCCTGTTTTCACTCATCTGTGCCTTGGTGTTGGGATACCTTGACAAAAGAGCAGAGAAGATCCTCCACAAGGAACAAGGCAAAACAGGTAATGTTTTCTAATATTGTGACTGGGTTCCAAATCACATGCTTTTTCTTTTTGCTCTCAGTATGTACTGCAGCTGCCCTTACAAAGTACATACTGTTGCTTACAGAATGCATACAATAGGGACATCCTACAGTGAGGGGAAAAAAGTAATTGATCCCCTGCTGATTTTGTACATTTGCCCACATACAAAGAAATGATCAGTCTATAATTTTAATGGTAGATTTATTTGAACAGTGAGAGAGACAGAATAACAACAAGAAAATCCAGAAAAACGCATGTCAAAAATGTTATAAATTGATTTGCATTTTAATAAGGGAAATAAATATTTGACCCACTCTCAATCAGAAAGAGTTCTGGCTCCCAGGTGTCTTTAATACAGGTAACGAGCTAGAGAGTAGAGCACAGTCTTAAAGGGAATGCTCCTAATCTTAGCATGTTACCTGTATAAAAGACACCTGTCCACAGAAGCAATCAATCATATTCCAAAGTCTCCACCATGGCCAAGACCAAAGAGCTCTCCAAAGATGTCAGGGACAAGATTGTAGACTTACACAAGTCCATTGCCAAGCAGCTTGGTGAGAAGGTGACAACAGTTGGTGCGATTATTCACAAATTGAAGAAACACAAAAGAACTGTCAGTCTCCCTCGGCCTGGGGCTCCATGCAGGATCTCACCTCGTGGAGTTGCAATGATCATGAGAACAGTGAGGAATCAGCCCAGAACTACACTACAGGAGGATCAATGGACGGGACCATGTACCGTCAAATCTTGGGTGAGAACCTCCTTCCATCAGCCAGGGCATTGAAAATGGGTCGTGGATGGGTATTCCAGCATGACAACGATCCAAAACTCATGGCCAAGGCAACAAAGGAGTGGTTCAATAAGAAGCACATTAAGGTCCTGGAGTGGCCTAGCCAGTCTCCAGATCTTAATCCCATAGAAAATCTGTGGAGGGAGCTGAAGGTTTGAGTTGCCAAACGTCAGCCTCGAAACCTTGATGACTTGGAGAAGATCTGCAAAGAGGAGTGGGAAAAAAATCCCTCCTGAGATGTGTGCAAACCTGGTGGCCAACTACAAGAAACGTCTGACCTCTGGGATTGCCAACAAGTGTTTTACCACCAAGTACTAAATCATGTTTTGCAGAGGGGTTAAATGCATATTTCCCTCATTATTTTTCTGTATTTTTGTTGTTCTTCTGTCTCTCTCAAAATCTGGCATACTAAATAATATGGTAGTATGGTTATTGGTACACAGGGTGTATCTTTTTGTCTTTTTAGTTTTTCCTCTTAGGTCTTATCTGTCAATAACTACTAGAATGCTTTTCACAGTCAGTGTGAACCCTAACATAGTTTAAGGCCATGGTTTTTTGTTTTTTTCTTATCTTCCTGAAATTGACATTCTGGCCAGACAGTTCATTGGATTTAGCAGATTCTCTGTTGTGGTGTGGCTTCTTCCTAAAGACACTAAGTTCAGGGGACACTGAGTTCAATAACGTTCCCTTTGGAACTAAAGGGCTTCTTTTGTCACAGAAGCCGTTCTTTCACAGTTGTTGAAAGCAAATAATGCTCCCAAGCTGATCTGCATGTGTGTTCATTTTGCATTTAAGGTGAGGTGATCAAGTTGACCGATGTGAAGGACTTCCCCTTCCCCCTGTGGCTCATCTTCATCATTTGCGTGGCCTACTATGTTGCAATTTTCCCCTTTATTGGACTGGGACAGTGAGTATTGCCTCCTCCCACTCACACACACACACACACACACACACACGCCTTTCAAAGGCATTTACATATCTTTAATACACGCAGAACATTATCACGAAGTCGGTGCCTTGCATCTTTCTAATTCAGATTTTAGCATGTATCGCTAAGCCATTCTAATCCATGACATTGAGTTGTACATTTTATTTATTCTAAATCTACGTTTGTGTTTGTCCAGCGGTTTTTAGAGCAGAGCTACACAAGTGTTATGCATTGGTACAGTGTCGTTATTGATAGGGCTGTCAATCGATTCAAAAATTAAATCTAATTACATACTCTGGGATTAATTAATCTAAATTAATCGCATACATCATTTTTGCTGTGAAAGTGTTATAAATATTTTAATTCAAGTGAATCAATGAATAATCTGATCTGACATTAAAGTTAAAAACTCTTATTATTTTCACTGTTCAAATAGTGGCCATAACAATCAAGAATAAGCCCTAATATGCTGAGGAAATAAATTCAGAAGTACTTCAGGATGAAGATTTTTATTAAATTAAGTAAATGTTCCAATCAATGATCCAGGCAGCGCGTTCTCGTCTCCCTCTTTCATTTTACAGTCCAATGGTGGCTAGAACGGCTCTGGGTCAAAGGTCAACACGGAATAATTTTTTCTCAGATTAATTAGGAGTTATTTTTACAGCCCTAGTTATTGAAAGATGAAACTGCCGTGATTTATCACACACTCAGTGCTCACTTTAACTTCACAATCTAATGCAGTTCAATCCAATACTGCTGTGCCATAAAGTCTACTTTATGATGCCATTAACCAGTTTCTTTGACACTATCATATGTTTTAGCATTAAGGTCATAGTGTAGTGATGGTGTTGCTGGACTGCATTAGATGCAGGCTGTTCCTAGTATTTTGCCCCCCCTCGTATATGTAAGTAGGGAGGACAAAAAAGTAGAAACACCTCTCCATGTGTAAAACAGTCCAGTAGAACACCACCTTTAACTTGGATCTCAGTAATATAAGTGTAATGACATATTTTTGACGATGTCTCCAATTACTGAACATTATGAGCTTTGTAAACCTAAAAGTCATAGGAGGGTTGTTATATTAGATTGTACAGGTGTATTTAATAAAATGACCGCTTGGTGGATTTTTCTAATGTCAACATATCCCATAATAAGAACATAACCACCAATGCTGTTTGACTTCCAAACCATCTCTGTGTATATCGTTTTACTTTTTAAAAAAAGAAGAAGAAAATGCTAAGTAATGTCCCAGCTGAAGTAGTTTATAGCAAACACCGCTCACAAAGGAGCAAATAGTGTAGTTTAGCTGCGTATGACTACACATATGGGGCACATGCTGTATATGGAGAAACTTAATTTGAATATCGCAGACCTTCCCCCTTTGGCTTCTTCCCTGTGAAAGATTTAAACATTTGTGACATTTGCAACTCGTAAGTGCTGGAGATCATCACCAGATTTTCTTCTTCCTTCAACCTCCAACAGAGAACATTGGGAGATGCTATAATTGCATACTAATTCTGAAAATAGGGGCTTTGCATGCTGAAATGGTGGAACAGCATTTTTGTTTTAGTGCTTGATGAAAATATCTTGAGCCTGAATCGTCCTTAAGTAAAGAAAAATTATAATTCACTTCAAGGTGGTTTTATGGCTAAATTGTTCAGTTTGAATTAAATGGAGAACGTACATTACATTTGTACAATGGCTGTGTTTGAACAAGGAACATTCAACAGGGCAACCTCACAATGGTGTGTACTGTAGGGAGACAGTTAGAAATGGAAAGAGGTTTGACAAATGGGTTTGCAGTGAAAGAAACCAATTGAAGCTATCACGACCTGCATTTCCTTCTCTGAAAGGCACTCTTAAATCACTTAGCAACTGACATGGTGTTTCCACTGAGGGTCGGTGCTTACAGAGCAAATACTTGTTATGCAAATTGAGCAGAAAACAATGTAGTGAAGGCCGAGAGCTACCTGCCGCAGGAGTCAACTTGATTTCCCTTTCTCTTGTCCTCACATCAATATAAATGTAGAGCAGCACTGTACTGTGAGCCCATCATCTTGTCTTTTTATTTACAGGGTGTTCTTCATTGAAAAATTCAACTTCTCCCCGGCTGAAGCCAGAGCTGTCAACAGGTAACTCAGATCAGTTGTAATAGGCCACCGAGGCCATTCTACCTTAAGCCACTAACGCCATAGTCTCCTGTTGCTGATCTATCTTCTTTGTTGTCTGTGTGTTTCTTATTCTAATGGATGACTTCCCAAGTTGCTTTTTCAGACTGGCAAAAGCAGAGTTTTAGCTGAGAAATGTTACCACAGCTACCCAAAACTGGAAACATGTTAGAAGACTTTTAGTCCACCAGTTGGCGCCGAGCAGAGCCACTGTGCCGCTGCAGAGTAGCCTCTGGAAAGAACTTGTCTTGGTGGATCAACAAGCTGTTTTAGTCATACAGAAAACTCTGATGGACAGATAGTCCAGCTAGCCGTCTGGATTTACCCTGCAGAGATCCGAGGAGCAGTTAACCATAGTCCTCAGAAATCCACCACAGTTTAAAATGGCCAACACAAAGAAAGCGCAAGGCAACGGACGTCTGGCCGAAATGAGGGACATACGGCGGAATTTCCGGCGGCACCATCCCAGAAGTGGAACATTGTTTATATAGTAGGGGGGGGATTCACCAGACGCCCCCTGATACGATATCATCATTATGCCGCGATACAATATATATTTCAGTATTCTGCGATTATATTGCAATTTATAACCTTTTTTCCTTCTAATTTTTCCTAATTTCAAATGATGTCCCCAAAAGGAAACTTTGCCAACATCTGTTTTATCTAAAAAGATACATTTATCAGTTTGTTCATCTCACGTCAATTTCATTGCTGCAAATTGGAATCATCAAGCAGACAAACGGACCAACACATATAAGATAAAAGAGCGATACTTGGCGACTGTGTATCGATACAGTATTGCCACTTAAAATATCGCGATACTATGCTATCCCCACCCCTATCATAGAGACTTGTAGACTTTTAATATCACGTAAACCAAATACCTTGGTATCACATTCCTGAAGGCCGACTTCAGCAGATAGATTGTCTTGACTCAGATTTCTGTCCTTAACCAGAATAACATTTAAATTGGTTTAGATTTGCGTCATCAAAGCTGACTGCCCTTCTCTGTCTTTGCCAGTATTGTGTACATCATCTCGGCCCCTGCATCTCCACTTCTGGGCTTCCTGGTTGATAAAACGGGAAGGAATGTGGTTTGGGTGATGATCGCCGTGGTCGCCACACTCGTCGCTCACATGATGCTGGCCTTCACCTTCTGGAACCCATGGATTGCCATGGTAATGCCCCTGGCAACCTTTTTATACACCAAAGTCTTATTTTGAACATTTCTAAGCATTCGTAGGATGAGTTGAATAAAGGAATTGCTCTATCGATAAATGTCAGTACGTTCACTGGGTGCTGTTAGGTTAGCGGTGTCCAAGTGAGATGGAAGAATGGAGAGTCATAGTGGGTGTGGATACTAGTTCCTAAAGACACCAAGTCTTGTAGAGTTTGTGTCCTACTTCTAGTTACAAACCCATTGAGTGTGCCTGCATATAAAGACACTTTATTTAATATAAAAAAACTACTGCATAGCAGAAGAAGTTGAATATGTAATTAAGAACAGGGTTTTGCCTTAAGAATGGAATAAGCATATATTTATATAGCACCATTTCTTAATTTCCAGTTTAGTTAGAGTATTAATGCATATTTGCATGATACAATAAACAAGCTATTTTAGGCAATCCGTCATACCAAGGTATTATTTGGAGAGCCCGTACATAATAAAATGAGCGACTGTCCTCTGTTGTTTTCCAGTCCCTGCTCGGTGTCTCCTACTCCTTGCTGGCCTGTGCACTGTGGCCCATGGTGGCCTTTGTGGTACCGGAGCATCAGCTCGGGACGGCTTACGGCTTGTATGCACCTTTTGATGGCAATGTTATGACTGACGGTGCAGCAACGGCGGACTCGCACACACCGATCAAAAAAAGGAGATTTAGACAAGACTCTGGATGTTAAATGTGTTCGATACAGTCCTAGTGCTAGGCCCGAGAGGAAGGTGCACTTGTAGAGTCCCTTACATATAGGCTGACTCATCTTTATGCCTCATCATGCACTGAGGAAAGTTCAGCGTTGACTAAAACCTTTGCACTTTTGCACCCCATGCATATTTGTGTATTTTACCTGTCTGTAAGTCCTTTAATGCATCAAATAGAAACATTCAAAATCCAGACTCTTACCTAAATCTGGTCTTTTGTTCTCTGTGTGCGAGTCCTCCCTTTCTTTTGCAAACTAATTCTATGACTGATCTTTCACTGACACTGATGTTGCCTTCGTCCACCAGCATGCAGTCGATCCAGAACCTGGGACTCGCTCTCGTTGCCATGGCAGCCGGAGCCATCCTAGACACCAGAGGATACCTGTTTTTGGAAATGTTTTTCTGCATCTGCCTTTGCTGTCAGTAATTTCTGTCTCGTTTGTGTGTGTTGTTTATGAGATTACGGTCTTTCCAACTCCTGTTAGACACTTTTGAGTGACATGTTACTGATTTCTTGCAGTTGCGCTGATGGCCGTGGTGATGCTGTACCTTGTGAATTATCTCAGAGGTAAGAGAAGGCTGAAGCCTTGAACTCTCCCACTGCTTTACTTCTCTCAGTACCTGTCCATACTGTCTCTGTTTGTTTCCCAGATCTACCCCTGTCTTATTCCTTTTCTCCTGTGACATCTCTCCCCTTTACTCAGTCACTCTTTAGCACACCACTCTGTTTTCTACCAGACTCACTCACCTCTTAATCTCTCTGTCTCCCTCTCTTGCTCCAGGAGGAGAATTGAACCTGCCAGCCGCAGCAAGAGCCAAACTCCAGAAAGAAGCCACTTCAGACGCAGAGTGAGTACCTTTTGACCCCCCCTCCCTCTCCCTCAATCACTGCTTTTCCACCCACTTACCCAACAATTAGACAAGCATCTCAGAAACATATTGAACATTCCACTCATATAAATATAAAATGGTGCAGGCAGTTGTAAGAGCTAACTGGCCAAACCTGCTGCAGTCAATTTTAATCCAGATCGGCTGTAATTTGTAGACGTTCTCTCGCATTTGTTCTCTTCCAGTGTGGTATTTACAGTCAAGTGATGTTTTTATGGAGTTGTTCTTTGATCCTATATTCTACACTCCAACCACATGACTCGCATGCTGAGTTGCAGAATAATGCTTAATTTTACTGTTTATCCCCAACTTCTAGTTTTAATATTGTACAAGGTCCAGGAGTGCAGCGAGGTGATAAATCACGTTATCATGGAGCTGTGGCCTGATTTGGCTTTCATTTATTCTTGAGTGGTTGTTACAGCAGAACTGCCCATGGCCCTGGCATTAATAAGGTAGAGTGAGTCAATTATCACTGTCAATGTAGATTTATTTCCAAGTCTTCAAATTTAAAGAGAAAGAAACCTTTTCAAACTACATGTGTATTCCAAAGGCAAAAAAAATCAGTCTTATCTGACCCAGTAATGGTTTGTATTCTAAACAAATTCTAAAATATAGTAAAAGGGAAACTGTACTGGCTAGCCTTGCTTGTAGCTCAGAGTTCATGAAACAAGACTTAATAATTTGGAGGAAATGTTCTACTCTCTGTTCTCGTTATTGGCACGGGAGTGGTCACAATGAGCAGAAATTGAGGTTACATGTGTTACAGTCAATCTCTCTGTTAATGTAGCTGTGAAAGATATATATATACTACATAATATGTTCTAAGTTACATATGACTGGTGCTGTGTGAAAATACAGACTGATATTTTCTGGTTTGTTCTGTGACTGATATTTTCCAGATGATGATGATGATGAGGGAGCACATTTAGTCCTGGGCTTCAGAGCCAGCATGCTGCACTCTCTACCCCAGAGCTGTCAATCAACTGCCATGGGGCGGGACTGCACTACTGACTCCGTCCAGTGCTGTCACCTGTGACTCTTCCCATCACAACTGACTGTCTGGCCCCGGCTATTACATAACCAGCCCTGTATAACAGCGTATTATGTCCCTATCAGGACACTGACAAATGAAACCGTCTGGACACGACAATTCCTCTCTGACCTTTCACACTGACTTCATCTCCTCCAATAGTCACTCTCCACTTACTCCTGTGTGCGTCAAAACTTCAGCCTGACGTTTCCTCAGTTACTGAAGAACATTAAGACGCTTCGAACTTTTTCAAACATTTAAAATGTTCAGCAAAAGATAAGACTTGTATTCTGTGGAAAGGTACCTATATATGATATATAGTGCTTCATTTTATTACATGCGGGTGCAAGCCATAATATAGGATTCCTATTTGGATTCACTTGCTTTAAATGTATATAGGGTAGCGTTGTGGATGTTTTTAAGTGATTTTTTATTACAATTGTTTTCAGAAGGATGCTGTTACTTGCCTTATTGTAGACAACTCAACAGTTAATTTCCGTACTGTACGTATCAGTAGTCAGCATTCACAGTAATTGCAGACCAAAATCCTCCTTACTGGACATTCCTTAGTGAGTTCATATTCAATTTTAATCATATGCTTCATTGACCTTTTATGGTCATAATCTCAAAAAGAGCATAGCTCTTTATTGTTTAAATCTTTATTGCTCTATTCTTTTATTTCTTTAAAAGAGTTTAAGAGTTATTTTCTGTTGCATCATCAAATGGCACAGTATTATAATGCTAAAGATAAGAAAAAGAGACACGCACTTTGAAATGCATTTACCCATGTAATCAAAACACTTTAAACTTTTAAACAAAACTGTTTTATTAATGCGACCTTTTAAAGAATCAGTTCCACTCATGAATAATGTTTTATTGACTGTGTTTTGCTCGTTTATCAAGCTCAGGTAATTAACTTCTTGAAAGCACTGCCCCCAAAATGTTGCTTCCTTCGTCTGAATGGGACAAAATATTCAGACGCTCTGTTTAACTCTCACCATTTACGTAATTGGGAGAGAGCTGTATGTCCATGTGTTGTTGCAGACTGGCTAATATACAGACACTACCTCAGTTGGGCAAATAAGACATCAAACATATTAAGAGTAACTTTTACTCCGCAGCTCTAGGGAGATAGGTTTGGCCTTAACACCCCCTGGAAATCTTGCTTTTTATCACCTTCCACAGTTCCAACTTCCTGTTTTTCTGCAGTGATGTACAGTAGAAGTGTGCTCTGGGTGTTTCTGAATGGTGACAGGTGCAGAAGGGCACGTGTGGTTAGAAGTGAAACAGACTTGGAACTTTCAACCAGAGAGAGTAAGAACTCTGGTGTTACGTTACTCTTTTAAAGCCCAACACATGTAGTAAAACAGGCAGTAGCATGAAGTTAAAATGTTGTGATTGCACATTACTCTGACCACAGTGTCATTCAGCCAAGAACCTGTGGCTCATTTGCACTATGCTGTTGAGACAGCAGGGCGCTCTTTGCTTAAGTGAGAATATTTGTATTCACTGTTATTGAGCTGTGTACAAGAAATGATATGATTGAGAAAGTCCATTGTACAATCAAAGGCAGTGAGATTGCAAAGGCACTACTAAAAGTACTTTTGTAGAACCAAATCACATTTTGATAACCAGATTGTTAATGGAACAATGGAATTTAATTAAACACACTTTTCTGAAATCATTTGAATTCTCTCTTATTGTACAACTTCTTTTCTGCAATGCACCCAATGGAATAAGTTATTTCCTCAGCCTTTACCAACAGACTGTGGCTGATTTAATCCTGTCAGTAATATTAATACAATGGTGCTCATGTTAATTTTGGCTGCAGAGATGATAAAGATGGCGATATTATTATTCCTGCAGGGATAAAAGGCGACCCAGTACGGTGATAGAGGGTGAGCTTACTAGACTAGCACCCATGTCTGCTTTTGGCTTACGCAACCGGTACCTCTCAAGGCTGGGCGCACAGGTATGCACACACACACAAACAAATAGACACAATTCAATCAGAAATGCATTTATTAATGTATTCAGCCTCTAATCTTGAGGGCTTTTTTTTTTTTTTTTTTTTTTTTACTCTAGGAGGGTTGGTTTTACGGTTACACTTCCTAATTAAACACAAGTAACTTCCATTTCCACTTTGCTTATTTTTTCCACTTGACTTAATTGTTGTCCTCTCTGCTCTCAGCTCCCGGACCACTACTCTACTCATCTGTCATCACTTGCCTACAGGAGTGTTCTGAAATGATGCCCTTCATTCAGCTGGCTGCTCCGCCAACACTGGAGCTCAGTGGCTCCAGACAAATATGCACTAAAAACCAGGATGCTTACAAAGTGTCCCTGTTTGGACAGGATATTGATGCACTTTTTTGTTTTGTTTTTTACCTTCAATGTATTTCTAATCTTTCCATGACTGACTGTTGTTCTGGGTATTCAGAGAGGTATCAGGGTTTTTTTGTAGTCAACATAGAGATTATTTCTGGAACTGTATTTATTTGTTTTCTATTTGATTCATACTTGAGGCCTTTTTACAGAAACCTCACAATGTGAACTTGTTTTTTTTTCCAGGAGATTGTGTCCTATAAAATTGGACAGATGCTTTATGGTGCCTTGATGTAGTTTTAGGGTCTGTTTTAGAGACTCAGCCCTCTGCAAACAACAGAGGGCACTAATTCCCTCAAATGTTTATTGTCACCTCTGGCCACAGTATCATTGCTTTTTAATAACTGCCTTTTACCGGCTCAGTATTTACAGTATCAGGTTATACTTCTGCTGATCCTTCAGGTTAGAATAGTGTACACACATGATGCCGTGACTTCTGTGACCTGTTGAATGTTGCCAAATAAATATATTTAAAATAATAAAAGGAATTACTAAACACAGCTTATAGACAGTGTTGGTCATTGCCGCCTACTGACTCGTGATAAAAAGTCACTGATGGATGCTATCTCACCCTACCCTCCCGACCTGTTGGTGCTGCGTACATCCTCCACCAGACACACTGTAGGCTGGACTCTCTTCCCCCTCCTCCTCCACAGCCAGGCCCGGAGCTTCTGACGGTGCCGATCACAGCCCAAAAAGTAGAGGAGTGGATTTGCGCAACAGTTGAAACTGACCACAGGCTTCCACACCTTGTAGGAGATCATGACTACGTTCAGAAGATGACAGTCTCCGGGCATGTAGACCCTCACAAACAAGTAGACGGTCCGAGCAATGTGATAAGGCACAAAACACACCACAAACATAAGACACACAATTAAAATGGTGTAAAGAGACTTGTTGCGCTTACGAGCTGTCCATGCGTTAGAGATGCTGTCCCTACAATAAAGCACTGTCATCATGGAGCAGTAACAGGTGATAACGACGAGGAAAGGGATCAGAAACCCCACCAAGGATAAAAACAGCCCGTAGGGGAAGTAAACTTTAAATTGGCTCGGGTCAGTCATTTCATAGCACACAGTCGTGTTGTTGATCACACCTGTGTGCGCAAAAACCAGTGTGGGTAAAATCTCTGCAGTGGCCAGGATCCAAACCGAACCTGACGCGAAGAGGGCGAGTCTCTTGGTCCTGAGGCGCACAGACGCGATGGGGAAGCACACTCCGAGGAAACGGTGCACGCTGACGCATGTGAGAAACATCATGCTGCAGTGGAGGTTGACGAGAAAGAAAAACCTGACGCTTTTGCAGATGATGTTGCCGAAGGGCCACAGACCGCCCATGGCATCGCTGACGATGAGAGGGGGCAAGGCCAACACGTAGAGCAGATCCGCCGCGGCGAGGTTGGACATGTAGATGACCGTGCTGCTCCAGCGGCGCGTCCGAGAGCACACGAACCACAGCAGGGCCCCGTTCAGACTTAGACCCAGCAGGAACACAAGGCTGTAGGCCACTGGTAGAAGGATCCTTTTGTAGTAGTTAGCCACTGGACACAGTTGGAAGTCCTCCATTCAAACGAGCAGCTCAGGTGGTTTAATATTTAATATGGGCCTATAACTTAAAGAAGGACCACTTCTCCTTACACCTCACCTGTCTGCAGCTCACCTGAGCGCTGAGTGAAGATGACGTGTGCTTCGTTTACACAAATATATGTAGGTGTTTGTTCAACTTGCGCGTACGCGCCTTCTGTTCCCAGCCCACACCTGTGTAATGTAAACCATTACAACGCCATATCTAGGATATGAGCAAATAGATTGGCACACCGTGAGGCATTTCAAAAGCCAAACATAATAGGATGTAGATACTGTAATAGCCTGTGCGAGTGACCTTCCCCAGAGAAAAGGCGTGCAGAATACTTAACGTTGTAATTAAAGCCGATTGCCAAGTTAAATGACATCGTCGACACACGTGCAACGGGCGCTGTATATAAACGCGCGCACGCTCAGCGTCCCATTGGCTGCGAGGATTTTCCCAAGTCTGGTCTCTCACCGGCTGCTCCCGACTCATAGTGTTCACTTCATCTCTGTCTGACCGCGGACGGAGAGAGAGGGAGACAGAGATAGAGAGACACTGCTCGCCATGCTGAGGAACGGCACGTACAGGTTAGTGTCACATCCACCGACTGATCCTATTGTCATCCACAGGACTGGCTGCTCCGACAGGCACTGATGTGTGATTAAAAACCCTGCATAACGGTGCTCTCTGCAGCTGCACAGTAGCCTGTGAATATTCTGAGGGCTTTTAGCAAATTTCCAATTCCAATTGTGTCTTATTAACTTGAGCGGTGTCCTTCCAGAAGCATGTACCAGGGAGAGGAGGCGAGGCTGCGCAGCGGGAGTCAGGCTCGAGAAAGGAAACACCTTGCTCTGTGCATTAATAACCAGGTAGGAGGCATTCAGAATAAAGTGTCATTAAAGTATCATATCATTACTATGAAGTGGATTATCTGTGGAGATGTTAGTATATAATGGTTATCTCTTTTGGCTGGGGAGCTTTTCAGTAATGATGTCATTCACTTTCTGATCTTTAAGTTAATGTTTATTCTGCTCAGTTTTATTTTTAGTATTTAATGGGGGCTGGGGGAAGCCCTTGGACTGTACAAACTAATTTAAAGAGAGCTAGGTTTCTTTGCAATCTGACAACATTTAAGCAACTATTCCAGTGGTTTGGCAGCTGGAGAGACAGCAGAGAGGTATAAGCACCATGGACAGTGAGCCCTACTGTGTGACCATTTCTCCCCTTCCCTCCATGTATGGCACAATCGACCGATTTCAAATTTGGTTTGGGGAATTACTTTTTCATGGTGGCTTGAGACCACCTAAAGATTTTTGTCATGGCTGCAGTTGGAAATGTCTCATTCATACTACATATTGTACCTCCTGCTATGAATGACTTCATCATCAGGGGGACTAGTGAGGATATAGCCAAACTGCTCAGCAGATAAAGGCGGCATGCCCTCCTCCTCCTCATGAGACCAGAGCTCATGTTAAAAGATGAAACACGTTTTTCAAACTCAAACAGTTGGTTTGTGGAGATCAGTTGTTGTAATTGACCTCATAATGTAAATCAATTTAGCTAAGGATCATCTTTAACAGAAGCATATGACGTTTCCTTTGGGTGAGTGTACTGTAGGTGCCCAAGTTCACCTGGTTGTATTGAGCTTCTGAATATTTGATGCCAGTGATGTAGTGTTGCGCATTATCGGCAGCTGGGGATATTGAGCGTGTGAGCTCTGAAAGCACTGTTCCATCACAGCTTTTGACTTACTCGGCAATACATTATGATGGTGGTGCAACACACACACACACTCACTTTTGTTCATTGCATGTTTCCCTAAATGTTCTGATTTTTACTCCAAATTTGTTTTCACTGCACCACCTGACAGTTTCATTTCATTTTCACTTCCCAAAAATGACTTCCAAATTGATCTTGATCTTTAACTCTGTGAGACGCCATGTCAGAGGAGAATCATATAGGACTTCAGAGGAGGACACGAAGAGGCTTTACGAAGGACTAACCGGTAATTGGCGTGTGAAATATGAGTAAGGATAGAAATGCCGGTTATTGGATATGGAGGCTGCTCCTCTTGCTGTGTCTGTGTGAGTGATTCAGATTCATTGCCGAGGCGTGAACCCCCCTGAGAAACACATTCATCTATCCAGCTATTACTCCATAATCAATGGCACAGCAGGATTTTACGGTCACGAGCCCTCGTTGCTAACCATTCTACACAGAGCTTATTTAAACAGCACGCCAAAGGGGGTCACATTTAATGGGGTTAAACATGAAATATACAGTGCTGGTGACATTGTTGACATAGCACTTGCAGCTGGAATCTTAAAATCATTTATCAGTATCATGCATGGAGCCCGCTTACTGCTCCTAATTCAGTGAACATGCAGAAACCCTTTTTAATGAGCTCGTGTTTGTGCTCAACAAGAGCAGAAATTCATCTTACTCTGGTGTCATTCAGACCCTGAACAGGGTCAGCATCAGTTGTCCCCACACAAACCATGGGAGTCAGACACAGGTACGGTGTTCTGCAATATACTATTTTATATATAAATATATATAGAGAGAGAGAGCAAGCGAGATGTACATAGGGGATGTGTGCTGCCAGGGAAGGGCATCATATTTCAGAAGTGCATTATCGTCTCTCCCCCGGTGGGACAGAGCTGTGCTGAGTGCTGTTTGCCCCAGCTCACTCAAACGCTTCGCGATTGAGTCATAATAACCCGTGCTGGAGCGAGATGAGCCTGCACACTGACAGATAGGTCTCTCTTGGCCCGCCACGGTCATATGATGAATAAATATACATCTTATGTGTGTGTGTGTGTGTGTGTGTGTGTGCTTTTTGTAATAAAAAAGGCACCATAACTCCTTTAAAACATACACAAAGATGCATGCATGGATGCACACATCTATGCCCAAACACACCCACTCCTGCCAGTTTTTAGTCATTTCCATCCCATCACCATGTCTTGGAAGGCTGGCTTGGTCTAAATCAGAGAGCGTAGTCTTTGATCCCCCATGATGGGCATAGTATGTACTATGTGTGAACATGCTCTCACTCCCTCCCTCCTCACCACAGCAACCATAGCAGCTCTCTATTGGTTAATACTAACAGGGGAAATAGTCCCAAGTGCTCCATTTTGCATTTTCATAGACTTTTTCACTCTCACACCTTGTTTATCTCAACTCCTCACACCCCACTCAACTTCACCCTTCTTGTGATGTCTTTCTCTTCTTCTTCTCCTCTCCCAATTTAGAATAAGCATATGGCCTCCACTTGCTTCTTATTGATAGCTTATTGCTTCCCTTATTACATACCCTATTTCCAACCTCTTTTGAATGCTTCCCTGCTCTTCCATCGGCTCAACACATGTAGGTTTGAAGACTCATATTGCATGTATCCTGTGTGCGTTAGTGATTTGTCAAATTTGTCAAAAAAAGATTTAACAATTTTGATAACCTCATCATTCATCAAGCAGAATTGCCAAGCATTAGCCTGTTCCAGGTGCATGAATGTGAGGATATGATGCTTTTCTATTTATCTTTAATATCTTTGTAAATTGAATAGAAACATTTCAGTTATGGTCTGTTGGTCGGACGAAACAGGCACTTTAAAGGCATCACCCGTGAAATACATTTTTTTTACCATTTGTTATTGATGATATTGTTCTAGATAACACCATTATTGGAAAGAAATATTAATATTAAATATGAATTCTTAATAAAATAACAGCTGGTGCAGCCAAGTATGCTTCTATTAGAGCCCTTTCTTTAAATTCATACATATAAAACCTGGATGGCTCTGAAGGAAATGGGTATAGGGTTTAGATATGAAAATAACCTAACATCTACAGTATGTGTGTGCATGATGTAAGCCTCCTTGGTGTTGCTGTTCCTTATCTGTGCCTCCCATAGGTCAGTCTACATCCCCTGCTCCAGCCTGGTGTTAATGGCTGCGTACTGTAACTGCAGTGGCCTGGGTATGTTAGAGTGAGAATGCTTAGGTATCTAAACGCTGTTATCTGATCAGTATGAATCTGCTTTTCTCACTGCAGCTTAGTCAATATCATATCATTCCTTGTCGATTTACGCCTTCAAACCTGAGTGTCTTCTCTGTCTCCTGCTTCCTCTCTACTCAAATAGGATTTAAAGGTTTGAGTGAAATGACATAAATGCATCAATTTCCCTCAGTAGAAAGTACTTGTCTTACCCCATAGCCATACCATTAGGAGAAAATAGCATTTCAAATCATATTGTCAGATGAGCACAGTGATCAGGAACACCTGTATCTCTCAGCAGTCACTTTTTATACTTAGGGAGTCAAGCGAAAGAGTAAATGTTGACTTCCATATTACTCCTTGCACGCACTGCGCATGTAAATTGATTTCCAATGTTTGGATTAACGAGGATCTCCACTGGTACAGCTCTTCTCCCGATTGGACATTTCCCCGGGCTGAGCGGCCAGTCGAGCGTCGGCTAAACAGCTGTGGCCTGATGTAGATGTTTCAGCGCATTGCCACACTGCAGTCAAATCCTCCGAGATCAGATTGATATGTGTGTGTGTGTGTGTGTGTGTGTGTGTGTGTGTGTGTGCGTGTGTGTGTGTGTGCGTGCAGGAGTTTGTCTCACCGAGCGACCACACTAGTCTGAAGGGCAAAACGAGCTGACCATCTCTCACACTCATGTGTGTGTGGACATTCAACTATGCCTGCCATCGATCTCTGTGATAGAACTAGGACTCTGAGAAATTATGAATTTCATAACTCATCAATTAGAGGGTAGCAGGCTTTCTGCTATGTTCTGTTGTTTTCTCTCTCCTCTTCCTTCCTGTTTTCCTTCCTTCTCTCATTTTTCAGTGACATACTGCTTATTACTGTCTACCTTCACCTTCCCTAGCCTTTCGGTCTATTGATTGCTCTTATTTTTAATACTGAAAATAATGTGATTAAGCGGTGCACATGCCCAGCAGAATAGGTTATTCTGTTAATATCCGTTTTTATGAAATCATGGATTCATCTATTGATTTAACAGATTGTCATGTACCCTATACGCTGCAAGTGATGCATTTCTTTTTTATGTATTCTAAATGTCTCTTGGTTTCTTTTTGTCCCATTATTTTTTTCTCATTATATTGCTCTTATGAACATGGAAAAGTGGATCAGCTTGCTTTGTGCAAATGTTTTTTAAAATGTTTTTTAATTTATTATTTATTTTTGTAGTGTTCAATTTCACACTAACATTCTCACTTGGAGCAAATAATCTCTCACACAATGTAACACTGTCTAAGAGGGTGAAAAAAAATACTTTGACAGGCATCAGCTGTGTGCTTGGCCATCAAGTGGTATTTCAGACTGGAAGTGCTGCGATGATAACAACAAAAACACACAGATCACTTTGGTCTTGTCAATGGAACAATTTGGCAACTTTTAAAAAGTCAACTTTCCGTTATTGGCGTCCATTTCGGCGCCTTGCGCTCGCGCCATCCACTCAAAATGTAACGTTACTACTCTTTGGCCGGCTCGCAAGCCCAAACAAGTGTGTGCTGTGTGCCTGTTGTTTCGTTTACGGTCTAGCTAGATCTAGCGTGGTGTTGTAGTTTTTCTAACGTTACTAGTTGTTGCAACAGCATGTGAAAAAAAACTACAAAGTTTGCCAGGCCAAAAAAAAAGAACGTTAATCTTGCGATTAAAAAAAAAGTACGCCGTTAAAGTGGATTAGCGTTAACGCCGTTAATAACGTGTTTAACTGACAGCACTAAAAAATAGTAAACAATGATAGCAGCTGAAAAAAGTGACTAACACAAGGTATATCGAGCAAGTGTTACAATCTTTGAAAATAGTACTGTGATAGCTCATTTTTTAAATCATAGTGTCAATGGAATTATCTTAATGTTTAATCTGTAGTGTAAGTAGACAATTCCTCTATATTATGTCATTAAGCTCATCTGTCATTTTAGCATATGTATATTTAAGCATATCAATCTTTTCTCTTTTAAAACATATTTAAAAACAGTTTCAGTCTAAAAAGAACATCTTTGTCCTGTGTTCTTACATAAGTTTAAGCATCACAGTGGAGCGGGCTGTTATTACAGCAGAACACCTGTTGATACAGTTATATTTTGCCTGGCATTCTGAACACGTAATCCCTACTGGCTTCCCTGAGAGACGAGGCAAGAACATTCAGATCTATTGCAGCAACATCGCAGTGTCTGGACTACATGTACCCAAATGTACTCTTTATGACCTTAGATGGACACTAACGCACATGTAGACATAGTGTAACAGTGTGTTATGGCAAAGTATTTCCCAGTTTGAAAAGATTGACTATACGCATTGTAGGGCTAAAAAATTTAATTAATTGATCCAATCAATTAGTATTCCCAAGCGAAGCATATTTGACTACATGTGGGAAATGTCAGAGGGCACAACATAATGAGGTCTCAACTGCTGCCTGTAAATGTTAATTGTCAAAATGGTCTTAAAATGCCTTCCACCACAAATAATACCACTTTGTGTAAAAAAAAAGGTGTATCACTCCAACCAGGTTCTTAATTTGTTCTTTATGAACATTTTCATCTAGACAGAAGGATGCAGGACATTTTGAAACAAAGTTTTTGCACAGCTGTACTCAAAATAGTGAAAAAATAACCTCCACAGGGCTCTCACAGACCGTTCCCCAATTCGTGGAATACCATCCTTTTGTCATGGCCACGTGCGCCAACATTACTCCACTACATAGCAAATTTTATTCGCTGCTATATTAAGATTCTGAATCTCGAGTACAGAACCTCCATCAGTTCAGTTCTTTGACCACTCTAGTGCGGCATTACACAAGGCAACATTAGCATTCATTTGGTGTCTGTTTCTGGCCACCTGATGTATCTAAGTCTGATTTTCATTCTCCTGTGAGTAAAATATCTGACTCTTTAGCTAGTTAATGATCCACTATGTTCACCAGCTAGTCTGTTTGGTCTTTGGTACTGGGAAGGTAGGGTTAGACAGCTTTCCCCCTGAAAACAGCTGCCTACTGCAGCTGCTAATGAGGATGATGAGAGCAGTGAGACTGTGCCAAAACTGTAAAACCAAAACAATGAGCTGAAAGACACAAAGACTCTCCATGGAGCTGAGGAGAACTGCTGATTTGTGCGCTAATTCACTGTGGGTTCATCACTACCAGGGTCGCCTTTCTCATTACACATAGCAATTCCACCCTGTGTCGTACTGATCTGTGAGCAGAATTCATACTTCAACACTTGATGTAGACACAAGCACTTGAACACAAACGTGGATAAACACTCACAGCTTGCACCCTGCTGGCTAACAAGATGAGTGAATTCTAGAGATGGAGTGGAGCTGTTTTGGGAGCACATCCATCTGTCCAGCCCCAGAGCTGCCTGACATCGGCCTCGCCCCCTGGCCTGCTGCCGGTGTCTGGCTGGTTGGCACCTGCAGGGCACCCACATGCGGTTTTACATCTGGAATAGCTCACACACACACACACACAAACAAACAGTTGTTTTCCCTACCACTATGTGTGTTAATGATAATGTATGTCTACGTTAACAGACCCAGACAAGCTGCCACTCTTGAGGTTAATAAATCATAAAAAGAGCAGATTTCCTCTGTTTAGGCTTAGTTGTACAGCTATGCCAGTATGCGTGGGAGGAGAAGCGATTGAAAAATGCTCCTGATTTATTATTGTATTTTATCGACGCACGGCTCCTCCTGTGTCATATCCTTGGCAGAGAGAATTAAAAACCTTGTTGACATATTGGTGCTTTCCACTGTGCAGGAAGAAGTGAAGCGGTATCATCGCTACTGCAATCACAGTGGAGGGCAAGCAGTTCCCAAGGTGGAGAGGTAAGACACTACACAATACTGTCCCTACTGTTTCATGTTTTATGGGCAGCATTAAATTTACAATGAGGATGGTATACTTTAACGCAGAGCCCTTGTTCTATCATACGAGACCCATATTGTGCCATAACAAGGCTGCACTTTTGAACATAAACCACGTACTATGACATTCTCTTACTCTAGAAGTGCTTATGGGGCTGAGACTTCCAATATCATGTGAAATATAAACTCAGTGATTTCTTTTGGCATACAAGTTGAGCTGTTTTCTTCTCTGACCTCATATTCCACTTTATCAACCTTGCCGTTATCACAGAAGCCGTCCTCGTAGGAGTGAGGGAGAGGATGACAATAGCCCAAGTCGTTGTGAGCAACAACAGCACCTGGAAATCAAGGCTATTGTGTGAGTATCACTTGTGGCAATTGCAAACATCTGTTTCTTTTCTACATTTTTGAGGCAAATGGCACATAGTGTCACTTGTTTACCCATGACCTTAAAAGTGCATTGTATTTGTCTTGTAGGAGAAATCAATTTATGTGTGGCTTTAATTCAATCTTCCTTCTGATTAGGTTTCGGAGCTGGGGTCACAGTGCAATTTGTAGTCTATGCACCCTGAAAGGCTGCCATCTAGTACCACTTTTTTTTAACATTGACCCACACTTTTATAGGTTTAAGAGAAAGGGGACAGCTCTTGCCTCAGGCTTTCACTTCCTTGAAAGTCAAGGATGGTGAAGAGAAAGCCAATGTTTCTGTGGTGAGTTAACATGATTGGGGTGTAGAAAGGTGAGACGGATAATAAAATATGTCAAGATAAACTCACAGAAAAGGCAGAGGAACAGGAAGCATAGACACATAGACTGAGCAAAGGGAAAATAAAAGTGGAGAAAATAGGGATTGAGGGGAGGGGGGGTATTGGTTTTAGAGCTAGGAGTTGTCTTAATTCAATTTGTTCCATTTGGCTCAGCTGTCTCTCTGCTCCACTGGAGGTGAATGTGTTTCTCCATCGGATAATTGATCCAACACTCCATCCTGGACCCTGGTGTTTGGGTGACTATACACGGGTGAAAGAAAGTGGAAAGAGAGAGACAGAGAGAGCGATCTGTGGAGGTGAAAACGAGGGACATAGGCGGGAAAAGGTCAGAAAAGTATGTGAGCTGTGTAACACTTAAAGCGGGTAAAAAATAGGTAAAGTTGAGAAAAAGATGCTTGAGAATGGCCAAGAAAAAAAATGTAGGGAAGGAAAAGTCTGAGAAGAAGAAATTGAGAAGTTGAGAGAGAAATGAGATATGGCGCCTGGTGACATCATTTTTTCCTTTTTTTAATCAACGAACCAGATATTTTCACACTCCCTCCTTTCAATTAAATCAACCAGAAGAGTTTCATGGTCATCCAAGCCATGGAAATGCTCCAACAGCCAGTCCCCCTAACATTTTCATGTGGAAAATGAACATGACTTCAAAACTTCTACTTCAAAAACCCTGGATGACCAAAATTACGCCTACCACTTGGCAACTCCATAATTTATGAGATGCCTGTGTTGACAGGATCCAGCGGGCCTGGCGCGCAAGCACATCCCGCAGAGGGAGCTGGCAGGGACAAGACAACAACCGTCGCAGCCATCGTCGGAGTGAGACGGTGCCTTCCGAGAACCTCCGGGACCCTGTGATGACCACCGATGTTTCTCTGGTAAGACGGCAGAGATAAAATCATACAGCCATATGGTGCAACACGAGAATGAGGCAGGTGGCTGGAGATCTAGACATCTTTAAGCTATCTGCTGCTATGTACTCTGAGTTATCAGCTGTTGTTTCCACAGAGCATGATAAAGGAATGGGTGAGGGATGCATGGGTGGATAGACTAATAAAGTACAGAGCAAAGGAGGGACAGGGGGAGGGGTGTTTACCTCTAGTGTCATCTGGGGGACACTAGGGGGTCGTATTGGTGGAGGTGGATGGGATGCCAGCTGGCACTGTGCCCAGATCTGTAATTAGCCGTTAATTAGGTACATTTTCAAAGCTGGTTGATTGATTAATGAAGTGCCTCTGCCCTTGTCGTCCCCCCGTTTCACCCCCCCACCCACCTCCTCACCCTTTTCTTCTCCGGATGAAGTGCAGGGGAGAATTAAACAGTGCTCACAGGGCATGGCAGCAAAAGAAAAGCCAGAGGAAAAATGACTGTATGAGCAGCAGATAAACAGTGGAGAAGGGGGGTGAAAGAAAAAAAAAGTCGGGGGGGAGGAGGTAAGAAGATGAACGCAGAGATGCGAAAAGATGCCTTTAGATCGCCTCAAGTTCTAAGTGACAGACTGGGACACACAGACACAAACAAACACACACACACACGTACAGTCTGCTCTGCTGGTTTCTCAGTCTGTGTTAGCTCTCGCGGTGTAGTAATCACACAAGCTACCCGCCCACGTCTGCCCACGCTCTTTGCAGAGAACCAGTACAGAAAAATATGATGTCATGTCTGCATACTCACTTGTGTGTGTGGGATGCATTTTTTCCCACTCTCTTTTTAAGTAGTACAACAGGAAAGTAAAATTCTCTCAGCAAACAGATGGGCTGGTGTCCTGGTGAGACTGTGTGTGTGTGTGTGTGTGTGTGTGTGTGTGTGTGTGTGTGTGTGTGTGTGTGTGTGTGTGTGTGTGTGTGTGTGTGTGTGTGTGTGTGTGTGCGCGCGCTTTGTTTTTAGGTTGTTTGTTCTGCTTGAAAGAGTTTGGTGTGCATTAGCACAGCAGCAAATATCTTCCTAATTAGAAACTTACTGTAACTTAAAAACCAAAATGCCACCCTCCCCCCGCCCACACACACACACACACACACACACACACACACACACACACAACATTTTCAATGCAGGAATTTTACTTGTAACTAAGTACTTTCATATTGCAGTGTTACAAATTATATTTAGGACTGTAACATGTTTGGCTGCATTATTGTTGTGCAAGATGCACACTGATACGAATATCTGTTACTTTGGTATATGGTAAATCCCCATGCCCACTACGCCAATGATCATCTGTCATCATTCCCAATCATTATTATTATTATACAAACAAAATATAATTAGTAAATATATATACAAATACCATTTTTTATTTTTAAATGATGAGATGTGCCTCTCAAGAAGTGTTTTATCTTCTAAACCATGTTACCTTTTCTCAGTTAGAAACTTTCGGAGTGATGCTGGACAGGACCTGCTGTTTTTCTCTCCTCTTGCCTCGACCTCTGCCCGCAACACACTCTTTCCTACCTCTGTTTTTATTACATGGCCTTTTCTCTTTGCCTCTCTGTGTCGCACGCTCATGTTGTATCACTCCCCTGTGGCTGTTGTGTGATAGACAGACATTCATCAGGGTGTCGCAGTGTGTGTGTGTGTGTGTGTGTGTGTGTGTGTGCGCGCTCATGTGCTTGAAGGACCTTGGTACTGGCATGTAGAGGGGAGGGGGGTTCAAACATACTTCATGCATATTTCATGAAACATGTATTAAACAAAAGACACACACACACACACACAGGCCTATTTAAGACAACACAGCTCATACTGAGGTTTTTCTACCTTATCTGCTCGAATAACATCCCCAATCCACCCTCTCACTTTCAAACCGAATGCCTGCCAGAATTCAACTCTGTTTATATCAATGTCAAGTTGTCTATTACTCTATGTCATTCCATATTCTATATATTGCAGTAGTCCAGCAATGGTGTGTTCAAGCCTGCTGTAACCCCGGACCCAAATGAATTATTACTACGCACAGGGGCCAGGCCCTACATGTCCTGCTCTGGTCAGTGCTTGGCCTGTTGTCAATCAATAGGTCTGAATGTTGTGAACGCACTGCTGTTGTGTGGCTGACCTGCGGGGTTTGCTGTGTAGTGTTCCAAAATATAGAATAACAACATGAACCATATGTGAGCATTAAACGCTATAAAATCCCCTACGATAGGTGGTCATTATGTGACATGTCACAGTGAAATACTTAAACAAAGGAATAGTTTGACATTCTTGGGAAATGTGCTTATTTGCTTCATTGCCGAGAGTTAGATGAGTAGACCGCTACACTTCCATGTGTGTCCATTAAAAATGAAGCTAAGCTTTTTTAAGGCAAAATGCTAAGGGCAGCACTGGTAGCAGTGCAAGCCATGTTTCTAACTTACCTCCAGGCTAAGCTTAACATTCTGCTGTCCACTTATCTGGGTGAAGTTGAGACAGATGCATCATAACTGATTGGCAAAAACAGATGAGGTCTTGGACACAGCAAAGAGCCTAGATCTGTAAAGAACATCTGCAAGCATTAATGAACACAAGGTAGATTTCAATGGTGTTCAACCGTCGTTTTTTTATTAGCATACTGTATATGTAGATCATGGTTAGGCATATTGCACAGTTTGCTTTGTGTTAAGCTATGTTACTATGTGCATTTGCATGTAGTGCTCCATGATTCACGGTGCAGCCCTCTGGGATGGCTTGGTGAGTTTTATTCAAAAGCTAAAACCAGCAATCAAAGCAAAAGTATTGTGATGAGAATGGAAATGAATTACTTCAGTGGTGTGCCTTTCATTACAAAGAAACTAATAATGCAGCCGGGCTGCCTGATGACTAATGAAATAATTTCAGTGATGGATAGTTAATGGATAGTAAGAAGAGAAGGACTGTCACTAGAAGAGAGAAAAGAAGAGAGACTAGAAGGTGAAATTTAGATAAAAACACATTGCATCAGCTATGCTGAAGTGTGTGTGGCGGTGTTTGTTTTCTAACAGTGTTTGTGGACATTGATCTGTTCGTATCTCGGTGACATGTTAGCACTTTTCTCTCCTCCTTTTCTGGAGCCCAGGCAGAGGGAAAGTGTTAGTGTAAGCATTCCTGCAGCCTGCGTGGGTGATCATTCTCTCATCTCTCACCGCTAAGAATCCCACAAAGCGAAGTGACGGCTCCATCCATGCCTTCACCTCTACCCCCCCTAATCCCTTTTTCCCAGCCTCACTCTATGTCATCCCTGGCTTTCCCTCCCACTGCCTCTTGATGCACACACACACACACACACACACACACACACACACAGTCCACCGTTTCTGCAGACAGATGCTAACAGATGACTTGTTTTATTGGTGTCAGTTGGTGTCTCATTTGAAATGAATTTATATACCTCTGCCTAGGAGTTGACATCGATCGGGCTTAACTCATTTAATAGCCATGACATTTGCCTATTAGCTTATTTACTGTCAAAACAGAATCAGGATCAGCTGGCTTCCTGAGAGACCGTAACTCTCGCATTTATATCCGTTAGGGAAGAAAATGTGATTGCTTTTGCAAAATATAAACTCCAGAGGAAAATTCAATTCAACTCACAGACATGGACTCACACATCAAACTGCAAAAGCTTACATTAGGTTTGCTCTGGATTGTCCCGGTTTTTAGGATATTTTATCATATTTTGGGAAGGTGTCCCCCTGTTTTCTAATGTGTCCCTGCCTTAACTGCTGTTTACTGTCAACGCAAACTCAACAGTTCCATATTCTAAGTTTCCCTGCTGTCTCCATATATTCAGGATAATGTAAATTTTCTCAGTACAACCTCAGAGTCATGCCAAGTATAAATATTGAGACACTGGCTGACTGTGGCCCCGGACTCTGCGTCTTACACATAGCTCCTGATAGCATTAGCAAGCCAGATCAGCGTTGTGAATCCCTTCCTTTTTTGTGTGCTGCAAATGTTGAATTTTATTAGCAGTAGCTGACAAGCAAAATAACTGCTAAGTGATCAATTTCCCTGTAGAGTGGTGAGTATGACATGGCTGTTGCACTTTAATCATTTTGACCCTGCCTTTAGTTGTTCATTCTGTATGCACCCCTAGCTATTAAAACCCTGAAATGATTTTAATAACACCTTATTTGCGAATTTTCTGCCTGTGAGAATCTACATAGACATAGTGCCCATACACCAGGATACACACAATCTGAAACCTAGAAAGTGATGCTCCAAAACTGCCATTGATTTTGTGAAAGGCCATTGGGAAGCTATCTTAGAGATTCATCATGGCTAGAGAGGGGAAACGAGGATAGGAGATAGCCGATGTCTCCTGGAGGTGAAGAAAGAACGATGAATGGCTAGCAAGCAGAAAGGAGGAGGTGAGAGAATATAGAGAAGATGTGGTGGAGTTTGGAGTGATTATGAGGATAATATCTCTGCATTAGAGCCTCCATTTGTGTGGATGTGAGATGGAGTGTATGCGCAAGCGCAGTTATGTCTGTCAAAGTGTCTCATTTGTTCATCTCTGTCTCTGTCCAGATTGGATTAATGTTGACCATTACGTCTGTACACACTTACATGCTCCCATCAGGTCACATCCACAAATATAAAGGAACTAATAGTCTACAGTGGCACATTAAGAGCATCTTATGACCCCTCAACAAAAAAAAATCAATGAAAGCTGTTACACAAATGAAGAAATGCTGACAAGTGAAAACAAGAAGAGGACAAGATAGATCTTGAACAAGGTTCTGGGGGAAAATGGGAAGAAAATGGAATGAAAAAAGGGAGTGAGCTCACTTTAGTCTTCTTACTGCATGGTATTTACTGTTGTTTTTTTTGTGGGTACAGGACCTAGAATGCCTTTATTTAATTTGATTTACAGCAGGCCGTGTGCGGCATTACAATGAGAGCAATAGTTTACATCTGGTGTATGGGGATTTGATTGGATGCTGTAGCTCACTGCAACCTCCCACTGAGTTTCTAATTGGTTATTTATCTAGAAAACATGCCATTTAGCTGACATTACTTAAACTAAACAAGCATATAGTATGCTCACATATGGCCTCATACAGGCATGGATGTGACAGATATATACCCACACGCACAGAGTATAACGAAACATAAATCTGCTGGAAGCGTCTCCCAACCATCTGCAGCCGTAATAACAATCTGGTACCTAAGGCTATATGCTCTACTCTTCTATTACAGCACACTTCTCTCTGCACACATACTTTCCCCCAGTTATCTCCTCTACATTCTTTCCCCGTTCTGCAGCATCCAGTTTTTTTTCTCCCCATCCTTTCTTCCGCCATCTTTTTCAGTCTCCTGCTTTCTCACCCTCCCACTTGCTCCCCTTTTCACAGGCCTCGCCCCACTCTTTAGTCTATCTCATACGTATATATAGGCTCAGTCTTCATGGCCAGTGAGGCTGCCATAATGAGATCCCTAGAGGAGAGATGAGTAGGGTAAAAAGCAGAGGAGGGCAACAGCAGCAGGGAGCAGAAGAGTTGAGGGTCGAGCTCCTCTCTGACCTGCTCAGATAGGAAACCTCTGGAATAGTCCAACTCCACCCCCCCTTCTCTAACTCTACTTCTCACTATCACCATACCCCTTCTCTCAGTCTCTCCCTCCCCCATCATCTCCTCCCCCCATCATCTCCTCCCCCCCTCTACTCCTTTCATCAGCAATCTACCATTACTGTCCATTAACTAGATCAGAGCCATTATAATCCTCTTCTGACAGCATCCCTGCTGTGTGTACAGTACACTTGGTTGTGAGGAGGGTTTGAGGGAGAAGCGGTAGCAGTCCTGAGAGAGGATATCTGGATTGTGGAGTTAAATCACAAGCATGTGCATATGTAAGAGGAAGCTGGGGAAAGCAATGGAGGGTCGGAGAAAATAAAGTCCAGGCTGTGAGTTGCATGTTTTGTCTCATATGGTATGCAGCAGGTCCATAACATAATCTCTTCTTCTTCTAATTTGATCACTGACACCTTGCTTGTCACATAGTGAGGGAGAAAGCTTATGCGACAGTTGTGCCAACTAGGCTTTCTCTTATTGTGCTTTGCGGATTGCCAGCTACAGAGCTCATTATAAGTTTGTTTGTCCTCTTCCTATAAAAATCTCTCTTCCGTTATTTAGCTTCAGTTACGACCACCCACAGATTAGTCCTCTTTGCATCGACCGTAAGGAGGCTAAGTAGAAAGGAGTGATCAGCCGGTCAATGACTGTTAATATAGAGGCACCTCCCTGATATCATAAAGTCCACGCTGTGACAGCTAGCTGCTGATTGTCTCATTAGTCTGTGCGCTAACACAGAGCCCAGCTTCCCATTACAGCACTTCCAGCAACACTTTAGGCAGGAGTTTGATGTATACGATGTTCTCTGGCCGTTTTAAGGAAGCACTGTTTCTGGCAATGTAGTGGAGGTTGTCTTTACGCAGACATATCTATGTTTCCTCACTCCCTTATCTTTTTTTGAGAAGGATCTCCCAATCTCTATCTTTCCGTGTGTATATACTTGTGTGTGTCCATCGTTTGTGTCAACCTCTAAGGCACACCAAAGGTCTTAAAAGGGTTGTACTGAATAAGCAGTACAAAATATTGTTTCAGCATCCAGTGTATTGTTGTGTCAGCTGCCTGCTGTAGCGGCCATATGATCTTGCATCTTTCCTCTTTGCAGCGAGCTGCTCACTGGGCTGTTAGTTTGTCTTTTGTCTTTGTTTTCACATAGACGTGGTGGGTATTCTGTGGTCACTGTTAAAGCAAATTACAAATAAATGTAATATTGGAATTAGTCAATGCAGTGGCAAAATCATGCACCATTTAATTCTACAATGCTAAGGTTAAGTAGTTGCACACATGTTACAGGAGATTTGTGAGGCAACAAGTCTTGTCATCACCTCAGAGTTTGCTTTTTGATCAGGCTGCAGTCTATTCTCAGTCCATTTTTTTTTCTCATTTTGAAAACTGACCTTGTGAGATTTACGCCTGCTAAACCTTTGACGACGCCATGATGAATGTATGTCTTGGTTGCGTGCGTCTGTGCATGCATGCGAGTGTGTGCTTTTTATATAGGATAAGTGTGTGTAGTATGCCGGTGAAGGCTCCAGAGATGCCCTGTGGGTGGATTTCTCGAAGGCCCATTTGATCTGTGTCTGATCGACGAGTGAGAGTTGAAGGGAGGAGGCGTCCTATAGTTTGATGCACAAGAAGAATATCAATTCTTTACAGCATCACAAAGAAAAGTACATAACACCTTGAAAGATTGAAAAGATGGATTGGAGATAGCTATGGGCTGAACTCTTCTAATGTAGTCCATGTGCACAGTGTCAGTGTAAGTCTCCCAAACCGAGAGCCTTTTGCTTTGAAGTCTTTGTCTGTAATAGATTTTTGAATCTTTGAAGCCACTGTGAAACACACCTATTGCATTTACATCACCTATAAAGGTACTGTCCAGGCATGTGTGTGTGTGTGTGCCATGTGCACCCACGTACAGGGCACCTGTCTCAGTGCCCCTCTAGCAGTTTAAATATTGGCCTAATGTGTCCTCATAATCTTCAACCATCACCATGGTAACAGTGAACTTGCTCAGAATGTCCTTATTTACTTATGCAAATGACGTCCCACAGCTCTCCAACCTGTCAATCACAACCCTATTGCAAATCTGCCAAAAAGGTGAGAACTGTCAGTCTCTGCTCAAAGTTATGTAACCTCCACTGAGCACCAGTTGGTCCAGAGCACGATGTGTTTGTGTGCCAAGTGCTCTCTGTAGAAATCAATGCATCACATTACCTCATGGCCATGCTGCCGAGTTTTAAATTAGAACTTGAATTCTTGTTTATCTATTCATAATCCTATAATCCATGCTCCATGTAACTGTTTTTGTAACAGTATTTCAAAACTGCTGTAGTGTTAAATACATGTGCAAGCTTTCAGCAGGCCCAGCAGCATTTTACCTTCATTTGTTTGTTTACACATTACAGATGGTGGAAAATACTTTGGGAAATGTAGGGGGAAGATGTACTGCTTTCTGGTCTGAGCTAGACAATCAGTAGGCTACTTCTCATCAACAGCTTTCTACATCGTTTTCTTTCTTCTTTTTTCATTTTGATCTGGCCTGAGCCTTTTCCCAAACATTAGCTCTTGAGCTTGCATTTCTTTGTTCTCATCTTTTTGAGATACCACAATCTCTTCTTCTTCCATTTTCTTCATCTCTCTCCTCTCTTCTTCTATCCGCTTTTCAGAATCAGAATCAGAAAGACTTTATTGATCCCCGAAGGGAAATTCTGTGTTACAGTTGCAAGAAGTATATAAATATCAGAGTAGAAATATAAATAAAAGAAATATGAGGAGTGTGGCTATGTACGGTATTTACATAGTTACAAAGGAATTTTATGTTACAGTATTTACATTATTAAGGAATTGTAATGGTGAACATTAATAATGAATAAGTAGTAGCAGAGTATTGCACATTATAATTTAAGCCGCTGTAATTGCACAAAACAGATAATATTGTCCAGTTTAAAACTAACTAAGTGTCTGTGTGTCACTATATATAGAGGGAGGAGGTATAAAGTTTGATGGCCACAGGCAGGAATCTCTTGACTCCCCCACTCTCCTCTGCCTCAGGAGCTCCTTCCTAAAACTCAGCTGTCATATTTTTCTTTGCAACATTTGTTTTTATTATTTTCCATTCAATTTTTTTTTTCATCTTCTGAAACCACTGGATTTGTTGTGCAATTCATTACATAATCTGTGTGTTAAAACAACAAATTGTATTGTAAAGCATGCAGGCAAGGTTGCTTTGTCTGTTATTGGCTTATCCATCTGATGGTCCAGGGTAAAAAGGGCTCTGAGATTGACAAGCAGGTCAGTGCAGCACCAGCATGGGGGTTGATTGGACCAATCAATTAGCATACCGACCCCTAGCTACCAATCATGAGCTTTACTCAGTGAGTTCTCCTCACAGAGTGGCTGGGCAGAGTGAGGAGCTCAGACCTTTGGATGTAACTCAGAGTGGAACCCACACTCCTTTGCATTTGAAAGAGCCAGTTGAGGTGATTCAGGTATCTGATTGGATTATAGGGTCTGGTGATGCAGAGCCACAGCCGCCCCATCTAATCTATTGATTTCTGTCTTACCGTAGATTATTCTGATCTTGGCATGTGAAACACAGCGTGATCCTCTACATGAAGCAGTTTCAAACAACCTGGCCAATAATGGCAAACAGGAAACAGTCTTAAGATTGTAGCCACTGCGTATGGTTAATGACTCCACATGAGTTATTGTTCTATCTCCGTGAACATAATGGTGTGTGTCTCTGTGTGAGGGAGGTTTACGATACAGTTTACAGTAAAACATTTACTCTGAAGAATGATATCATGCATCAGCTCCAAATGTTCCTCCTCCTCCAGTCATTTAGCAGATGCTATTTCCTGCCACAGAGTGAGCAGGGAATGAAAGAGCAGAATTACTGTTGATGCCAAAATACCAAGACGGTGAGAAGAGTGGCAGAGAGAGTAGGAAGACCAAAGCAATCGCACTAAGTGAACATCGTAATTTCTCTACTTTATGCTGTTGTTGAAAACACAAAGGACGGTGGCATGGAGGGTTAAAGGTGCCTCAGAGGGCTTTTTAGGGGAAGTTGAGCTTTATTGTTGCTTATCTTTCTTTTCTTTTTCAACAGGAAGTCAATTATACAGTCCATGTATCTCTAGACTATATAAAAAAAACTTATTATCTTAATAAGGCTTTAGTATAAATGATTTAAAATTATTTTTGAGCTAACTTTAACTTTAAAGCAATTGTATCAGATTTTTCGTGCTCATTAATCCAAAGTTTGCCATTGTTATTGCTCGCATATTTACAAATGTATAGAGCAGGCTAAAAAATGCCACCTATAATCACCTACACGCAAGTTTCTTCTGAAGGCAGAATCATGCACCAACATCTCAAAATCCCAAAATATTTAAATTACAACAAAATCAAACAGAGAAAAGAAGGAAATCCTTTCTCACATTTGCAAAGCTCTAAAATATTTGCCCTATTACCTGATGACTTCAAACAATCGTCTATAATTCTGTTGTCAAGCAACGTATAGATTAATTGTGTTGTTTTTTCACAGAATATGCGTACCTAACCCTGTCATTGCATCCTCTCATCCCGTCATTCACACCCTGAGTGCTCACTTGTCTCAAGCTCTGACAATTTAAGTATATCATATATCAGCAAGCATTTTATACAATATTTTTTATTGCCGTTAAAGCAAAAAAAAATGAACATGATGCATCATTATGTGTTCAATAACAACCCCAACCGGCACCGTCAGACACCACCTACCAAGAGCCTGGGTCTGTCCCAGGTTTCTCCCTAAAAGGACGTTTTCTGTCGCACTAAATGCTTGCTTTTGAATTACTGGAACTGTTGGGTCTTTGTAAATTATGGAGTGTGTTCTAGACCTACTCTATCTGTAAAGTGTCTTGAGATACCTATTGTTATAATTTGATACTATAAATAAAATTGAATTGAATGAGAAGTTGGCTCAGAGTCATAAAGTGTGTGCCGCAGGATGAGGAGATAAAAATCTTAGAAGGAGAATGGGAGAATGAATCTTTAAAACTAATAAGCTTTCAGGAATATAACTAACTTGCAAAATAATTCTGCTTTTTCCAATATGGCCACATTGGTTCTTTCTTTTCTTTTTTTTTTTTTAATGAATGATGATGAGAGTTTGATAGCCTTATTAAATACTGTAGGAGTGTAGCATCATTACAGCATAGCAGTAAATTCCAAACCCCAGATGGCATTCTGGGGGTCCAAATCTTCCTCTGGTGGAGTTTTATTTACTAAGCACTGTCAGTTCACTTCTAGAAGCTAAATATTTCTTCTCATAAAGTTACTTCCTTTAATTAGTGCGGTGGGTAACCATGTCTACTTGTGGTGAAAATGGCTGCACAAAGTGTAGAAAGACCATTTGAAATATAACAAAGACTTACGTAGAATTACTTATGTGCTTATGTGCTCAGTTTTAATTATCTCTAATCTTACATCTCTGTATCTTTTTACATCTCTTTCTCTCACATTCTGTGTGTTGACTGTTAATTGGCTTGTCTGTCATCCCAACATACTTCTTTTCTGGGTGTGTAAGGCATCCATCTTCTTTTAGTCTCCCTCTTTTCCTGCTTCCTTGTTTGACATACTGTATATAATGGAATTAGTGTTTATATCAGTTCTTTGACAAATGTGACATCTACACTTACAAAATGACAAAGAGGCTTGACAAAACAATAAAGAGATTAGCAAAATATTGCATGATGAACTTGAAATGTTTTTTTGTGGCCGCATAGCCATACATACAGTGCCATTTTCCAACTCTATTCATATTCTGCTTTTCATACCCTCCATTTCTTTCTTGTTCTCTCTCTCTCTTTTCTCTCTATCCTTCTCTCTCTCTCTACATAACACTTTATTTTCATTTTTATTTTTCCTTCAAATAAGACATGAAACCTCATTAAATATCTAGTGCCGTGTGCACATTTCACAGTGGCACTGCTGGACAAGGTCAAAATGCTTGTATATGGAGCATACGCATTTACACTGACAGCTGGACATCAGCTCGAGTATTAGGAGCCGATCTGTGATTTCCTGTGTTGAAATGGAGTCTGAATCTCATTGCTGCAATGTCTGCACGAACAAAAGCACTAATTACCGACTCATTAAGCTGTGACAAGGTGTGTGTGGTCTCATAAAATATTCAACTTTACCACCTCTAACCAGCCACTTGGTGCCTGGCAAAAAGAGAAAACACACCCAGGTAGATGCCCCACAATGCCTAAGCGCCTGAGACTGATCCTTCAAGATTAGCTCCAAAAGTAAAACAGGAGACTTAAAGAGTACAGAGGCAAGGGGTTTTATTTGAACTAATTATCAGTGTACTTCAAAGCTCGTTTCACTGCATTTCAAAGGGAATCATTAAAGGGATACTTCAGCCTTTTGGGAAAGAGTTAGATGAGAAGATTGATATCACACTCGTACAGTAACTGTGAGGCTACCACCAGCAGCTAGTTAGCTTAGCCGTAAAAACTGGAAACAGGAAGAAACAGCTAGCCTGGCTCTGGCAGAAGGTAACAACATTTTTATATCAGCACTTCAAAGGCTACAGCCACCTTTTCAGGTTTAAAGAAACAAAAACGATCTCCATACACATATAAGCGTGTAGGCTCCGTATCAGAAATGATCTCCGTCCATTAACAGGTCTGACAATAGATGTCACATGACCATTCACATACACAGGGCACGAGCGTCGCTGTGTAAACAGGAAGCAGGTTGTCTAACCTTACTTGGTTGTTAAAAGTGAGGATGTACTATAAGTTGAAAAATACAGAAAATACAACAACAATGGGGGAAAGTAAATCCAGAGATTTAAATGCCTTGACCGATGACGAGGTGGAACTTCTACTGAAAGGTATGTAAGCCTACCTGACAGATAAGACTGACTGACGTGCGTCAGCGTTTCCAAAGGTCTCCATTTCTGCCCGTCCAGACTACAACGCAACCCAAGAGTTTTCAAACTTAAACGGGGTCAGCAGCGTTTACAAAATGTCTCCATTTAAGGTGCTCAGAAATGCCGGAGTAGTGTGGATGCCAGGCGTAAACGTAACAAATGATATGCGTTCAACTTAGCTCATTTGCGATGATAGACAGACAGTTAACAGGAGTCAATCAAATAGCCATCATCTACATTAATAGGTGACATACAGCAAGATTGAAGTTCAGAATATCAAAACACACGCCTGTAATTTTTCCATCTCAGCATGCCAATGTAGCCAAACACAGCTAGATCAAGATAATTCAGCAGCCTGTTGGAAGGTGCTTGGCTGTATCAGTGACAGCAGGACTGGTGGCTGTAGTAGCATGTATCGAGGCTCTGTAATGGTTATATTTAGCTTATTATCTCCCAGACGGGTCTCTGAGCACACAGTCGCCTGGCACAGCAGCCTATTCTGGTGAGAACAGTAGAACCTGGGAACAGCTAATGCCATTCTGGCTCAGACAAAACTATAGCCTCAATAAGAATCTTTTGTTTGAGCAAATAGTTTGCTCTGTATTTCTTGTCCGTAAGTGTATAATGATAGTCTTCTTTTTGCAGTGATTGTCAATTTCATTTTCCCCTAGCCTCACTTCTTATCACATCTTTGGAATTACACCTCCCCCTGTATTGTCTCTTTACCGTCTATCATTCTCTCCCAGATCTGGTTTCCCTCAGTTATCCGTCTGGCAGAAAGAGGGTTTGTGGGTTTTTTTTGTGTGACAGTGTGTGATGTTCCTTCTCATCCCTCTGAGTGTTTGAAGCTACATTACATCAGATTCTCCACACTGCTATACTTCCTCCAAAGCCCCTCCGTCATAGTATATCTGTGTGTGAGTAGGAGCAAGGGTGAACGGAGGCATTGGTTTCCCATACATTCTGTATAAACATAAGAAACACACAAATGCACAATAATTCTTACTTTTCATTACTCAGAGGATTACACAAAACATGCATGAATGCATGTACTCTGCACACTGCAAAACTTTTTTGCAGATGAAATCAGTATATGTTGCTGCTGCTGCTGCTGCTGACACACTGGAGATTTATCTTCTGCATTATAGATGAGGACGCTGTGACCAGCTTGTTTGCTTTCTAAATTAAGTTTTTCTCATCTCTCTTTCCTTACTCTGAGAGTTGTTGCATGTTGGCTCTTTACTGAGCCAAAACTTGTGCACATCAGTGTGCTTTTGTGTTTTTCTTCATGCATTTCCAAGGAGTGCAAGGAGGCTCTTTGTTGGTATTTGGTGTGAGTAGCTCTCATCTTTAATGCATGGTGCCCTACGTATATGGAAGTAACACCCTCTAAGTTGGAGGTTTTCTTTCTGGTTAGCCTCTAGTTGATAGCAGCTAGTCACAAAGCACACACTCACACACATCCACACCCAACTCCTATACAAGACTACAGTACAAGCCTGGAAAACCTGTGATCTCTCTCTGACGTTCACATTGAGATCCACCATGGGTGAGCATTGAAGGCAATCTAAAGAGCTTTAATTTACACTACATAGATTGTATTGAAGTCAACAGAAAGACACACAACATGTTTCTATGAATACAAAGACAGTAAACATTTTTAACAAGGCACAAAGGTCTTGATGCCTAAATGCACTTGTCTTTAGGTCTAGTTAACACGTAATGTTTTTTTTAAACAAGGTTTTCCCCTCCTTCATTCTCAAAATAAATCTGTTCCACACATGCACTGTTTATAAAAGTCTGTCGGTAACACTTTACTTGACAGTTTCACTCATGACATGACACTGTCATAACTATGACATGACACGGACACGGACATTTTCTGTTTGTGTCAAGTTGTCATGACAATGACATTCTCTGGTAATGTCATCCTGGTTAATGTCAAGTTGTCATTACAACGAAGCACACATTTAATGTCAACTTGTCATGACCAAGATAACTTCTGGTAATGTTGCTTTGATTAATGTCAAGTTGCCATAATCAAGACAACCCAAACAATATCAACTTGTCATGACGAAAACCAAATGACACTTAATGACAGTCATAAACGTTTATAATAATAATAATACGTTCATGACTGTGTCATGGCAACGGTCTTGTCTAAGACCTGCTAAGTTGGTGGTGTGGTCTATGTAGTGGCATTGTCAAAATCAATGGCAGCTTCACGTAATAGCAAAACATTCTGTGATGGACCCACGGAAAAATTCCATGAAAAGAACACAGCCCCTTAACTCAGAAACGATGGCAGTTTCACGGAATTGCCGAAAATTCTGTGATGGATCCACAGAAGATTTCCGTGAAATGAACATGGCCCCTAGAGGAAAAGTTTGTTTGTGGACGGGACAACAACGGGTTGGGTTTGGGAAAAGAAGAACGAGACGGTTGGGTTTAGGAACCGTGACAAGAGGGAACACAATGCCTGGTCTTCTGGGTTGAAGTCTGTTTTGAGCCTTCATACTACTTGCTACCGTTGTCACTCTTAATGCTACATCATCTTCTCATTGACTTTACTTTGGGATTGTTTTCCATGGTGGCCACACAGGATTTTCACACATTCTGTGCGACCACCGTAACATGCTGTCAACAGTTCATAATCATTTCACAGAATTTTGTGAGACTGGTTTTAGGACATGTCTCTCTTGACTGACATATGCCGAGTCATGCCGGAGCTCATCAACAAACCTTAGGGCCACCGAGGATTCCTCCCTGGAAATCCAGGCCTCAAAATATCCCTTTAGAAAGCTTTATAAAGCTATATATATACACAAATATAATTATCTTCCACTATTCATCCACTGTTTACTGTCTCTATTTCTATTTTCTGAGGCTCTCCACAGATCACAAGATGTAAGACAAAGATAAAGAAAACAAGTATTGGGAAGTGGGTAAAGAAGAGTGTTTGGCTTTTGTTAGAAATAATGATCAGTGACATCATGCTCCTTCCATGCTCCTGATTTGGTTGATTTCTGAACAACAGAATACAATAATCTGAATTAACAAAATCAGACATACAACAAAGTGCAGAGCAATTTCAGTAAGATTTATTCACAATCAATCAAATGTTACAGTAAAAAAAGCACGACTGCACATCTCTGTTTTTAAGTAATACTAATAGTGCTTCTGGACAGTTGTATTTTCTCCCTGCACTCCTATAGTCAAACAAACATGCTGAGTGGTGAGATTGTCACATCTCCGTTCAGTTACCGGATCAGTTTATTGGATCAAGTATTTCCACTTTGGGTTAATTGAGTCCCCCCCCCCAAAAAAAAAAAAAAAAAAAAAAAAAACTAAACCTATTATTATTACCTCCTATACAGACTATGGCATACATAACCAGCCAACACACTCAGACTGACACACTGTAGAGTGTCTTGTGTTATACTAAAAGAAAGATTAGTGTGGGTAGATAGGTGTAGTGTTTCCATCTACTGGCTTTTAGACTTTCATCTGTGTCTGATGTGTTACTGAGTCCGACTCTTGCTAAGTCAGAGTGGGTGGATCAGATGTTCTAGCACCTTTGTATAAACTTTAGCCAGGCTGGACACTGCTGTCCTTTCAATTCTTCTCTTCTCTTAATTTTCTCTGGTCAGACTTTGACAGAGCTGGGTCAGAGGCCATTGATTCACAGAGAGACAAAGAGGAAGCTAGAGGGAAGACACACACACACACACACACACACACACACACACACACGTGTATATATCAACTTAGCTTTTCCAAGAAAGACTTTTTGATCTGTTACAACACATGCACGTACAAACAAATGAATGCAATGCCTCTTTGTTTAACTGGACGGCAGTGATTGTCCTGTCTCAATCTTGTGCTGAGGTTGATCTCTAACCTTGAATGCTCACATGCTTACTCTATGCACACACACAACACACACACACACACACACACACACACACACACACACACACACACACACATATATAGTCAGAGGTCAGACCTCCCTCCTCTCCTTCTCTGGTCCTCTCCAACTTCCTGTCCACTGTGCCCAGTGGGACACAGGGTCACTGACTGACATTTATCTCCACGGATATGGAGTATGCTTTCAGAATGAGAAATTGCTTTTTGTCCGTGTGTGTGCGTGAAGATGAAGATGTGCCTTTGGCACTGAATAGAATAATTGTTGCAGTGTCCACTAATGGTGAAAGCTGCAGTTTGTAAGATTGTAACACGGAGGGGAGCTGCCCCTAAAATAATACCAAGGTAGGTGAAGCCCATGTAAAAATCCCATTACAAAAGATCAGATTCTTACATTTAACTCTTTTAAAAATCGAAGGTTTCAACCAAATGGGCTTGAAAGTGTCTTTGACTTTGAAGAGGCAGAAATCTCAAAGGCTGATATATCTTAACACCTGGGCAAGTCAACGGAAAGACCTACTGCATGGATAGATATCAATAGAGGCAAGTGAGAAAGAGCGATTTAGAGCTGTCAAATATATCTCATGGTCTTCTTTACCACTATTTACCAAATATGACACCTGTCAACAAAAGTCAAATCTGCCACAGGATGCAAATAGTTGATGTAACACATTATTTTGTCTAAGAAGTTGGAGCAAGAGACAGCTTATGCTCAAACAAATATCCCTTGGGTGTAAACTGACTAAGTTTAGAAAAACACTGTTAGGATTTATTTCATAGCACTTTCAGGGGTTCTTGGCTTGAAGACTAATAAAGAAAGTTAACCCTTGGTCCTGGAAATAGAAGTTTGATTAAAAAAAAACACCATGAACGCTCCAGAAAAAGCTGAGAAGTCAAGAATGGACTTTAATGCTTAAAATACAATCTATGGTGGGTTCATATGCATGCCTGTCAAAAGAAATCATGTATGTTCCCGAAAACATAATAAGCCTTAAAATCTAGGAGAGAGACAGAGACCTAAACTGAAACTTGATTTAATGTTTTCGTTCTTCTATTGTGGTTACTCAGGCTATTTCTAAAGAAAAAACAAATAGCTCAGCAAGACTCAGGCTGCAGCCTTGCACAGATTTGATGTACTGAATTCTGAAATGTCATTTAGCATGTTTGATACAGAGAACACTGTCTCCAGATGTAATTACATTGCTCATTAGCAGTGAGACAAAGCTTGTCCACACTGTGTTACCACAATGACTGTTCATCTTCTCAAAGGTTACCCACCCACCTGCTCTCATACCAGCAGATGGTGAAGACGCACATTTACCGCAGATGTAACTTCCAGTTGCTACAACGCCCTTTTTCTCCGAGGTTGTATTGGCTGGTATGGGCTGATTGAGATTCTGTACCAAGCTCTGCTCTTATTGCTTTTATCAGTGGGCTTTCATCTCTACCACTCTCACAACCTCCATCCTCCACCCTCCACCCTTCACCCTCCATCCTCCATCCTCCATCCTCCATCCTCCATCCTCCCACCTCGACCCGGCAGTCAGATATCACAGCCTGCCCCAGAGACCTGCAAGCTGCCGAGCTGGCCAGCTGCTCACCGCGACTCCCCCCACACCACCACTGCTGTCATCAAATGAACTGTTTCACTGTTGGGGATGAGTTAGATGGACAACAGTAGGGGACACAAGCTACGGTGTGTTTTAATGTTCATTCTTGTCTTTGTGTGTAGGCAGGTGGGAACACAATTGAGTTAAAAGAGAGAATGAGAGGTATATTGTTCAAGCTTTGTTTACAACAGAGATAGAGTCAGACTGGGTTTATCAGTGAGTAGTGCTGCAGGCAGCTCATGTCTGAGGGGCCTTTAATTAGATCTGACCAATTTTCTCACTTGACCTCCATCCGTCTCAAGGGAAGTTTGGGGTCCCCTACTGGAGCTGCTGCCCCCGCGACCTGATACCAGATAAGCGGACGAAGATGGATGGATGGATGGACCTCTATCCCCCACACATTTCCTTTTACATTTTTTTTTATCTCTTATCTCTCTCATACTCCTTCACAATAGGATGTGCGCGCACAAACACACACATACACACCTTTTGCAGCTGTTGCCTGTTAGGGATGACCCCTATAGCATTAGTAGTGGGGCTGAGGCAGAGAGTGAGTGCTTGCACATACATTACTATGCCTGTAATGTGTAAATATGTCAGCTGCTTAAAGGTGGCCGATTTAAAGGCTGTCGGTTGTTTAAAGAGACTGATATGTTAAACAGGTCACATCTACAAGGACGTGTGTGGCGTCAGTACGTGCATTGATCGTGTGCGTGCACGTGTGTGTGTGTATGAATATCTGCTGACATAGGCTGTGTGCCCTCCAGCATCTCATTGCTTACCCAACTCTTATTAAAGCAGTAAATATGGCCGGAACATAAATTTGACGTCATGATTTAATTCCACTCTCTCCCTCTCTCTACTCCCCCTCCACTCTTTATTTGTGTGTGTGTGTTTGTGTGTATCCTGATGCTCATTAATATGACATTAATGATGCCTTCTAATTACAAGAAGCCAAGAATTGCTAGGGGCACCATTTGATGCATTTTGTTTCAGGGTGCTCCTTGCTCTTTTGAAATATGCCCAACTTTCCATTCCTCATCAATCTAGTTTAGAGGTGGTGATATACTGTAGCCTGTTTTTACGAGTGTGTGTAATTGGAGTTTTATGTAGATTTTCTCGGGCTATTAAAGAGCCAAACATGCTCCAGGTGTTGCAATGCCCCTTGCTGCCCTCTTAAAGGCACTTAGGAAGGCTGCAAAACAATGTGATACGCCAGGATACGCACTCAGAAGATTACATGACGTACACCTTGGAATGCACTGCATAATCAAGTACACAGCACCCGATGTGCAGGATCCTTTGAAACAGATGAGACCACAGCCTATAAAACACTGGCAGATTTGTTGTAAAGATAATGAATTCCCTCTTTAATTTGGAGTTTGGCACATTTAACTTATATGAGATATAACTGCGTCAAGTAAACCCCACATCACATGATTACTTTCCTCGTAACAAGTATACGACTCTGGAGGAAAACTTTATTTATTCAGTCATTTAGTTAATTTCTTTTCTCCCATTGCAAACATTTGGCATGTCCACTAATGGGATTACAAAACAGCTGCATATGGGACATCAAAAACACAGTAAGACATCTCCTAGAGAAGCCAAAAGAAAGACATCAATTATAACTTCATACATTTGTGTACAAATCTTTAAATAAATTGCACAACTGAAGCAAGCAAGAAAAGCTTCTAAAACCTTAAATACCAGTAAAGGGTAACCGTTTATGCCCAAACTAATATTCTCTGGGTGTAACAGACAAACTGACAAAACACACTGTGTTACATTAGAAAGCTAAAAAAAAATAAAAAACTGGGCGTGTGTATTTTGAAAGACATGGGCACGTTAAAACAATAGATGCTATCAAATTGAACTATAGGAAATGTAGGATTCAGTGTTTTATGGGCCTGACCCATAGTACAATATTGGCCTCTGCTGCCCAGATTTGACCCTTTTTTAATTATTTCTCAATTACCCCTTTAAATGTTTTGTATGTAAACAGACAACTAACATAATTTAGTCAGTAATCTAATATTTCTCTATTCTAATATACATTTTTAATTGCTCTTAATCCTTTGGTTGCTATATGCGGCCTCTTTGGCTTTGCTGTGATTTAAAATGATGTTAATAAACTTCAAGATTTTCCACGTAAGCATTAGTAGAAGAAATCTACTCACTAAACGAATTCTTCTGAGGAGAAGCCACTTTGTTCCCGACAAGTACTCCAACATTTACGAGGCCATTAAAGTCATATCAAGCCACAGAACCGTTGTAAACAACATTGTTCTTTTAATTTACCAGACGTCATGGCACTCTTTATTAGTGGTAATGGTGTGAGGGATGAAGATGGGCCTGGGGGGGGGGGGTAGGTGAGAGGACTGGGAGGGGGGGTGGGGGTGGATGCCAGAAGATGGGACTGACACAAAGGGTTTATATTGAGATTGGAAGGATTTTTTTTTAATGTCATTACTGACCTGACGATATCATCATCATACTGCCTAAAATATCAGGCCGCACTTTAGTTGTAGTGAATTTGATCATGTAGAACCTGAACACATCTTTCTTCTCTGTCTCTGTATCACACACACACACACACACACACACAAAACAAACGAGTTTCCTTGGCGAACTGTGAAGGAGGCTCCTCCGACTTGTGAAGGTTCCATTTGGGGCAGTGCAGGAGAGAAATCGGATGGAAGTGCACAAAGGAAAGAACACTCTGCCATCTCTCCTAAACCTCCCTCCCTCTTTTCCTTCAGTCTGAGATGGAGGCAACTAGTGAAAGAGAGCATTAGTAAGAGTGTGAAAGGGTAAAAGCTGAACACCTCAAGGCCCCAGACAAGGAAAAAATGGTTTTCATCACCCAGCTGATAGAAAGAACCGATTGACTTTTTGTGCATTGTTCTGGTGAATATGGTTATATAGTACAGAAATGAGAATGGCCCAGCTTCGTAAAAAAAAAAAGACTTGAGGTTAGAATGACTTTCTGTTAAGGCTGCCTTGTAGAAATAGCTTAACCATGTCAGTTTGTCCTTTGTATTGTTGAACGTCTCCTATTGAGTAAATCATTTTAAAAATTGCCTTTTCTTCCTATGTCTTCTTTTCTTCTTTTCTGCTTATGCTCATGACTCCTCACTTCCCCTCCTCGTCTCTCCTTACCTCGTCCCCATCCTTATCCTGCGGTTACCTGGGAAAATGTTCCTGACTACTTTTCCACCGGCGGTGAGAAAAAGAGACAAATTTAGTTAACGCTCTTTACTTTTGGAGTTAATGTTAAAATAAATCTGCATTGAGTGGCCGTTTTCCTCGCACTAATTCTGTGTGACTGTAGCACATTTGCAGTAGCGTACCGTGGGCTTTCAGTCAGGGCCTTCTGTAACGACCTCCAACACCCCCCCCTTCCCCCACAACCCCCCGAACAACCACAACGCACACGCACAGCACTGTGCATAAATCTTTAGGCACATCAACACAGCATCACCATGTATTCCCAAACAACAGCAATACAAATGTATATTTAATAACTTTATCTCTCCTAAACAGTGAGAAGTAACACTCACCCATTACTTGTAAATGAAATCCATCCTCCTATCCTTTCTGAGGAATGACCTCCTCATGCAGTTGAGCATCCTGCATAAGATGAATGAGCAGCTCCTTCTCTATGCCAATAGATGCCAATGCAGAGAGTCGTGTTTGTCCGGTTTGCGCTCCGTGAATACGTTTTGATACGAAGGAGAGCTGAGAAAGATCGCTCAACTGATGCGATGCACACTGGTATTGTCTCGGTCAAGCATGTGAGGGCATAAAGCTGTGACATGCTGACTGCAAGCCCCGTGCTCCTCAGAAATCTCAGTAGGTCACTTGGATTCTTTCCCTGTATGTTTGTCCTGCTCTACATCACTTTGAGCTCTGCTCTGAGTCTGCCCAGGTCAAACTGTGCGCTCATCAGCTCTGTTTTGGGAAATGTCTGCTTGAACTTGGTAAACAGCTGTGGGTCCAGCAATGCAACAAACAGTAGTTGCTTGTGATCCTCAACTTGATTCCTGATTTGCGTGATGATGCTGTCGATTAGCGCTGTGTGTAGCTGTCTGCAGTGCGCGTGCGGGTCTGTTCGGCCTCAAGCTGTGATGGCATCAAATTTTCCACGCTCACCTTCAAGACTCTGGCAAAAATCCTCAATTCTGGCCAGACTGCAAAAATAAATACTTCTTAACATACCTACTGCACAGTTGGAGGCTTTGGTCTCCATGTGTGTGTTATTTTGAACAATCTAAATGAATGAATTTTTGTATCAGACAACTTTTCATATTTGAGTTGGCTGCTGCCATTAGCCAAGAGCTGATCATCTTAAGTAGTGAGTTTTACCTCTGTAGCTGTGGACCTGTGAAGGCCAGGCAGTCAGTACGTCAGCCCCTTGACATACAATTTCCTTCCCGTTACGTAGTTTTGGGGTTAAATGTCATCTAATAATGTGGGTTTGAGCAGTTGGTAGGTCAGTGAAGTTAAAGGGGCCTTATTGAAAAATAAAATGCCCCATTCTTTTTTATAGTCCTAGATTGGACAGGCCAGACACCTTAAAACTGGTGAAATTGTATTGTGATTAAAACGTCATCATGTCTGTCGGTCTTCCCCTTTACTGGACTTTACTTTGACAGAACTGTATGTGTACACTGAGCTGACAGTATCAGTCTAATTATATATGTGCAATCAAGTTGTCATCTACAAAAGCCTGGTAATATTAGTTGTGAGTGACCATTATCACAAACATGAGGGTGTACTGTTTGAAAGGGACAGTTGGCATTTTTTATGATCCACACATTGCTGAGATGTGACGTAACGCCGAGAGGTTTGTCTTGTCAGCAGCTAATGTAATTTCTAGTATAGTAGTATATATAGTGGTAAAGCATGTGGCCTAACACCAACTGCACAGCTTCAGATTCCTCGTGCTGTTGCCGCTTGGCCATTAGTAGACTTGGAAACTTCAAATAGCACAGCTTGAGTTCTCTAGCTGCTGACCTCAGACTTTTAAAGATGTCCACACTTTGCAGTGCTCCTTACTGAGTCGTTCAAAGCAGGAAGGAAGGAAGCAAAGACAAGCCGATTCTTACACAAACAAACACTTTAAGGCCATGATCACACTTGGCGTGTTTTCTGAAAAGAAAAAGTTAGGTTAGCGTGCATTTGTCTGTAAAGAAAATGCACCCAAGAGCTTATTTTGTTGCTATAACAACAGCTACTGCTACAGTATCCAGTGTGCTATGCGGAGCGGTGCTGGATTCAACCAAGCGGTCGAGTGATCTAGAGAATGAACAGAGAGAGGGAGCAGTGCTACTACTGACGTTAAACAGTCCTAACGGTAAAACAAAGCGAGTTACCTGAACCGAGAGCACCTGGTCATATCATATAGCTCTCTGTGCTCCGACACTAGCAAGTCTATCCATCGGTACCTTCTGCTTTTCTTCTTGTTGTTACGGAAACAACAGGTCTTGCTACTCATCTTGTCATTGGTCAGCTGTCAAAAAAAAGCGTGGACATAGGACGTTTTTTTCCAGAAAAGATGAACTTTTTTTCAACTTCAAAAAGACGCTGTGAGCTGCAGAAAAAAAACATTTGGCAGCGGCGTTTAAATAAGGACTCAGGGCTTTTTTTTGAAAACACAGTTATAATGTTTAACAGATGCTGGCACTTTCAAAAAGACGCCAAGTGCGAACATTACCTTAAACTGCATTTAGAGAGCCATGTGAGACTGGAAGTTACAATTTAAGAGCTGTAAAAGCTTAACTGCCATCAAACACCTGTAAGCACTTCAACCCACAACGAGCACAGCCTCATGTTTACTACACATTTAACTTTATTTTAATTTGTACATAATTTCATGCATGACTATTAATTCACTGCCATTTACTGCACACCATGAACACAACACTGAGACAGGATTATCGCCCAGGAGCTTGGATTATTATTGAACTTCTCTTGAACAAATAGTGGCACCTCAATATAGGTTCAGCGGGATCCATTCTGTTTGCTCGCATGTCACTGTGTGTTTGTGTGTGTATGTGTGTGTGCGTGTGCCTGACAGGGCCCCAGTGTGCGCTAGCTGAGCCCTGTCACGCCCTTCCACAGTGAGGTGAAATGCTTTTCACTGCTCGCTGCTTCTCTTTTCCGTGCTCCTCGGGCTGCATGAGCATCCAGGTGGGACAGCACGCAGAGAATATTGAAACCCCAACGCTGCGGTGTGCATGTATGCGTGGTTTCCAGCATATGTGTGTGCACATAGTGTGTGTAGCTGCATGATTTTCTACAAGCAGAGTGTGTCCAAAAGCTGAGACATCGCTGCAGGCAAGCTTTCTCTATCCAGCACTCCTGTCGCAAGGCTTTCTCCCTCCTGCTGCTGCTTTTACAGGATTAGAGATGGCACCACCGGCTTTTCTCTCTGTTTGTGTGGCTGTCTGCTTCACAGTGAGAATGGCATAGTGGTTGGACAAAGAAGGAGAGGGCGATATCTATGATTCATTTCAATAGTGATTTTTTTTTTTTTTAATTGAGGTGATAGCAGCAATAGTTTTGCTTCCAACAGCTTAGTCGACCTGCAATTTACTGACTTTGTGCTGGCCGGCTGTCCTATTGCCCATCATTGCAATGTCTCAGCTATTGCGTCATTAACTCCAGCATCAAGCTGCATGACTAATAGACAAATTTTACACTGATAACAATCCTGTTTGTGGTGGTAATTGTGTGAGTAAATTCCCATCCATATTGGCTCATCTGTCCTGAACTGATAAGATGCAGGGACACCTTTCCCAGTAACAGGCTAGAATTAGTCATTAGATAAACAAATGTTTCAGGTTTCATGGTTGTCACTCCTAGTGGATGTCAGAAATATGTTGGGTGCAGATGGGACATGTCTGGCGGCTGGCACTGGGTCAAATGGGACAGTGTCATAAAAATCTCAAAACTCTTGGCCAATCACTGATCGGTGGAGAAATCTTCAGCAAAGTTAAGTGATTATTATATTATTGTTTGGGTATGTCTGCAAATGTGTGTTTTTCTGTGTGGACTCGTGTTCTCATCTTTATTGGTGAGTTCAGTAGGCATAAAAGGTGTGTGTACACAGTCACATTATGGACACTCACCATCCATTTGGGGAAAATAAAAGCTGTCCTTACAAGGTAAACCATTAAACAGGGATGAGGGCAGTGAGAGTGAACCCAAAATGTGCAGCCTTAAAACCAAATGAATGAGCTGAAAGATGCAAAAACACTCCCAGAGCTGACACAAACTGTATGGGTGATAATCCTTTGTGGTTTATTATTACAAATACATTACAAAGTCTAATAATCCATTGATATTATTTAATTATTGATTAGAGTACCTTCAAGATTAGACTATAGGTCTCCAGGGAGTTCCTATAATGTTAGTGAAAAAGAAGCTTCTATTAAGCAATGAAGTATTATTCTGTGTACACACACACACACGCACACACACACACACGCACACACACACACACTCACCCACCATAGATTTCCTCCCATAGGATTGAAACATACGTCCACTTGAACACTCGGATGATAAATATTAAAATCTAATTTTCTTCTAACAAAATTGCTCTTGTGTATTTACAATGTCCTGCAGTGGCAAAATCGTTTTCTCACAAACACACACACACACACACACACACACACACACACACACACACACACACACATGCTGCTCAATCATTCATTGAGATAAGCAGCAGCGCTTATCAGTGAGGAGCACGGGCTGAGACTACGCAGCCAAGTAACCTGCCTGCTCCCTAAGAGGAGACAATAATGACATTCACGGAGTACACATGAACACACAGTGTGCTTGCCCTTCAGTGTGAACACAATGAAGCCGATATACAATGGTCAGACATGTCCATTGCATTGAATCTTGACTCAATCTAGACTCATTCACTCACACAGCCAAATATACGTCTCCAATTCACATTCATATTGCTGTTAGGATTTATCTAAATTAAGGCAGTAGATGTTCCAAGAATTGCCTTATTATATGAATATTGCAATATTGACTTTCAAAAATGTAGCATTTATACCAGAAATGATATTCTCTACTGAGACGCAGCAGAGTATGAGCCACTTACACATTGCAGGTGGCTTTGGCAAAGTGCCCGTCACCATAATGAAGAGAGGTTGTAAAGGTGAGATGGGTTGCCCTAAATTCAGAATTAAAGGGCTATTGCAGGTTATTGCATAAGCCCCTTCCCTGTCAACACTATTTCAGCCCTGAGCAATACATTCTAGAGTATGTGTGTGCAGTAGCTACTTAACATAAATCTTAATGCCACAGTCAGCACTTCTAAATATTAAAGGGATCATTTTGAGGCTTCTGTATTGAACTTGTAGCACCTATGTATACATATCTGGCTCCTATTTGAAAAAGCATGTTGTCTGAACTTGTGCTGCACAAATACTTACACATCATGACCTCATGTTGAAATGCTTGTAGCATAAAAAACAAATTTCAGACCATAAAACAGATGTAGTACATTATAGAAAATAAATTACTCCTGACTCATTTCTAGCCACTCCAGAGGGTGGTCATCTTCCCTCATTTCTTTATAATCGGACTCAAACGATATGCTTTTATTGTGTCCCTGAATGACTATGTAACTTGGCACTGTGTGAAATATTGTGCTTAGAATTATAGTCTTCTCACACAACAGATTATTCAACATGTGCAGTCACACTGAAGTCATAATCCCTATAATGCACATCTGACAAATCAACACCTAGTGTGTTGTCAGTGTTACCACATAACACACACACACACACACATACACACTCTCTCTCTCTCTCTCTCTCTCTCTCTCTCTTTCTCTCTCACATTGAGCTCTTTTGGCTGGTGTGGTTGTTATCCAGAGCACTGAGCTCTTAGTTCAGCTACAACAGAGACACACACGGTAAGACTGGCACTGAAACATGGCATAAATAGCTCTGCTGGAGCTCTCTTAGCGCATGCATGTGTGTAGGCATGTGTAAGGATGCGTGTATCCCCTCCACCTGTGAGATGTTGAGTGAAAAGGTGCCATACTGAGAGTGAGATGAGCTGCATTGAACATCCCGCTCTCGGCCCAGCCAGCTAACCCCTTCTCTCTCCATCTATCATTTTTGTCTTCCTTTCTTTCTTTTATCCCCCCTCCCCTTAACCACAGACCTTTTCTCTCTAAAGGCTTTCTTGACAGCATGCTCTATGTCCATGCTTAACTTTTTTTGTCATGTCACCGTTTTGCAAACCTTTCCATTGTCCCCTCCTTACATTACCTACACGATACCTCGTTGTATCCTTTTTTCCTCTTTGCTTCCTCTGCACTTTAGTCATACTCTTCTCTTTTCTACCAGCCTCTCTTTGTACCTTCTCTCCTTTTCTTACATTCAACAGTTTATTTCATTTTATTTCTCCCTGTGCCCCCATTTTTTATTTAGTGAATTCTACCTCCACCCCCTTTTCTGGCTCTTTCTGTTCTGTCCCCCTCCTCCCCCTCTCCATCACATGAGTTCAGTTTTCACTTCAGAATATGTCAGAAAGTAACCACTCAAGAAAAGAAAAGGCTCAGTGAGATACCAGACCAAACATTAAGAGAGTTGTGCCCTGTCTCTAAACTCTTTAACCGTGTTAACAACTGCTATCTATCTCAAAAAAGGCATTGTATATATGAAATAATATAATAATTGATCTAAATAGCTTAATCTCACCCAGGATGTACAAAATGACCGGTGACAGCCCAGGCAGCGATGTGTTCTTCTAATATATCATGCCTTTCTTATTACTGGAAAGAAACAGCAAGGAGTGGTGCAGTGAGTGCTTTCAATGTGTTTTTTAGCCCTGGGCCTCACCTCTCAGGCTACATACAGACTGTCCTACCTTATACGTGAAGGTTGTTGGGGCTGTCCTGTATGTATGGAAGCAATCAATGACTGATAATGGGTTAGATCAGGAGATGATGATGAAGACTTCAAAGATGACGAAGTCCGAAGATTTCAGATCATTTGCAGCTTTATTCAAACGGTGAACAAACTTTCATGACACAGTGAGCCGCCTCTGTACACACAAGGATGTCTATACACAAGTGACCAATGAACATCAGAATAACTGCGTTTCTTATAGTCTTCTTGTCCTGCACTAGTCAGTTGATCTATTTCTGTAAGACAGGGTTATTGAAACAACTCCTTATTTGTGAGACACGTCTAGTCGTCGTGACACATTCCGATCTCTTCCTGCAACCTAGTGTCCACTTCATGCTGACTCTGCCCTGAAAGCTCCCTGTGAATGGTTAAATACATTTGAATACTTCCATGCGTAACTACCAACTTATCAATAACCATAATGATTTGAATCTTATAAGCAAGCTGCATGAGAGGAAGACCTGCAGACATTACTCAGGGCTGAAAAAAACGTACTGCCCAAGTTTGTATCTGGGTAAAGTTGTCCTTAAAACATGTTTGAATTGAACATTTTGCTTTTGTAATACTTTTATCCAACCATACTATGTGCTAGTTCTCGTCCACATTCTGTATTTCCCTATCCTGCTTTGTTTGATCTCCCTCCCCTCCCAGAATCCCTCTGTGTGTTGTCCGAGGTGGCCTCTGGGCTCCGCTTTAATCTCCTTCTGCCCTGAACATCAGTCAATCACCAGCGACCCAACCTGCCACCTGTCTCCATTTCCCTCACTGCGCTGTGTAACACTTTCCCCTCAGCTGGTCCTTCATCTTTCCTCCCATCTCTCACCCCATCCTCCCAGTCTATCTGTCCAAACTCTCCTGTCCTATTTTCCAATTTTCTTTTCCTCCCTCACATTCATCTTAAGTGCCCTAGAAAGACATTTCTTATCCTCTATCTAACTGTCACTACTGTTAATGAAAATGTCTGTCCGTTTGTTTGTCCTTTAAATAGTTCTTCCTTCCAACCTGTCTGATTGGTTAAAGGATAAACACTGAGACTAGACGTGGGTATTTGCTGATTGCTTCATTCATAATGCAATATTAATAGTTTAAATTAGCTGCAGGATTGGAAAATTATTTATTTCATGTGAACGTCACCTTGAAACGACACTAATGAGAAGTGTAAGAAGGATGGAAAAAAGCTATCCATCAGGGGAGATGTAGAGAAACAGGAGCAGAGTTGTTTGGGGTGAAAAGAATGATGGGTGGAGATTTGAAGCAAGAGAAATGAGGGCAGGACAGGCAGACAGGTGGGAAGACAGAGAGGTCTGGCGATGGGCAGAGGGCAATCTGTGGGAAGAAACAGAGGCGGGAGAGACAAAGGGAGAGGGATGAAGGGGGAAGAAAGAGATTGGTGTTTTAAGGAGATTAGCTTTCAGATAGCGCGGATGAGACAGAGAGCACGAGCAATGAAGTGATGATGGGAAAGTCCCAGCTTTAAGGGTAGGCTAAGAGAAAATGTGAGTGTGAAGGGACCATAAATGCTTAGAGGGTTTGTTTTAGCCCCGTCTGATTGACGAGGCTGTTTGCTGGCTTTAAAGTCCACAATGTACGATGTGGAAAGTACTGATCAATTGAATGTCACCCTTGGAGAAAAAAAACAACATGCTCCATAAAACCACTGCTAAGGTTATTAGTGGCCCCACACATACACCTAACAAAAACATCATGAAACTACTAATCATAACAAATCCAATGTGCAGAATGTGTTCATAGACAAAAGGATCACAGTTCTTGATTTATCAGATCGATCCTCCTTTAATTGCACGGGTTGCAACTGTGCAAGTATGTTGTGGTTCTGGTTGGGTGAACGTTGACCTGTTTATGAGGCACCATAACACAGGATTTATATTAAGGAATAAACGAAAAGCCAGCAGGAATGAGGACGAGGTGGAGGCAAGCAAGATGGATGGAGAGATGAAGCAGTAGAAAGAGAGGGTCAGTAATTTCTCATCCCGTGCACTTTCAGGCATTACCAAAACTCTATTTACTGTGATGCAGTCGAGTGTGGTGCATGTGCAAGATTGTTGGTCACACTCCAGCCACAACTCAACAAACGGAGCAATGCCCAAAGAGAGGGAAAATATGGTGTTGGTTAACATTACAACTTTGTGTAAAATCCTCAAGGGCGATATGGGATTAAATCCATCAGCATGTTCAAACTCAATACCCTCTCTGTGTTTTTTGTCTTTCACTTTGCCTTTGACTTTTCTCCAGCTTTGTCTTCAGCCCCTCATCTCCCTAGTCCCCCTCCTTCATCCCGTACATCTCTCCTCGCCATTCCGTTATCTTGGTCTGCTTTAGAGTGTTGCTATAGTTACTGATCTGAGAGAAAAGGGCTACTGGTGTGAAGCAGCAGGGGGCCGTGAGATAGAGATTTAAATGAAAGTCAGGTTAGGACCTGCTAGAGTGCCACATCTGGCACCCAAGCTAAATGCGCACATTGAAGCATACAGACATTTTGCTAACACACATACAGAGTAAATTCACAACCAGTGCTCCGTAAAAATAAAAGCTTTGGATGGAAGAAGATTTTTTACTGGGGTGAAACCAACTCCACATCCTCATCATGGTGTGCATTATTCTCTGATATCTACTGATGTAGAGAGGAACAGTTTTATTCTGCTGATTCCTTTGTTTTTTTGCAATTTAATTATTCATCCGGACAGCAAAACTCTTTTCATCCCTCTCTGCCCCATTCCTCTTCCTCTCTGTCTTCGCTGACCTTTCAGTTTGACTCAACACTTCTTTATGTCCGTCTCCTCTCGTCACTCTGTCCTGTCCTCACTCTCTCTTCTTCACATATTCTTTTTTTTTTATCTTTTTCTCTGTCCATTTCTACTTCCTCTATCTGACCCTGTCCCTTTCAGTTCCTCATTATTTTTTTTTACCTCTTTCTCTGGCCCACTGCTCCCCATACTTTTCCTCTCTCTTTCTTTAATTTAGATTTTCATCTTCAGTCCGTCTGACTCGCTCAGACTCCCCTTTCATTTTATTTCTTTTGATGACAATCTCTCTTTTTTCACTTCCCCATCTTTGTCTCACCCTGTCTCTGTGCACTGCCTCAGTTTCTCTCTGTTTCTCTGACTCACTGACTCATGGATCTCCTCTATTAATATTCCCCCTGGGTGGCTAGACTTTACAATGTGTCATGTGTCACCTCACCAAGAGGCAAACAATGAAAAACGAAAATGGCTGGAGAAACCCGGCAATGCTGCTGCATGTGAAAGAGGAGGTGGAATAAGGAGAGGAAGAAGATGAGTAATAAAGGCAGAGATTCAGCCATAGAAAGAGACAAAGAGAGGAGGAGAGACCCGTTTGGTCATTTATACATACTGTATGGATGGTACAGAGAGGCAGACAGACTGACTGACTGACTAAAACATGCTGACTGCACATGTAGAGTGAATAACTGATGATTTTCTCCACTCTACATGAAATGTCCCCGCGCTGAGTCTTGGCAGTCTTCTCTGCTTCCTTCCGTGATGATGTTGTCTCCATGAGTTCTGCCTCCACATCCTTCTCCAGCTGTTCCTTGGTCTTCCTGGCTTTCTTTGCCGTTCTGGGTTACAGGTTAAGACCTGTCTTTTTGTGCCGGAGGGAGTTCCTCAGGGTATGCCTAATCAAGCCCCAGGCAGACAAGGTTAACATTAGGTTAAATGCATGAAGGAGCCAGGGTTCACACAGACTGAGGGCCCTATCTTGCACCCAGCGCAGCGCTGTGCAAAGCCCGATGCAAATGTCTTTGCTATTTCTAATGTTGTTTAAATAGCAAATGCAACTGTGCCCGTCTTTAGACCAATAAAAACCTGGTCTAAAGTCAATAGCGCAGCATTTCATTGTTATTTTAACAGCAAATTAGTAAAATGGGCCTAGGCTTATGCACAGTGCGTGCACACTCTGCTTGTTCCACACACACACACAAAGGGAAGCGCAGCAACACACACGCATGCAAAAGATTACACACTGTACAACAATACGACTGTGCAAATCTGCCATCATAATAGCAATGAGCCATGGTCCAAACGCGCCTGGCTTTTAAAGGGAATGGGAGATGACACTCGGATTTGCGCCATGCACTTCACGCCGTTCGAATAGATAGACAGAACAACAATTTTCAATTTATCAAGGAAAAATGCCAAACATTCACTGATTTAAGCCTTTCAAGGATTTTGTACTTGTCTCGGTTCTATAAAATTTGAAAACCAAATATCTTTTGGATTTCGCATTGGTCAGACTCAACAAGCAAATAAGACATCATCTTTGGCACTGGGAAATTATGATGGGCAGTGTTTCAATAATAATAATCAAGAAGTTAATGCATAATGAAAACAATCATTAATTGCAGCCCGTGTGTGATCACATGCTCACATCCACTCCGCTTGTCCATGCCAGCCGCCTGTTTGTATACTATCGCACAGTTGTCAGACCCAGTTTTCTCATTACAACAGCACTGACAAAATGTACGGAATGAGCAGGTGCACTAATGGTGAAATTCCTTTTCTTTGCTGCTGTTAGCGCAACAATAGCTGGCAGTTATAACCCTTAACAGTCCTCTCTTCTTGCAGGGTATTCATGAAATGCACAATCCATGAATATGAAATGCATGTATTATTCACTGTGACTGTGATCTAGTCCTGTGTTTGATTTGAACCTCATGCCTCTCTCCACAGTAAAACACCGGTGGCAGGCCCACTCCTTTTTAATTTGCTGGAGAAATATAGTGTGTGTGCTGCTGGAGGGAGGTCCTAACTCTTTTTTCCACTGCTTTGCTTGTAGGCAGGTATACATTATACACTTCTACGCACACACACACACACACACACACACACACACACACACACACACCCACTCACTCAAAATGCACACAGCAGTCAGCACTCCTCCAACCGTCCATCTTTAAACTCTCAAAAACCAGCAAGCACTCAAGGTCTCTCCTTTTCTCACACACACACACCTCACCCCTACATAGGGCGGGGAGAGTCAGAGGGTGATATGGAGGACATAACTCAGACGCAAGGTTAGTGACGGAGTGAGGAGGAGAGTGAAGGAGGGATGGAGGAGGGTGATGAAAAGAACGAGATGAAGAGAAAAGAGAGCATCGTCACACACATGTTCTCCTGGAGCCGAAAGATCATTCCATCTTTCTCTGAGGATCTCGAAAGACACACGGCACGGGGACCCGGTTGGACCCTGCTCCCACATGCTAACACCCACGCAAAGGCAGACAAAGACCCCGATCATCAGTGTGCGTCCGACTAGCAGATCTTTATATAAGGCTTTCCAGCTTTGACATAGTTGTGATGTCATGTTATTGTCATGTGATGTATTTGACAGCACCACTTCAACAGGAGAGCTAAACCCAGTGGGAAGGTAGCAAGACTGGAAAAGAGAAATACCAAGGAGACAGTGACAGTTTGTGGTCAAGGGTGTTTGTGTCCTGTGTCAACGTGTGCCCCCCCCCACACACACACACTGACCTTCAGTGGGTACCTTGGTAGACAGGTGGTGGTGCCACTGCCTGTTGCTAAGCAATTATCAAGTCCATTACCCCTGCAACATGCTCGTAATGTGTATTTCTTTTCCTCTGTGTGAGTGTGTGTGTGTGCTGACTTGGCAGCCATCTCTAAAGTGATTGAATTTGTAACCTTTGGGTCTGTAACATCAGTCTTTGACAAAACTGTACTGCATGACACTACAACGTGCGTGGGTGTGTGCGCCTTATTAAAGCTGGTATAGTGAATTAAAAAGCAATCTACGTTCAGTGTTTTCTCGCTATAAGCCACCGCCTCCTGCTGACTGACCCTCTTTGCCCTTAGTACACATTTTTCTACTTTGTTTTTAACTAAATCTTCAGTTAAATGAAACCCAATTTTCCCTCCATGCCTCTTGGCACTGAAAACATATCATAATTTAAGCATAAATAAACATTTTCAACCATAAAATGTCATGAGGTTTTGTATCTTGCCCATTTTTGTCATTGCTGTAGAGTGACTTGGCTGAGAAGTACAAGGTGCAGCAAACCCTTAATGTAATGTCCTCATATAAGTCTTTCACTTGTTTTTGTGTTTGTCAGAGCAAGAGAATTAAGTCCAGAGCATTACATTATTGTGTGCCTGTGTGTGTGTGCATGTTGTCATGTAGGCTACCCATTCCTGGCACATTCAGCCTGATATACGACTGGCTAAATGCAGCATCGCGCCTTGGCTGTAAATAACCGGCGAGCTATTAGAAAAAGTTGGGCAACTGTAGCTGGCGAAATACACTGCAGACTCAGGCATGTGGACGCACACAAGAACCACCTTGGTCCCGTTTATTTGCACTCACAGCTACATAGACCAGTGGTCAGATGGACAGACGCAAGCTGTTAAACAGCCCCTCCCCCCCACCCCATTTTTTTTTACTGTACATGTGGTTTGATAGCAACTTGGAGTCAGATACCCTCCCCTAACAGTCAGCCTATTGCGGGATTCCACTATTGCCCCTAATGCAGAAATGATTGGTACTCTGATGTGATTACCTCTCCCCATGCAGTACTCTATTAAAATCACCCCTCTCTAAAAAGAAAAAGAAGAAAAAAATGTTGTGGCAAAGGCAGCACTTACCTGTTACACCGTTTGACTGCTGCCTGCTCCCTCCCATTCGGCTTTCACGTTCATTTCAGATCACTCTGTCAAAGAGAAGGGTAATTAAAGCTGACCTTCAAACTCACACATGGATGGGATTATGTGCACAAATGATAGCATGCATGCACACATCAAGAACACTCAAGTGAAAAATTAATACATTTACAAACCACACAGTCATTACAGTTCTAGTGGGTAACACTTACGCACTCTTTTTGGTTGTGAAGGGTTATAATACGTTTCACAGTAATTAGCAGGGTCATTTATTGTACTAATCCAAACAGTTGTTACTTCTTTTTACTTAAACTCCCCCAGATCCTAACCCCCAGTTGGTTTTGATCATCATTTTTTGTCGCTGTTTCTTTATTTCACACAGGCAAATAGACTCTGCACTGGCATAGAAAAGCAGTCCTTTTTAGATCGATACTCCTGCTGCTTTTGTCGGTAAAAAAGATTGATGTAACTCTGAGATGAAAGGTTGTCTTGGCTCTGTGATTCAGAGCTAAATTATCTTGATTTTTGCTGGACAGATCCAGGCTAGCTGTTTCCCTTGTTTCCAGTCTTTGTGCAAAGCTAAGTTAGCCAGCTGGCTGCTTCATATTTACCATGCAGACATGTGAATCAGCAAGGAAGCGAATAAGCATATTTCCCAAAATGTCTTGCATTACATCTCTTCCTTAAATACAATTTCAGATCCAGAGTAAATCAATAGGGTTTGAAGTAACAGTGAGTGTGTGCGTGCGTCCATGCGTGCATGCGTGCTTGCAAAAAAGACATTCAACACTGATATCCGGAGCGCATTATTCACAACTTAAATAAAACCCTTACTTCAGCAGGGCAATGATTTTAATACATGGTATTGATTTCAAAATCTATAGCAGTCTGCATTTTGCAATTACTGTGTACAGTACCAAACCAAAAGCTCTAGGTGTTGTCCAAAAGTCTATTCTTCTTCCACCCACACCTGGATCCTTTTATCCCTGCCTAAGTGGAAAACCCCATCCCATATCTGGAGTAGGAATGCCAACAAAGTGTGTGTGTGTGTGTGCTTGTGTGTGTGATCAGATTTGACTTTAGCTTTCCTCTTTTTCTGCGTAAGACTCTTTCAAACAATTGAAACATCTCTATCTTTCAAAACATCACCTCACCACTCTTTATTATCACCTGCATCTCTTTCGTTTGTCTTTCTCATACTCTCTCTCTCTCTCTCTCTCTCTCTCTCTCTCTCTCTCTGGGTAGGTGCCCATAGTGGAAAGGTGATTTATGATGTATGGCAGTTGGCTTTAAATGGGATGTTTTATTCAGTGGTGGGAGGAAGTCACTGCCTTTTCTACTGCTTTCGGGAGCATTGCATTAAAACACATAACACAAGCACACGCATGCATGCACACACACGATCTAAAAGGAAGATTTACAGACCAACATTTCCTTTTATATTTAGAGACCTCATTAGACAAGGAAAGACAGACCGATTCATGGAGATAGACAGAATGACAGCCGCATATGCAACTGACAAAGAGTCAAACACTGAAGTAGAAATAATGCCAACTTCTGTAGTAACTGTGGAGTGTGTGTTTAAAGTGAAGGTCACCCCAGTGGGCTGCATTTCTCATCCTGTTGTCAACTTGCATGCTGACAGCTACACACACCGTTGAGAGCATCAGAAATGGGAATTTGCAAGTCTGACTGTCTCTGTGCCTGCCTTTCCTTTATTTGTATTTGCTTGTGTATCCAAATGTGTCGGTTAAAGTGAGTTAACATGCAAGCTTGCAAATGTGCGTGTTGTTGTGTGTGTAAGTTCATGCTGGTGTGAATAATGCAGTGAGAATAACAGTGTGAATATTCATTAGCTGTGTACCAGTGACAGTTACTTGTGTACCTGTCACTCAGTCTCAGGTGGGTACAATTTGGTGAATACCCAAACACACTGTGTGATGCCTCTGCATTGGGATGTGTACTTTTGTTTTTCTTCACACGATTCAGTCATGTTTACACAAGCATGTTTTATATTAATGCGGTGTGTTTGCTTGAGGATTGGGGGATGCACTGATTTATGTATTGCATCTGTCCCTAAGAGTCGTCATGTAAGCAGGATACAGACTCCAGCTTGTCTCCTCGGCAGTTTATTCTTCTGTAGCAGAGCTCCCACCTTCTGCTTTAATGCCAGTCCTGCAGGAGAGACTTATTCCTCAAGTCCCCTACTAGGGATGTGATTCTTCACTGGGCTCATGATCCTATTCAATTACGTCAACGAGTCGGTCCGATTCAATATCCTGATGCATAACGATGCGTCACCTTCTTAATATTATTATTTATTGCTACATAATATACAGGATATACTGTATATATATATATAGATATATATCTATATATATACTGTATATATACAGTATATACTCCCTTTTTATCGTATCTGCTCTTAACCCTTGTGTTGTCTTGCCCGTCGAAATTGAAAATCAACACTTTTGCTGACTCTTTTTATCAATGTTGTTGACTTTTTCTTATGTTTTTGTCCCTTTTTTTCAACACTTTTGACATTGTTTTTTCTGTTTTACACTTTTGTGACGTTTTCAACACTACTTAACGCTAACTTATTAACTTTAGTTTTACAGTTATTTTTTTGGAATTACTTCATTTATAGGAAATTAAACCTAATGTTTGAGTTAGAAAAGCAGAAATTATTAATTATTTTGACTAAAATTAAAGGAATGGATGTTGATGGCTAATCACAGACTGGAATATGTCAACTTTTACTCAATACTATTTCAAAACCACTTCAATTTTTTTCAAATGCTATAAAATTGAATAAGACGCCACAAAATTAAATAAAGTGGAGATTTGTACTTGCCAAAGAGCGTTGTGTGGAATCAATCATCAATCAAATTACAATTGGGTAGTTAAAAAGAACGTTAATATAGGAAAACAGGTCAATTTGACCCAAGGACAACATGAGGGTTAAAAAAAAGACCCTTCTTGAAGGTAGCAGAGTCTAAACACAGCAAACAATAGACCTTAAAAAATCATTAAGTAAAATCATTAGCCAATAATTGATTACTGTCTGTCACTGCATTGATGTAGAATCCTCCTTATCGATGCAGTGATTAATTTCAACACCCCTATCCCCTAGGCTCGGACACTAATTTAACCTGTGTGTATGTTTGTGTGTGTACTCCTGTGTTAGTGTGTCCATGCATTTTTACAAACACATATATCCTTGGAACTAAATTCTACTTTATTCTCCCTCTGCAATCCAGGAAGCAATGACATACATGCAATAGCTCAGCATGAAGCCGTACACACGGCAGGTCAAATGGGGCTCGGAGAGCACACAACTATTCCCGCGCTTCCCAAGAATATTCAGATAGTTTTCATTTTACACAAGATTGGCGCTGGGTGATGGCCACTCGCTTAAAGCAGAGATGTGGAGATACAAAATTAGGGGAGTGAATATGTGATTGTTGGTAACATTACCATTTCTCAGTCTCTCACTGAGGCTGAGAACAAGCCGATGGTTTGAAGAGGAATGACAATATGTTTTCCTCTGCCATCTTGCATGGGGGACGTACCCTTGTTTAGGCATATCTCTTCTGTTTGTACATTACAGCATGCTAATGTATTTACTAATGTGCATTACCTGGTGTTTTTATAGACCCTGAATGGCAGAATAACCCATATCACACATGCTGGAATTTAATGAATTGTATAAAAGTCAGGGTTAAAAAACAGACAAGGATTTTGGTGTTTTTTGAAATAATGAGACGAGGGACCGAGTGTTGTAGGACGAGAGGGACAAGATAATTGGATGTTGGAAAAGGAGAGGTATGGAAGCTGTGGCTTCCTCTCTAAACTCCGAAGTTGACCTTTGGTGGAGAAAAAATATTTTCTCCAGTTTTGTCTATGCTTCAATGTCTTTGTGTGTTCCCCTCTCTGTTGTTAATATGTCCTCTATCACTTTCTCCTTTCCCGGTACGCCCAACAGATATAGCCTGTTTTGAATGTGTGTGTATGCACATGCTTGTGTGTGTGTGTGTGTGTGTGTGTGTGTGTGTGTGTGTGTGTGCCCCTTTTCCAGCATTGTTACAGTTTCTCCTGTAGTGATGAATCTAGTAACCGTGTAGTCGTAGGGTCGGATTTCAGAGAGACGATCCCACTATTAAAGCTACTAGCAGCCTACTATTCTTAGCTCAGGCAATCACAGCGCTCCCATTATTACTCAATAGGGCGGAGACATGCAACTTATCATCTCTCATCATCTGTACAGCCTCCAGCAATAAATGCACACAAGGGTTTGCACACGCACACACACTCACACAGTCACACACAAACACAAACACACGCGCACACACACACACACACACACACAGTTGCTCGTTGCCATATGTTGTATTTGATATGTTTACAAAAGTGAAATATGTAGGGAGGAGAGAACTAACTCAACATCAATACTAACTGTAACACCGGTAGCAATGCTGGTAAAGCGCCTTAGTTCTCATAGTCAGCTGTAGAAAATTAATTTATGTTTTTTAGATACTCTGACGGATGTTATTATTGTCCTTTTGGGTAATTAACGTCTGCTGTGAGGGAAGTGTCTTGGGATTAGTGGAGATGATTAAAAATAAAAAAAATACTAATATCTTATATAAGACCTGGGGAAAAATGAAATGAGCAGCTGCTTAGGGCCCTATGGCCAGAAGGGGTTACCGAGAAAGAAATTACTTTTTTTTAAGTTCATTTTTTCATCTACCTGGCAATTAGAGTTAGTCTGACAAGCTAGACCCACATCAAGATGTTAGGTCTGGGTTCAATCTGAGGGGCGGGGATAAACTGTTATCTTTCAGATTTCCTCTGCATGCAATAGGAAAGTGCTACAGCCAGCCAGAGCAACGCTAGTTGATAGACTAAACGCATTTTCCTTTTTTAAAGATCCCATGACATTCTGCTTTTGGATGCTTTTATATAGACCTTAGTGGTCCCCTAATACTGTATAAAATGTCTCTTTCCTGAAATTCAGCGTTGGTGCAGAATTACAGCCACTAGAGCCAGTCCCACAATGAGCTTTACTTAATCTGCCATTTCTATGTCTGTAGCTATTGAGGAGGAGAGAGGTGGGGGCAAGGTGGGGGGTTGGGGGTGTGGCCTTGACCATTATGTCTCTCTCTCATGGGTGGACCACATTCTCTGGGTGGGCAAAGCAGAGAAAGGGGAGGTAACCTTGTTCCTTATGACCTCATAAGGGGCAAGATTCCAGATCAGCCCATCTGAGCTTTCATATTCGCAAAGGCAGAGCAGGATACCCAGGGCAAGGATTACACCTATCGCCATTTCTAGCCATTGGGGGACCATAGGCAGGCTGGGGGAGCTCATATTAATCTTTAAAAAATCTCATAAAGGGAAATTGTCATGCCATGGGACCTTTAAGAATGTCTACAGTGCTTAACTCCAAGTCTTCCAGCAGCAGCCATCTTCTTTGTTTTCAAGTAGCAGGGAATTCACATGGAACCGTCGCAGCTCTGCCATCCTTATGTTAAGCCCACCCACTGACTCTATACACAATGTGATTGGTCTGAACAGAATTTGTTTTTTTCCAGCTCGCAAGCCAACAGAGAGTTGTTAGACTGACCCTAGCTGCAAAGTACATTTGCTGCCTCTAGGGTGCGTCTAGATTTCTAGGCTAAATTAGAGTTTGATATTACTATACATTTTTATTTTTGATGGAATCGTGTTTGGTACTATAGTTATTTTTTTCTATAAAGTCTAGAACAAAATATATGTATACTTTATGTGTGAAGCGTTAAAAGGTTATAGGGGTTTTTCACATGTGCTAGCTGTGTTCGACTCAGCTCGGCTCGGCCTCAGCGCGTCCGCCCAGCATGGCAGGGATTTACATTTCTATTTCATCAGGGCTACTCGCAAAACAGTGTACAAACCTCTGAACTGACATCGCTGACGGGTCCGGCTGCTGCATCTAAGCCCAGTGTGTTGATCTATAGTGAATATGATGTGAGACTTTTAACCTTTAACCCCTTTAATCTTCTGTGTAGATTTATATCCACATTTTAGCACCGTAGGATTTAGATGACAACACTTTTTCGATTTAAAAAAACAACAACCTTAAGATCTTTGATTCTGCTTCTCTGAACTACTCCGATAAATCCAGACGGAGATAATGAGAAAGAGAGCCGGAAAGAACAAGAGGCCCAGCTCCCCTCCTCCCCCTGTCATGCCTGTGTGTGTTGTGGGTGTGTTGGACAGGCACAATGGCTTGTTTATGGGCAGATTAATTGCTTTTATGGCCTTGTTTCTCCCTGTGAATGGTGCTGGGTGTTTTAATGAACACCCACACTGCATGCCGGCCTGCCTCGCCAGCCTGCCATGCTGCTCCTGCTGCTGCTTTTTAGAGCATAGCCAAGCTTTAGCTAGTGCCCACCACAGCTAATGCCTAATGCTCACTGCATGGCCCTGCACAGGTGACAGATTTCATTGGTGTATGTGTGTGTGGGTGAGGATTTAGCCTTCTTAGGAGGACCAGCACAGGTGGGTTGTTCCACTCGAGGCCCACAGGGCTAAGGGGCGACCAGCAGTTAACTGGACCGTGAGTTTAATCATTTCCTGCTGAGCTGAGGAGAGGCAAGCCAGGCTTTCCACAGTGTTAAGCTACGGTCATAGACACAAAGATTCTTCAAAAGACTTTCACAGAAGGAGATAGAGTGATAGCTTTGAGAGGAGGTGAGAGGGGCCATTTAGTTAAGAGGTTGAAGGACTTAAGACTAGGTAAGCGTTTTTCCCATCGATCAATTAAAAATCAAACCCCTCAATGGTTCTCTGTCCCTTCCTTTCTTACTTCATCACCCTTATTGTGCATTACTTGTCTCTCCCTGTCTTTCTTGTCAACCCCCATTCTCTCCTTTTGTCTTTATCCCTATTCCTCTCTTTCTATCTCATTCTCTCTCTCACAGTCTCATTATTCGAGTCTGCAGGTTTTCTCTTTCTTTGTGCTTTCTACTTCATAAACCTCGAAACAGCGACGAACCACCGCTAATGGACAGTCTCAGCTCTGCATGTGGGTGTGTAGGACAAGCAGTACTTTATGTGACTCTGTGCACATCTAGTTTTATCACAAACATTGTAAATAAAACAAGTTTTATGTGTCTGTTTGATTGGTCATTTGTTTGTGGTTTTAAAGTCACAGGAAAACAAGCATGTGTGCAGAAGCAGCCATCAAATCATGATGACCTGACAATTTAATATTCATAAAGGGCACAACACATCCTGTGTAAACAAATAAAAAAAAGTGTCCTGTGACTTTGGAGTGTGCACATCTGGAAAAAAAATGCTCACGTGAAAATCACCCGGGTATCTTTGTGTGTATTGGAGACTTAATATGACTTAACCTCTGCTGCATGGATTTGACTATTTTACATTTGCACGTATTGCTAACTCCACTGTAAGTAGGGCTGGGCAATATGGAGGAAATCAGATATTGCAATACTCTTGTCCCAATACCTCGATGGCGATATTATAGGGTTGACAGCTGATGCTTTAACAAAATATCTTCACTGGTAGGGAAGGTTGGTGAATGGCGGACCCAAAATGCAGAGGCGAAAATTGAAGGTAGTTTTGATGATTTAATGAATCCAGAAATGCAAAAAAACAAAGAGTCCTGGAAACAAGCAGGAAAAACAAAAAAGTAAAAACAGAAAAAACAGGAACCCTAACATAACCCAGGAAGACTAACAAAACAGTACGCACTAATGCAATGATCTGACAACAGACAAGGGGAACACAAAGACTAAATACAGAGGGTAACGTGGTAACAAGAGGCAGGTGACACAAGGGCTGGGAAACAGGTGAAAGAGTGAGAAAACACAGGAAGTAAAACAGAAAACCCAGACTGTCAAAATAAAACAGGAAACAGAACAGACACTCACAGGACAACACAAGACGGGAACTACAACTAGACAAGACAAGGGAGCAAACACGGACTATGACATATACATGACCATAAAAATAACAATCAACAAGGACAAAATATATAACAAAATACCAAACCATAATATTCACAATGAGATTTTAGATAAATAATCTTCAGTTATGTAGATATAATGATTAAGTAGGTAAAAGAAAAAAATAATAGAAGAAGCTAGAACAGTCTGGTAACAGAAAATGACATCACTTCACTGTAATGCAGCCTTTAAAACCAGGAAAAGACAACTCTTTTACGATATTACGATATCCAAAATCTAAGACCATATCTAGTCTCATATCACCATATCAATACAATATCAATATATTGCCCAGCCTTAACTCTAAGTCAAATAATAAATCAGCGGAGGACTCTTTCAAGGCCAAATTGCACCTTTAAGTGTTAAACTTTTCTTCTGAGAGGGACTTTAGTCCTTTGTCCTCTTTGTCCTTACGCTGTGAGCTCTGAAAACATATTTCCAAAAACTGGTGATGCCACAAATAAAGTTGAATACACTTTAGACTTTACACTTTAAAGTGTAACTAGGATCATATCACTTCAAGTACAAAGCCCCCAGGGAACTCGTATCCCTTAGTCTGCATCTCTTTTACTACACTTTTTTATTTTTATTTTTTTTACTTTTTCTATAACTGCCTTTACAATCTTATTAAGAAACAATGCTGGTCCCTCCATTTGACCATAATGCCCAATAAAAGAAACTTTATAGTTGCATATATTTACATTCTGCTTTTTGCATATATATTGCCCTCCACCCAGCAGTGCAGTCGTTAGTACAGTGGTGTTCTGCTTGGCTGCTGTGGAGGACATTGAGCAGTGTTGTAAAAGGAGCTGCTTTATTGTGTGTTTGTTCTGGCATGTTAACGGCTGGCTTTACGGCTCTGATTATGGCCCACCAGGGGAGCTGGGAGTGCTAACTATACAGCGATAATGCTGCAGGCAAAAGGGATGGAAGAACTCTACTTCAGGGTGTGCATGTCGTCACAGTGACAAGAAAGTTCCTCTTATGGGTTCTCTAATATATGGTGCTAAGGAAAGGTTTGTGTCTCACTTTCTCAGTTATATCATCTGCATTGGATGCTGCATGATTTTACATAATGAGTTAATTAGATTATTATTTGTAGTGATTTGATCTGTTGACTGCACTTCCTTCTTGTACTGAAAGTCCTGTTATGCTTAGTTGCTTTATGCCTGTGCACTTGCGTCACCAACATAACATTCATGATTGCACTATACAAATAAATGATTATTCCAGAGCCCCACATCCCCTACAATTGATGACTTGTTGAGACTGACAAGCATGATATTTTATTTTCAAATTCCTCCATATTTTATTCACACAACCAGGAAACTTTATGGAATAATTAAGACACACAAACACACGCACACACTCAAATTGTGTGCACAGATTTATATTCTGTCCGTTTCTGCTAAGCTTACTCCTTTGAATATATTCAGCAGTGCAGTTCTCCATGGATCTGTATTAGCTTATGTGACTGTCTTTAGGTTTTCCCCCTGCTCCATTTCCCCTTTTTTCAGTATGCAGCTCCTTTCCTCTGTGTCTCTGACGCCGTCAGTCATTAGCCTAACCCTCAGAGCAGTAGGGGGGACTGTGTGTGTGGGTGGGTGGGTGGGTGTGCACTAGAAAGAGTAAGAGTGCCAGCCAGCTTTGATTGCAGGGTCACTCAAGAACGACATTGCCAGTGTCTGGACAATGAATCCCAATGGACACTGGCAAATTTACACACACACACACAACCACACACACACATGCAGGTGCCAGAAGACACAGTGTCTGGCCAGGAATGTCTACAGATAACAGCACCTGTCCTCAGTTTTTGCTATCACTCCCACACACACACACACACACACACACACACGCACACTTACACACACACACACACACACACACACACACACACAATGTACTGACAGGTTCTGTGTCCCCGTGGCAGAAGAGAGCGATGAGGATGTGAGTGTGATGATAGAGATGGTGCCGGCTGGCTGGCTGGGCCTAAGGACCCTAGGGAGGCTTGACTGATAGAGGCTGCACCAAGCCCTCTTGGTGTGTGTGTGTGAGTGCATGTGAGAGAGGGGGTCTATGTCGTATGGCAGATGGTATGATGGTGTTTAAACCAGTTAGGTTACCATCAGTGGAGGACCAGGTCATGACAGCTTTCTGGCTGAAAGGAGACGAGAATAACTTGTAGCCTCAAGGTTATACCATCATTGGGTTAGAAGCTCCTGGTTGTTGTCCAAACAGAGCTAGCAAGAAATAACTCATGCTTGCTTTGTTTGCTTGATGATGGCTGGCATATTGTTGTTAGTTTGAGGCCCTGAACAAAAAGGTAGTGTTTCAATGTGAGTGAGTACATTTGCTCAAACACTGTACTTTAGTACAAATGTGAGCCATCTTACATCATTATATAGTTTCTATTCTCCATACTTAAAAACTACTATACGCTATACTACTACTTTATGTTAATTCAGAGACACACTTGTCTGACTGCTGCAGTTTCTACTGTACTTACTTACAGTAACAATTTACATACAGATTACACTACCCGACAGTAAATGCTACTTACATGTACGCATGAATGCATCAGCAATAATAATCTAATAATATAGCCTACTTGGTTGTGTAAGCCTACTATTTTATTGCATTGAGTCCTTTAGATGATGTAAGTACATTTTGCTAATAATATTTACAGATCGAAAGTTGTATTGATTATTGTTCCTAGTTGCGTACTGTAGGATAACTATGTGTTTTGCCTTTATTTTTTGGGGAGAAAATAAGTTTTTAAACCTGTTGGTCTGGTTTCATCTTCCTTTGTCCTTACTTAAATTTGACTTATTTTATTCAACTTTGTATATAATTACATGTTTGTCCAAAAACCATCATGCCATTTGTAAATGAACTGGAATTATTTGTATTTGTATCTGATTAATTATCGGTTAGAAAGTGTATACTATGTATGTGTGTGTGTGTGTGTGTGTGTGTGTGTGTGTGTGTGTATAGCTTTCTGGAGACTGTGTATCAGAGTAAACTGAGCTTATCTGGAAAACAAACACAGCTGGCCAACGTTCTTCAGTGCTGGAAGACGATAGAGTGACAACCCAGAATCTTTTGCCAGCACTTTGCATCAGGAAGCTCATCAAGTATTGAAGAGGAAAATGAACTTGGACTGAAAGACTGTGGACAGAATACAAGAAAAACAAGAAGAGCTGAGAGTGAAGAAGTAGACACAAAGAAGAGGAAAAACATGAGAATGTATCATGTTTGCTATGTTGCGGGGAAAGAAGGAGAAGAAAGTGACCTTAAAGATCAACAGAGTTGAAAATATAGTGCAGCAATGAGGGAAATAGATTATGATTTTGTGTTTTATAGGCTCTTTAGATGGGTGGATTTGTGTCCACTCTTTGTCTGTCACTCTGTCCCCTGAATTGAGTTAAGGGGGCATTTAGAGAAGCAGGAGAGCTATTTAAATCATGTGTGTGAGTGTTAGTATGTGTGTCTGGATAAGTTGGAGGTGCAAGGAACAGATTTATGCCCCATGTACAGGAGAGATGAAGGCCATTTCCCAGGGAGGCCATTTCTCTCTATGCTGTGTTCCTTTGGCTGGCAGGCTGGCAGGCTGGCTGGCTGATTGGCATTGGTCCAGTTTAATTTCTTCAGAGCCCACAGGCTTGTTCTTTCACCTCCATATCCTTTCTTCTAATCGCCAACGAAGATCCTGCTTTCATATTCTTTTCCGCTTTAACTCCCTTGCCGGCTCTCAATCCGAATCACTTTCTGTCTCACTGCAAAGTGCTGTATCTTTATCGTTCCCTTGCCCTTTGTCCCCCTCAGCTGAGGTCTCTAAACTCTCAGAGCTTCAATCATTCAGCCCCTCCCTGCCTGTCTCCTGTGTTGTCTCTCCCTCATACAGTAACAATATTTATCTTTCCTTCACAAACCAGATGAGTCTCACAAGTTGCTCTTCCGATGAGGAACGCTGACACCTTGCATGACTACAGTGGAAGCTCAAAATGAGTTGCATCATCTACAATGATCCTGATCTAAATATATTTGTTGTTCAATGTAAAGGAGGTGCCCACATTTATGAATCTGCACTCATCTAACCTCCTCTTGTGTCTCTTAAACACTACACTGTAAATAAAGGCTGTGAAATCTACAGTTATTTACTTTAGGTTTCACAGTAACATGATTCTATATGATTTTTACAGTAGAATGCTGTAAAGTTACATTACAACCGTGTCGACATGACAAAATCACAGTAGTCTAAGTAGTACAGTTGAAATCACAGTAGTCAAAGCATTACTGTAAAAAAAATCACAATATAGCTACTATAGTACTGTAAATAGTAAAGTAAACTACTGTATTTTTACTTTTTTATCTTATGTTGTGTTTAATTGTTTTGTATTTTACAGTGAATACATAAAATACTGTAAATGGAAGTATGGTATCTTTACTGTAAATAGAATTCACAGTAACTTGCGGGCCAATTGTTGCCTGTAAGTTACTGTACATTTTACATTTGTTACAGTGTACTAGAGCTGATGATGAAAACCTGTTAAGAAAAAGTCAAGTCAGCTTAAGTCATTCTTTATAGTCCCATTATAGAGAATATGGTGTGCAGCCAGGTTTTAAAACATTATATTAACAAGGCAATAGGACAGTAGTGACACCACACACAACTGTAAGACAATAAAAATGATAAAAACAACCGCGAGGCAGCATAAACAAAGACACTCTAAAAACAATATAGAAACAATAAGCAGTATAAAAACCATGCGATCATATTGTAGTGACGCAGAAAATAAAGTGGGAATAAAAAGCAGAGAGGGCAGATGTGCATGAACTATTCCATGTTCAGCATACCGACAGCTTTACACAAAGGCAACCTTTTAGTGGTTTTGTCCTCATAGCAGGGGATCTACAGTATAGCTGCGGCCTGAAGACAAGACCTCAGGTTGTTTGTGATCATACAGAGAGTGGTCAGGACAGTCTAAGATGGTTTTGGCCTTTCTTCAGACCTGCCTGTTGTAAATATCCCTTTACTGAGCTTGACTCAACCCACCTGTCCTGCTTGGCACACCAACTAGCCTATTCTTAATGGCTATGTACAGCCGCTATCCATTGTACACATATCTGAGTCATCAGAGCAGGATGAAGAGTTAATTATTTTAAAAGAGGAAAATACATTGCTGTTTTGTTGCTTAGGAATCATTTTTATTATACACAGTTTGCTGCATGTCATCCTGGGCATGGAAGATGATTTTTTAAAATCCCTACTTGATGTCCTTAAGAGAACCATGTGCAGCTGTGAAAAATACCTGAGTGTAAAATTCCTAAAATGCATTCTCAGTGAGTTAAAAAGGGAACATTTACGGAATTAGTAGAGTACTTAAGTGTGGCAACATGGATTGAATTAAGGCTAATTTTGGTCCAAGACAAACTTGTGTTTGACTTTAATTTAAACCAAATGTCTCTTTTGCTCTAGCATGATTGCCACTATGGATTTGCTCCAGTAATGCCTCATCGGCCTGGTTGCAGAACACACTGCTGCCTGCATAGCAGATCTACCAGCAGGCCTGGACTGCTGGGCTTATAAAGCGTAAATAGTGGTGGAAGACTTTTCAATACACACCTGCTATATGGAGTTGTGTAAGGGCAAAGGCAGCAGCCAGGAGCATGCTGGTAACTCTCTCCAACCCTGCAGACCCTCTTATGTCTAAGTTCTCCAAAACAACCATAGGTCCACTGTGCTCTGTTATGTATGTCCTGACTCCCGTCCACCTTCAAGAAGGGGCCAGTACATTTCTCACAGTGTGATCATTTTCCCCTTTTCCATCTCTTTTAATTCTATGCTTTCTCATCACCTCATCACATCTGTCTTTTTTATTTTCATATTAGTTTTGTAAGAAGTGAAGCAGAAAAGATTGATGATAGAGAAAATAGGTGGAGATAGAGAGGGGGTGACGGAGTGATGGATAACATGCAAGTTCTTATGATCTGTATTTGGCTGTCAGTAGCTCTATTTCCTCTGTTGTTGTATATTGTTCTGTGGGTTCAAGGTCTCTTCTCCATCAGCATCTCTCTCTCTCTCTCTCTCTGCTCTGCCTGACTCTACCATAAATCCACCAACATACATGTTTGCACACACACGCATACATACACACACACACAATCAATACAAGCCTGCTTGGCACTGCCAAAGCCCAAAATGACTATAGATTTCCTGTCAACTGTGCCACTAAATTATGCAAAACTCTGGTTTATGTTCCGGTACCTTTTTGGCATTCCTACTCCAGATATGGGATGGGGTTTTCCACTTAGGCAGGGATAAAAGGATCCAGGTGTGGGTGGAAGAAGAATAGACTTTTGGACACCTAGAGCTTTTGGTTTGGTACTGTACACAGTAATTGCAAAATGCAGACTGCTATAGATTTTGAAATCAATACCATGTATTAAAATCATTGTAAATGCCCTACTGAAGTCAGGGTTTTATTTAAGTTGTGATTAATAATAAGTTGTAAATAATTTCTGTTTTTGCAAGCACACACACACACACACACACACACACACACACACACACACACAAGACGAGACGAGCAGAAAACAGTCACATTTGCTGAGGTTGAGGTGACAAGCTCACTCATCACAAACCAAAATGATTTGACATTTTAATAAGGACATTTTCCTTTTAAGGTTGCATCAAAATATTTACAAACATTTTCATCAATTTAATCCTAGTTAATCACCTATAAAAAATACATAATTACAGAACAAATGTCAACAAATAATTATTTAGTCTTAGTGATGAAAGTGAAGAAACTGTAATATGTGATGTTTTATATTAATCTGCAGCTCACATTGACTGTAAAGGAGCTACATTTGCTATGTGTTTTGTATGCAGCCACAGAGTCATTATAATTACATTTAATGTAACATCCGTTTGATGGAACTTACTTACTTGGGAAGGGACTGATACTTTAAGTTAAGCTGTTGATAGAGAGACTAGTGTATAAATGGAGATGCTTCTCTGTGTGTGTGCGTGTGCGTGCATGCATGCGTGCATGCGTGCGTGCGTGCATTTGTGTGTGTGTGCGTGTGTGCTTGTTTCTGAGGTGGACTAATAGTTTGCCTGGACAGGCCCGTGGCAGAGCCATCAGTAACTCTAAACGGAAATTGAAATGATCGGATAATTCATTCTCCCTGCAACTCCATTACCCAGAAGCTAACAATCTCACACACACACAGACACACACACTCATCCCTCCTTGTTTATACTTTGCTCATCTCTCCATCATTGCTACTTGCTTATTTCTCTCTCTCTCTCTTTCAATACCCAATTCTTTAGCTTGCATCTCACTGACTTCAAGTTATTTTAGTGTCTTTTAAGTTCATTCTTCTGTCTTTATTTCTCTAACTCAAAAACAAACTACCCAAATGCCACTTTTTAAAAGTCTGTTTAAAAGCATCTGACTGGATGTGTATGTGTGAGATTGAGGGACAGCGTTAGAGAGACACAGCTTTCTGTCCAGGATAGCGTTCAGGCAGATTTGGAAAGGCTGAGGTGACATTGACTCTCAAAGCAGAAGAAGGTTTAGCGGTGTTTGGGTTGTACAGAATCCACATCCGAGCCACAGTTGCACTTTCACAGATCCTCTTTTCATCAGAGAGAAATTAAGAGGGAAAGACAAATTGAAAGAGATAAAAACCACTCCTTGATGCAATCATTGATCACTAGTCAAAGGCCTTAATTCTGTCTAATGAGCTGCTTGTTCCTTCTGGGAGGGTGACTAATGAGAAAAACAACACAGCCAAACAAAACAAGATAGACCTCTTTAAAAAAAGAAAAAGATATGATGCCGGTGTGTCCTGACAGCGATTTTGTGTTTAACTGAAAATCCAGTAAGACAGTGATTCGGTTAGAAACACATAAATGTAAATGAGCATGTACAATGTAAATAGTCATGCAAATAAAGAAAACGCATTGAATGAGAAGGTGTGTTCAAACATTTGGCCTGTACTGTATATGTAAATGAGCACATATTACACATCAAAATGGTATTTTCTTTTAGATCAAAGAATATACATCACCATGTAATGAATATTAAACACTTAAGATCAAAACACCAAGTAACAACTGCAGTACAGCCATTTTTCTTAGTGTGGTAGTGCTTCTAGTAGATATATCTTTCCTAGCGTATCTAAGTCTCTTTATAGGCCAATCTGCCATCAAATAAATGCAATATATTATTTCATGCATACTTCATTAGGCAGTAATGAAACAATCAAACAAAAAGACAAAAGTGAGGGATTTTGCAGGTTTCACAGTACACACACACACACACACACACAAATACACAATACGCAAGTACACCGTGATGTAGCTGGTAGCTGCTCAGTGCCCTGATGTGACCCTCTTGGCTCATCAGGAAGAACTGCTCCACTTAAACTTTGTTGCTCCCTTATAATTGAATTAGTGTGCTCAATTATGTTGAGGCAGGCCTGTCCTCATTACACAGCACTATTAAAGCTCGAGGATGGAGCTGAGGGGAGGAGAGCAGCAGGCGAGGAGCGGAGAACGGAGCTAAGAGTCATTTAAGTAAAAGTGCAAAGTTTCATTGCTCTAATCTCCAACGTGTCTGCCACATCTGTGCAACAACTGTGCTATAGTCCATGAGCTATGTCCCGCTGTATCTTCTCTGCCTTGCCTGTCTGACTGTTTGACTTTCCTCTTTGTGCTTCTGGGCCAAATGCCTTGAAAATGCTGAACCAGCAATTCGGCCGAGTTTGCATACTTCCCTAACTTCACAAGAAAACATCTAACTGAGCCAAAATGCTGCCAAACCACTTGCTGCAGGGGTCCCTTAGCTCAGCACAATGATCACACATCTGCCAAACATTTAATCGCATTTGCACATGTACTGCAGGTATCTCTTCTTGCTCCCTGTGTCTGCACCAATGCCACATATCTGAAATGTTCTTATTTGTCTCTTTATATGTCTAAATATGTTTGTATGTCTCTCTATTTGTCCCTCCTCCTGTCTCTAACTCACACAGGAGCAGCGGAAGAGCCTCCAGAGTGGCTTCAAGCATGTAAATGATGGGGGTTTTCAGCTGCAGAGGTGAGTGTATACACACACACACACGCATGCACTCACACACATATGCACAGACACTCAATAACACAACACAGCCCTGCTCTTGTGCTGCTGTTAAAGTCAATTTCCCTGCAGATGGGACCAAGCCATCACTGTTTAATTACTGATAACCTGGACTGAGATTGGACTTGTGTGTGTTATCTGAATGTCCACTACACCTCTTCTCTTTCTCAGTAATCATCTGACCATGGACCTTGACAACAACATCAATATCATCATGCCACCCATTGAGACCAAAGTGTTGATGTGAGTATATAGTTTATCTACAGCTTAAAAGAGCAATTGTCGACTGTAGCTTTGGTTCTATGCAGTATGTCTAATAAATAGAAAACTACCTCTCTGGATACTTGATTTGCGTATTTCTAACCATTTGTCTAAATAAGTGCACTGCTTGCATGGTCATGTATGCCTGTGTTTCCATGTTGTCTCTCAATCACTACATGCAGTATCCAGCGGGCCTGGCGTGACTTCCTCCAGAGACAGGAAGCAGAGAAGAGGAGTCCCTCCCCACCCTCCCTCTCCTCCTCTGACAAGATGAGCATGTCAATCAGCATAACAACCCTGTCAGATGGCAGCACCCCCGTAAGTCAGACCTATGTCAAACATATTCTCCATTACAAATTCAAGGCAGTCAGACAACGCTGTGTTTGTCGGTGTTTCCGGAGACAGTGTGTGTGAGGAAGTGTGTCTTTGCTTAGACAGTTAAATAGAGAGGATTGCTAATGTACACGTGGATGTTTCAGTTATTTTCTATTAGGCTGCGTACGCACAGACTTGTGTCATAAGTGTGTTGAATATATAAGATGTCACAGTTGTTTAGAGTATTGTGCTGCCTTATATGGAGAATATGGGACAGTGTGTAAAGCCCCATTCCTGTCCAGAAGGGGGGCAATATCTCTCAGCTAATTTCTTTGGTATGCAGACTCACAACCAGCCTCTTCTCTATGAGCACAGAGTAAAAATACAAGGATTAGGTGTGACATACACACACCTTTGCTAACAGCAAAGCCACACTGAGAATTGAAATCAGCGAAACAGCTATTCTCTTCAGCACGTCGCCCCTTCATTAAACCAGCACGTGATAAATCCCCAGGATTTCCTCTACTGCGTCTGTTCTGGTCATTATTATTCTATACTAACGTTGTCTGCCGACTTGTGGCTGAATCGCAAGTGGGTTTACACTTCTCTTCTAATCTCTGAGCCTGAAGTCAACAGGCAGGTTAAATCTCAGAGACAGCCAGAGGAGTTCTGTCTAAGAGTGCACTTAGGTGGTACTTGTCCACCCAATCTCTACAGAAAAAAAACATACAAAGAAGAAGACTGTTTGATTTGGATTATTGTTGATATAAAGGGGTCAGATGGGTTATTATGAGTGAAGAGAATTCAAGTGGTGAGACGCAGGAATAAAATGTGTGCACGGGGTGTGAGCAGCTGACTGGTCTGTATTCAGGTCGAGAAGTTTGTGGATAAAGTGAGGAGGCAGTCTATATTCTCTATACACACATACACCACGCACATGTAGACAACAGTGGTTGTGTTTGTGATCCTTTAGGATGGCCAGGAAATGCTTAGCTCAGTTAGTCAGACCTTCTGACAAAGGCAGATCACCATTGAGAGATAATGTGTGCGTGTGTGCGTGCATGGTCAAAGGAGATAGAGCGTTGTTGGTTCACTGGTTGAATGTGCTGACACTGTAGCTGCGCTCTCCTCTGTGGAAAACGGAGGCTCAGCTTCTCTACTTTTATACAAGTTCATGATATTTAAAAAAAAAATTTTACCTCATTGATCGCAATGGCCCTCATCATATCTGCTGTATTATCATAACTCTGCCTCGCTTTATACACTTTCTCTCTGTGTCCCCTTTTCTGTAAAGTAATGCATCTGGTGAATGTCACAGCTCCACCCTCCACATGTTTTATTTCTGTCAACCCAGCAATACATTCTCAATCCACACAAGGCAGGGTCTATATGCATTCATGGATTGATGCACACACACACACACACACACACACACACACACACACACATAAACAAGAAAGAAGACAAGGCGATGTGGCAGCCATCTCTAAAGTGATTGAATTTGTAACCTTTGGGTCTGTAACATCAGTCTTTGACAAAACTGTACTGCATGACACTACAGCATGTGTGTGTGTGTGTGTGTGTGTGTGTGTGTGTGTGTGTGTGTGTGTGTGTGTGTGTGTGTGTGTCTTAGTAGGTCTTTGCGTATTTCTATAAGCAAGCTATTTTGTCATCCTCATGTGTTTTCAAGAGGGATGACTGTTATATTCTCAGCAGTGTATGTAGCAGCTCTTTAATGTGTAAATGATCTTTCACGTTATAACACAGCTCACTCATTGCCATGGCAATCCTGCAAAATAGAGCAGGTCTGGATATCTATGATCGATCCATTTGATCCATAGCAACACCACAGGGGGAGGCAGAAATTATTGGTTTCATTAAAGAGGAACCTAACAAAACTCTGGTTTTTATGCCCAGATATGAATCAGCTGTCTAAGTTTTATTATTTCATAATACTGCACCAACACACAGCCCCCCCAACCACCTACAACTACACACACATGCACACACACAAGGGAGAGTGAGCGCATGCACGCACACAGACACAGGCATGTGGACACACAGTACATTGCAGCTTTAATTTCAGACTGTCTAGATGATAGATGTCCTTTTATAACCAGACATCAATCAATAGTGTTTGGGCACTGGCCGAATGTTTTTCTAGCAGGATTGCCACTAAATTACTAGAGAAATGAGGATAAAAACTAACATCCAGAGAAGAAGATGCTTGGTATTTTAATAGGTAAAACTTGAAAGTGTTTTGATGGATTTCAGAATGAAGTCTATTCTCCTGTCTCACTTCTCAGTTTATTTGTGGCCTGCATGTTGAGTACGAGAGCTGTCCATTGCATCAGTGCTGAAATGAGATATCGGCTGTAGTAGCCAGGATTAGACACTAGAGGGAGATCCTGTGTCACAGTAAATGCAGTAATTGGACCAGTTTAAGCCAACATGTAATTTGACCTCAAGATTGCAAAAGTTATATAACTCTAGCCATGTTATACCGGAGTATTTGAATACTGGGTACAGGACACAAACGTTGGTATTTTTGCTTGATTTTGCATTATACTTAAGGCATTTTTTGTATATTTGTGCATTATAATTCCACACTTATCCAAGCTCAAGCTTAGAACTGGGTTAAAACCTATTGTAGAGCACTGGGCCAGGTTAACAAGGGTGAAATGAAGGTACAGAATATGTATTTACTTTGTGGACTTCTGTGTGTGTGTATATATATATATATATATATATATATATATATATATATATATATGTATATATATGTATGTGTGTGTGTGTGTGTGTGTGTTGGCTGGTGAAGGGCACACAGTGGCAGGTTAGCCCATCTGGCCTGCTAAGGTGCAGTGAGACTGGGCCGAGCAGAGCAGCACCGCCTTCCCCGTCTGCCAGCTGTCATGCTTCTCCTTCTCTGCCCTCTCCATCAATGCTCTCTTAATGTCCCCCTCCTCCTCCTCTTTTGCTGTCATGTCATAGTTTATTTTTGCCTCTGCTTTTCATATTTAATGTCTCTTTCTTTTTCTCATCTCTTTCTTCATGCTTCCCGCGGATCCTCTCTGAATCTTTCTCGTTTGCCTTCTCACTCTTTGTCTGTCTCTTTATCACTTGCAAACCCACCTACGGTTCTCTTGCCTTTATCAGATCATGCAGCTGCAGTAACAGCTATGGATGCCTGGCAGGAGAGATTCAAAAAAAGGGGGGGTAAGGCAAAGTTTGGGGAATTTCCATGGAGTGTATGTCTACTCTTTGTGTGCGGTGCAGTTACTTAAAGCAGGAGTGGACACCCCAGAGATAAGAAATGTTGTAACAGCAATGTTTCACTACCCATTCAGGTCTCTGGGTTAACTTCTAGGTCAGCTTGGAGCTGTCCTGAAATAACCCACTGACTTTTCTGCAGCTGACTTAAATTCATCATTACACAAAGCATTCAGCAGATTACTGAGCCAGCAGCCTGCATAGGCGGAACCTCTGTCAAAGCATTTAACCCCTCACATTCATTTTCTCCCATCTAATCCAATATAAAGTCCAAATTGTTGCCCTATCACTGAGCTTGCATGATTTTATTCCTGTCAGTATTTTTCTATTCACTGTACAAGCCAGCCTTTCATTAATATAGAAGTAAAAGGTCACATATTGTATCAGGCCAGGAGAATGGTTATTACACTCAGGCCTCAGCATTGTTATGGTATGAATAACCCTCAGACTCCCTGGGGCCCCATTCTGTTGTATTTACTCTACTTTCACCTCATGGTTGTACCATTCACTGATATGTAGACAAAGACGGCCCACCGGTGCTCAATTAGTCAGCCAATGGAAAAGAAAAGTGCTTTTGTGTCACTTTTTCTTTGTTGGTAGTCTTTGTTCATGATTTATATTTAAATAAAGCACTAGCAGTGTTTACAAGTCAGAATCGAGTCAATTGTATTGGTATAGCAGCCCATCTTGCACTCAAAGGGCTTTACAATCTGTACAGCATATAACCCTCTATCCTTGTTTCAGAAAAGGAAAAACAGAGGCCACAAACTAAATAATAAATCATAAATAATATTCTTAAACTTAGAAACATCCCAGTACATCAGTGGCAGCCAGTAGCAGGACACAGTTATTCTTACAGCAGTTTTTCATATGTTTAAGAAAAGTACCACTTTGTCACAAGATAGTTATTTAAATGAATGTCTGTTTCATCACCGGATGAGGTAACACACTGGTGATTGAGCCCGGCGCACAGTGGTGGTTGGTCCACCAGAGTGGGAAGGTGGAGCTACCTCTACAGACTCTCTCTTCAAGTCATTTGTGACCTACTGCCAACTGACTGGCATCATGCAGGCAACACTTTTTAAATCTCTGGGAAGTGAGATCCAAAAACAATTACTGCTTATCGCCACACAAAGAGATCAAAACGGAGATCTTCCATATTGTAACTAATCTGGAGATCTATATGCAACGCAGCAATCATTTATTTTGCAACCACCGGTACTTTGGATACTACAGACTGTGTAGAGTATAAACCTTCAGTTTCCTAGAAACAAAGACATGCCTTGCCATGTACACTGTTTTCTAGAACCACACAATTATTCTTAATCATTACATTGTCAGCTATTAAGCCAGCGGTCTACTGCACACTGTCACCCTTCCAAAAAAAATGGCATTTCCCAATAGCCTTTCCCCACCTCTCTTCCACCGTGGACCAGAACATCCCTGTGATGATTTATGGTAATTATGCAAATGCAACATAAGGCTTTGGAAATTAATGCTAACCCCCACCAGTCTCTTTGCCACTGGAAGATGGGTGTAACTGCAGCCAATGCTTTTACAATCCTGTTACTGTAATACCACAGACAATTCAAAAAGCCTAGGTCAGGCGATTAAGGATTCCCTTGAATTAGTTTAGGTTTATTGGAGCCTCATGGAGGCGAGTCACTTGTTTAATCATTTATTTTCATTCATTAGGTGCAAATTGATTGAAGAGGTAGCCTACGTGGGTTTAATACTCCTTTCCTTGTTCCTGTGATGCTGGGTCTGTGGGCTGCAGATTTAATTGCCATAATCCCTCTTTTCATAATAACTCACCTAGATAAGATGTACTGTACGGTAGCGGTGCATGTGTGGGTGTGCTGGGTCTCCACTGTGAGTGACAGTCCTGGCAGGAAGTAAGACGACTTGCTGTGACACACCAGCCAAGGTATTGATTGACAGAATCATTAGTGACCTCTCACCACTCCATCACCACCCTATGTTGAGAGAGTCTGACTCGAGATCTAGAAGCTACAGAATTTACATCCTCGGCAAACTGTGACTGCAACTAAAATTGACTAAAAACAACACTCGCCGTTTCTGTCTGTGCACTCCAGCTCTGGCTTTCATTGCAAATGCCTGCAGACATGTGAAGGACATTCATATGACTTTTATAATTATGTATTATGGAGACGGAGCCTTCAGTGTGATAATGTCTGATGGGGGGCAGCGAGGTTGACTCCTGCTAATCACCTGCCAGCGGCATGTCAAGTCCAGCATGGGCCCTTTCACACCTGGGACATGTCATGTCATACACTCTCTGAGGTAATACACATTATGTCTATGTGACATGCTGGATGTGATATGCTTGTGTGTGTGTGTGTGTGTGTGTGTGTGTGTGTGTGTGTGTGTGTGTGTGTGTGTGTGTGTGTGTGTGTGTGTGTGTGTGTGTGTGTGTGTGTGAGAATGCGATTGGGATGATGGGGGTGCACATGTAATCTCAATTAGTCAATGCCTGTAGCATGTCTTTTTTTAAGTGCCTAGAAAAACCATTTAAAATGAATCACATGAAAAAATGTATTATATTGTATTGGAATCTACACTGTACTTTGATGTTTGTAGGACAGTTTACAAATGATAGCAGCCCTTGCTTTAGTGGTCCTGTTGCATTTGCATTGTCTAGTAGAATCCACAGGGGGTCACTGTTCTGCTTTGTTGGGACAGATCGGCAAAATAGAAGCAGGGAGTAGTCCACCGGCCTTGTGAAACCGGGTCACAATGCATCCGAGCTCTGTTCCTGAGGGTGTTCCTCTCCTTCTTTACTGGGCATCAATACCATATCTATCTGGATTTAAATGCATGCAGATTCAGAAAAGCTGGTCCAAATTGTTGAAATTAAACAAACTCTTGATGTTGTTGTGTAGACTCGAGGACACTCTCAGTCAGCAAACACCCCCTTCTTTTTCCCTCTAATGCTAGTCAAGGGTCTCTCCTAGCAAGATAATAACCTATTATCAAGAAATTAGTAATTAAAAAAGAGAGGTGATCTGCTGTTTTGTATTTCAGTGTCTTATCTACAGTAGGACCCACTATCTTTCTCTCTCTCTCTCTCTCTTTCTCTCTTTCTCTCTCTCTCTGTCTCTCTCTCTCTCTCTCTCTCTCTCTGTGTCTCTTCTTTCTTTCGTCCTCTGCCTCTTCTCCTTGAGCCTTTTAATTTCACGACACTTCAATTAAATATTAAAGTGTTTCAGGATTACGTCAGACTTGTGAATAAGCTGCTAGGTTTTTCCAGCCTGCCTTCTATTTATATCTTTTATCTTTTTTCTTTTTCTCAATTTTACTTTCAAATTGCCTGGCATGCCATTCAAATACAACTGCATTCCCAAACATGCAGGAATAAAGGCAGCACATACAGACATGGATGCTAATGATGAAATATGCTAATTGTAAACCATGCTGGATCATACCTTCATTAGGATTTTACCCATAGAACTGCACTCCAATGACTGCACTGATGATACAATATACAACATGTATATTGTATTGTATATACAGTATGTATTTATGTATTGTATATAAATGGTAACGTATTGTTGTGCACTGTTGGTTGATGTGTGTATATATATATATATATATATATATATATATATATATATATATATATATATATATATATATATATATGTTTTTTAGCAATGCATCTTCCACACCAACAATCTACAATAGTTAACAATGAAAATCACTGAAATAATGAAAGAAAATGTATCATTAAGTAAAATTCATATAAACAGTACATTTTTGTTCTCATGTAAAATGCAGTTAATGATGAATTAATACCAAACATAGTGTATGTTATAATACTTCTCATGAGAAAAAACTAAGTACTACATGTTTTACTGTATTTATAGCATTACGGCAGGTTGTTTCTTCTTATTTCTATCTTTAGTTTTTGTACCTTCTTCTTCTCCCTCTCTCTCTCTCTCTCTCTTCTCTCTCTCTCTCTCTCTCTCTCTCTCTCTCTCTCGCTCTCCCTTTTTCTTATATCAGGAGTGCCTTTATGTCTTCTCCGATCCCATAACCACCACCACATTATCTTATTGATCTCTACTTGCCCAGCAACATGGCCATAATTGATCATTAATGTCTGATTGGGGACAGTGGTAATGTGAAGAGCAGCAGATTGATCCAATTATGAATCATCTTAGCTCTGGAATCTATTGATTGGGGCTTTGCAGAGGTAATCAAAGTATCAATCTTGACTCCAAAGACAGTTTCCATGTAGGATTTCTGAACTGTAAGTGGGTCATTCAGCAGATGGGACACATTTTGCTGATGAAAGCTGGTAAACATGAATTGCATGTTAGGTCTCTCTACATTCAAATAGTAAAATAGGACTTCATGGATGTAAGAAATACTATGCTATATAGGATAATTTCTTTTTTTTCAGAACACATAGTTAGAAAGGGAAAGAAGAGAAGCAGCATGGACCAGGAAACCAAGAGATGAAATCCAGTCAGTCCAATTAAAGTATATATTGTTTAATTTTATTTAACGTTCCATCTGTTTAATCAGTTAGTTTTATATAATGATGTGTTGCTTAAGTACATTTTTCCTGCTTGTTCTTGTTACTAACAAGTTGCTACTAATGTTATAAATGGATGGAATGGTTATTGGGCATGATAGAAATATAGATTTTTAAATTAAAACAATTTCAACCTGGCAATATTTTTGCATCTGCAACAATAGCGTTGTTTATGTAATCTAGTGAGCACCGTTTAGTTTGTTTTAATTTGGTATTATTGTCATGTTGTCTGTAAAAGTTGTTAATCCACAAACAACACCAACTCTGCTGTAGCCAAATGTTGCCAAAAATGTCAAGAAATCTCACCTGCATAGAGATGAGGGTTAAAACTGCTGTTTGTTCCAGGGAAACAGGCGCGGCCTCCTTATAAGCAGTGCTAGTGGTAACAATGTTTTATTAATAGCACTCATGCTCTCAGCCTAACACATAAATTCAGGTATTCTGCACACATACATACACACATTGGCACATAGGAAGAAAAGAAGAAAGGGAAAGTGCCATTAATTTGTATGTGACAAGATTTTGCACATACTGTACTGTACACCTCAGGAGCTGTGATGTGATGTGTGTGTGTGTGTGTGTGTGTGTGTGTGTGTGTGTGTGTGTGTGTGTGTTTGAATTTGAGTGACATTGGGTGTAAAGGAACAGCCTGCAGCACCGTGCATATCCAGCCTCATTTACCAGATTCCACTCCCCCATTATCAGTAGGATCATTATCCTCTCTCCTCCCTCTGCTCGCTGCCTCACTTCTACTGGGACTCAAGGTGGCATCCCAAAATATCAACACACACACACACACACACACACACATACACATCACACTTACCCAGAATGCTTATTATTATGCACTCTTTTTTACAGGTGAACAAGAAAACAAGTGTGCATGTGAACATGTAGGTGCAAAGTTAAATTTTATTTTTGCCACAGTACTCCTGTACTGAAAAATGGTAAAATGAGGTTAGTGTGTCTGAATAGGCTGTTCTCCGGCAACCTTCTGCCGCTCACGCAATGGAGCTCTGTAGCCGGCGTCTGTACCTGGCTCATTGCCACTCTGCGTCACAGAGCCTTATAGCCGGCCTCTGTCAAGACTGGAGCCAGCGCCACGTGACCAGCGGGCGGTCGCCTAGTTTCGTAGGATATCATACGTATTGGTGTGCATAAAATTTTTGGTTGGTTGGTCGATCTGATGTGTGCAAGATGTCTTTGCTCCTGACACCAATGGCTTGCAGGCCATAGTTGATGTTGCACAAGTGTGCATCAGTTCAAGTTCAAGTTCATGGAGATGCAGAGATAGACATCTAAAATGAGATTTTAACACTACCACTCACTTGTTGTCTCCTCTCATGCACATGTATATCGCACTGTTGAGCATGATAAAATGCAGTTTATGTTGCACATCAAGGTCGTATATATGTGCTCATGAAAGGACGCATTTGTCTATGTACCCTGGCGGGGAAAACAGGAAATGGAGCAATAACCATTCCCTGTCTTAAAAAAGTGGAGTAAACAGAGTTGCAGTAAAGTAAGCCAAATGATTTTAGTACTGCTCTTGAGGTTTTTTCCTCCTAATGTATTTCTTTCTTCCATTGTGTACTGCTTCATGTTTCCTGTTTCTTGTCAAAATGACAGCCCCACATACACACACACACACACACACACACACACACACACACACACACACACACACACACACACACACTCCATTTCTGTGATTTTCACTGCCTGGTCTTAACTTGTATTATTTCTGAGAGGCTCCCTTGTTATTCAACTTGAACAATCCCACTGCTTATTCAGCCCTGTGAGATCCCACTAATAGTCACAGCAGCTGCTGAGGCGCGCAGCGGTAGGTTACACCAAATCGACACTAGAAATATAAAAGACAGCAATCATGCAACATTGATTGTTGTGTATGTGTTTTCATGTGTTTAAGGGTGTGTGTGTGTCTGCTCGTCATTTTAAATTCTTCTCGAAACAATTTAAGTAATAATTCCTATTAAAAAAATGACTTAACCAATCTCAGTGTATTGTGTAGGGATCATTGTGTTTACATCTTGCATCTTTGACTTGAACAGACTTGAGTACATTAATTTATAGCCTGGACCATACTCCCTTATCAGCGCTGCTGCACTTCTCCAGCTTCTAACAGGCTAATTCACTCAAGTTGTCTGGACACTTGAAATAATTGGAACTTAAAATGCTGAGTTTCAAAGTTGGGCAAAACGTTGATCCTACTGCAGACTAAATACTAAAGATTGGGCTTTGAATTTGTTGAATTGTTACTTCCAATCTATTGGCATTCAAGTAAATTCCATGCAAACAAATTAAATTATGTTTTCGATTACTTACATTTTTAAGTAAAGTCTATTTGTCTGGGTTAACAGCGAACTGAACATGCAATCTGTTTCAGAAGGAGAGAGGGAGGAAGGTAATTTTGTTTCTCGGTTTATTGGTTTGGCATTTAGAGAAAGGGACTGAGCAGAACGCAGGGAAATGTATTGACCACACGGGAGAAAAAACAAAGGGGAGGCTATTCTCCTTCCTACTGAGTGGTCTGCTCTCCAGAGAGAAATATACTGATTTATGATTAATGAAAAGATGGAGAAGAGGCTTCCTCTCCCTCTTGCTCCACCTTGCTAACCCCTTTCTCCCTCTAACCTACCTCTCTCACACGGAAAATCCATCTCAGTAATGATGTCTGTGTGTAGGGAATGATTATAGCGCAGATAAAGAGAGAAATCAGCCAATAAAAGGAACACAAAACATTCTACAGCATTATCATCACACAACCCCTCTGCGGGCAAATGGAGATAACGTGTCATCACACCTGACCTCTTGCAAAAAACAAAGTCATCCCCTTTTTCCGGGTAACTTTCTCTCCAATTTTACAACAATTAAGCAAGGCGGTGACAAATGAGTTACCTTGAAAGTGCCTTGAAGGGTTTGTACTTAAATCACCCCGGCAGCTGATGATGCAGTATGTTTTGATAAAAGAAAATACAAGGGAGTTTTAAAGGAGACATATAGACGGAGGGAATGACGGAGATCCTGAGCTGCGTGGGGCTCCTTCATGCCTCATTAGCCCAGTAAACTGATATCAGCTGAGCTGTCCTTATCGTCACCTCCACCACCGCCTTCTGTCACACAGCACACATCCCTGTGCTCCACTGATACAGGGTTTTACTTTGGACTCCTTACAGTATTTAACCAATGATGAACAGAAAGGGCGAGGGGAATAAAGGATGTGGATGACAAAGAGGGAACTATAGTTGCGTATTGTAACTCCAGATTCTATGATTCTAGGAGCATACATCATCTGCGCCTTAATCCAATAGCGTAGCCCTTAGAGGGCAAAGCCTATATGAAATAGAACGATAGTTACGTATTGTAACTCCAGATTCTATGAGTATAGGCGTAATGTTCGGGCCACCTGCTTCTAGAACATAAGACTGAAGAAAAAGCTGATGTTGGGAGCTGAGCAACAGGTCCGCTCTGTTTATATACAGTATTGGCAGAAGTAGTTGAAGCCCGTGCTGGATGCAAGGGCGGGAAAGAAAATATTCACGACTGAGCATGCACGAAGGGATAAACCCAATAGCGTAACCCTTAGAGGCCAAAGTCTATATGAAATAGAACGCAGTCTTTAAAACTGTACTCATGAGGAATAAGCAAGGGATTGTGGTAGAGGGGGAAAAAGGTTGAAAACAAGTGAAATAGGTAGCTTAGATGAGTTGTAAGATGTGCAGAGAAGGAATAGGGGTGAGCAAAAGTATCATCATGAGAGCCACCTGGAAGATCAGAAGCTACGGTGCAACGCTGCACCCGTCTGTCACAAGGGAGACTTCAGAGCAACCGCAGCCGGTACAACCGTCATTCACAGAACATTACTCAGGGAGAGCAAACTGTTGGTAGTATGTCAAAAGTGGGGACAGGGAAACGGAGGCATAAAAGGGAAAGAAGGTAATTAGAAAGTGAAACAGCATTTCTCCTGAAATGCAGGAGGTTTTCAAGACAAGGTCTGATTTGATGTAGAATTTCACGAAGTTTTAAGGTGAAAGGAAGTGCGATGCAGGTGTGAGGCAGTGGCAGAAGGATCATGTAAGGTGGGAGAGATATTTTGAGAAATGGTTCTCAAGAATAAGAAATGATATATAGACAAATGTTAATGGGAAAGATGGAACTTTTGCTGTACGAGTTTAATATAATAGAATAGTTTAAATGTGGTCCTCCTTTGCACCAGCTGCCTCAGAGGAACCCATTGGTCTTCTGTCTCAGCTACGAGATTCCTCTAGTTTGGTTCTGTCCGAGATCGTCAGTCATGCCCAGAATACCTAATAGGGCAGGCTCCTCAGGACCATCCATGGTGCTCTAATCACCTCAATTGGCTGGAGGAGCAGAAACTGAGCACAATGACTTTGCTAGATTTTACTCTGTTGGAGAGAGAAAACTAATTGTTGTCTAATCTGGCTGTTTCTTTCTTGTAACTTTCAGTAAACCCAGTTTTCCTGAATATTGGCGGTGACAGTAAGAATCATTTAACCTGTAAAACAAGCTGTTCTTTGTGTTTATGCTCCCTCTTCTCCACTACAGTCTGACATGTCTGCTCACATGACTGCAGCTGTATGCAACCAGTGATCAATCCCATCCTCTGTCCTGAGAGAAAATGTTCACCATTTGGGGAAATGCTGCCTCCTCGCATATTTACATATTTAGTCTTTACTCATTGTGGTGCCATGAGATAGGACCCACGTAACAGTAGTGGTTTCAAACATGTGAAACTGTCGTGGTTTGGTAACTAGTAAGTTAAGTCTAGAAAAAGATTGCGGTTTGGGTTCAAGTCAGCACATTTGGTACGTTACATCACTACCGGTAATGCCTGTAACGCAGAATGTTTCCTAGCTTCGTTTGATACGTTTTGATTTTTTTAAACTCTTGCTCTCTTATTTTTCAAATGAGACACAAACCCTGGTCTCCTTGGTGATAGTCCTGTGAGGGTTTGACTTATCCAACCTTCCTCTTTACATGGAATCGTCACCATACTTCCAGCTTTGCTCACATCATAATTACTAAGGCAAACTGTGCCACCATTATAAATTTAAACATGCGTCGTAACTGCTACAGGACTTAAAAACAACTTATGGTGGCGTTTTTCATGGTAGGACAGTCTGGGATAAACTGGGAGAAACATAGCAGAAATGTGCATAAACTGTACCTAAAGGACCTAAAGCAGTGTATACAGAATCTTTTCTTAAAAAGAGAAAAAAAGAAATGTAATTTTTTTATGTATGTAAAGTATGGATGATATTCTGTATTTCAATATTTTAGTTTGTTTTTAGTTTAATTTCTTTACCCTTTAAAGAAAATAATTTTGTCATAGCCAGAGGTCAAGTTGAAAGAACTCATGAGATGAAAAAGGAAGCACCGCTCAATAAAAAGCAATACAATTCAGCAGTACAAAAAAAATATTGTGCATAATGACTATCAAGTTGTTCAATGCCTCTCTAAAACAGTTTCTACAAGAACTGACTTCAGTTAGGATCTGTTGTTGTATTAGGTGTACCTAATAAACTGGCAACTTAGTGTAGAGTTTATAATATTTGTCAGAATGGAGTAGACTGTCAGTGTTTTGTTTTTAGGTGTATCAAGTATTCAGGTTGTGTTCGTTTGTGTATTCAGTAATATAGTACATGTTGCCTCAAACACCAATGACTGAACCCTTGTTGTATCCTGAATGACAGCAGACGTACTGTCCCAGACTACAATGTCTGCATATTTACATCAACTGTCAAGAAAGCAATGCATGCAGGATTCTCAGAGCAAACAGAGAATACCTGCCAGCTTTGATATGACAACACGTTTCCCCACACGTAGAACTCTGTGTCATTCACTGAGTTCACGAACTCTGCGAAAACAGAAAGAAAGAGGGAGAGAGAATAAAGCGATGCAGTATGTGGGGAAGAAAAAAACGGGAGACAAGACGGCAAATGCGAGGGAAGAAGAAAAGTCTTTCCAAGAACTCTCACAATTCAGTGGCGTCCCACTCCTGTGAGAAGAACAGAGGTTTTGCTGAGAAAAGAGATTGTATCACTATTAAGACCACAGCATTTGAACTTCTTTGTAGTAAGCAGATCTCACCTGGGACTTACAGAGGTAGAAGGTTCAGCAGGTACATGCACAGAGAAGCTAACTAGTTTCCAGATAGGAAGCTTTTCTAGTTCCAGTTATGTTTTATTAATTGCAGTTCTAATGTACAGCATATCTTGCCAAACATTATCGCTATAGGTTCCTTTTTTTCTTACATTTGTATTATTAATTCAGTGTCTCACACCAGCTTATTGTTTTGCTCTTGAATGTAAATACATATTTAATTGGATGATTATTATGCAGCTGTCTCCCTGCCATAAAGGCTGGAATATGGAAATGACCTGAGTCTTTCAGGCACAGTAAATCACACATCTTTTTTGAACATGTAAAAAAAATATATATATACGTGTGTGTGTGTGTGTGTGTGTGTGTGTGTGTGTATATATATATATATATAAAATTAAAATAACAGATAAATAAGAACACGTACATCTCAGCACAGTCTTCAAAAATTGTTATGATTCAAATAAGTAAGTTAAAAAAAAACTACCCCCTTTTTCTATTCTTATCCTTTAGTTAAATACAAAACAATTTCATCCATCCATCCATCTTCATCCGCTTATCCGGAGTCGGGTCGCGGGGGCAGCAGCTCCAGTAGGGGAACTTCCCTTTCCCAAGACACATCAACCAGCTCCGACTGGGGGATCCCGAGGCGTTCCCAGGCCAGGTTGGAGATATAATCTCTCCACCTAGTCCTGGGTCTTCCCCGAGGCCTCCTCCCAGCTGGACGTGCCTGGAACACCTCCCTAGGGAGGCGCCCAGGAGGCATCCTTACCAGCTGCCCGAACCACCTCAACTGGCTCCTTTCGACGTGAAGGAGCAGCGGCTCTACTCCGAGCTCCTCTCGGATGACTGAGCTTCTCACCCTATCTCTAAGGGAGACGCCAGCCACCCTCCTGAGGAAACCTATTTTGGCCGCTTGTACCCTGGATCTCGTTCTTTCGGTCATGACCCAGCCTTCATGACCACAGGTGAGGGTAGGAACGAAAATTGCCCGGTAGATCCAGAGCTTTGCCTTTTGGCTCAGCTCTCTTTTCGTCACAACGGTGCGATACACGGAATGTAATACCGCACCGGCTGCTCCGATTCTCCGACCAATCTCACGCTCCATGGTCCCCTCACTCGCGAACAAGACCCCAAGGTACTTAAACTCCTTCACTTGGGGTAAGGACTCACTCCCCACCTGAAGAAACAATTTCATGCTTTACCTATTTTTTTCATATTTACATACACATAATGTACATGTACCATCTACCTACCTACACTCACATAAACATATGCACACACACAGACACAGATGCACACACACATTTACACTTTTCCTTTTCCATCTAACTTCTTCGTTTCTATCTATATCAAACCAAATAATAACCCATCCAAAGTATATAAGCCCAGGAACCGTAAGGAAGGTGATAGTATTGCATACTGACTAAGTGTGCAATACTATCACCTTGAGTCCTTTTGGTATCCATTCAATATATTCATTTTAAATAGTCAATCACTGTATATGTCTCTATACCGCCATCCCTTATTTGCACATTTCAGACTCTTTTACAAATCTATATTGTGCTCTTACAAGTCCAATTTGACTGGAGGAACACTCTCTGCATATGTAAAGGAGCACAGATTCAACACAGCTGTGTTGGGTTTCCAATACAAATCCATCTTGTGCAGGGAATGAAGGCTGCATAGTCGCACAGCAACCACATTTTAGTCAACAGCTGGTATTAAATGACAAATGACTGAGCACACACTAATTTGTTGAACATGAGTTGATTTGATATATTTCTGCAGTCAAGGGCATAAGAGGAGTTTGATCGTATAAACGCATGCAGCAGGCGTGTCTGCTGTGGGAAAAATACTTAAATTTGGTGAATCATCTTTATCTTGTTTTAGTCAAGCGCATGGAATCACATTGCATTCAGATGCTTTTTTTCTCAAATTGATCAGACATCCCAATTTTTCTAGAACATCTATACAAAGTGTAGATAAATTCACTTGTAGCATTCACCACACTTCATCATACATTACTCTGTAAAACATGGTCTTCCGATGGTGTTGATTCAACTGGATGATCGTTCTGGATGATGTAGTTTTTGGTGCTGTTGAATTGTTTTGCACTATCCTGACATGTGTTTCTGTTCCTTAGCATACCCTCATTAATATGAATGAGGTGGACAAACATTATGGCCTTCATGAACCTAAGATATGTTGCAGTACTGTTTAGTCTGCAATAGTTTTACCTAGGTGTACGTAATGAACATGTCCAATACTTGTGAAACTACAAACAAACTGAGAGAAAGATTTAAAGAGTTTGACAGAAAGCAAACTTTATCATTTCAAGCCGACACTTACTGTATTTCATCTTTCTTGTCTTTGTAAGTGTGAGCGTGCACAGACTGGCGTTAGCTTGTGTGAAGGCTGGTATGCCTGCATGTGCTTTTAAGTAGAACTCACTGGACCGTGCTTCCACATGGCTGGCCTCAATGCAGCCAGTGTCATGCCAGTTATGCACTAAGATTAGCTAATTCACTTTTAGTTATTGCTCTGCCCAAAAGCACATTTTGTTCTGTCCAGCACTCTGTTCTCTCTCTGTAATGATGGAAAGCCTGTCTACATGGCTGTGGTTCCGATTTCTACATAGTCTGGAGTCAGAAATGAAGAAATGATTCTACCTTCAAAAATCGGCCACATGTTTTCATTTCATTTCATTTCATATATTTATTATACAGGAAAGTTTGAAAAAGTAACATTTCATTACAATATAAAAACGGGCCTGACTCAGTTTAAAAACTGGTTTTCAGCAGGTTCCTGTTCTGCAGAAACACAAAACATGGTTACAGCACGTCAGGACAGACATCAATACAAGAAATCGATATAGAAAAATATATATCGACAACTGAAAACAACAATACAGTTACATAAGGAAAAAGTCATTTATACAAAACATCAGCTGGGCTAGACAAATTTGGACCGTGCAAACGAGACCTGGACAATACATAAACGAATCAATTAATGCGTGCAAGTGTAACCAAGGAATTTACATCTATCTTCATATTACTATGAAATCTGTTGCTAGAAAAATAAACACTAGAATAAAACTGCTTTCTTTAACTTACCTTAACATTGTTACATTATAGATGATACATGTAATACTATAGACCTTTTCACAGATGTAAACATTCTAAATGGACCCAAGTTGATTTCCTGTTGCGGTGTATTTTAATGGCATCAACTGACAGGAAGTTAACAAGGGGCCAGGCTGTTGCCTAGCAACAAAATTCCATTGAAAAGGTCTATACCCAATGACCAAACCATCACAAAAATTACAACAACAAAAAACATTACAACAAAAAAACCAAACAATTACAAAAACCAAACATTACTAAAAACATATTCACAGCTAAACCACACATGGTAGCATATGATAAGCAGAAAACCCAAACAGGTGTCCCTAACAGTTTGAAACTCTACCTGCGAGGGATTTTCCATAAACAACTGTCATATCAGTGAACCGGTGTTCATCTCTGCACAGCTAATTCTCCTGTGGGAGGAAGAAAATGCATAGGATGGTTGTTTGGTTCCATTTCAACAAGCAGTCCGCATGTGCTTTAATGGTTACCGTGGGCACTGGAAATCACCAAAGGACATAAGGGAATCTTTTTGAAACAAGCATATAGCAGGATTATTAGATATGAGATGTAATTTGCTGTGAGCACTAATACCTTTGTTTTAACGTAGTTTGTATCACAAGTAGCTTGTCTCATTTAACAGTGTGTAATGGAATGTGGGTTTGTTCTGTATGTTTCTGTGCATCCCAGCCCCCTCGCCCCTTGGTCCCAGCCGAACACATGTCCCTTTGATCAGCTCTGATGTTTAATTACACTAATCTGATATCTGAACTGTTTCAGCTTTGTCTTCTTCCCTCCTATCTATCTTTAATAGAGAACAGCTGGGCATATCATGGGGAAGAATAAAATGCCTTTTCCCAAAAGGCTTGCTATCATGGTTGTTGGTGCTGCTCATCTTGTGCTCCTTTGTAGAGGCTGATGTACACCCGTCCCCAGCTACAGTACTTATCCATGGTTTAGTGCAGTCCATCTACTGAGACATTGTTATGTGAGGTAGCAGTGCCTCTGGATGCTTTATTAACACAGATGTTCACCTGATAGATGAGATGATAAGACATATTAAGAGGAGAAAGACAAAAAGTCTAAAAATTGATTCCTATACAGTGTATGGAATTGGAGTTTAAAAAACGATTTGCTGTATAAAGCCTTGCTGTTGACAGAGATGAAAACAAATGGGGGAAGAGGGCTCCAACACATTCTGTTTTCCCACCCAACCCAAGACCCCTCTGCATTGTAGCTACAGTGGAAGTGAGAAGTGAGAAAATGTGAGTTATGGAATCTGTAATGAATAGTCTCAATGACCCCACTAGCTGCCAGATCACATAGTTAAGCTCAATCCATCACTAGAGACAGATTTTTGACTTGTCCTCCGCAGCTGAAATATGAAAATTACAGCTACTCTGTCTGGTTTTAATATTGAAGCCATCGATTCACTGGCCGCTATCTCACTGCAGCCTTAATTACATGGTACCTCATGTGCTATCTGCCCTTCCGTCTGAGCCCAGTCATCATTCAGTACAACATGCGTGAGATGAGCCCATTCTAATTAAATAAGAGTGAGAGACAAAGAGAGAGATTACATTATCAGAGGGTGTAATATGACCTGGACCTTGGCTGTCACAGAGTTTATAAACTGTCTTGATGTGCAGTCCCACCGCAGATGTATAACTTTTACCTTAGTTTAGTTTGTACGACAAAAATTCAAATACAGCAGTAAAAAATTACAAATGTGTAAAACATTGTAGAGGATAACACAATGATTAAATATATGAAACCAGTGTTGTTAGTTCTATTAAAACAAGTGTTTCAATATTTCATGCTTTAAAATAAATAAATAATTATAAAGGGCGTCTATCTTTTATCTCATTCACAAACACATATGCACGGCTGCACATGCATGAACACAACAAAGTTATTTTGTGTTAGTAATTAGGTTTTAGTAGAAGAGGATTCCAGCATATTTTATGAAAGAATGCATGATTGCATTGGTAGAAATGAGAAACTCAACAAATTCCCCTTATTGTCAACCTAACAAGGTGACTTATAATTTGTGGAATCGATCAAATAAAATGAATGCTCTGATTCAGCGCTTTGCTGATCAGATAGTCTGGATCCACGGAAGTATATTTCCAGGGGTTATTACCTGGTCCCTCACCTTCCACTTTCTGTGCATGACCTGAGTCTGTTGAGGCTCTAAAACTGTTCGTTTTTGGTAATAGCTGACTTTGAGCTAGCAAGCAAAATGCAGAAAATGGCATGTTTTTAAGAAAATTTGGATTGTGCAGCAAGGTGGGTCTGCTTGGTTCTTTTGGGGAATGATTGTAAAGATTTAAAAAGAATATGTTTATGGGATTTACTAACAATCTGGGATGTTTTGGGACCGATTTGTGGGGATTGCTATGAACGAAGCACACACGGTAAAACACTGGTAAAAGAAAATTACATTTAACCATGCATCCAGCTAATTTGCATGCCTATGTTGTGTACTCATGCCTGTATTGTGTGAAGTTAACTGAATTTAAAGGTCCCATGACCTGGTGCTCTTTGGATCCTTTTATATAGACCTTACTGGTCTCCTAATGCTTTATCTGAAGTCTCTTTACAAAAATTCAGTCTTGGTGCAGAATTCCAGCCACTAGAGCCAGTCCCACAATGAGCTTTCCTTAGTATTTGCCATTTCTGAGTCTGGGGGGTGGGGTGGGGGGGGGACAAGGTGGAGGCTGGGGGTGTGGCCTTGACCCTCTACCACTTTGCTTGTTTGAAAGCCATGATGTCTCGCTCTCATGGGTGGGCCAAATTCTTTGGGCAGGCAAAGCAGAGATAGGGGAGGCAACCTTGCCCCTTATGAGGTCATACGAAGCAATATTCCAGATTGGCCCATCTGAGCTTTAATTTTCTCAAAGGCAGAGCAGGTTGCCCATGACTCGGTTTACACCTTTTGCCATTTCTAGCCACTGGGGGACCATAGGCAGGCTGGAGGAACGCATATTAATGTTAAGAAACCTCATACATTTTCATGCCATGGGACCTTTAATATGGAATGTGGCATTTTCTTTTGCCATGTGCAAATGTTCCACCAGAACAAGTTCCCTCCTGAGACCAGAATCTATCTGTGGTGTAGCCAGACATTACTCCATGGCACTGTGGAGATACTATAGGTCTGGCAATGCGAGACTAATTTATTAAGTTAATAATTTAAGAACATATATTAGATACACTATTACTACACTTCTTGTGTTATCTTTTTGACACAGCATGGAGCACCCTGTAGAGCTGATCAGTGGGACACACACACACACATTTCAGTCAAAAGACCCTTATTACTTTGCTTTTTTCCCAAAGCAAATTAAAGAGCTCCAGGTATTATTTAGGGGGAATGTGTAAAGGAGGGATTAGGGTGAAGAAAAGTGCTGGAAGCTTTTCTGAATTTAGCTTTATTGAATACAAGGATTTAAATTTTTTAATTAACATGCACAATCCTCCGCACATGTCTTATCCAGTCCAAAGTATTATCCTGCATGGGTTACTAGCCAATGCTCTATAAAGGCTATCGTGATCAAATCTGACCTGCAATTTGTACCCAGTTCTTACAGCAGGTCACAAAGTCCGAGGCCTGACTTCCAGGGAGAGGTCAAGAGTAAAACTACTGCGTCCTTGACCTCAAGTCACCTCCCAACACCCCAGCATTGATTTAACAAAGTCCTCCGTGAATCACCTTGGAGGGAATGACATGACTTATGAGTTATTCTTTCTTCTAGATAAGATGCTTTTAAGTGCAGTGAGATACACACGGGTGAATCTCCTAGTATAATTTCAGCTTGCTTTTATTGTTTACTTTTTTTAAATCACTGTACATCACCCCATGTCCACCTCTATCAACAGTACCTTATTGCATCCTCTGTTCCTTTTGGGCTTTGTTCCCTGAGCTGAAGACACAGACGGCCATCACGGCTCTGATACAGACCGCATCACAGAAAACAATGGCTTGTGACTTCACACTGCTGAAATCAACTTGGATAAGAGGATTATGGGACTGAGGACGACTGAACAGGACGTTTAGTGTCGGCGCCAGAAACAGCCCGTTCAGCAGTTAAGGGTTATTAGGCAGCTCCCTGACTTAAAGGCTCTGTCGGTAATTTACTGTCCTCGACATCTCCCATCATCTTCTTTTGCCTCTCTTTCCTGCCGTTCTTCTGAATTCTTCTTGACTTTTTAGGGGGCAATCCCCTTGCATTATCTCCCACCTTCTTCCTGTTATCATTCCCTTTTCTGTTTAATTTGGTTCCATCACAGCTTGCATTCATTATAAACTTGTCCTGTGTGTGTGTGTGTGTGTGTGTGTGTGTGTGTGTGTGTTCGGGGAATATTTTCTCTCCCTTTTTTATTGCAGTCGATTTAAAGCCAAGAAAATATATGTTCAGCTCTCCTGCCTTAATGTTTGTGGAATGGCTGAGTGCTGTAAAAAAGGAACCATAATTGCACAGCATTTGAAGGGAGCGGGCAATGTGACGATCCCCCAAGGAACCCCGCAATACAAGAGGAGATAATTACTCATGGAAAGACAGAGAAGCTCGGTCCCCACTTTGTTCTCTTTATGGAGCATCAGTCATAAAGCCTGGTTGGATTATGTTGTAAAACTGTGATATCCAAAGAAACAGGCACTGAGATATTCACTTTAGGTCTGTCTCTGTATACCATATGAGGTGTAATGTCTGATAAGCCACAGTTAAATTGACGGTGCTGCTCTCTTTTCTCAGTTAGAGAATGACATTTAATGTCAGTTGATCTTAATGTCACATAGAAGTCAGCATGATGTGTTGCCTTCAGGGAGTGTGGAAAGTGAGGTGCTTTGCTCACTGCTTCTTCTTTTTTTTAAACTTTTTATATCTTTAAGTATTCTTGAAAAAAATAGACAGACATAGTCATAGACATAATGAGTTTGTTTATTTGTCAAGAAGAAAAAGAAAAACTAATGATAGGGTAACAGCAAGTTGATCGATGGATGAAAGAATGTCTGCTCCTATCTTTTAGAGAGACAAATATCCTGTTTCACAGAGAAATAGTTTTGTTTTACACACACACACACACAATTATATATCATTCAGTAGCATATTAAAATGTTGAATCTGCTGTTTTTTACTGTGGTACAAAGCTTTGTATATGTGTACAAGTATACACACACACACAGACACACACTTTTACACACAGACACACTCTTACACACACACACACACACACAGTTATAATTCAATAAGCGTTTCAGAATCAGAGCCTTAATCTGTTGCTTGTGATTTTTTTTTAATGTGATGCAAAGCTTTGCACATGCTTACAAGTATAGACACATACTTTGAAAATCCAAACATTGTGATGTCTTGTCTGTGATGTTCTTTCCATATATAAAAGCTCCAGTTGTTTCTAAGTTCTAATACACACTCACCCCAAGCCATTTACTTGCTCAGCAGGGGGGTGAAGGTATTCATTCCCTGTTCCAGTGACATTTGTGACTCCAATCATCTTTCACTTGTAGCGTTTTTGTGTAATCCGGGACCAAAAATAAGGAGTGTGGCGTAGGGTTGTGCAGTCGATCAAACAGTAAAACCGCCACCGTCACCTCTGGCCTTCAGTTCTGCAGTGTTTTGTCCAGGTGTCACAGCCAAACAGCTGCTATATTGAGTGCACTGGTGTGGACTTTGCTGTTAAAATTCTGTCCTAGCTGTTGTTTGCCTTCACTGAGCATTACTGAGAGTGTTTCATGTTAACCAGTCTTGTAAGGTCCTCTGCTCTCAATATGCTTGTCTTGTTGACAATGGTATTCTATAGGCACAGCCTTCCTTTAATCTCCCTGCCCTTTATGTGAAGTGATATTCCCTGGAATATAAAAATGCTTTTCTAAACTGAAACATGTCATCTAGGGGCAATTATTTCCTGATTTTTCTATCTCATCAGCCAAAGAAAACCAATTTCATTTTTATTGTCGTCATATTTTTCAGCAAATGTATTGAGTTCTTTTTTTCTTTCTACAGTGGTGGAAAAGTTCTAATCCTTATTGCTACAGGCAGAAACATAATTGAGTCAGAGAGAGGTCAACACACACACAAAAAGATTAAGGCACAGACACACAAAGTACGTCCATTTACATGAACCAGCACACAAACACATAACTCTCAACCAATAAATACACCTACGCATGTACACATGTTTACCATTACACACACAAAGACTCCACTGCTGATTCCTTTATTTTTTTGATTTTTTTAATTAATAGGTTAGGCTCTGAAATGTCAGGAAATCAGGAAATAGTAAACAAGACAAAGACTACAGTCAAGTTAATGGCTCTGTGACTGTATTTTGCCACGGGGTGCTTTGAGCTAAATACTGACATGCTCACGATGACGAAGTTAACGTTAAGCAGGTAATGTTTACCATGTTAGTGCTAAACATAAAGTACAGATGAGGCTGATAGAAATGTCATTAGTTTTCAGGTATTTTGTGATATACACCAAAGTATCGGCAAATTGAAATTCTGAGCTGATGATGGACATTGTCACCCCAAAAATTTCCATTGCAATTACCTATAGATCAAGGTATACTTATTTTGTCCAAAGACCAAAAATATTAAGTTTACAGTGTTATAAATCTGAGTATATGAGCAGAATTAGACATTTGAGAAGCTGGACCCATTAAAAGTCAAGCAATTTTGCTTGATAATTGACAATTAATACGTTCTCAAAATTGTTGATTTCGTTTTCTGTGATTCAGTTCATATGTAAACACTTAAACACATCTTATATACATTTGCAAACTATACGCTAAAAATAGAAAATACCAATGGTTATTATTGTAGGATACTAAACATGTTGGAGTGACTTATGAAAACACACCATGCATTATGAGCAAAGAGAGTACCAGGGCACCTACAGTACATGCTCTGTGGAGCAGACATAAACATTGCTATGGTTTTACTTGGTAATATGTGTTGTACACCCATACTACTTACTACATATTACTACAGTCAGCCCCTCAGCTGACTGTGCCAGGGGAAATCAAGCTAAACCGCACCCAGAAGGGAGCTTTCCATTAGCTAAAATACAGGTAGATAAGCCCTGCCTGCCTGACTCCCACTGTTACGTCCACAGAGGCAAATGTGTATTAGCTCATGCTTCATGGACAAGTGTGTACTGTGTATACACTTATTTGATGCCTGTGTGCTGTGAATACAGGGACAGCGGTGGTCACGCTATGCTGCATATACCTACCTGATATGCAGCCATTAATCATTGAACAGGCCCTATAAATACCTGCTAAAGGGATTTCTATTGTGTGAGTGTGTAGCTGTAATCTGGAAAAAGAATTAGCCCTTTGGTCTTCTCTCTCTCTGTCTTTTTTTTTCCTCTTTCTTCCTTTGTTGTAGAGGAGAAATGAAGGCTGTTATTAAAGCTTTTACCCGAATGTGTCCTTGCCTCATCTCTCTGATGAACACTCCCTTAGACCTGATAAAAAATACTTTGATTTAAAGTGACAGCTGCCAATAGTCATGGATTCCCCCCCTTTGTTTGTAACCGTGTGTGTGCGTGTGTTTGTGTTTTAATGTATGTGTTTGCATGCATGTCTGCCTCTACATATGCTTGAATGCGATTGATCCGTCTGTCAGCCAGCTTTCAGTCATTAGGATCTTATCCAAATCACACCAAGCTCAACCTCTCATCTCTCATTTAGCCTGATGGATACCCGCTCGGGGGAACCACAGAAGGGAGACATGTCCTGCTCTGTCTGTCCTTCTCACTTACTCTCTCTGTTTGTTTGAGCATGCGTGACTATACGTGCCTGTTCCCGAACGGCTGAAGGGCACTAAGTTTTTATCCGCATTTTCTCTTCATTAAAATAAATAATAAGTAATTTGCAATATACTTTCATTGTACTGTAGCAGTGTAGGCAATGGGTTTTAAATTTGAGCAGAAAACAAATTATTTCAACACCATCCAGTATCATGAATGCCTGGTTTGCCTATACCACTCAGCTCATGTTCCATGACTGTATGGCACAATATTTAATGAGCTGTGGGCGTAATTACACAAAGATGATTGGAGAGGGAAAAGGTCGGCTGTAGATTTTCTGGAATGGCAGCAGTAATAATGTAAAACATGTACCTGGTTTTAAGCCTGACATTTCACTGAATTAACAGTATAATAAAAAGGAGTCATTTTATTTTCCAGCCTAAAGTTGATTTTCAAAATTAAATTGAGCAGAAATCTCTTCTTTTATACTATGTTTTCATCCTGTAGATCAGAGTGAATTGTCCCTTCTAGCAAAGCTTCTGCAAGCATGAAGCCATAGCTTGACATTGTCTGCTTTCTTGCAGAAAATGACCATAATTAGAAGTTACCTCACATATACAGTAACTTTACATGAAGCATCAGCCAGGACGGTTAGCATAGCTTAGCAGAAAGAATAGAAACAAGGGAAGAAATATTTATACACATAACCCTATGTAAACCACAACTTGTCATTTTTCACTTTATATTTTGGTATGGCTTAAACCAACAACATGTTTTGTGTTTATTGGTGATCTTTAGAGGTGGTCTAGACTAATTGTATTACCTTTGGACACAGCCAGTTTAGCAATTTCTCCCACTTTCCCATGTTAATGTTAAGCTACATATGCCAACCGTCTTCTGGCTCCAGCTTAATTCTTGACATAATAATAATAATAATGATAATAATAATAACCTTTTCATTTTTTATAGTGCAACACTCAAAAATGGTTTACAGTTTTGATTAATGAATAAACACAAGGTATGTAGACATGACAGGAAAAAAAGAAAAGGAAGACACATATAACGTGCATGGATGAGCACAGGTAAAGCAGGAGAGGTGGGCAAAGAAACAGAGGAAAAAACTGGGAAAGTCTCTTAACAGGAAAAAGCAAGTTTGAAGAGGTGAGTTTTGACGGTCTGTTTGAAGGATGGTAGGGTGCTTGGCTGTTTGATGTGGTCGGGGAGGGCGTTCCAGAGGGTGGTGGGTGCAGCAGCTGAGAAGGATCTGTCTCCCCAGATCCGGAGCTTAGACATGATAGTGGTATCAATTATCTAATCGATCTCTCTATTTCCTAAAATGTCAAACTGTTGTTTTAAGACTGTCCTAGATTACTTTGCCTGAAAGCAGAAATCTGTCAAATCCCCTTCAGTCCATTCACAGCCTCCTCAGTGTATCTTCCCACCCAAATCAAAGAGAGCACAAGGCAAAACAATAGCTGCAGTCTAATCTGACATCAGCACAATTTATAAAGCTCTGTAGTCATATCAGTGTCAAGCATTTGCCAATGCTGTTTAATTACTAGACAGAGATAATCCACAGGTAATTACTCCTTTTTATTAATTTCCATTTTTAATGTCCCCATATCCGTTCATTTACTTTGTCGCAGCTGCTGAGTGGCTGTGGTGGAAGGCATCATGTATTCAGGGCGGAACCCTTTAAAATATAGTGCTTTCCTCGTTGCATGGAGACGAGCCGTTAGACTGATGCAAATAATATGATAATTTGGCAAAACTTCAAGATCCAATATATTCTATATCCAGCTGCAATATTGTTGAATATGTGCCTCGAGCAATTACACTACAATAAACTCCGTAGTGTATTCCTTTGCTTTTTTTTCCTTTCTCTGATGCCTCAGCCTGTCTTTTGTATGTTGAAAGGCATTTCTCCAGCAGTGATGGTCAAGTACACTACCAGCCAGTCTGAAGTGATATTTTGGGTCTGATCCTTATGATTAGGTTGAGAAAAGAATACTGTGAGCAAGGACAAAGACAGACATGGGTGTGAAGCTAAAACAAACTAGAAAACCGTGAAGGCATGACCATTTGCAGACTATTACAAAACTGAGAAAGGTGAAGGAACATGAAGACAACAAAAGTAATGTAAGAGGGAAAAGGCTGTGGAGAAGAGCGGGAGAGCAGGATCATTATGTTTCACCACAGAGTATCTTCCTTGGACTTCATTCTCCCTCATTCCAATTAAGCCCTCCAAAAACAGGGAGGGAGACACTCAGCTAACACCATAAATGTCTCCCACTGGTCCAGTTTCCCTTGATAAGCAGTGGATTAGTGCAACTGCAGCGCTGCTGTGTCTGAGAGACTGGGACACGCTTTGTCAAGGTGAGGAAGCTCCAGTTGTTCTGTTGCTGTACGGAACTGAGGATGTATCCTCTACCAGAATAAAATGAGCTCAACTGGAGAGAACAAGATTTTTGGGATTCATGGCAAGCACTTTCAGCACAAGCCAAATGGTTCTCACATCACATATGACATACAGTAGCTCCTCTATGCCTTTTGTCTGACACACACTCAAACATGCAGTACACAAAAACTATATCCAGAGACCTGTTTGCCTCAGGTGCACATACAAATACACACCAGCATCTCCTCTATCCTCTTTCTCCAATTAAGCTAATGCAATCCCTCTTTACATACAAAAATAAACACAGTACATGTGTGTCTACAACATATAAAACTTCACCATGCACATCAGCCATGTTTTTTTTTGCTCTGAGCATCAACATTTCCTTGTCTTGCATCATAACAAAGTCTTTCAAGGTGTGCGGGGAATTCGACCATGACTTGGCTCTTTGTTGATGAGTCATCCTAATCTTCCTCACTGCCCAACCTATTTTTTTCCTTCATCTTCAGGCTGTTCCCATGAATAAGTGGGTCTATATTTCTCATCATTTCCTAGTCATTGGTAGCCTGGATGCCAGCTGAACAAGGCCCTGCCCACAACATTTGAGGTTGGGATATTCAGTCTGGACTTGATCCATTGTGGAGCAACTATGCTTAAACCAGAGCTGTTCAAACCAATAGAATTGTCAGGGCGGGCTTTATACGATAATGGACAGATGATCGATCAACAGTAGCATGGTCAACCATGTCACCAAAAGAGCGCTTGGGTTGAATTTGTTCACAACAAAGGTGGCTGCCACTGGAGGATTGAGATGTGTAGATTTCACCATCGCGTCAGTAATAGAAGATATCAACAGCGCATTCATTTTAAAAGAGGAACAGAGACACACAATCAAGGCATCGGAAAGATGTTTTTGCTGTCCTTCCTAAGGGGATTCAGCAAAATGTCAACACATACTCCATTGCTCTGATTTGTTGTAGGTCTATCCAATTGAGTGCAGAGGCATTTTCTATCCTGGTTTGGTTGAAACACGGCCGTTAATCACAGCCCAATGGAGCACTATCAGAGCAGTATGACAATGTCAGGCTAAGTCATTGGGTCATTGGGATATTTGAAACTATACTTCATTGTCGTGAAACCTACAAAATGAATTATGCAGTTGGATTTGATCAGCGGAGATGCAGTTGATTTGAGTTTCCTATATGTGCTTAGCTCTACTGGCTGAGAACCGTGTGTGTCTGTGTGTGTGTGTGTAAGAGAGAGAGAGAGAGCGAGAGAGAGAGAGAAAGAGAGAAGGTGATCACATCAAGCAACTCCGCGATGTGTGTGTGGAGACAGTAAGATTGTTGCTAGGATGCACATCTCTCGCAAAAGGAAATTAAATCTGGATGAAGCCACAGCAGCAATCAATTAATCCTCCATGAAGTCAGGACAGAAAGGGACACACACACACACACACGCACACACACACACATACACACACACACACACACACAGATATCTGGCAATTATATAGCACTTTTTCAGAAAGTCCTTTGTGCAGTAATGTTGACACGAGTGGATGCAATCATTTAACAGTTTATACCTGTCCTTTGCCACTGTACTGTCCTGAAGGTGTTTGCAATCTGTGTGTGTGAGTATGTTCATTCATATACAGGGATGTGATGAAGCTAGAAAAACTGCATATATCGAATATTGAACTGCATGAGTGAACACACACATACAGTAACACAATTAGCGCTGAGTTTATGCAGTAAGTTATTAGCCTTATTGAACCAGAATGACTCTAAAAGCCAGACAGCCCTACTGTCTTATGAATAAGGATTTCTCAGCAAGATAATTTGATTTATCTTTGCATACTTTTAGCTTTTTCTTCATTGGTGAATTGATTCCCAAGTTTGAGAGACAGCAGGATAATAGTACTCTGGGGTTTGTTGGAACTCCTTTTTCTTTATTAACCACTATGTAAGTGGAAGAGATTGAAGGAGCCACAGAGAGAGAAGATGAGAGAGCTTGACATAAGCGTAAGCTAGGATCCATCAATATCACAGTAGCGCTAATTATTTTTATAGCTTGTGATGTGATGGCACAGTGCTTTGTCTCCTTTACTCCTCCGTCCCTCTCAGCTTCATCCCATTTAATACCTTGCCCACAGTGTATCACAGTTACTGTGCAGCCATTCATCTTCATCAGTTGATCAGATAGACTATTGATGCCTTTTGCCCACATGAAACATCATCCCGGCCTGTGATCCAACACAGAGACAGAAAAATGAAGTAAGTGGACTCAGAAGCAATTTTAGTGGCATTGTGTTGAACCACTGGTTGCCACTTTCGGGGGTTTATGACAGCCAGGGAGGCCTTGTCAAAGAAATAGGATGCTGTAATTCTTCTGACAAGCACAAACAGATACAATACAACTGAAGCACAAAGGTTGTATCAATATGCATTCATGAAGGTGTATGTATACATTGGCAGAGAGCATAAGATAAACAGTGGATATAAGAAGAATGTGTTCACTGGCGTATATTTTCCAAGAGTAGGATTCCCTTTATACATGACAGAAATATCAAAGGCCTGTTTGATCTCACTGCCGGCTTTTTACCCTCCGAAACAAATGGACACGGTTCAGGGCTTTTTTTTCCTGAATAGCAGCTTGTTGGAGTTTTGATGATGAAATGTTGCAGTCTGTTCAATCCCTCATGCTCTGAATTTCTCAGCTCCTCCCTTCAGTGTTTCCTTCTTTTACCAACTCTTTCTCTCTCTCAGGTCTTGCTCACTTCTTCTATATGGTTCAAGACCTCACCTCATGTGGATGTTCAGCTATTTGTGTCTGTTTGTGCTTTAGAGTAGTAGTTAGTGTGTGGAACAGAAAGCAGATGTATGAGAGAGTAGAAAAGAGGACAGTGGAAACAAATAGAAGAGAAAAATGTAGAGCAATTTGCCACCTTGGTTAATTCCAAATGCTTGCCATAACACCCCCATCCAATCTTATTGCCACACTCCCACTGTTACAGGCTTTTAACAGTTCCGTCCGGTCTAAGTTACTCACAGTTTGCTTAATGTCCACCAATTAGGCCCAGGCTCATTTTGGACAGAGCGTGTCTGATTATTTGTCATTTGTCCCACCAGAGCTGTGTTGCTGGACTCATAACTGCTACTTAATTGGCTAAGAGACAGAACACTGGGTCTATATGGGTGCTTAGGCTAGCTACTGACTGATGATGATGGCTAGTGTGGGACTGAGAAAGCCTATCTGTGGGGTAATGGAGACTGAATGGATGGTGCCCTGCAGATGTCTTATGTTTTCTATCTAGCCCACATAAGCCCTCGCGTCTAGACTGGAGGTACCTATTAGAGGCACATGGGGGTGTCTACACTCTGTGATAAACCTAAACATGGCAGCAGCCACAGCGGGCTGCATGGAACTGGAGAGTCAGTATATTTTTGGACAGGACAGACAGAAAACAACTTGCCAGACAGATAAATTAACATAAACATTCTGTAAACAGGACACTAGGAGAGTAAAGATAAGTGGGCATGTAGCTGTTTTAATTCCTTGTGGACCAAACTAGGTGAGAAAACACTCCACAAAGGTGCACTTTAGCAAGGCACTAAAAGGTAAACAGTCACAGTTATGTTGATTCATTGTTTCTATTCAAAACGCATTATGTGTGTGTTTGAGATCTAAAATGTGTTGAATGTGCAGAGTAAAACATTATGTTCATTACATAATTACACAGGGCACCTTAAGCTCCCAGTGGACCTGTTCATTGGCCAACAGTGGACAGCCACTAGGAATTGATGTGACTGCATGAATGTGATGTGCAGTGCTGGAAAAGAAGATGAGTTTTCAGCCAACTTTCCCTGGGTAAGAATAAACAGAGGGCCAGTGTTTTGTTAATTGGGACAAATGGACTAGGTAAGACAGCACACACACTAGATAAGACAGCACAATGCAAACAGATAAACAGTCAAACTGATAAAACCCAGTAGATCAAGCTGAGAATAACTCAATCTGGCTTAACGGACAAGTGAAAGGAGCAGAGGCAGTGGAATAATGTGCTAATATAGTGTGGAAACAAGGGGCAACAGAAGCTTGGCTGTTTCCAGAAATAAAAAAGTAGCCAATATGTGAAAAAAGAGGAAAGCAACAGTGGAGATTAAGGGGTCATAACTGCTCCAGCTTGTATGAAGCCAGACTGAATCTGTTAATTTCACACCTCGCTTCCATGTCCTCGCCGCTTTGGTTTCTTCATCTAACAAGTCCTGTATTATTAAGGAACATGAACATATTCTCCGGCCCACTTTCCAATGTACTGTAACCATAACAACCAGGGGAGGCATCATTATTCTCCTATTTCACCCTCCACTTTTGCACTGTTTGCACTCTATTTGACTAGAGGTCATTGTTTCCTTCTTTTTTCTACCTCATTTGGAGAGTCCAGCTCCCATGTCACACAGTCCTTGTTTCTGCTAAAGCTAGAGGATGTGAAAAGCTATGTGGTGTTACTGAACCAGCTGGTTTTTTTTAACTGCCATGAAACAGCTTCGACACTGTTAGCAGGTGTAACATGCAGAGGTTTTCTTGCTCTGACCAACCAATAGGAGTCAACAGTACAGCAACCAAGAAGGAGATACCATACCATACCATACCAACTTTATTTGTTAAGCACTTTACAACAACCAAAGTTGACCAAAGTGCTGTACAGAAACACAAACAAAAACATATTTATAATCAACAACCATACAATTAAAACACACAAAGTAACAAATAAGAACAAGTAAATGAAGTCGACATCTGTACTATGTGTCAAAAGCCAAAGAGAAAAGATGGGTTTTAAGAAGGGCCTTAAAAACAGATAAAGAAGAGGCCTGTTTTACATGCAAAGGCAGATCGTTCCATAGTTTAGGGGTAAACACAGCAAAGGCACGGTCCCCTCTGAGCTTACGCTTAGTTTTAGGCACAGTCAGGAGCAGCTGATCATCTGACCTGAGAGCGCGGACGGGTTTATAAGAGTGTAGAAGCTCAGCGAGGTATGGCGGGGCAAGACCATTTAGTGATTTAAAAGCAAATAACAGAATTTTAAAATGGATCCTAAATTGAATAGGGAGCCAGTGTAGTGAAGCTAAAATAGGGGAGATGTGCTCATGTTTACGTGTGCCCGTTAAAAAACGTGCTGCTGCATTTTGTATCATCTGGAGACGGGCGATGGAGGACCCACTAACCCCCACATATAGTGAATTACAGTAGTCCAGCCGTGTAGTTATAAAGGCATGGATTGCAGTTTCAAAATGTTGCCTTGACAAAATTGGCTTTATTTTGGCCAGTTGCTTCAAATGAAAGAAGCTTGATTTGATAACAGCTTTGATTTGATTGTCAAATTTAAGATGAATCAAATGTTTTGCCCATGTGCTGTCCATGCACCCTCACCAAGGATGTATTAAAAGAGTGAGATACCACTGCCTTGCTACAGACCACCATTATAAAATATTACCATCTAGAGGAATTTTTTAACATTTTTACAGTTGCAAAACATTCTGATAGCCAAGAGGTAACAATACTGTAGGAACCAGACTCTTAAGCTTTGTGAGTGTGTGTGTGTGTGTGTGTGTGTGTGTGTGTGTGTGTGTGTGTGTGTGTGTGTGTATGTGCGCCATCAATGGAGACGCCTGCCATTGTGGTATTCATACACTGCCATGGGACCAAAAAATGCCATTGAACAGGGGAAAGGGAGAGGCTGGAATTTAAAAAGAAGAAAAGATAAGGGGAAATAGATAAGAAGCATAGGCAACAAAAGAAAAGCCACAGCGAGACACACATGGAGGAGAGGAAAACTGTGCGATTAATACCATTGCCACTCTTATGGAACTAAAAAGCAAAAAGGTCAGCCTGTCTGTTTGAGAGAAGTATTCCTCCAGGCTCCACACCTTGATCTTTTACCCACCTTGTTTTCTTCTCCTGTTTTTAACCACCTTCTGTTTTCCAGCCCTCCCAGGCAGCAAAGGAGAGTTGCTTAAGGATGGAGAAACCTGTTCTATGCCCAGGACAGCCTCAAAGGGGGCAATAAAGGGCAATAGAGTGATTCTTTCACAGGACAAACCTATATTGTATACACAAACTGCTACATATATATTTATATTTCCTCCTCTGTCTTTAAACTTTCTCCTCTCTTCAAGGAGAGTATCCTCTGCAAGACAGCCAGCACACTGGATGCTTCATATATTTTTTCCTGCTATTCCCCCCTCTTTCTCTCTGTTCCTCTCTGTTCACTGGTGATGTCATTGATGCAGAGATAAATATGTTGCTTTAAAGATGGGACAGTCCGCAGTGCAGAGAGGTAGAGGAGGAAGATGGAGGGTGGCTTAGCAGAATAAAAAGAAAGTGTCGGATAGTCAGACGGACCGAGCAACTTAGTTTTAACCAGACGCCGCTCTAATGGCGCGTACTTGCTGCGATGCATGACAGACAAGAGAGAGGGTGAGTGGCAGAGAGAGAAGAATGGGGAAATAGCGTTCTGTCAGTTCATGTTTTAAATATGGCTCACTGCTCAGTCTCAAATCAATGGGCTAAGCCTTAGTGAAATCAACAGAAGGGATCCTGTGGTAGAGATTTAAATAATGATCTACAGCATTTGCACACACACACTCAAATACATGCACAACCACCCCCCCTCCACGTGCACACAGGCATTCCTAAAATTTGCCAAACACAGAGAGAAAGAGCAGGCTGGGTTTGGGCACGTGCAGATGTCTTGAGGTAGAGGTGATTTATAGCCCACCAGCTCATCCCGAAATGAGTTCTCCCGTGAATCATTGCACCTGCAGAGGTGAGGGCAGACGGGGATGTGTCACTAGCTGTTTCTTTTGTTCGGTCCTTTGTGACTTTGTTTAGGATTTGTTTTTGTCTTCTCTCTGAAGTCTCTTTCTGACACTACCAAAGGCTAGTGGATGATAAAGATGTGGATTGGTTAAAGCAAGAGGCAGCTGACAGTAGTCCTCCTTATCTTCCATTACACTCCTGTCAATGGTGCTCTGAAAATCATGTTATTTGCATTACTCATTCCACACATGCCCTGAATTATAAACTCACTTCCAGCCGCAGTGTCACACGTGTAAGATTCAAGGTTTTAATAATATCACTGTTTCAATAGGATGACCTCTGTTTTTGTCTTTGCAGCGGTGCAAAGTAACTCAGTGACTCTTTAAGCCTAGTTTTGAGGGGGTTGGCCCGGCCTAGTCCGCTTCTTGGGTGTTGCTTTCAGTTCCTTTAGGTTAACAATAAGAAGTAGACAGAAACTAAACCAAACTATTTCAGAGACAAGGGCTATCATTCATTTACCATCACAAATAACATTTCAATTCAGTCCTCTCTTCCTCCTCCACTCTCTATCTTCCAGGCGACTGCTGTCGCTGGCTCATGTTACAGTATTCTCTACAGTTGGCAACCGATTGCACAAATGACAACCTGTGATGTGACACTGATATAAAGTTAATATTAAGCTGAAATCTAAACTTGCTGCTTACATGTTAGGTCCATAAAATACTTTCCACGTGCGTGGCCGCGACGGGTCTGTGTGATATAAATGTAACCTTCTGTACATGTCCATGAGAGTCTGCAACGAATGTCCACATGGAGCCGAAAATGTTGGAACATCTTGTGCACACATCCATCGTAGTATAAACAGCTTTATGGATTATACGTGCATTTGTGCATTTTGAATTAGGAACACATTTTTACTAAATTACTTCTAAAAATAATGGAGTGTCTTTGTATTGTGGTATTTTTACTTTAACAAAGGTAAAGGACCAGAGTTCTTCTTTCCCCTCTGTATATGCACATATATAGTGGTGCATACATGTAGTTCATACAGTGTGTGTTTAACATAGTGAGTGTGTAAACCATTTTCATTCTCTTGTTTTGCAGCACAGCCCTCTCTGCCCCCTATTTGCTGTGTCGTCAGCTGCTGTGTCCTCATCCTTGGTGCGTTTAAGTGCTGAGTTGTGTTAGTTTAAGCCCAGATAGACCACAAGCCACATATTTGTTCAAAAAAACGCAGACGCAGCTCAATGTGGGCACTCTTGTCTGCGTGTGCTGGGACTGGGAGGGCTAAGGAATTTAGCTGAAGGATTTTCTGCCTCTCTGTCATTAATCACAATGCTAATTAAAGTTTACTGGCTAATTGTGGCTGAGATAGTGTTTCTGTATGCTACCTGCTTGCTCTGTGGTAGTGCCTGGCTAATTACAGAGCTAATGGTCTATTGGTCTGCTTTACTGTGGATGCAACTCTAATGCATGAACAGTAAAGTGATGGATTACAGTCCTGGTCCCGTTGCAGCTTCCCAGGAGGTTCAGGATTTTGCTCCAGCACAGTGATGAAAGTGGAGCATTGAAACTCATCTTGTCACTCAGCACCTTAGCGGTCAATAGTTGTCATTTTCATGCCAGCTTACGACTTCTTATCAACTCCTAGTCGTACATACACACAGATATTCTAGGTCTGTGTAATATTTGTGCATTTACCAGCCATAACAGTGATTAACAGTGTTAATTGGGCACAGTGAGGCTCTGATTATGCTCCAGGATGACAAGGAGCTGCTGGAAAGCTGTCAGAATGCTGTCGGAGCGTTGCGCGCTACCTAGACATGCCTGACATCTGTCCTTGCAAATCCCAGCAGATCAAGTCAGAGCGGCCCACTGCTCTTCAAACGAAGATTGTTTCTCTGTGGGTCTTTGATTTAACAATTGCCAGAATCACCTTGTCTGTGGAGTATCAGAGTTTTTCTGTGTGCAGTATCTAGCAATATGTTTTCATGCCTGCAAGGACAGGAAACAAAATGTTGTTAAAAGGCCAGTGCAACAACTCGCTGTCAGCTAGGCAGCTGCACCTATGGGAAACAGCGTAAAAGAGACATAAAGTACATATCACATGCCAATGTCATATTCTCAATCTCGCCCTCCTGAATTCCTTTCTCATCTTTGTGCATGCTGGAGCTCAGCAATGTAACGCTGTTTTCAACCAGCATTCCTAAGAAACGAAAGAACAAAACTTCTTTTGAAATCCTTTTCATTCAATGCATACAGAGTCTGGTATTTTAAAGAACTGATCTAGTCTGGGTCTTGGATGTGTAATTCATGCTGAACTCTGAGATTATTCAGTTTGTACCACGCAAAAGCGCAGGGACAGCGCTCTCAGAAGGCAAGCCTATTATAAACACGGCTTCCTTTGAATGCTCCTCTGTGTGTGTGAGCGTGTGTGTGTGTCAGCGTGCTTGTGTCCTTTGCCTTTGTAATCGGATCTCTGTGACGTCTTGACTGTTTGTCAGAAGAAACCAAAGCCCTCTGTAGGCAACACATGATAAACATAAGGGTAAAGTGAAAGAAAGAGATAGAGACCTATTTGAATTAGGGATTCCTCTTTCTTTACTGCATGCTTTGAAGCTCGGGAGAGGCCTGGTGATCGGATCAAGGATGCTGTAAGAAATGGGATAAAGAGAAGGAGGGATGGGGAGGGGAGGGGAGTGGCAGGAATGAGATTTTTTTCTCTCTGGGAATATGTAAGATTCCATCACTGCACACTGACAGTGACACTAAGCTTATTATCATGGCACTACTGCATGTGTGCATGCATGGATGTGTGTGTTCAGAGCTGTGTATCACACACTGTCAGAGCTTTCCTGATATAGGCAAACAATAAACAGATCCCCACACACACACACATGCTGAGGCACATGCATTTCTAATAGCAAATCATGTTTGAGTCCTCATCCACCGTATCAGTTCCTTGATTGAATTAGATCAGCATGTTTTGGCCTTAAGAGGATTTCTCCACATGCATTTTGTATGAGACTGTAATCGACACTACTATTACTATCACTGCTGCAATTCAGGGAGGATTATTAGGGCGGATTACAGGGAACTATTTAAGAGATTCTTCCCCAAAAAAGCATTATATGTACCCCCCACAGTGTGAGCATACATCGCAGCCAGAGGGAAAGGAGGGATAAAACGGCAAAAAAATTAGGGAATAAACTGTGCTTTTGGCATCTTTTCCCCTCTCTGATATATAATAGCTTTGATAAAAGATGAGATTTTCCTTGCAATTTTAGCCCAGTTAATCTTTTTCTATATGTGTCTCCACTTTAACATCCATTGTTAACTACGTGACTGTGCCCTTACTGCAGTGCCCTGCCTCGCCCCGCTCCGCTGTCTGACGTATTGATCAGGACATCCTCAAGCTCTCTGCATTGTGTTTCCCTGGAGTCCAGACGCTCTACACAGCTCTGTGCACGCTCTAGAAGTGTGTACTGAACTGAATAATTTGTCACGACCTTGTGTCTTAACCACACAGCTGTATACATACAGTACATGTTGCAGATGAGTACACTTACATGTGCAAATAAACAAAAATCAACCTTTTTTTTCCGAAACTTTTGTTCTTTTCTCTCCTTTTGGCTTTTATCTTTTATCAGGGTGTCTGTTTTTAATCTCTGGTTGGACTACTTCCCTCTCCCACTCCTTTGCTCTGTCTGATCCCAGTGGTGAGTGTGTACCTGCCTCCTGTCTCTCTGTGTGCCTTGAACTGTGCTTCGGAGTAATTACCTGAAGAGACAGAGAAATGAGAGGGAACACCTGACCTTTAAGTATTTATCAGCCCGCAAGCCTCGGGGGGTTGGGGGGGCGACAGAAACACACACACACACACACACACACACACACACACACATCCTCACATCATACGCAAAATGCAATTCAAATCTGTCTGGCATGCAATTCAGATAAGCACACACTCACGCAAATAGTGCCAGAAAAACAATAATGAAACAGACAGAGTCTGTCTCAAATGAGCTCACACATACACACACAATCATTTTCTCTTGGAAACAAATAGTGGTGCATACAGTGGTGACAAGCCATCTCTGTGAGGAAGTGAATCACATCAGCCAGGGCAGGCGCATATGGCAGACCTTAATTTCACTTGCCCACAGATACACATAATTGATCATGTAATCAATTAATTAATGTGGGGCCCCCTTGTTTGTGGCCCATGAAGCCCATTTGCTTTTACAGGCCATTAAGATGATGGAGGGAAGAAGCAAGGTTATAAAAGAATATACTCGTGGATAAGTAATGGTAACAATAAGGTAGAAAAATCAAGGAGTGAGAGAGTGTTCAGTGTGAGTGCCTGGAGATGATTATCTATTCCTTTCATTACTCTCACAAGTACAGAACGCTCACACGTGCACAAAACAACTGCAGAGACACACAAATACCACACACACAAGGACAACCATGTCTACTCCCTCTGCGTAGCTGTCTACAACTTTAAGGAGTAATTGTCTGCATCTCCTGCACATGGCCTATTTTTTCTTTTGTCCCACTTGTTTCTTCTCCTCCCTCCATCTCACGCTTTTACATTTTCTTACACTTCTAATAACCAGCTCTACTCTATTTTTCAGTTTGCCACCACTCATGTGTACACAACCACTCTCACACACACACACACACACACACACACACACACACACCAATCAGAGGAGGGAGGTGTGTAAATGTGTTGACAAATGGAAGTTAATGAGGAAAAAAAGCTCTCCTTTTTTGCAATTTAAAAGAAAAAATCTGATTATTCAAATCAGACTTGGCTTTTCAGCAGTGCAATGAGCTTGGCAGTCATTCACAAGGAGTAAGGCACGGAGAAGGAGAGAGAGATGTACGAAACCTTTTTCAAGAATTTCAACAAACCTTCCCATGTGTCAGATAGTTTCCCTTGGGGGGGAGGTAGATTTCCTTTAGCTGAAGAGAAGGAGGGAATTGTTTTCATGTTGGCTGGCTGCAGAGAGCAGAGGAGACTGGAGCAGTGATTTAACACATGACCGCTGTCTCATTTCATCAGTGTCCTGTTTCTCCCACATCACCTCATATACCCAACATCCCTTCTCCTATTGCTTCATTGCTAACTTCTAGAGATAGTTGTACAGTATGTTTTTGTCCAGCTCCCTAAATCTTAAATGTCCCATGGCATGACAATTTCGCTTTATGAGGTTTATTAACATGTGTGTTCCTCCAGCTTGCCTATGATCCCCCAGTGGTTAGAAATGGCGATAGCCCTGGGTATCCTGCTCTGCCTTTGAGAAAATGAAAGCTCAGATGGGCCGATCTGGAATTTTGCCCCTTATGAAGTCATAAGGGGCAAGGTTATCTTCCCTTTCTCTACTTTGCCCGCCCAGACAATTTGGCCCACCCATGAAAGAGAGAGAGACATCATGGCTTTCAAACAAAGTGGCAGTTGGTCAAGGCCACATCCCCAGCCTCCACCTTAACCCCTATAGGCTATAACCTAAAAAAAGGATTTTACATTCTGTGATTTTCAACAGTGAAGTTAATATACAAAAACACTGAAAACTCTTAAAATCCATCTAACCCTGAAAATAAAGTTAAAGGCAAGGTTTTTTTTAACTTAAAGGAACATAACAAACTGAGCTACATCACATTTTGCATCACATTCGTAACTGGAAGTGAAGTAACATAACAAGTGTACTGATTTAACACAGCCACAGTTTTTTTTTAACTTAATGAAGTACTTTTTACAACATGAACAACTTGTTTAAAACCAGGACCAGATATGAGGACTGCCAACGCTAGTGGCGTTAATTTATGAAACGCTCCTATGGGTCAAAGTAGAGGGTAGGGATAAACAACCTTGGTTCGGACTAAAAGTTACTTTCGACCTTGGAAACAGTTGTTGACCGCACAAACAACTCCAAACAACCATTCAGTAGCTGCTATGGAGTTTTAAATCATACTTGGAGTTTGCCAAGTTGTGATGGAATTGTAAATGTTACAATTTAAATTTTAAAAAACAAGCACTTCTCTTCAATGTTGGCCTAAAAGTATAGCTTAAAAGTATATTCTTTACCTTGGAAACATTTCACAAATCAATCTCCCCAGAAGGTCCAGTCAGTGGCTGTTCTGGAGCTTTTGATCATATCACACAGGGCAAACTCCTAAAGCTCTAGGACTGCAATGGGCGTTGTAGTGACTTTTTGTCATCTCTACACAAAGTGGCCTAAGAGAATAACTAAATGCTGCATTGTCAACCTGTCTCTATATCCTACACAAATTTGAGAATCAACCAAAGGGTGACGGGTATCAGGAATCATGGTAGGCTAGCACCCCCACTTGCATATTTTTGGTTATTTAATATTTTGCCCAAAGGGATTCGCACAATGTTCCCATGTCCATTCTACACTCACTGATGCATCAATAGTGCTGAATTGAATGAGTTTTAAAAAGTTGTCTATATGTTTACAGTATTCACATATCCTGATTAGCTGATTTTTTTTTTTTGACAAGCATGCATACATCTTAAAATGTGTCCTGCAGCTTTGTAGAATAGTAATTAACCAATCTTAAAGTAGTCAGCAAAATTAAGAATTATTTAAACCTCATCATTATTCAATATGTTCTATTGTCCAGAAACTTATATTTAATAATCTTTACTGCTGCAATGACCCAGTTTCTCCTGGGAGATCATTAAACTTTCATCTCATCTTAAGTTCTCTTGGAGCAAAACCTCAAGGCTCTCCTGAGCTCACTCCAAAGTATGCCAGCACAGTGCAGCTGTAGTTAGACACAGTGGCTGAAAAACACCTCCATGGTGTGCTACATTAACATCCCTGTCAGTGGAGACAGATGACAGCGAAGACTGGGAAAAAAGGAGTGAGAGAGAGGAGTCATTATAACTAGCAAAAGAGCTGAGTGACTAATGACCTATCAACTCACTGTGACCAAGTCAAACAGGGAGGAAGTTTGGGTTAACGGGTGTGTGGAGGGTTATTTGCTCATTTGAGTGCTTAAGCCAATATTAAACACACAGAAATCTAGAGTGCTTTGCCTGCCTTCTGCATGGCTGTTGTCACATTGATTCATGGCAATCCATCCTCCTTACATGCAGTCGATTTGTAATAACATAATCTACAGGCTAAAGAAATATGTCATCCACAATTTGTGAGAGAATATGGATTAGTTAAGTGTTTGTGTGTTTTTGTTTTGCTCACCTTAATTGCATTTCAGAGACCTCAGGTCATTTGAGAAGGCTGGAATATGTATGACATTGTGAAAAGAGGAAAGAGCAAGAAACAATCACTTACTGGATGGATGATGGAGAGGAGAGGAGAGGAGAGGAGAAGAGAGGAGGAGAGAATCCTTGCCACAATGTGAGACACTGTCATGCATATTAAGGAAAAGTGCCTGAAGAAAAAAAAAACAGAGCAATTGAAAAGAGGCTGACTTTGACAAGATAAGTGCTCCATAGAGCTGAGAGATAGGCAATATCAAACATAAAAACAATGAAGATATTAAAGCCTGGACAAACCAGATAGTACCCATTGAGATCAATGATCCCATTAAAGCCTCCAGTAGATGCTCCTTGTTAAGCTGAGGTTGGCCAGCACACCACATGACAAGTATTGGCCATGCAGCAACACAGCTGCAATTTACCATACTGGATATTATGTCAAGCACAAAATGATTATATCATATAGTGCTTTTTTATTATTAAAAGCCTACATATCAAACACACATGCACAAGTAAATGAGGTGAAAGATTAGGAGTGTAATCAATCATGACTTTCCTCTTTATGAGCGCATGAGAGATCGTATTCTGAAATCAGTGTACAGAGTGACAGAGTGCTGACATTTGGACTTAGGTGGACTTAAGGTAAATCCCACCTCCAGAACTATTACAGTGTACAACTAATACAGTACAGTGTGTGTGTGTGTGTGTGTGTGTGTGTGTGTTTTAGTTCTTACAGGACAAGAATTTCATGCACTGATGTTCATGATAGGAGTCAGAGGGCAGCGGTCTGTGTGGTTGGAACAGAGGGGTGGAGGAAATGAATTCGGAGGATGGGAGAAAGGGCTGATGGGATTGCATGCTGTAATTTATGCAAACACTTGTCACCCCTCCACACCTGATCCTCCTGGCTTCATTTGCAGTGTTCATGTCTCATTTCAGAGCCCAGTGGACACAGTGGATGGCTCGTTGCTTAAAAAGACAGTTCTTGCTCTATTGCTCATTTTAACAGTTAACAATAATACTTGTAACTCATGGGAAGCCATTTCAGTTTTTAGTCTTATGATGAGTGTTGCTCTACATGTATTTGCACCTTTGGTGATATTTGTTGTGTTCCTTTAAATTATAATTGATTACTTTTTGTTTGGGTCTTTGGCACAAATGTATGTGTGTGATGTGATTTTTTTAAGCCACCTTTCATTTATGTTTTTGACATGATTTTCTTATATCAGTGGTGACTTCATTATGTGATGAGATATTCTGGTATGCAGTATTATCGGTTGAAGCAGGTTGGTGTTTAACCAACTAATATGCCCGACTTACAAAGACTTTTATTATCTACTATCTTCTGTCTACACTCCACATGAAAACGATGTAAGAACATCTCACCTCAAATACACACCAAGGTCCCCTGAGGTTTACTGCATGTTAACCTGACTGAGCACTTTTCTCTTGTCATTCTGCTAAAGTGGGTACTTCAGTTGGTCACATTGTTTCTTATCTGCATTAGAAAGATTTCATAATTGACAATAGTGATATTGCAGTTCTCGTAAAATCAAGGAAACGGGAATATTTCCACCTGGGGAAAAAGACAAGTTCATGTAACAGAAGGCTCATTCTCATATGCAGCAAATAAGAGTGCATTTTCTTCCTTTCAATTAAAAACCAATTCACAACTAATTATATTGACAATGACTCAGGGACAGTTGATTGTTTGTTTTTGTTAAACCTCAAGATGATATTTAGAGGGGTTAAAAATGTAAAAAATATATACATGGCATCTGTTGTCATTGAGAAATTTTTCTGTAACACAAAGTAACTCTAAAAAATAGGCACACAGTCATTCATGTACACACTCCTATGCTGTACAACATCTATCCTTTCTTTTTCACACTCTAGTAAGGCTGCATTTTAACACCTGCTTGCACATCCAGCTTCCCACCTACACAACCCCCTCCCCCCCCCCCCACACACACACACACATAAAGTTAGGCTGACACCTCTGTCCACCCTTGAGCAAATGACAGTGGCAGAGCTGTCATTCATGAGAGGGGTGTCTCTCTTTCAGAGTTTGGTTCTATAAATAACTCCGCAGCGGGACACCTCCTATTCCACCCTGACAAAAACAAATCTGACAATCAATTCATCATAATAGAGTCTGGATACCGTTGGTGGTCATCACCAAATGTGTGCTTGTTGACAGCTTGCAGCTTGAGTGACTTCTGCAATCTTCGTGTACCCTTGCTGTAAACATATGAGAATTAAAGCTGTACTGTACATCTAAAGCTACAGTGAAGATAGTGTCATTTTAGGGGATGTAAAGAGGCTGAGAAACACAGGGAGACAGTGTCTCAACATCAACTGTCCTCTATCTCCTCCCTTGAGAGAAGTTGATGACAACATAATGAGGCAACAATGGGATTCATGACATGAATTTAGCATCATACTGTATAAGCAGACTTACATCTATATCTGTACGGGGTAGCATGTCAATCATGCATGAGCAAGAAGACACACAATGTCAAACATAACACTCCTTAGCTAATACTGTAGGCAGAGCCACTCTAGGCTTTAAATGGCCTTGGGAGCCTAGTTATAGGCTGGAGGGAAAGGTTTGTAAGTAAATGAGTCTATTTGCAGTAAAGGGCAGGGTCAGAGGGGCTTCGCGCTGTTTAGCATGACCAGCACCCCCACCATGAGTCAAGATGTCAATGCTCCACCACCCTCTAGTCACCTGTAGGGAGACCATTAAAATTATGGCACGTGTGTATGTAGGTGTGGATGAAGAGGGAGGGTTTTCTATGTAAATTATGATGTGCCTTTTTCTCAAGCACAACACTACACCGGGGCCGGGTGGCACAATGGGCACATCACAAATCAGCAGAGCCCAACCTAAGAAAAATGTAAAAGTGAATTTCCAGCCATTCTTTTCCCTATCCAATCCCTGGCTCTTGCTTGTGTCATGCGTGTTGAAATCACTTCTGGTTGTGGCTGCACTGTGGATTTATTAGTCCTTTTGTTTCTAACACTGTGATAGACATTTAATCCATAACATTATAACCAATGCACAGCTGGACGCATGTACATTGTCAACCTACAAGGTATTCTTGTGTCTGCAATAGAAATGTATTCACTAATGATAGCCAGTTCATTTTACAATTGAGCGGACAGCTGACAGGCTTAGGCTGAATGCATTGCAATTCTTGTTGTGGCTGTACTTTGGATATAATTAGTTTAATTTCTGGCATTGTTTTCATCTGAAACATTGTACCAATGTACAGTTGTCTGATTATGCATACGAAGTAAATGCACTTCTTGTTGTTGTCGTTGCATCTTGGATGTATTATGCTGTTATTAATTTAATTGTGGCTGCATGGGCACTGTCCGGGGCTGAATTCTTTCACCTTTGAACGTGGAAAGATGTTTTTGTCATTGTGGTTCCTTTTATGGCTTAGTATTAATTAATAGGCATTTTGTTGAATTATTTGGCTAAAATTTAATTGAAAAAATTTATTTCAAATGTGCTGTGTGTCATATCTCCAAGAACTTCCATACATAGTACCTCTTTGTACAAAAGGATTTCTTAGCACCCAATTACATGGTCAAGCTCCCCCTTAGCACTGGGGGAGAACAAATCCTGATGCCAGCTATGCTTTTTTTCTCTATGTCTCTCTGTGTTTATATGTCCTGGGTTTATGTATCCATATATATTTGTTTGTTTTTGCTTGTCTTGTCCATCTATTTCCATCAATATAACTGTGAGTGTGTAAATCTTTATGTTTATGTGGCCGCACGCATGTTAGTGTGCCTGTGTGTTGGTTATCATCGACAGAGCGCAGAATTTAATGAGAGAGATGGAAGGAAAATAAATATAGTGCCTTGATTTCATCTCATCTTTTTTATTGTTTCTCATTTCCATCCATTTATTGTGTGGGAGTGAGTGTATGGAAGAACAGAGAGCAAGAGAGAGAGAGAGAGAGAGAAAATTCAAATCATTACACCCCAGTGTCAACATTAGTTTGTCTTCCTTTATTCGTCTGTTTAGCTCCATCCATTCCTCTCACCACAGCCATGCACCATGAGCTCTGTTTTTAACATTAGGACTATGGTGAAACTATAACTCAATTCATGGAAGAATTAAAATTGTCTTTTCTGGTTAAAAAGCAGTTAATGAGTAAATTGCATAGCACTCACAAACATAATGGATATATTCCTGTAGAAGAGGTGACGTTTACAGCACATCATCTTCTTTGTTTACCTCCTCTATAGCAGCTACCCCCACACACACACGCACACACACACACACACGCACACACACTCGCTGTTGTATTGTTAATTGGTTTGACATTTCCTGCCTCTGACCTAAAGAGAACTGTCATTAGATGAGCTGACCAATAAGACTAGTGAAATGTGGTGTGTGTGTCTGTGTTTGTGTGTGTGTTTGATTGCCAGTCAGAGAGGTCACACGCATTCCACATGCCGGATCGTTCTCATTTCCTTTCTCTCTCTCTTTACTTCCAACAGATAGGGTGGTAAGGAACTGTTTTCCTGTGCTAGCATGCCCACCGTGCTATGTTGCTGTCTATTTGACATAAGGCAGTGTTCAATGCAGTTGGCAGGGTCAGAGGTTCGATGTTGAAGTGAGAGACTGTAGGATTCCATCAATTCACAAGTAAAATACACTGTAATTGAACATGGCAGAATAAAGTACAGGTTATCAAATAAACTATCTTGATCATCAGTGATGCCAACCAAGGCACCCATTCCCCATTCCCCATCATGCAAGATGCATGTGCTTGATTAAGGTGTTTCTTCACAGTTTTAAATGAAGGCACCAATATTACAGTGTTAACTCAAGAGCTTTGAGCTAGGTTCCACTTGTGTAATTAACAAAATTGAATACATAAGTTGCTGTGCAGTGACAACCTCCAATTTTATTTTAGAATTAATTAGGGATCTGGGCATACAAACCAGCTAAGAGGAGGGGGAACATGTACTTTTAACTTTTTTAAATGAACTGTTAGCTATGATGAAGCTGGTAGCCGGGAGGTCTCAGAAGATGTAAAGACGTCAGCAGTACGAGTGTGAGAGGGGATTGGTCGAGTGTTTTTTGCACAGTGAAACTTAGACTTTGCATCATCCATTACAGTCATGGAACATACAACTTGACAATTATTGCTTAATTTATTGTCCTTTCACATCTGTGGCAAGTCATTCAATATTCCAAATAGCCTCAGATCAGCCAGTAAAATCCTTAAGTATCATGTAATTCAATGGCAGAAAACAGATATCAACAGCTGATTACATGTTGAACTATGGTTGCACAACCTTATTTTTTGTGTGCATTTCATTCCATAGAGATTCAGGTTAGATGTTTTAGATGTAGTTATACAGTGGCTGGTGGAGGGCTGCAGGAGTATTTTTCTTAATTAAAGCTGTTCTGTGTGTGAGGTCAGAGCCTACAACATTCGGACCATTACCCCAAGGAGCTGAGAATCAATGCAGTAGGATAGGAGCATTCCTCTTTTTCTTTAACTCTATCGATCCTCATTAACCTCCACCCACTCACCCACAGTCCACTGCCACTGTCCAGTACAATGAGGACAAGCATGCACGAAGCGACAAGCAAGGGAATTCACGAATTTTGCACATATGTCTGTGTGTGGGTGGATGTGTTGTTGGGAAAGAAACAGTATATGTGTTATTTTTGATAATCATTACACCTCATTTTTCCTGAGACACATCGTGTACTCCTGTTCACTGCCTGTTCCCTCACATTGAACCCACTCTCTGGCTGCCGCACAGCTGGAAGTGAGAAAACGGTACGTGAAAGTATGTACCGTGTTTCGCCTCGAGCCCTTCTCTTTATCTATCCTGACTTCAAGTTCACTTTTTCCCCCCAACTCCTCTATCAAGCTGTGTTGTAAGTCAACAGTATTTCTGCATTCCTCTTTGCTATAAAAACAAGACTAAAAGGACACTTTTAATTTATCAAGCATACATCACAGTCTCAGAAATGACACATTTTTCATTACCTCCATCCCCTCTTTCTCTCTCTCTCTCTCTCTCCTCTGCCTCAGTCACTTTCTTTGGCCATTTAATATACTGTGAGGTGCGGCGATTAAGGGAGTGGGTAGGAGCCTGGGCCTTTAACTTGTCTCTTGGTATATTATATGTGACATGTTTTACAGCCGTCTGCTTTGTTCACCACCTCAATTTTTCTCATAATAAAGACACAGTGTTAAACCAAGCCAGTCTGTGTGAAGGCAATCAAATACAGCAGTTTTAAGTACACATGTATCTGCATTAATCGAGTTGTGGTGGCCCTCCATAGCAGGAGTGTTGCAAATACAAACAGGTGTCATTTCTTAATCTCCCAACGAATAATAATAATACAATAGACAATCACAGCACATAAATTGTGGCACACATGTTCAAATAAAAGCTGATGAACTGCAACAGCAACCACAAACTCTGTTTATGGAGAGGGAGGAGTAAAGTTGATGATCCACCTTATGCAATATAGTTTGTATATTTCTCCCTCTTGGTCATATGATTGATGGTCACACAGCATCAGTATGATATTATGAGTATCATCACTCATGCAGGCAAACTGACAGGAAAAAGGGGCTGCTGGGGCTTGTGTCTAATGATGTAGCAATACTAGCAATATTCTTCACACATGCACGCACACACACACACACACACACACTAAACTGTGTCCAAGGCATGTACTGTTTATGTTGTACTTGTGTGTGTTTTCACCTACAAGGTTATATATATAGGAAAGTAGTGCATAGATATATTATCCCTGGACCTGATCATGTATTCAACAACAGCGCTGCAACCCAGTAAAGTCCTGGGACTTTTTACAGCACATTTTTCTTAGATAATAAAATAATGGGCATAATTCAGGGCACGGTTATCAAATCTGTCTTTTAAATTGTACACACACACACACACACACACATCACATATTCAGTCAAATAACCCTTCCTCTGTATTCCCTGATGCTTCCCGCTTTATTTTCTCTATTTGCTGTCTCTCCCGGGAGGACTCGAATGAAAAGTCCTCAGCCCAGGGACATGCCCTGTTAATAGCCCCTCCAAATGAAGTCATCCATAATGTTTCAACCCTTCCATGCACACACACACACACACACAAACACACAAATACACTCACACCTGCAACTGCACACACATCTCCTCTGTTTGCTCCAGGACATTTTGGAAGCAGAGTCCGTTGGGATGGAAGTGTAGAGAGGTATATGTGACTGGATAAGAGAGGAAATGATTGAATGAGCGGCTTTGGAATGGTAACAGAGACAGACAGGTTGAGTTTGATTAAAGGTTAAAGGGGGTGAAAGACAAGTCCGGGTTTAGCAGGTGAGGAAGAATGGCAGGGGATAGACGAGAGTAATGGTGAAAGTCCTTCAAGAGATTTAGAGAGAGACGTTGTGAAGGAAGGGTGATGAAAGTCTACTTCCAGAGTACCAAACCTATTTTTAGGGTTCACATGCCTATGCATATTCATTTAGATTTGTTTGAAACAGTCATTAAATCAAGATGCAAAATTTGCATCACAAATGCATCAAACAATTTAATGAGATGTAACAAATACGATATTTTTGGAATTAGTTTCTCAGGAAACTTTGCTCTGAAAGTGTAAATTTGTTTCATATAAGTTTGGAAATGAATATAAAGCTGGCCGCACAAACATGCTTTTAGGTGGAGCCGAGTTCTGTGGGCGTTGTTCCAGCATTGCAGTTGCGTTACGTCACCGAGAGTCTTCTCTGAATATTTCACACTGCTGTTTGCTCCTGGGCTCTCTCTAAGAGAAAGAGAACCATTATGAATTGTGCTCTGCCACATCGCCCTACTTCCCACCACGTCCCTTCTCATCCTCCCTCCTTCTATACCTATAAATCTCTCTGTCCATGCCCCTCTATTCTCACCCACACATTTTTTTTTTTTTTTTTTCAATCTCTGGCTCTCAGTATCCGTCCCTCAATTCTCTATCTCTGCTAACACCTTCTCCCTTCTTTCCAGTCAGAGCGGCAATGGGTCTGAAAGATGTAAGTGATGTAATCCAAAACAGACTGCAGTTCTGTGTCAGGGATGCCGCTCCCTCCGCTCCTGCCTACCACCCCCCCCCACCCCCCCACCCCCTTCTAACTCCACCCACCTGGATCTCGCTGGCTCTGCTGTGCTTGTGTTACACCTTTTAATAGAAGATGTCTGTATTTTCCAGGCCAGGACTATTTAATACATGTCTAGTATTCACCAAATCAGGCCAAATTACTAGTGCATATTTCTTCTTTTGCGGTGTGGGGTCAGTTGTTTAAAAATCGTCAAGATCACTGTCAAGATCGTTCTGATTTACAATGACATTTAGCAGTAGTTTTTTGGCTAAAAGGAGAATCTCTACATTTTGGATGAAAGTGTTCGTTGTCAGTACTCTGTTGCAAACCTTATAGCTTTAATACTTCAGATGTACTAGAAATGAGTGGCAGATTGTTGCATGGCTGACCTTGTGAACTGTGTTGGCCCTCGGGGCTGCAGACAGGTGCTCTGCTGATCAAAGGCTGCATAAACACAGTGAACCTTTGTATTTCAGCCTTTTCCTCTTTCCGTCACTCTCTTACTAACTTTCTCTCCCTCTCAGGAGGAGGAAACAACCAAATGTGTCTTCTCAAAGAGCGACAGCGCTTTTATCTCTTCAAATAAAGACAGGCAAAAGAGTGGAGGAGAGGGAGGGAGATGATGTGGAAACAAAAATGTGTTTATGCAGGGACCAGGAGGATCACTTAAGAGAGAAAGAGAAACCAATGGAGAGAGACCAGCCGAGTGGTAATGCAAAGGGAAGAAATGGGGAAAAGGAAGCAGAAATCTTTAAAAGCCACACCTTTCTCCATCACAACACACCAACTCCTCTGCACACACGTCCTCTCCATTTTAATGGTGTTAAAGGGCTTACCGTGTAAAGCGATTGTATGATTGAAGTTTCACCTCCATCAAGAGCGTTTTTTTTTAAATCCTTGTCCACATATCTATTTCTTGTCGCTTTCTTTTTCAATATCAACCAGTTTATCTCCCTCCTGAAAATTTGTTTGCCCGTGACTTTTGAGCGAGATGTACAGAGTGACTTCTGAAAGGTTATGTTACAGTAGTTTACCTTCTCTTCTTTGTCCCTCTCTCTGTTGTGTGCCCCACTTATTTTCACATCTCACTTTTTCTACATTTGCTTTTTGAAGCAGAGCTATAATTAACCCGCTGATGCATGTTCAATAATTAGTCCGCGAACAAAAATGCATCCATACTTGCATTATGTAACATTGTATATCAACATTTATTGAACAAACTGAATTAAAGCTATTTCTTTAACATATTTCTTCTATGTTTGCCATTTAGTATTGACTCATTATTTAAAGGAATCTGCTGCTAGCAGTGTGAACTGCAATAAAGCCTAAATATGTAGGCCATGCTCTGTGAATATGGGGCAATGATGTCCATTACTCTAAATCCGTTGCAGGCTATGAAACCCAAATTATTCCTCAGTAATCTAGTGGCTCTTTGTTGTGGTTGCAAAGATCTGAGCTAAGCACAGGCTCAAGTAGATGCAAACAGACACAATGCTTGGACTAATACAGGGGATACTCTAACAAGCTCAGCAATGAATCATAGGACATGCCAATATAAGCTTATTCATTAACACCTGGTCACATACTTAAATATCCCCAGAATGTTGTCAATACACACATCATGTCCTTTGCTCAAAACGATACACAGACACCCACACCACAAAATGCACATTTATTCCCTCTAAAAAAAGATTTGGGTCAGTGCTGTTGGCAGTATGGCTCTGGAATTGAGTTGCGGTTTTTTACCAGATTGGATTTACCCTCTCATCTGCTCATGGACGGGCACTCGCTGTAGTTCACATAATGCGTTGAGCGAGTGGATTGAACAGGAAGAGAGCTTGACTACACCTTTCAGTGAAGTTTCTGAACAGTTGACAAGAAGGCAAGCAGACGTTTGGCTAGCAAAAATTGACATGGTGGTTTGTCATATTTTACTGCTTTTGTACTTGAAATGACAATGGTCTTCTGCATCAGTATACCTCATCTTTTCATTTAAAAGTGTATTACGAATGATCAACCTTTGCAAATGTAACTGATAGTCTATGTAGCATATTATCCTGGCATTTGTCAGACCTTCCTACACAGTGCTGCGGAGGCTAGTCCACGCAGTATTCCATACATTCTCTGGTTTATTGGCATTTCTATAAACCAATCACAATCATCTTGGGTGGTGCTAAGCGCCGGACAGAGCCTCGGTGCCGCTGCAAAATATTGGGAAAGGAACTTGTTTTGCTGGAATCTGTGTACGTTTAAAAGTTGTTTTTAGTTGTGCAGCAGAAAACTAAGATGGAACAGGTAGTCTAGCTAGCTATCTGGATTTACCCTGCAGAGATCTGTTTCCTTGGATCAAGAAGGCTCCAAAATCATTTTTCAGCTGTCACCATGGTCCCGCTACACGTTCTGCGATGCCCTGTTACATCCTGCTACGCTGTGCGGTGCCCTGCTACGTCCTGCTGTGCCTTGTAATGCCGCACAGTGCCCTGCTGAACTACAACAAAGAACTACTCCAATTTACTATTTTGTCATTTTAACCCCAACCGGTCGTCAGACACCGCCTACCAAGAGCCTGGGTCTGTCCCAGGTTTCTTCCTAAAAGGGGGTTTCTCCTCGCCACTGTCGCACTGTTGCTTGCTCTGGAGGAAACTACTAGAACTGTTGGGCCCTTGTAAATTATGGAGTGTGTTCTAGACCTGCTCTATCTGTTAAGTGTCTCGAGATAACTCTTGTTATGAATTGATACTATAAATAAAATTGAATTGAAATTAAATTGAATTGAGGAGACAGTTAACCATAATCCTCAGAAATCCACCAGAGTTTAACGGACACCGGCCAAAATGAAAGCCATCTAAGACATCTAAGATATATACATATATATTAAACTATTATTTAAATATAAGATATATATATTATGCATTTTAACTTCCAAACGTAGCTTCTAATGTATCCAGGTTTGACTGTATCAGTCCTGGTTTATTCTTTTGGGTTATTCCATGAAGCTGACAGGTGATTGTTTAACTTTTGGTGCCCACACTCAGTTTCAGTCGGTTTAACATGTCAGAAGGAGTAGATTAATGTGGCAGCAGCATTCTGAGTCACCTTGGCCGATTCCTTCACAAGGGCAAACAATATAGCCTTTTTTGTTGTTGTTTTTCAACCGAAATGGGTAAGAGATCTCATGGAAACAGTTACCTGGCAACTAATGCGGCCTTTTCTTGTCTCTGTAACCCATGTTCTTTCTTTTTATTTCCCAAAAATAGACCACTAAAATGAGTATATAATTTAAGATTTAGCTGATGTAAGTTTTTTATCAGTAATGAGAAGTGTTTATACAGTATGGACATATAACTTCTTTAATTTCTTCTTTAAATCTCAACCTGATAAATATAACATTCAGTTGCTTGCCTTTGTTTCATTTTTTTATAGAATTATAGCTGTTAGAATGGTTTTAGGTCATTATTTTATAAGTAATTTAAGTCATTCTCGTCTGACCTTAAAACTCGCTACAAGCAAGAAAACCACTTCATGCATTTTAATTAAAAGAATGAAAGGTTAATCTCTATAATTCACCCACGCACACTGCCCTACATTCACATCTAGATCTATATGCTAAATGAAATACATAAGCATACATAAGCCCTGAAACTCTCAACACTCTCACAACCACACCAAACGTCTCCCTAACTTGTTTCTGGCAGGACATCAAGTCTGTGTGATAGACACCTCTCTGTAATAGATAAATCAATGTCGCACGCAGCCAATCAGAATGCTGCTTCAGCCCAAACTGATACAGCAAGCGCTCATCTCTGCAGTAACGATCGGCCTGCCTTTGCACTGACAGAATTGATAATGTTGACGCTGGGTTTATCGATTTCCTGTGTATGGGAGGCAGGGGAGAAGCAAGGGAAAGAGAGGAAAAGAAAGGGAGAAAGAAGGGGAAGCGGGGAGGAAACCAGATGGAGGGAGGAGGTACTGTAAATGTCTGTTCTCATCGTCAGAGAGCATTTGATAATCAACCTTTCCCCACTAAATCCTTGACTTCACAGGATTAAGAGAGACAGAGAAAGTGAGAAAGGAAAAGAATATGGAGGGTGTCCTTTTAATTCACTGACTGATACTATCAGCTGCTACATTTCACCTCGAGGTTGCTTTGTGTAAATTCAATTTTGTATCATCTGATTCTTTCCCCACCCCTGTGACACGACAATAAGGAGCTGCACTTGTGCCAGAGTTCCAATCAAGTCTTCAGGCTGTTTGGTGGGTGGTGGAAAACACGAGTGAGAAGAGAGGATCTCAGTAACAGCATGACTTGATATACAACAGGAGGATACTTGTAACCTTGTTGAACATAAAAAAAGATTTGTATTTTTGCTTGACAACTTTTCAAGTAGCTGCATAGAGAATCTGTTTCGAACACAAGTCCTTGAACTGATCGGCGAGCCATTTAATCACTACACCACACTGGAGCAATTTGAAAGGAAAATATAAGTAGTGTGGATCAGTACCGTGTTGTGTGACTGTGTTATAATGTGTCAGCACCAGTTAAGCAGGTTGAATTCTGTCTGCACCCAGTGTGCGTGGTGAGTTACTAGAAAAGTACTCACTGGCAGGCTGCAGTGGAGATGAGCTGGAATACAGTTTCCTGGAAATCCACTCCTGGTCTATTACATGATATTGAATCCAACTTATACGATGCTGTTACATCTCTGTCTTCTAATACCCTCTGCGCCCTCACTGTGTTCTTTAAAAAACAAACCAGAAATTCCCAAATTTAGTCAAGCGAGATACTTTTTATGCACCATCAGGCATTATTTACTCCCATCAACAAATGGACCATTATGTGACTATTATTGCATGTATTCTGTTGGCAAATTAATACTATTCCTCAGAGTCGTCAGGTTCAGTATCCTCCTTGAGACTCAAGGTTTATAGCTTTATTTTTCATGCATATGGCATTTTCATTCAGGGACAATTTGCAAATGATCAGTCTGCAGTCAAAATGTATTTATTGCAGCAACCTTTTTCCCGCTATTGCCTTTGCTATTCCGTGCTTTTTCACAGTTTAGCATAGTTCAATCTTGATCGCCCACCCATCATAAATCATAAATGGCAGCTGGTTACCCTGTTTAATTCTGAGCCAAAATCTGCACGGCTTGCCAAAACTAATCAGTACACAGATGTACTTTGTAACCCTTTGTATTCTCCCATGATGCTAGCACATGTGATTGCCGGCAAACACTATTCCCTTTGATAGGGCGACCTATTTTTAGTTTCTCTGTTCATTAAGAGTTAGTGGCACACAGTGTCATCATCACACATCTCATGCTAGAAAGGTAGAGCAAACACTTAAGGTGCACACCTACACAAGAAAGATTTTGTGTTTATTTTCCAAGTTCTGTATGTTTCAGAGATGTTGCAAAGCAAGTGTTTGTGTTTTTATAAACACCAAATGGACCACATATGGACAATGAATAAGCTCTAGCATTAGCTCTTTTGTGAATATACTGTATGTGACAAGGCAAGGGTGTTATCTAGGATTATATTTATTATTCCTACATTTCATCAGCATGGAAGTCCACATATGTGTGACTTTCATAAGTTTGGATGAAAAAGTGAGTTTTTTATGATGTTTTTTTCAAGAGTTTCACAAGTTTTTCATCATTCTGCAGAGGAGCTATGATTAGTAGCATGTTTTCACTCACCTGTTTCTCTTCTATTCCAAGCCAAACTCTGCATTGACAGAGACAAACTTCACTATTGATCTGCTGAACGCTGCCCTTCCCCTCATGTCCCACAGGAAAATTAAAGCAGAATAGAAAAGCCTATTTTCCCTTTCTCCCTGTTCCTCTGCTTTGTCCTCTCTGCACTGCTGCCCCAGACAGCCCTGCAGTAATTCAGAACTTTTGACGCATGCACCGTCTTTATGCCATTGTCTCCCTCTCTGTGCATTTGTGTGTGCTATAAGCTTTAATGTGCGGGATGTGAGTATTTTACAACGTGTCCAATATCACACCACAGGGTCTCGCAACCTAGACAACCACTCTAACGATGCAAGGAGAGAGAGAGATGGAGGGACGTGAGGAGAGATGGCACTGAACTATCAGCGCAGAGTAAACCCATTTGTCTTCCTCTCTTGCCATATTTGCAACCTCCCCTACAGCCTGTAAAACATACCACACACAAACATACCCACGCACACTTACAAAGAAACATTATTTGTTCCAAATTCCACATCTCACAGAGGATGAACCGCTCAGATTTCTAGACACATACACCATTTTCCTCAAGCTATGCTTTAATAGCCAAACCAACAGGGCTAGAAAGTGTAGACAGATATATAATATTTGGAACATATGTCCATACATATTTATAATCTGTCATCGTGTTTTCTTGTCAGATAAGCGTGAGCACTAGGGTTAAAATCAATATCATGGTATCAATATAAATACTTTTACAATAGCGATGTACTGTGTATCACAAAGTGGGAATGGAAATTGTTTTTTGTACATATTAAACAAATATACCGTGTCCTTGTAAGAACATATACAGCTCTTGCTAAATTTTAGATTTAAGAGGCTGTCAGGGTCAATAGGAATGGCGTCAGTGGACATGGACATAGTTCCTGAGCAGATTAAAGTTCTTGATGCAGACAGATCCTGTGATAGTTTGACAGGCGGGCGGACCAAGGGGAGATGTGTGCTAATATTTGCCCAGTTATCCATTGATCCATGCGGATGAGTGGCAAGGCTTTGTAGATTAGGTGGCCTACCTCAGGGCTCTGTGGAAATCAAGAGGATACACTCTCAAATCAGACCGTCTTAACTGGTCTCCGCTTAGAGCGGGATTTAATCTCACTGTCATGAACCTGAGTAATAAAGGTTGTAAAACATTGGAAAGTTGTTAGAGTGAATGACTAACAGTGGCTCCCAGATGGTTCTGGGTAACCAATCCACCCTGTATTAAATTAGTAGTTACGGATCTGTGTGTATAAGATGTTTAGCTGTGTTTCAAGGCTCAGTTGTTGTGCAGTGGTGTGAGTTAACTGATCTCTGCAGTGTTTTTTGTTTAAAATGTTCATAAATACTGATCATTTGACAAGTCGGTCTGATTACTCTTCATTTAGTAGTGCTAAAGCTGCCCATGAGGTATATTATCATGGGAGGGGATATTATTATTGTGTTTCCCACTTAGTGCTATAGCTTTCTCCAGAGGGGGTTTCCAGTATTGATGTTGTGTCAACAAACACTGTCTTGGTTTTTTTTACACAGGATTGCTTGCCAAGTAATACAGTTGTATTGGTTGTTCATTTCTTATACTGCACTGTAACTTTTATTCTTGTGTTTTATCTGTTTTTATTTTTATGTAAAAACAGCCCTAATGCTGACATGTGCTATACAAATGAAGCTGCCTTGCCTTGCCTTACAGTACATGTACACTATTACCTTTTGTTTAGGCCCATAGGAGCACATTGACGGAGCAACGGTCAAGTGTGCACAGGCGAATATGGCCTATAGGAACGGGCACAAGCTGATAATACATAAGATGGCAGCCTGGTGTGGGACTGTTGTGAATAATCAGAATGGACACTGCTAAGGGGCCTGGACTCCCATAGGCTAGTATTCCTTAAATAGTGAATGAGTGTGTGTGTGTGTGTGTGTGTCTGTGTGTGTCTGTGTGTGTGTGTGGGGGGGGGGTGCAGGATGTAAAAGCAGGACAGACGCTGAGTACCTCTCAGCTCTCCTCATTCACATGTGATCCCCCGAGACACACATAGGCCTGTTTTAGAGTGCGGGGAAAAAAGCTAGAGCGGATGCTGAAGAAAGCAAGGCATTTTTTTTAACCCTTCAGTGGAAGATGACTTATGTAAGCAGAAAAATGGTGCCTCATACAGTGTGTGTTCGGTCTCTTAGCTGAGAAAATGTGACCAGTCCATCTGCAGCCAATTTTTCCATTTTGCTCCCTTTCTCCATTTCTTCCTTCATTCCTTTTCTCTCTGCCGCCCACGATTCTGTCCTCACTTCTCCTGCTCTACCTGCCTGCCAAGTTTCCTCTTCTCCCGCCCACCTGAGCCCAACACCTGTGTGAGCAGTGAGTTCCAGGAAAGGAGGCCAGGATGACTTTGCAAGCAGTCTGTCACGAGTTCTCTCCCGCTGGTATAGCTACCTCACGCAGCCTGCTTGCCTCCCCTCTGGAGAGCCAGAGCTACCCCAGAGATTGTGTTTTTTTTTTTTGGGGGGGGCTTTTGCTGCACACACTCTTTATTTAGGAGGCTGGGGACTTTCTTATCTCTTCTCTACCGTACTTACACACACACTCAAACACAGCTGGGTGCGCACAGCTGCACACACAGACACAGAAATCTATTGTAGGGTTGGGATACCTCTTCACAAGTGTGGGCTGCTAAGCGGTAGTAAGTCGTGATAACCGTGATAACCATCAGATGGCCTGCTCTCACTTATCAGTGGAATGCTTTGACAGCCAATCACAGGCTATGTAATATTCATGAATGAAAACAAGGCTGGCTGGTTGAGTAAAGTGTTTGGTGAAGGGGAAACAGACATTATGTTTGATTCTCTTATGTGTACAGATTCAAAGCATTGTTCCCCTATTTGATAGTGTTTGTTGGGTTGCTGTCACCTCAACGTCCACTCAGCACATAATTGGTTTGTAAAGTGTAAACAAATGTTGGATTCATTTGTCTAAGCAATCAACATTATGCAAGATTTTGCCAAAAATGATACTGTTTATTGGTAGATAATAGCCTTTTGTAACTTAAGTGTTTTTATTGACTTTTCCATCACTTAAAGACCATTATGCCTGTTACAGGAAACCATTGACTAAATGATCACAGAGCTAAACAAAACTAATCTGGACAATAAAAGTAGCTACTGCAAATATGTCTCCAAAACTGTTTGGTTTCAACATTCATATCCCCTTCAAGATGAATTTTCATCACTTAACTTTTCATCAGGTCAACTTTTTGGTTTATTTCCAAGTTCCTGCAACACTAATTACATTCACATCAGCCTCAGCTGTGCTAATCATCAAACGGTAACATGGTAACACTCACTGCACATAGTTAACATAGTTAACATAGTTAACATAGTTACCATTGTTAACGTTGTCGTTGTTAGCATGTTAGCATGCTGATGTTAGCATTCAGCTTAAACCACCACTGTGCCTAAGTAAGCCTCAAAGAGCTTCTAGCATTACTGTAGACCCTGAAAAATGCCATCAGAAATACCTCCTTGTATCGTCCAACCAATTGTCCATCACCAGGGAGATTCAGTCTTTCTGTTATTAAAAATCAAACAGAACAAAGAAAGGAAGCAATTTCTTCGAAACTATAAACAACTGATTGCAATTAATGTGGTTAATCAAATAATCGGTATGGAATCGAGCCATATGATTTTTACAGTTATCATGGGCTTTTGTTTTTTTTTGGGGGAAGATTTTCTTAAATTTTATTTAAAATATGTTCCAACCTGGCAAAGAGCAGAGCAGTGGAACATGGAACAGCAGTGGCAGCCAATTCACTTCATACATCCCCCCCACACAGACGCACAAATATGGTTAAATACACAAGCATACCCGCTCAACGGCTCACATACACAACATAAAGCTGTAGTATTATCTGTGATATGCAATTAGGGGAATATTTGCCATTGTGCTGATGGTAGCAGTAATGACTGGAGTATTAATATATTAGTATGCAAAAGCTGTCTGTGATTTGCTCTGGAACACTACCTCGCATTGTTAAACCGGGAGAGAATAAAGTATTGCCGCAGTTATTTTCTCTCCTTCTTTATACCTCTCTCTCTCTTCTCTGTCCAAATAACATTTCCTGTCCTTTTTTCTGCCATTTTGTTTCATCAAATTCAGTTTTTTTTCTCTTTTTTAATATCTTTGCTCTATTCATTCCTCTGTCTGCTCTTTTTCTCTTGTCTTGCGGAAAGCTTTGAATTCCCAGATACTAATATTACTCAGTGTTACCAGCAACAGATATTTGTTCTTTTCACCCTTAAAATCTTTGTATATATAAATAAAAGGCCAAGTAGATCATCAAAAGTAGTCAGTCACGACTTCATGTCAGCAATTACTTTGTTAGAGTAGAATATTTTGTTTTGGAGTCAACCTTTATACCTTTTTCTTTCTGTTTTCTTCCTCCCCTTGCTCCCTGGCTCTCTCGGGTGTAATGACTCATCTAATGTGTTGAAGTCCAGCTTTCAACCATGCCACTGGCCTCGCAATCGCAAACAAGTGAGGCAAGATTGGACCTGATCTGTACGCCGCAGCGAGCATCTCCTTCAAGTTAGGAAAAAGCGGTGCTGCAGACAGAGAGAGAGAGTAAGTTGTGACGAGGACAAGGCGACCATTCACACAAAGGCGTAACAAGACAAAAGAAAATAGAGAAAAACAGAGTGAGGAAGGTAGGGAAAGCTTTTATCTAAACAGAGAGACCTTTGTCTTAAAAAAAAAAGACTTTGAGAGAGTTTAGTTATAGAAAGTGTACATCTACATGACTATGTGTTTTCTACATGTAAGGTCTTCTAGCTTAAACATGCTGTTAACTTTATGAAAGAAAGAGGAGAGCTATAGAAACCCACAGAAGACCCACACCTTTTTCTGTCCATCTCTCTCACACACACACACACACACACTGACACACAAATTCCCTCTCTCTCCCCATCCTCAGTGAGTCATCGGTGATATGTCAGAGCCCAATCGATATTGGGTGTCTCTTCAACAGATAGAAAGGCAGGCAAAGAAATCCTTTGGAACGGAGGAGAAAGTTAGGCTATGGAAATGTGTTCTATCTTGACTGCTGACATTACCATTGACTCATTCCTCTGGGGAGGCAACCCTAAATCACAAACGAGACTCACAAGTGAAAATTTAATTATTGGGGCTTTACTGTGACCACGACTCTTCCAAATGTCAACGTTCAGGAGCTATGAAAAGTGTTGTTTTAAGCCGGGTGATAACACATTTTTGACATAATTCAGTAGGTTTTGAAAAAGGGTTTATTATCACACCATGTACAATACTTTCCTCGGGAATTCTTTGACCAAATAGTTCTCATGCCAAATTGATAAAAACAGGCTGTTTGTCATTGACTTCCCAATAGAACCACTGGGGTGTTTTCAATGGTGCCCCTGTTGGGAGGACTAAATCATTTGTAATTTCCTTTCAAAATGACTCATGTGACCATTACAAAAGGCAAAAGAGCAATTTCTGCCATCTCTTTAGTTAAGGTTTGATTATGTTTACGCAACAAAAGTACTTGGTTACACTCGGGGAAAGATTGTGGTCATGGTTTAGAGAAACCAGTGTTGAGTGTGTTGGAGACATATTGTGACACCACGGTTTGTGTATATATATATATATATATATATATATATATATATATATATATAGTAACACTAACTTATTACACTTGCATCCATTTTTCTATTTGGTCACACTCCTTGGCTCCTCTGCAGTAGCATGTTAACACCTTTGTCTCATATTCTCATATGTCCTCATAAACTTCACACCTGGCTGATTATACTGGGGGAAAAAAACGAGAGATCAATACAGCATTCATTAAATCCTTCCATCCCCTCTGCCATCTAATGCCCATCAGTGACTGCCTTCCAACCAGTGGTACATCTCCTAAATAGAAAAGCATTTCACTTCTCTAGTTCATGGTGTTTTCTGATTGACCATCTGCACTTCTTCACTTCTCCAATGTGTCTGTGTCTGCATGTGTGTGTGTACCCATGGACTGCAATACACTTCTGAGGACAAGTTCAGTCAGTTGCATGAGGCCTGGAGCCCACAGTTCCATGGTTGTACTTCACAAGACTCTCTCTTTTCCTCTAATCTCTGATTCCTCTCACATTCTATGAGAATATCCTGCCATTAGTAGGTTTATTCCGTTAATCTAATCATTTGTGGGCTATGCCTATGGATATTGCAAACCATCTCTGGAATTCTTGTCCAAGGATGACTTTTTGTTGTAATTTAATGTCACCAGGGTGGGGAAGTAGCTGGGTTTTTTCTCCCATGATCTGATTGTTTCAGAAATTGTGCAGCTTTTCATGGCTGTTAATTTGAGCAGTAAAAGTCTTATATACTGAGGTTTTTAATCTTTTTTATAAATATTTTGTTGTGTGTTTTTATTTAGAACAAAAATAATCCTGAAAGCTCAATCACTTGTATTAGTCAGGACGATTTGGTCCTCAGATATCAAGTAAAAGTAAAAGTAATTTCCATTTATTTTGATCAGGTAAAATATGTACAATCAAGAGTTTGTGTTTATGCCTACTTGTTAATGAAACATTTTTAAAAGGAAAAAAATAGGTTAAAACCAATTTTTAGCTGAGTGTAATGCCTCCAACACTGCTGCAACAAGAAGCTGTTGTTCAACAGGTTCTAGAAAATAACCCAATGTTAATGAGCTGCTGTTTGTGAGACAAGAGCTCCGTTAAGTGTCTGAATTGCATATGGCATTTTTTACCAATATTTTCTGCTGCGGTACACTGTGTAATCAGTGGTTTTCACACCGAAACCTGCAGCATGTTTCTCACCCAGAAAACACTCCAGTCATATAAGCTTCCGTGCGTCACCTGCAGTGACCCATATACAGTAGGAGGTCAGTTTTCACATCCATGACTGAGTAGATGCCAGCTTAACAGAAAAGCCTGAATAGGGTTGAAAGGGACTATTATCACATTTCCTGTTGGGGTTAAAAAAAGAAATAGAAGCAGCACTATTAGAAATCTGATGTCAGGGTAAAGGATACTAGACTTAGGAATCACCCTGGTTTCTCTATTCTACTGGTGTCCAGAGTGTCTGTCTCCAGTATTGCTGCACCCCCCCAGCCCTCTAAACCGCATAACTGTGTAGCATTTGATGGGAGAGGCTGAGAGACACAGAGCTTTATTTACAGAGCGTGAGAAATGGCGTGAAAGTGGGTTTGAGGTTTAAGTCGGAAGAAAGTCAGAACAAGGACTGGAACAGAGCGGAAAATAGATAGATATGGTTTTCCTCACATGCTTTCTGGCATGAGTAGACCTTTTTAGAGTTAGAATCTGCATCATCATCATCATGGCCATCTTTTGATGTGTCACATGCTGCAGCTTCATGGAGCCGGAGAGGCAAAACACATCACCTGGTATAAAAGTCATGTTACACTGTAATCGTAATCATTTAACCTTCTCTTTCCATTCACGTTCAGCTGCTTGCTATCTTTTTCTACTCTCTAGCTGCAGAACATGTATATATGCATGCCACACACACATCTTTACCTGCCACACCTCTCATTTCTGCAGTGCTGGCAGAGCTGAAATACTAGTGATTGATTGCAGTGGCTAAAGGGTTTCAGTCACTTTGTTAACCTTCAAATGAGCGCATTTGCACATAACTACTTGTGAGCGTCAGTGCACACACAAAGCCATATACCATGATGTACTGTGCATTATCCCGGGTTAAAAAACTGACAAATATTTGACATTTTCGTCCCTTTTTCTGATCTTTTTTTAGTTTTCACTAATACCACCTTTTTACCACTAGTTTTAAAGTACTTTTTGGAATTCATGGTCAATAACCCTCATTTACATAGAATTGTACCTGATATTTCAGAAAAAAAAATCAGAAATAACAGTTAAGATCAGAGGCATATACAGATGAGTTAAGTCAGGAATGAAAGTGATTAATTGTATTTGCAAAGAGCGTTGTAAAGAATCCAATCCATTTTTTGTTTTAATTTGGTTAAAAAGAAACCCATATTTCAGATATAGACATTTTTTAAAGGGGTCAAAGTTGACCCGAGGACAACAGGAGGGTCATAGGACAACTTACCCTGTATGGACAAGATGTTGATTGGTAAAACAGCTCTCTGTGATTCTGGTCCTTTGCATGAATGTATTATGCAGAGTGTAACTTATGTGAGCTGTAGAGCTGTGCAGGGAACTGGTACAAGTAGATAATACAGAATAGAAACTAAGACACACTTGCGGAAATTATGCTTTTTTCTCACCAAAAAAATGCTGTGCTGATGAAGGCTGTAAGCCATAGGCCAGAGGATGTGGCTCCAGCAGGATAGGTTCATGTGACAGAACACCACAACCAGAGGAAGATAAAATGCCTTTTATTTCTGTTTATGGGAAAACAGAAGGTAGAGGAAGGTGGATATAGCAGAACGGCAAATGTCGCTTTGCCACAAAAAACAAAAAAATGCCAAGGATTCCTGATTACAAACTGCCTTCCTTTGTTCACTGATAATATCAGAGCTGCAACAGTGTGAGGGAAAGTCTGTCTTAACTTGAACCAATTCTGGGATATACAGTGAGTGCAAGTTCTCCCACTTAGAAATCATGGAGGGGTCTGAAATTGTCATCGTAGGGGCATGTCCACTGTGAGAGACATAATCTAAAAAAAAAAATCCAGAAATGTTTTAAATATTTATTTGTATGATACAGCTGCAAATAAGTATTTGAACACCTGAGAAAATCAATGGTAACATTTGGTACAGTAGCCTTTATTTGCATTTACAGAGGTCAAACGTTTCCTGTAGTTTTTCACCAGGTGTGCACACACTGCAGAAGGGATTTTGGCCCAGTCCTCCACACAGATCTTCTCTAGATCAGTCAGGTTTCTGGGCTGTCGCTGAGAAACACGGAGTTGGAGCTCCCTCCAAAGATTCTCTATTGGGTTTAGGTCTGGAGACTGGCTAGGCCACGCCAGAACCTTGATATGCTTCTTATAGAGCCACTCCATGTTTCTCCTGGCTGTGTGCTTCGGGTCATTGTCATGTTGGAAGACCCAGCCTCGACCCAGCTTCAATTCTCTAACTGAGGGAAGGAGGTTATTTCCCAAAATCTTGCAATACATGGCCCCGGTCATCCTCTCCTTAATACAGTGCAGTCGCCCTGTCCCATGTACAGAAAAACACCCCCAAAGCATGATGGTACCCCCCCATGCTTCACAGTAGGGATGGTGTTCTTGGGATGGTACTCATCATTCTTCTTCCTCCAAACACAGTTAGTGGAATTATGACCAAAAACTTCTATTTTGGTCTCATCTGACCACATGACTTTCTCCCATGACTCCTCTGGATCATCCAAATGGTCATTGGCAAACTTAAGACGGGCCTTGACATGTGCTGGTTTAAGCAGGGGAACCTTCCGTGCCATGCATGATTTCAAACCATGACGTCTTGTGTATTACCAACAGTAACCTTGGAAACGGTGGTCCCAGCTCTTTTCAGGTCATTGACCAGCTCCTCCCGTGTAGTTCTGGGCTGATTTCTCACCTTTCTTAGGATCATTTAGACCCCACGAGGTGAGATCTTGCATGGACCCCCAGTCCGAGGGAGATTGACAGTCATGTTTAGCTTCTTCCATTTTCTAATGATTGCTCCAACAGTGGACCTTTTTTCACCAAGCTGCTTGGCAATTTCCCCGTAGCCCTTTCCAGCCTTGTGGAGGTGTACAATTTTGTCTCTAGTGTCTTTGGACAGCTCTTTGGTCTTGGCCATGTTAGTAGCTGGATTCTTACTGATTGTATGGGGTGGACAGGTGTCTTTATGCAGCTAACGACCTCAAACAGGTGCATCTAATTTAGGATAATAAATGGAGTGGAGGTGGACATTTTGAAGGCAGACTAACAGGTCTTTGACGGTCAGAATTGTAGCTGATAGACAGGTATTCAAATACTTATTTTCAGCTGTATCATACAATTACATAGTTAAAAAATCATACATTGTGATTTCTGGATATTTTTTTTAGATTATGTCTCTCACAGTGGACATGCACCTACAATGACAATTTCAGACACCTCCATGATTTCTAAGTGGGAGAACTTGCAAAATAGCAGGGTGTTCAAATACTTAAGGTTCTGCATTAGCATTCGGTTCAGAGTTTGGGTTAGGGTAATATATTGACTTGTTTGATTTATGAAAGTCTAATTTAAGTTTCTAAAACAAATCAATTTGAAGCTTTTGTTAAAGATTTAAGGCAAAGAGTGCTGCCTTGCATGGAAGTGCAAAACTAGCATCCTCCATCTATAAAGCCAAGGTGTCAATCAATATTGACCTTTAACCGTTAATCCCTGGCTCCAAGCCACCCAGGACCTGACTCGTATGAACTCATCAAACAACTTCCTGTCGCTTTGCCTTTCTCTCCCTCTGTCTTTCTCCCCTTTCAGGCATCCTCCATCCTCTCATCTTTGTGATTGATGTTTAGACTCAAACTCCAGTTCTCTCTGTGACTCTCTCTCTCTCTCTCTCTCTCTCTCTCTCTCTGTCTGTCTGTCTTTCACTACCCCTCTCCCATACCTTCTCTCTCCCGCTCTATTACAGGGCTTACCCTTTTTTTAAAGGCATGATAACAGCAAAATAGTCGTTTTATGTTTCCTCTTGCAATTCCTCTGCCTGAGTCTGGCTGCCACAGGTTTTGTTTATTAGGCCTTCCTCTGAACAAATGCTCATTTGGATGAAAAATGAATAGGAGGTTTGTGACTTTTAGGGTCAAGTGAAGTATATTTTATTTACAATTTACAACTACCTACATTCTGTTATCATGTAATGTCAATGTAATGTGCCTTCTCCTTTTATCCATTACTGTACATTCTAAGTGTCACTCTTGAATTGAAAAAAAGTATCAGGTTGTATGTATGAGGATTATCTGTGATGTCAAAATTAGAGCCCGACACTTCTAACAATATTACAGATGTCTGATATAATCAGGCGCTTTTCAGGAAATCTCATGTACTTGCAGCACAGTAAACTGTGGTCATTAATGTTTTATTTACAGCATTTATTATTATTATATTTGCTAGACTTTTTTATTTTTCAATTTAAGTTGAGTTTAGTGTTGTTCCATATGTTTTATTCATTGTTTTTACAATTACATTTTCAATGACATTCCAAATGTGCTGTTATCCAACTGTTACTCTCATGTTTGAAAGTAAACGATTCTGTTTAACTGTAAAATATATAAATATCTGATTATCTAATATTAGCTGTAATATTTGTATTGAGTTTTTATTATGTTAAGTATCTATCTAAATCCAGTATTAGTCAGGCTTTAATCAATACTTTGGCCTTTATCTCATTGTGGCTAATGTACTCAGGCTTCTTTATCATGAGCTGTCATGTGCTGAGCTCTTTGATTTTGTCATCTGCCCTTCCTCCTTCTATATTCTCCCCTTCATCAGGGCTAATAATAATGACATCCAATTAGCTATTACCTCATCACCCAGAGTGGCCTGATGCTGATTGTCTCATCAAAAACTCTGTGTATGTGTGTGTGTGGGATAAGAATGTGAAATCTCACACGGATTTGAAATCTCCTCACACATTTTCTTCCCTGGTGGCAGCCCTCTCTCTCCCTTTTACAGAAGATTTACAGTAAGGTTTAATGTATGTTGTGTTACTGAGAGAGAGGGCCGCACTGCCTCCTCAACTGGCAACCAAAAATCTCCATAGAGCCCAAAGGGAGACAACAGACAAAGCTATCCACAGGCACTGCTGTTTACTTAAATACAAACACACGCATAAACACTCACATGAGTTTTTGCTAACTGATCATTACCAATTGTTCTTCCCATCAGGCCCTGGCAAAGTGGCCATCTTTCTCAGATGTAGTGAGGAAGGCATTTCCACTAAAGTATCTCAAACTGTCATACACACAATACACCTGGTCATGGTGTTAAAGTGCACATTTGTGTGTTTGCATGTTCACACAGTCTCTGAGCCTGCATGTTTTCGCCTCCTCCCTGCATCAATCATTGTCCACCCTGTAATGAGGACGAAAGAACAGACTCATTAAAGGACCTCATTCTTCCAGCAATAGAGCCGAGTGAAGGAATGGGTGCTAGGGGGAGAGAGGAAAAAGTCCAAGATAATGGTAATGAATAGAGAGAAACTGATTAACATATGGAGTGGAGGAAAAAGGTGTGACAAAGGCACTGCTGGCGAGAGAGGCGCCCAAGATACAACCGTTACTTAGAGGTGGAGAGGATAGAAGAGCTGGAGTAAAAGACCGAGGGAGGGATGGAGGATTCCTGGAAGGCAATGGAGAGCGCATGGATGATAGTGTCATTTGTGCAGGCCTCGTCACTGGCAAATGGAAGATTTGTCCAGATTTCCTCTTTTCATGTGCTGTGTTTCTGATGCAGAGCCAATGTCTGCCTAGCCAAAACTCAAAAGACCCATATTTACTCTGTTCACTTCTTTCTCTCTCTCTCTCTCTCACACTCTCTCTCTCTTTCTTTCTCTCTCTCTCTCTCTGTTCAGTTTTCTGTTCTCCTCTCCTCTTTCTCCGTGAGTCAGAGGCTTGTTGAAAGCTTCTTTAAGCCCCTCATGCTCAATGTAGGCACAAGGTTTTCATTGGTTTCTTGCAAGCCCATCAAACACATCGTGCCAAATTGTTGTACCTTATTTTTCTATTTGTAACCCCACCGTAATATGAAATGTGATACCAAACTAATAGCCCTGTTCACATTGTGTATTTAATTCCCCTGCCTTTCTAACTTTTATTTATGCTTGTTGTCTTTTACATTCCCCTTCTCTGACCTCGGATTGTCTTCCATTTGGAGTGGTGTTGTTGTGGTGTATGTGAAAGGGCTGCTGTGTGTGTTTGTGTGTATGGAAAGGGAATGGATAGGAGGTGAATACACGCTGAACTGGATGGATGGCATCAGGCCCAATGCCCCGTGGAAGACAGAAACACTGTGCTAGAGGATTAACCGCTGTTTAAGCCCTTATGTCTGGGGCTGCTGCACTCTGTGCTCTTTGTGTGTGTGTGTATGTGTATGTGTGTGTGTGTGTGTGTGTGTGTGTAATTTTATGTGTGTGTGCACGCTGAGGCGTCTGTGCAGAAATGTCTGCTGCTAGCAGATTAGCACAGAGAATAAAAACAATGGCCAAGCTTTGAGACACGAGAAGCAAAAAAAATGAGAGAGAAGAAAGAGAGAGGAGGGAAATAAAGAAATAATGAAAGAGGGAGGGGAAATATTGACTGATATTGGGAAATGACTAGATGAATAGGAGAAGGGGAGGTTCTTAATAGGAATGAAGATGGTACATCTCAGCACAGAGCAAATGAGGTTAGGAAAGGTTTGATTAGATTTGAAAATGGAATGAGGAAACTCAAGATGCGAATATATTTATGAGGAATGCAGTCAGAGCTTCAGATGGAAGTTAAGAGAGCTGTGTGTGTGTGTGTGTGTGTGTATGTGTGTGTGTGTGTGTGTGCGTGTGTGCGTGTGTGCGTGTGTGTCTGTTTCTGAGTGAGTGAGTGATAGAGAGAGAGAGAGAGAGAGATGGATGGATGGATGGACAGATGAAAGCATAAAAGGCTACAGATTTAGGCTCACTTATCTGTGAGGCAGCAGTTTGAGTGCCTGGGGCTTCCCCTCTCTTTCTTTCAGTCTCATACCAAAGGAGCCTGTTAATTCTTTGGGATCCAACATGTTCATCGCTGTTATGCATGCATGCACACACAGTCTGCTAAAACATTAATAAATTCACAGTGTGAAGCTGTACATGTGTGATAGATTTGTCTTTACACAAATGGCACACACAAACACAAACAAACATACACATGCACACACCTTGCTGTCACCATCCATCAGGGCTGTCCCCAGTGTATCCAGTTCTTGCCCCTGGCCAGCAGGTGTCACATCAAGAGGAAACTTGGCTCATGTTGAGCTATTGGCAGTGGACCAGGCTGTCCCCATGTCAAACACACACACACTAGTACCCAGAATCTATGCTCGTTTGCACATAAATATACACTCACACGAATATACACAACCACATACACACACAGAAGGTAACACATACAGCTGCTGGCATGCCTCAGTTTTCTGACAGGCTGACAGAGGGCTGCTGGCTTTACACCCACACAACTGTGCAACCCACTGGCCTTCAAATCCATCAATCTTTGTAACATAAAACATAAGCACGACCATAAGCCCACTGGCACACAGTATGTGTGAAGAGAAAAGTGCAGGAGAGGAGAATGAAGTATTATTCTAGTGGTAAATTATAGTCAGTAAACGTAATACAGCTTTTTTTCTGCCACATGGCATCGTTTTGTCATTGATTACGTGCCACTTTTCAACACAGTAATACAACAGTGACCTTATTTATTGATATTGATTGATTTTAATGTCGATCGAGCCAACACCAAAGATTCTTTTGTACCTTAAAATGATGTTTCCAAAATCATTTCCGTGATTCATTAAGCATTGTTTGTATGAGACATAAGAATAATGGTAAGGGTAACAGTAATAGACAATTCCGCTTCCAACGTGTAGGGGGACCGAAGAGGAAAAGTGCTTTGGTGCCGACTGTAACGGTGCTGGTTGACAAGGAAGTAGCTGCTAATGCTACATTAACTAATTTTTGGTGGGTAACATAAGATTACAACATCGTTCAACACGCTCAGTTATTTTTAGTATGATTGTTTTGACCACGGGTCACAACTCTGGGCTACCACGAATCAGTAACATTAACTGTATAGATAGATGACTAATCTAATGGTAATTTAGCTAGCTAGCTAGCATAGGGTGACCAGACGTCCCCAGTAAAGGATCCGACCTTTAGGGGGGCTCAGCCCCTAATGAGAATGGGGCCTACATGAAATGTTATCATGTTTACATTATGCATAAATATCTGCACACCCATTATCTCTGTGAAATATCTCACAAACTCTTCACTTAACGCATGCATCAGTACAACAAGCGGTTCCCGAGTAATCCGGTTTTGAAATTGCAACAAATCTTTTACATGGTCTCCAAAATTATAATGTATTCTCATGTGAACTATTTATGTCAGCACAGACAATTTTGTAAATTGCTTAGCCAGTGTATTTCACCATAATGGTTATTATATTACCAGATTCCAGACAATCCCACTTACTTATATATCCCACTTACAAATATGAATATATATTTCTACTGGTATGCTTCCTAGTGACATTAATGCAAAAATATGAAGAAAAACCAATTCCACCTGTGTGTGCATGGTTAAAATTCTAGCTAAAAGTGCAAACTAGTTCAGGCTACAGCACAAATATTTCCATCCATAGATAAGAACAATCAAGGCTAACCTCTGAATTTCTTTTCAAAGTGCACCAGATTGATAGCCTGGCTCTGCCCTCCTACGTACTTTCAATTTTCATTTTCCTTCAGCACACCGTCTGGGTTTGGGGTATATTTGCGGGCTTTCTCCGGCCAAATAATTTGCGGTCCAATCAGCGAACAGAGGGAGGGGCTGAGGAGGAGGGAGGGGCGAGCTAGTCTCATGTTTGAAAATACTTTGAACGTCAACAAGAAGTAATGTCACCCAACATCGCTTAGAGCACCTTTAAAATAGACAGGCCCATGGACCCCCCTTGTGCCCCAGTGCAGCTCTAGGTCTTGTGATGCCCCTGGGGCTGTGTCCCCGTATTAAGTTTTACAAAGATAAAAACATGACCTGTTTTGGAGGAATATACGCTTCTGAGCTGAAAATCTCCCCGGATTTTGTCTGAGAAATCTGGTCACCTTAAGCTAGCACACCCCTGTCTGTCTGCCTCAGTCTCCTTGCGCTGCAAGGCTTCAGTCGCACCCAGGCACCCAAGTCAAAACAGCTGCCATTCGTAATGTTACACCTCCGTTAGTGTTACCGGGGCAGTAATTGTTGTACAGTAAGTTGAACAACTGAAATACCAGCTTTTAAATTGGAACCACGATGCACATTAAATGGGTTTCTTTAGAAGAATTGTGTTTTTGTTTGTTGTATTCCCTACAGGTTTGGGGAAAAGATTTAATTCATCATTTGGTCCCTCTGGTACTTGAGGAAATGGGTTGCAAGAGTTCGATGCTTATGGTGCTTTTTCCCTTGAACACTTTGATGGAGGATTAGGTGAAAAAAGAAGCTGAGAGTTTGTGCTTGACGGCAGCATTATTTTGAATGCAAGGGAAAACGGCAATACTGCTTTACTGGAGATTGCTTTACATTTAACACATTAAATGAGATATTATCCATGACTAATGTAGTTCTTGTGTTGACTGATAATGACATGGAGTGGACTGATACTGCAGTTACAGATATTGGTTTGGGCAGAAAGAGTTCCCAACCTCAAGAGCAAATAGCTACCAAGAAGCCAATGTAAGAGTGATAACAGAATGGCAATTCAGGCTATCAAGCTATCAGCAGGAAATAAAGACCTGCGGGTTTGTTTGTTTGTGTGTTTGCTTGGTCAGGTCATTAGCATAGAGTTGTGCTTAAAAAGAGCGGTGCAATAGTGGAATTTTATCTTGGAGGCCAGAGGGCCAATGTTAGCCACAGTATAAATGAACTGTAGATAAAATTACTGATGTTTCTGGCACCCTGTGGCCACATTACATTAATTCTTTTTAATGCACTTGTAAGCTGATATTGTGTCTTACTGTCAAAACCCTGAACTCATCCTGAGTCTTGCATAGTGTATGATAACATGTAAAACAAAATGTTCATGAGACTTAGTCAGTGCTTCACAATGTTACTCCAACTCTTTAACTTGCTCTAAGTAAGAAGTAAAATTCCCTGTCTGGTGTGTGCATGATATACTGTACTGTATATGCACATACTGTATGTATGTGAATACTTTAGTATGCATTATATGACTGACTAAGAAGCCCGCCATTTTGGGATCCCTTTTCAGGCAATCTTACAGTTTCATAATGACCCAGACACACACACACACACACACACACACACACACAAACACATATAAATGGCAGGTGTTTCACTGTAAATGGCAGGTGTCAGGCTGCCCATATAGGGTTAAAACCAGGTTAGTTGCTCCCTCATTATATGCCAATATTGTCTGGCTGTTTAAAGGGAATCTGGCAGTAAAGCAGAGCAGAGGAAAAGCCAGGAAGTGGCAACCGTCAGAAGTCAGACAAAAGACCATGAAAAGGAAATCCTGCTTCATTTAGAGAAAAATATGTGGCGGCAAGGCTCTTTCTGCCCATTGTTGTGGTCAGTGTTCTTTGTGTACTCTGGAGCTTTGTTGTTGATGTTGGTTTTTTGACAAACTCTTGGCTGGAGAACAGTCAGTATGCCTCTTCATGCAGCGTATTTGATGGGCTGACTGTGAGCAGCTGGGCAGGATGATAGAGCAGAAGGAGATGGCTGCAACTGATTGTTTAACTGAAATAAAAGACAATTGAATCCTGTCTTGAAGTACATAAAATGTATGCATGCACCATTTATGCATTTAAACACTTGCATCCTTATTGAATTGTGTTATTTGAGGTGATCAACATTATTTAATGGCCAATTTAAAAAACATACTAGAACTTTTTGTATACAATCTACTAAAAATTAATGAATGGACAATATAGGAAACTAGAATGAAAATAAAGAGGCAAATTCAGTCATATGATGTTTGCCAAAGCAAGGCTAATGACCTATTTAAAGCAAGTGACACAGATGGAGAAAGAGAGAGAAACGCAGTTGAGGCAGCCACTAGAGTTATGTCATGTGGACCTATGGGTGGGCGATATATCAAATAAACCCAATGTATCGCGTCTTGTTCTATGCAGGACATAGTAAATGACTATATCCAGAAAAATAAATTAAATATATTTTAAAAACACTGTTTTATTGCAGACATGTTGTAGGGACTACTGAAAAAGCCACACTGGTGTAATTGTATCAATCAAAGGGTTAAATCAAGCATTTATGAAGGGCTGTATTGACGAAATTTCAAAATATCAAGATATATATTGATATTATCACGATATAGCCTAAAAATAACGCAATATTATTTATAGTCCATACAGCCCAGCCTATGTGAACGTAATAAAACCATAATGTTTATATATATATATATATATATATATCAAAACAGAAACATAAGGATTGAAGAGTGTTGGAAGTAATGATAGAAAACAAAATTGATCGGAGTGTGAATAAATGAGAGGGAGATTTCCTTCTCAGTGTTGAAGGTGCATATTAATGCTCTGTGGTCCAGATTAAAGTGCTGGCCTCCTCTTATCCTTCTCTTCATAGCCCCTGTCTTGCTCTTTCTCATTCCTTCTCTCCTTCACTCACTCTGTCCTCCCCTTCCTGAGTTTTTCTCTTATCCAGCCCTCTTTCTAATCTGTTTCTCGACACTTTTCACCTCCCAACATTTATCACCCCTCACCCTCCTCTCCTCTTCAATTCTCCTTCTTCTTGTGGTCACTTCTCCGTTCTGCCTGCCCTCCTTCCCACCCTTGAATTCTCACTGTTTTCTCTCTTTACTCGCATGGGTTGTGTGAGAAATTGTCCACACTATACCTTGAGCCTCTCTCTCTCTCTCTCTCTCTCTCTCTCAGCTGTGTGTGAGGGATTCTGTACATTCAGTAGCCCAGCTTTTTCCAAATAGCCCATAAATCATTGAGGCCTGGCAGGGGGGAGAGACGGCCAGCCAGGGCAGAACTATTAACACAGCTGAACCACACTGATCATTGTCCCCCTCTCTTTCGCTCCTCCTCTGTCCGTCACTTACCCCACTCTGACTCTTCCCCATCTGCCCTTCTATTGTGTCTCACATCAGCAGCAATTCTGCTTCTGGAAGATGCAGAATTTCCTTCTGTGTTTTGTGCATACAAAGTGATGACACAAATCTGTTTTAGTGTTTAACTTATCAATGGGATGGTTTGGAGTAAATTCTCCCTAGGGTCATTTGCACCATGACCTCACTTACAGGTGCACTTACAAACTTTCCAATGCCTCGTACAGAACATATTTGTACAACTGTAGAAGTTTGGTACCATTATTGGCATATGGCATTATTACTAGGGTAATTTACGAGATTTGGTTCCATTAGCGCCTTTACTAAGCCATTCAGCTGATGGCGCTATATTGCCCAATGTTCGACGAAAGGAAAAAAAGCTTCTGGGGGGAGTATTTGGCTTGAGGTCATGGTGCCCTAGGGTGAAATTACTCCAAACCATCCCTTTAATTGATCGATTCATTGGCAGAAAATGTGTCAAGCAAAAGTGCCAAATATTAGTGAGTTCCAGCCTATTTCAGCCTGTTTCAGAGTTGTCTGTCAGTACAAAACCACTTAGCTTCCACAAGGTCCTTTTACCGCTACAAACCAAAAACTGGACCTCATCTCCGAGCCAGTCAGTAAGACATGTCTCACTGTGGGGAAGCACGTTGAGCTCCAGTTAGCCAACAGATGGATTATGCTCCTTCACTGTGATGCATGGCTTTCATTTACCAGTTTGCTGAATTTGTTCTGTAGTCACTCATTGATATTCATTGCTCCTAAATGCCTCTCTATATGATGGCCTTTTTATTAGGCTACAATGCTAATGTGGAGTTCTCCCAGCCTAGCTAATCCTTGTGTGTGTGGACAGAGAGCCATGATGGCATCCTGTTATTGAGCTGTAATTACACTCTCTCTTCCTCCATTTTCCACATTAAAAAGGGAATGAAGCAAATGAATGAGGCTGTTTGCTTGTGTGAAAAAGAACATTTCAGCAGGCAGTGTCTTGCTCTTTCAGCTCTTTTATTTCTCGGTAAATACCTTTCCTAAAACCTTCAAGCAAGAAACCTGCTATACTGTGGTGTAGAAAAAAATAACTCCAACTGTTCAAGAAGATCAAATTTGTGACCCATGAGATAAATAAAGACAAACTGAGGGAAGAACACTTCAAATGTGATTCTTTTTTTCAGCTTTTCAAACAGATGCTCCGCCTGACACATTAGTACATTGGTCTGGATGTGTCAGTGGTATGGAAATTTATATTCATTTAAATGTGCACTTCTCATCGTCAAATCATGGCGTGACATTGCAGCCAACCTATCTGCTAGTGAAATACATATTCATATATACTCACACAGTATACATGTATCCTCAGATAGTTTCTTTGTCTGTTCTCCTCTCCTTCCTCCTCTTTCTTTCTTCCATACACATAAATGCACAACCATATTAAAACTCTTACATCAAGTCATGTGAGTATGATTCAGAACAGGAATGAAGATTACTGATATTGTTTAATTTCCCTTGGGTGCTCTGTTAGAAGAGCCAAGAAGCATATGGCCGTCTGCCTGTTGCATTTACTATGTGCTTATGTAGACCAATTTTCATTTCTTTGTTTTAATATGTGTATTTGAGTGTATGTCTTAAAATGTAGATAAAAATCTGTTAGACATTTGTCTCCATTTTCTGTCTCCCTTTTTGTTTTCACTTTGTGTGTAAATGTTAAGTGTTCAGCTTTACATTCCCTGTCCGACAGATGGGTCATGCCATTTTTGGCGACCTCTCTATGTGTACTGAACCTGCCAGCCCGTGCCTCACAGCCACCTGTGTCATCCTGCATAGCTTGTGTCCCATAGGGCTCGGATGATTGATATGTCAGGCAGTTTGCTGTCCACCTCTTAGGTCCGTACACTACTCAGGTCTCGTCTCTGTGGTCCAAGGATGACTGATTTGTCAAGCACTTCCTCCAGCCGTCTTTTTTCCACCCTGCGGGGCCTCTTGTGCCTAGTGGGACAGACTTTCTGAAGAGCTGTATGTCAACTTTCACAATATGGATGATTAATGCTATATATTCTCTCTGTTTTCTTTCTTTATGTCTTTTTCTTTGGTTTCCTTTTATTATTTTCTTGATTTCCCTCTCCTCTCTCTTCCTCTTTCCCTTCGGTCTTTGAATCTCTTATTAGTTTTTGACAGAAGGACCTGGCATATAGTTATGATTTGTCTCAGAGTTGAGAGAGTTGAGAGTCTAGATACAAGCAGGGACTGTTTAGACTTTGTCTCTCTGTGTGGGTTTGTGTAAAAGAGAGAGAGAGAAACATCATGTTCTTGCATGTAGTTTTGGCTGTATGTCAGTCTGTGCACACACATTTCAGCACATGCAAGCACCACAACTCTTATGTGCATGTTAAATTGGATGTAAATGAGGAAGGTTTGTGCAGAAGTTGTTTTGTCTGACAGCCTTGGTTTCACTGGCATACCAATTTGATGGCGTAGTACCTCGAAACTCTATGCACAAATCTAAAAAAAATCTATGCACAGATTCTCTATAGCTGAGTGCTCTGAAGATGCTCTGCAGGGGCCCGTCTGAGTCCTAGAGGTGCATCAGTGAGAATAACACTGTCTCTTATTTTGTAATTATTAGGGTGCTCATTAAACATGACCCACTCACTGTTGTCCTTCTCCCTTCACTTTTCCGCCCTTTAATCTACCACCACACATTGACAACATCAGCTTTCACGCAGTTGCCTCCTTCTCGCATTGCAACCCTCCCAGTTCTGCTGTTGATCAGATAGTATGCAGAGGAGGAGAGTCAGTCTGGAATAACACTAGACTGATAGGGGAGCCTTGCTGGCCGAGAGAGCATGCATACGGTATATACAGTCATACACTCCCCAATCTGAATTTGAACTATGTTCCTCCTGTGCTATTGTGGAAGCGATGGCCAAGAAATAACAAATAGTTACAAGTAATTCACAGCCTTGTCTAGCATATACACATAGACACACACACACACACACATACACACCTATAGGCTAAATTGACTGTGACTAGACTGTGAACCAGTCCTCCATTACAAATCTCACGTTTCTAAATTAACCTGGGCTAAACTTGAATATGTGTGTGTGTGTGTGTGTGTGTGTGTGTGTGTGCATCTGTTTACATGTCACATTTCTCAGGCTCAATTTAACTAGCAGCTGCCCTGTGTGTGTCACCCTGCTCTCTCCAAACTCCATTGACAACTGACACAGATCTACAGTACCAATTACCACACACACACACACACACACATACAAACCACCTTTTCTAATAGTCTGCTCTAGACAGTGGGTGTTAGCGAGCAGACCTTTAAGGGAAATTAATGAGGTAATTTAATGAATGCATCACCAACCTGTATGCAGTTGCCTATGGGAAGACAAAAACACACATATAGACACACACATTGCAGCCCACGGGGAAGACTAGATTAACACACAGAGATGGGGACTGCTCAATCACTATGGTTACACAGATGGGCCCCAGAGAGAGGCCAGCCAGCACTAAGGCTGGAAGCAAATTTACACACACACACACACACACACACACACACACACACACACACACGTAACATAGATACACTGACACACACTGTATATTGTCACGTTTACTGGACAGTTTATGTGATAATGCAAAATAATTCCTCTCATATTTCCAAACTTCAAAAAAAATGACTTAATCCACAACCAGTGAAGTAAAGATGATTTGTGACCATTAACACTTGCGGTTTTATTGTGTATATTATATTTTATTTTATTTAACCTAGCAATGCATTGCTCTGTTTAATGTAACCTTTATAACAATATATTTCAAGACTTTTAAGACTGAAAAAATTTTGAAAAAAATTTCAAAACCTTAAAACTCAAGGAGCACGGCATTGGCCCAGATGTGCACCGCTATAGGCACATTGTCAGCCTCACACTTTTTGCAAAACAATACACACTAGACACATTAGACACAGAAGTATATCATGATGTCACTTCCTTGCTATACCAAAGCACTGACTGTCAAATGACCACACCTATGAGCCAATCTGTGAAACACAGTTTTTTTATTGTCTTTTGTCTGAACCTGCAACCAGTTGAGCAGTGTGACATAACAAATGGAAAGTGCAATGTTCAGGGTCATACAATTTGTTCATTGTACAGTATGCAGCCTACAATGCACTTTACTACAGTATACAACACTAAAAGGGACAAAAATCAAAGGAGTAAACATGTGATCAATGTGCTTCTTCTTGTCCTTGGGCTGGGTCAGGCCAGAGCTCTTTGTCGACATCACAAGCAATATTGTCACTCCTGAGGCAACGGGGGAAGAAGCCTCTTAGTATATTGGTTGTGTCACATCATTTGAAACAAGTGAAAACTATTTTGAGTGGTTGTGTTCAATCAATGACATGTGTTCTCTATTTGTATTTGATTGTTGCCACTTGTGTTTACCAGTATGGATGTCATGTGCATTAGAGTGCAGAACGTGTTTAGAGTTTTGCTGAAAGGTCTAAGTGATATCTGCAAATTGGGTTTTACCATGTGAAATGGTTTAAGGTATTGACAACAGACTGCACAATTAGCTAAATGAGTCCAGGCTACTGCAGACCTTTGTTCAGCCAATGGGTTTTAGTGTTTTAGCAATTGAGAAAAACTGTAAGCACTATAAAAATGCGGCAGGTCTAGTATTTTCTGTACTGTATTTTCAGTTTTTTTTAAATCTTTTTATTTGTTTATTGTTGGAATTTTTTTTACTGTAATTGTAACCTGTACTGGATACAGTATTTTATATTTGTCTGTTGTTTGCTGAGCTAACAGTGTTATGCACACTACTGTAGTAGAAAGCATGTTCTGTTGTGATTCTCCATGTTGACTGATTTGAGTATATGGAGAGAAATCAATTATCTTTTCCTCAGTCTGCAGCATTGGTCTTGTGTAGTGTTTGGATAACTTATTGTATATTTGCACTTTCTCTGTGTACTTTATTTGCAGTACTCTAATCACTGAGAAGTAGAACTGCTAAACGTGTTTTAGGTTAGCAACAGCAGTGTGTAACAGGTTAATACAGAATTAAGTCATATGAAAAGTGTGTGTTTCATATGGTAACAAAATATGTTTTCTATAAATTAGTGTATAGTTTGTGTTTTATTTAGCAAAGGGCCTGAGGTGTTCTGCTAATTGGGTGTGTAGTGTTCTGAAAAATTGGTCCCTGTTTTCAAAACAGTGTTTAAGCAATCGAAGAAAAAAAAACTGTAAGCCCTGTAGAGTATGGCGAGTGACAGCATGGCAGACAGAAACTCTCTCTTCACACCATAAAGTTCCATTGTCCCTTTTCTCATTAGGGAATTGTAGTAGAGAAATTGCATTAAAATGAACGATATCGCGTGTATGTGCTCCATATCCGCTGGGACAGGAAGAGAATATATCACATTGAGGAAAAGCGAATTGGGGCAGGGGAAGGATAGTTTAGGGCTTTCCTTTTTTCTTGTTATTAACTCATATACTGTATTACCTTGTGGGGTTAAAACACATCACAGGCTATAACTTCTCTCACTTCTGCGCTCTCTTGTCTCCATTCCACTTTCCTATCCCTCCTTTTGTCCCAGGCCGGTCCCCTAAGGGACATACGTTGTCATCCCTCTCATCTCTGAGGGCTCTGCAGCCTGACAACCCAGCAGCCTGTTGTCCCCCATGGGGCCCAGGGGTGCTGCAGGAGCAAGAGCAGAGATACATATTGGCCTAAGGAGTGAAATGAGAGATGTGAAGAGTTTTGGCTGTGGCTGAAATAGAGTCCAAGCTGAGGCATGTGGTCTTAATGCACACATGCATCTGCATGTAAAGAGCATGCATATAAACAGAAATGCTGTTTACACATCGGTACACTGTTAGACTTTTTATTGTATTTTTGCGGTAACTTACTGGCAACTTAGTTTTACAGTAGTAAAAATACCCTTACTGTAACTTAGTTTTACTGTATAATACCCTTACAGTAATCATATTGTAATTACAAATTGCTAAATGATACTGTAATTGCTGTATTATAGTTTTACTGTAATTGTGGTTCACAATATATTACATTATTTGGCATTGGTACATTGGTGCATTGTACAAACAATTTTAAATATTTTACATAAATGCTATTGAATTTAATAAATTCCAAATAACTGACTTTAGCCCATGTACAAAAGTAATACATTTTTATTTTCAGGTGCAAACATCAGGAACAAGATAATTTTTTAACTATGAAAGTGCAAAATAACAGAAAATTGACATACAAGCGATGCTAAAACAATGTCTAAATATGCGCCAAACACTGGGCAAAATTCAGAGGCGAATACATGTCTGAACAATGTAGTTACCATTTGAATTGATTCTCAAAACAAACTGAACATTTTTTAAATCCCCCAGAAATCTAAATAACTTGTATTTGCAAATGTATACAAAATGTGGCGTGTTTGTTACCACAAAGCTGAAGTTGTTGGGCTTTGGTTGGGGAGGGGAAGGAGGAACAGTCTGCTTAGAAGGATTTGTGAAGGCCGGACCCATGGTACTCTTGCTTGCTCCACATCTTCTGGAAGGTGGACAGAGAGGCCAAGATGGAGCCTCCAATCCAGAGATGCTCTGGTGGGGGGTCCATACTGGACTGTATGAGAAGCAGAGAAATGGTCATGAGTTTATCTCATCTAAACTGTTAACAGACTTACAACTTGTGAAAAAACAGAATATGAGAGTATACAAAATTAGTCACCAGTAGTGAAGTCCCCAGATAATTCAAAGGTTCTTTCTACTGTCTGTCTGTCGATGGGTTTGGTGATGGTGATTTCTGATCTAACTAAGGATCTTCCTCTTTAAATAAAAGGTAAATCTCAGTAGGGATCCTTTCCAAATGGTGTCAGAAACTTAAAATAATAATTTGACACCATCAGTGGCAAAAACAGAACTTTTAGTGGACGAAATTGACGACGCACATTTGCCCTATATGATTACATTAGAGCCCGGTTTGAAAGCTGCAGGTCACAGTGTTCTCGCTCAGTAGTGGACCAACTTCAAACATTGTTGTTCTTATCAGTCACTTTTATATAAAAAAAAAAACTAAGATAACTTAAATTAAAACAACACTTTGTAGCTTTTGCTGCATAACTGTGACCTCTGCTTACACAAGTGGTAAATACAAAATGATTTAGTTGTGTCAATGTTGTAGCAGGCAGGGTACGTAGCTGCACTACTTCATCGTACTGAGTAATCATTTTTCTGATGTTAACGTTATTACATCACACAAGAAAATGCTTACCTAGTTTGGTGTCTTCCACTCAAATTCCGTGAGCCATTGGAGGAAGGTGGTGACTCTGGAGCTGATGCTCGTCACCTTTCTTTGGACGACTCTAGTCTTGTGGCTTGTAGCCATTGTAGCAGTGTACTTGGTGCCCTCATCTGGGTTGATCCTTAAGAAGAATCTTAAAAGGAAAAACAGGTTTAAAATTTTCATTATCAAGAGCAGTCATCTTCAAATACAGCCCTTTATTTACACACACATATATGTATTTATTTCAATTTCAATTTATTTCAATTTATTTATAGTATCAATTCACAACAAGAGTTATCTCAAGACACTTTACAGATAGAGTAGGTCTAGACCACACTCCAGAATTCACAAGGACCCAACAGTGTCCTCCAGAGCAAGCAACAGTGCGACAGTGGCGAGGAAAAACTTCCTTTTAGGCAGAAACCTCGGTCAGACCCAGGCTCTTGGTAGGCGGTGTCTGACGACCGGTTGGGGTTAGAATGAAAAGTGGCAATTACAATCCCAAAAAAAAAAATAGTAGTTATATGTACTGTATGTACAGTGCCTTGCGAAAGTATTCGGCCCCCTTTAAGTTTTCAACCTTTTGACACATTTCAGGCTTCAAACATAAAGATATAGAATTTTTATTTTTTGTGAAGAATCACCAACAAGTGGGACACAATTGTGAGGTGGAACGAAATCTATTGGATATTTTAAACTTTTTTAGCAAATAAAAAACTGAAAAGTGGTGCGTGCAAAATTATTGGGCCCCTTGCGTTAATACTTTGTAGAGCCACCTTTTGCTGCGATTACAGCTGCAAGTCGCTTGGGGTACGTCTCTATCACTTTTGCATCGAGAGACTGACATTCTTGCCCATTCTGCCTTGCAAAACAGCTCGAGCTCAGTGAGGTTGGATGGAGAGCGTTTGTGAACAGCAGTTTTCAGCTCTTTCCACAGATTCTCGATTGGATTCAGGTCTGGACTTGGACTTGGCCATTCTAACACCTGGATACATTTATTTGTGAACCATTCCTTTGTAGATTTTGCTGTATGTTTTGGATTATTGTCTTGTTGGAAGACAAATCTCCGTCCCAGTTTCAGGTCTTTTGCAGACTCCAACAGGTTTTCATCCAGAATGGTCCTGCATTTGGCTGCATCCATCTTCCCCTCAATTTTAACCATCTTCCCTATCCCTGCTGAAGAAAAGGCAGGCCCAAACCATGATGCTGCTACCACCATGTTTGACAGTGGGGAGTGTGTTGAGGGTGATGAGCTGTGTTGCTTTTACGCCAAACATATCGTTTTGCATTGTGGCCAAAAAGTTTGATTTTGGTTTCATCTGACCAGAGCACCTTCTTCCACATGTTTGGTGTGTTTCCCACGTGGCTTGTGGCAAACTTTAGACGAGACTTTTTATGGATATCTTTGAGAAATGGCTTTCTTCTTGCCACTCTTCCATAAAGGCCAGATTTGTGCAGTGTACGACTGATTGTTGTCCTATGAACAGACTCTCCCACCTCAGCTGTAGTTCTCTGCAGTTCATCCAGAGTGATCATGGGCCTCTTGGCTGCATCTCTGATCAGTCTTCTCCTTGTCTGAGCTGAAAGTTTAGAGGGACGGCCAGGTCTTGGTAGATTTGCAGTGGTCTGATACTCCTTCCATTTCAAAATGATCGCTTGCACAGTGCTCCTTGGGATGTTTAAAGCTTGGGAAATCTTTTTGTATCCAAATCCGGCTTTAAACTTCTCCACAACAGTATTACGGACCTGCCTGGTGTGTTCCTTGGTCTTCATGATGCTCTCTGCGCTTTCAACAGAACCCTGAGACTATCACAGAGCAGGTGCATTTATACAGAGACTTGATCACACAGGTGGATTCTATTTATCACCATCAGTCATTTAGGACAACATTGGATCATTCAGAGATCCTCGCTGAACTTCTGGAGTGAGTTTGCTGCACTGAAAGTAAAGGGGCCGAATAATTTTGCACGCACCACTTTTCAGTTTTTTTTTGCTAAAAAGTTTAAAATATCCAATAGATTTCGTTCCACTTCACAATTGTGTCCCACTTGTTGGTGATTCTTCACAAAAAAAATATTTTTATATCTTTATGTTTGAAGCCTGAAATGTGTCAAAAGGTTAAAATGGAGGGAGGGAGGTTAGGAGGGAGAGAATGATGGTTTAGTAGCTCTTGATAGAGCCTACATCCACTGGTGTGATGCTAATTTCATGTCACACTATAGGACAGTGCTGTCACACCAGTGGACGTTTTCAGGATCAAGGCCAGTTTGCGGCCTGGCTATATGAGCGACAGTCTTCAAACCTGACTAACAGTGTTAAGGTTTACATTATTTTCAATAGTCAATCAATATAAATTGATGAAAATTTTCAGATCAATACTTAAATTACGTCACACCAAAGGACAGCATAATGGTTACCATTTCCAACAGTGCACGGAAATAGCCATATTATGAAAATATTAGAGACAGAAGTCACAATTTGTGCAGTCCATGTGCACCAGTGAGGTCTACTGTACTTCCTGGATGAAGAAGGGCCCCTCTCAGTAATAGGATGCCCAAATTAATGCCCGATTTTTATACATAAAGAATGGCGTCACACCAGGTGGACACCAGTTTTGCGGACAAAATGTAATGTGTCATAATTATTCTAAATAGGGACCTTAAAACGTACAACTTTTAGTTTCATTAAGTTTACACTACTATAACATCTATTCAAGTATTTTAATGGATTTAGACTAATTTTTCATTTTATTACAGTAGTTTTAAGATAAGCAATGCCACCCCGGACAGACACGCCACAGGACAAATGTCATGCTTAAAACGAAATATTTCCACATTTCAATTATAATGCTCATTAATCACAGATGTATTAGTTCTGGAAGATTACATTGTATATAAAAACATATATTTTAATGAAATATTATAAATATTTATTTATATTTGTCACCATGAACACAAAAATGGAGCGTACGTCAACCACCCATGTATGTGTTCGTGGTTCCTGTTTAAAGGAAGTGGGACATTGCTCCTTTCCACATGCAAACCTATAGCTTGCCATGTGCTGATGTTTTTTCACGTCTACAGAATATTCCTACTTCTAGAGTACAGGTTGCAAAACGTACACCTGTACTTACTTTTTGTTGTATGATGATAGATTGTTGTGCTCCTGTGGGTCAGACCTTCTTCCAGCTTTCTTCTTCCTCCCGTTTCTCTCAGTTGTTCTAGTCACTGGTTGTTGTTCTACATATGAAATGATGAACTTTTATATTTTAAAGTGAATGCATGGAGATATAAACACAATTACAACAAGATAAAAAAATGCATTAGTATGCAGGTAACCAGTATATGTTATGTGATGTTATGTGATGTGTTAAAAGTTAATCACTATGCCATTATAAAGAGTCCTAAAACAACTTGTTGAACAATCCGTCAAATTTAAGTTTAAGAGCCTAGGAAAATACATTTTTAAATTTTACTTTTCTTTTCCCCCATAAACCATGGTAGCTATAGACTCAACTCCTAAAACCATATTCTTTGAGTTACACACTCTTTAGCTTAGGTGTCATACACTAAAAAGGATGAACTATATGAAATATCACATTACAAAAAGCAATAATAGGCCTACTACTGCAAAGTAAGGCACTGAGGCAAATCTTTGCTGGACATCACGATGGTTTTAAGTGGCCAAACCCTGAAGCCAAGGCAAAAAACTGCTCTCCATAAATGCTGGAGACACCAAAACTAGAGATAATTGTGGTTACCATTGAATTAAATTTAGCACACGTCTTTTTTAGCTAAAAAAAAACTACAAAGATTATTTTTCCTTTCCATCCACCACGGTAACGTTACTTAAAGATGCTTTTCCTGTTGCCCGACATATAGAATGGGTGCTTTTTTTGTGTGTGTTTAAAAAAAAAAAAGACAGCCTAAATGTTAACTAGATGGGCAAATGTAAAGGTAACGGTTTAATGTTAACTTTACTTCCACTAAGCTAATATAACCGCGTAGCCTATACCAGGCCTATAACACAGCTGTAATGAGTTTTGCTTAATCATTTTAAAACACTGACAAACCAACCAACACGCTCGGGAATATAACGTTAGCATTAACCGGAGGTAATGTTAGCCAAAATGTAAAGGTAACGGTTTAATGTTAACTTTACTTCCACTAATATAACCGCGTAGCCTATACTAGGCCTATAACACAGCTGTAATGAGTTTTGCTTAATCATTTTAAAACACTGACAAACCAACCAACAGGCCGGGAATATAACGTTAGCATTAACCGGAGGTAATGTTAGCCAAAATGCGGCAACAGCTAGCTCAAAAACTAGCAGCAACCAACCTTAAACTTCCAGAATATATGTTACATTGTATTTCAGGCAATGGTCTGACAGTAAAGTAAAAAAGACGTCCCGAACAGCGCATGTAGAACGAGTTGTGTAAGCTTTACCGAACGTCGTAATTACAGCTAGCTAAACCACGGGCACAATGTTAAGCTCCAACTTCCTTGGAGGGAAAGCTAGTTAACAGCTCGCTCTAGCCAAGCTATGACACAGGACGGTAACCTAACGTCGCCGCTTGCGAAGGCTTATCAGCAGAGATTTTAATGTCACAGAATTAGCAAAGATTGACCTTACCTTAACGCTTCTCCAGCTCTCTCTGAGTAGTGTGTGTGACCGGACTCTGATGCGCGCGGACCAATGCGGCACTCCTTTGATGTCTCGAGCCGCTAGCTACTTCTTTCAACACCTTTGAAGTATCTACCCGCTATTCTTTTGAAGTCGTGAGGTCAGAGGTCAAATATGGCGGTCAAGCATTGTGATCCCTTTCTTGTTTGTCTCCACAACTCTCAATAAGTTATTTACTCTGCTGAAACGCATGTCACAATTTTAAATTACCTTCACTGCTAAAAACATAATACATAAAATGTAAAATATCTCTATAAAATGAAATCATTTAATTTATAGAGATATTTTATTTTTCCATTTAATTTCTATGCTTCTATAACATGAACTAACAATATTATTTAAGTCTGTCTTATTCACCTACAGTAGCACTACTGCTGTTGTTTTACAGCAGACTACCGCAAATTCAAAAAATACAGTAAATCACTGTAAATTAAATGTTACTACCCATAATGCAATGCATATTACAGTAATGAACCAGAAAAGAAAATTATGGTATTTTACTGGGCATTTTTGTGGTAAGTAACTGTAGAAATACAGTAGAGTCTAACAGTGTGCCGCAAATTCAAAATATACAGTAAATCACTGTAAATGAAATGTTAATACCCATAATGCAATGTTTATTACAGTAATTAACCGGAAAAGAAAATTATGGTACTTTACTGGGCATTTTGTGGTAAGTAACTGTGGAAATTACAGCTAAGTCTAACAGTGTATAGCAGTAAGACCCTACTGTGCGTGAGCTAAGGACATCCAGTGTGTGTGTGTGTCTGTCAGTAAGTCGCTGCTTCAGATGCATTGCTGACTATTCTTAGCATGTAGACGCAAGACACTGAAATATTAGCCAGTCTGTGTATTGGGCTGCAGCCACACCTGTCTGCGCTGGGACCGAAGGCAGACATACACGCAAAGAGTTGAATAGTTTTTAGGCCATGTGCTTGGTTGTGATTCTTTTCACCAGCCTCTATTATGCCCATCTATTCTCATCCACTTTCTCTCTGTATCTCTCAACCTAATTCAGTGGTATTCCTATATTTATCTTTCCACACATCCATGCATCTTTTCTTGCATTCATTACATTAATATATTTTAGCTTTTGACCATCCAACAAGCACCTCAATTGATGCATGTTGCCTCAAGGCAGATTTTACCTTATTTAGGTAAAAACTCATTAAAAGAAATGGTTAATCATCCTAATTGTTTGGTCATCATATATTCACAAGCACCAATAGCGATTGCAGTATTATATCATTACATATTGATGTCAAGGTATTTGTTAGAAGATAGGTTTTAGACACAATGTCACAATATTTGAATTTGTTAATATCTCTCTGACCTCGTGGCTGTAGTAATGTTTGAGAGCAAATGAGGAGGTGAGGTGACAAAGTTTGGCAAATTCCGCAGGTTGGTGAGGTGGATATTTCAATTCAATTCAATTCAATTCAATTCAATTCAATTCAATTCAATTTTATTCATAGTATCAATTCATAACAAGAGTTATCTCGAGACATTTTACAGATAGAGTAGGTCTAGACCACACTAGACCACATAATTTACAAGGACCTTAACAGTTCTAGTAGTTCCCTCCAGAGCAAGCAACAGTGCGACAGTGGCGAGGTAAAACTTCCTTTTAGGAAGAAACCTGGGACAGACCCAGGCTCTTGGTAGGCGGAGTCTGACGACCGGCACATGATTGCGGTCAAATGATTAAACCACATGCAGCAGTAAACAAATCGGTCATATATGTCGTTTTGAGAGTCTTTGGAAATCAACCTATATATTGTCATTTAGGTATGAGGATGTGTTGCTTTGTTGTGGTATGAGATTGCACAGACTGTTGATAGAGCATTGTATCTCTATCGCCCACCCCCTTCCATGAATCAGCCAGTCCACGCATCTCATCTCTCATCACCCATGCATCCTTACATCCTTCTTTTCATCCATCACTTCATCCATCCTTACAAATAACCTTCCATTCATCTCTTATATCTTCATAGTGCCTTTGTGCCATCTACTATAGGCCTTGTTTTCTCATAGATCCATCTATGCGTTCATGTGTCTCCAGTTTTTGCAGTGAGCAGGAGGCATTTTGACAATGACAGTTAGAGACCCCTGCAGCAGACCAAATGAGTCTGTCTAGCTGTGACCAGACCTGGGGAAGTGGTGGCCTGGTCGTCAGAATGTGACATGGGGACCGGCTGGAGCTGCCAGACAAAACCAGTCAAGTGCAAAACTAATCTACCTATCCATTTGTCTGAGAGCAGCAGAGGTAGACAGAGGTGGTATAATTGTGCTTGATGTTATAAGTATTGCCACCACTTTTTCTTTCTCACGGTTATGGAAGCCAGAATTCAGAATTTAAATTCTTACAGTACTGTGTCGGTCCCTAAATTGCTTTAGATTGCACAGATATGCTGATAATTGATTGGAAAACAGTTCCTGCGTAGGTAGGTGTTTGGTGTGTGTGTGCTTGTGGTTTAAAGCCTGGTTGCATTTTTATAAGCAAATGGCTGTTGTTTGTGACCCTCTGTGGATGCATAGATAATGTGTCTTAGTCAGCATACTGGTAGCCTGTATTATAAAACTGTGCTCGGGGTAATTGACTGAAAGGAGGCGAGACAGAACAATAGAGGTGAAAGATAAAAACGTATTGGGAATAACATATACATTGATGCCCCCATCAAAATCTAGCACATCATGTCTCTATCCTATGCAAATTTGAATTTACAAGTTCTGTACGAGTTTCGCACAGGTGAATAAAAACTGTATATTATATGTTTGCATTGCATAAGCATTTCTCTCCTTCCCTTGCCCTTCTAACCAAAGCACCCAGGTAGTTAAAATGTTGATGAATCGGATCAGTTTAATAATGTCATCAATCATGGCTTCATATGGAATACCGTAATGCTGACGTGAATAAAGAGTCGTTACGCCCGTAGCTTTAAAACTGCCGCTTTTTCTCTTGTTCGTACATGTCTGTGTGTACAGTGTAATGGTCTTCTCTCCTCTTCTTCTCCTACTTGCTTTTATACTTTCATCTTAAACACTATCATTCTTTCCTTCTCTTTTGAATTCTGGTGATGCAATCCTGCCTGTCTCCTTTGAATTTCCATCTCGTTGTTGTTTTTTTTCTTCAGTTCTTGTTTTTCTGATAAGTACTGTTTCACATGTTTTTCCACACACATTACAGTACAAATGCATGTGCATACACACACACACATACACACAGTAGCAATGGTGTTTCAGCCTCATTCCTTCTTACTATGACAATGCTGTCGCTCCCATCTACATGTTAGATGGGTTGAGGGAGTTGCACCTGCGGCTCCAGCCTTGAATGTTATCTCTGAATGTTAAATCCTTTAGGTTTTTTTTTTTTTAATACCTTCCAAATGTTCTATGCTGTTACTATTACTATGATATTCCCTGAAGAAATCTTATAGGATTGAGTAAATCTTCTTCTGTTGGACTATTAGGTCTATTCAATTAAAATTATTGAAGACGACGTTTACTCTGCATTGTTGGGGATACGTGATCTGCAGTTAGCAGCTCAGATTAAAATGGCATTTAGATTAAAATGTAGAATTTTTAATTGCTAAACATTTAGTTTTTGAACTCTACTACAAAGATGGGTTTCAAGGTAATGCTGTTCATGCCAAATTACTACCCTACCTATGTTATGTGAATTAAAGGTCCAATGTGTAGGAATTTCTCCCATCTAGCATTGAGATTGTATGTTGCAATCAACTCTCTCGCACCACGCAGTTCAAATTACGTATCAGAGCTACGGTAGCCTTCATGCTTCAAAAAGCTTCTTTTTCTGGGCAAAGAAGAGGACTCTTGTTCCTGAAACTTGGATTTTAAATACGTGCATGAGGCGGAGTGGCAATCAGTAATTTTCTCCAGCCGTTCTGATTGCCCGCTTCGGCCGTTGCACGCGCTCCAACAGCCACAGTCCGCAACAGCCGCCGCTGCCCGCTCGTCTAACTAACCTGCACGGCGGGCCGCTGCAGCATCTTATTTCTGAACAGTCATCTCTCCTCTGCCCCCCTAGGGCCAGCGGTCTACAAAATTTCCCAGTAGATTTTTTTTTCGCACTGTGCCGCAGAATGTATTAAGAGAACATGTGGTCCTCTGTGTTTCCTTCTTCAAACTTGCCGGGGGGCGGAAGCGACGATACCCATTAGCAGCATTTGCAGCATCTGTGAGTTTATCAAGTGACAGCGAAAACGTGAAAGGCGGAGCAGTATATCCTGTGTGTTCCTTACAGGTTAACGTATTTCAAGATGGCGCATGACTATGGAGAGTCTACCCCAAGGGGGTAAGCCTCTCTCTCTAAGCGTGGCGCCATTTTAATGCTACAAAGCATCACTCGTTGTTAGCATCCCATTGGCTGCCATTCATTTTGACATCACTTTGACAGTTAATAACTTTACATCTGAAACTTTAAAAGACACTATTTGTCTATTATTTATTTCTAAAGAAACACGACAATGTATAAAAGGCTCCATTACCTTGTACCTCACGTTATGGCTCCGTAGCAGAGGTTTTTGTAAAAATAGGCTAACGATTGTTTCATAACCAAGCGACTTGCTGTCGCATAGTCAACAAATCACCGTATTGTCAGGAGAAGCTTGCAGGCAGTTTGGACTTCAATTAGCTGTTTAGGTTTAATTACTAATGTTAACTAGCATTTAGTTAGCAATAATTAGCCTGTTCCTATGTTATCTCCTAACATATACCTATGCTCTCCGTCTCTGCAAGATTGGGATGGATTGAGATTTCCCTTGGCACAGCTACCAGAAGACTTACAACTTTCAGGCACGTTGCCCACGTCACATCTACGTCATCAAGCTCAGTTGGAGGCTGTGCAGTAAAGCTCAGCCATCACCGGAAAAGTGCTTCTAATAGCCTTCACTGGTCTCTGTCCAGATCAACGGGATCTGTTGGTCCATTTCATGCAAGTGCAAATGTAAAATCTCAAGCCAATATGAATACTTGAAAGTGATGGTGGTGGTCAATATTCATAAAAATAGACAAGTTTGTGACTGGCAATACAGATTTTGATATTTTCAGAACCACCTACGCATTGCTATACTGTGATAGAAGATTTTATTATTTTTATTTATTTACACACTGTAAATGACTGTGTAAGTGCATGCATGGGCACTTCCTCTGTAGTCCCTGGAAACACTATGCACAAAAACAAACATACATACACATTTCATGTATGGTTGCTACAGTTTCCGTTCCACATCATGTGAAGCTGAGGTCAGGTTCATTAGTCTGATCACAGTCTGATGAAAATCCATAATCCAGATTTCTCACTGCTGTAAATTAGTTAGTTACACACTTATCTTTCCCAGGAGCACCACTGATCCCAATAAAATGCTGCAATGTTCCTCTTTACTGTCTTTCATCTTTTTAATTTGTGCCATGTTTGGTGGTTTATCTTAATCCTTCAGTCCCATTTCCTTTTCCTTTCAGCCTGTGCTCAACTCAGGTTGAGATTACTTCACCTGACTTCCCATCCCAGCAGACTGTATGAAAGCCAAACAGTTTAGTCACAGAAATATGTGTGTGTGAATGTGTGTTCAAATGTGATAGGCTGTATTTAATTATCTTGTGTACAAGTGTGCACTCACACATTTGTGTGTCCATTTGTGTGTATCCTTTTGTGCATACAGCAGGCCTCTGCCATTCCTAATTAGTGTGTGATCGATAGCTGCTTGTTGTGATGCTGTGCGTGGGGAGCCGTGTCAGAGCAGGGGAACAGTGACATTTCAGCAGACAGGGAATACTCTGTTGACCTTATTGTTGTGATTAGAATTCAGCCCCAGGTCCCCAAGAGATGACCTCACCGGGATTGTGGAGGTTGTTCAAAACTTGTTCCTCTCCTCTTACACCCCCCACCGCCTCTTTTTCTCACCTCTGCTGTAGTGTACACATTTGAAACATCCCCTGCTAGAATTAGTCTTTTCTAATGTTTTTCTTTTTTTTTACTTTCTCAACCTATTTCTATTGACTACAAGCATGGCTGCATCTTGCTTTTCAATTATTGCCAAATACATCTTTACATCTTCACGGAACTCTCGGTACGCTGTCATCTCAGGATTATGTATCACACCATTTGCAACTTCTTTTTATGGCTTTCTCTTGCTTTTGTGTGCTTTTGTGGAGATGTGTGTGTGTGTGTGTGTGTGTGTGTGTGTGTGTGTGTGTGTGTGTGTGTGTGTGTGTGTGTGTGTGTGTGTGTGTGTGTGTGTGTGTGTGTGTGTGATGTTGCAAAATGTAGAGGAACAAGAGCATGAAGTCTAATCTGTGACAGCTGTTTGTGACTTTTTTCAGTTCTTTTTTCAACAAGCCAATATGCTCTGTTATTATCTGACTGTCTTTATGAGTTAACTCTGATGTGTTCTCAAGTAATCTCCAAACACAAGCAGTGAGCCACATACACAAGTAAACTACATCCCATTCTTTGTTTTTGTGTCCCAAATGAGCTGCTGCAAAGAGAAGATGTGTAAGAGGAAACAGAGAGGGTGAAAAAAGGATCAGGGAGGGGGGGAAAGAAGGGCAAATAATAGACTGAATCACTGTGATCTTCCGGGTTAGTCTATATTCACAACGTTCCACTTTCAGGATTGGTCATGTTGCCGCCAGAATTCCACCTGATGTCACTCTATACGGCCAGATGTCCGGTACCTTCCGCTTTCTTTGTGTTGGAATTCTGTACTCCGGTGGATTTATGAGGACTATGGTAAACTGCTCCTCAGATCTCTGGAAAGTAAATCCAGACAGCTAGCTTGACTATCTGTCCAATCGGAGTTTTCGGCACAACTAAAACAACTTTTGAACGTGCACATGTTCCACCCAATTCCTTCCCGAGGCTATTTTGCAGCTGGACCGGGACTCCGTCCCACACTTAGCACCACCCAAGACAATTGAGATTGCTTTTAAAGAAATGCCAATAAACCAGAGCAAGTTTTTCTCCCATCCCGGAATGTTATGTGGACTAGCCAGACCCTCCTCCGCAGCGCTGTGGAGGAAGGTCTGGCAATATGAGATTTCTTCCAGGTGAACATATAGCAGTTGATTTAAATTTGCAGAGATATGTTAAATCGGTGAACTTGTTTATTTCTGTTGCCATTTTCAGCCGTAACATTCAAAGATAGATAGCCTAGAGTTAAACACGGTGGTTTACTATCCAACGTTTCTGCTGTGATTATTTTCGGTACTGTGTTAAGACAAAGTAAAAAGGGACTAGTCTGAAATGCCATGAATACATGTACGTGGATTATTCAGCAAATGAGACTTTGTGCCTGGAAAGACACATTGCTTGTTTTTAAGCTTTGAGCACCTTAAATTTCCCCACAAGGGATCAATAAATAGTATAAATTAAATTAAATTAAACCGAATCGTGATCATTTTATTGGGTGGCAGCAAACATTTTAGAAGTGGACATCTGAACAGCTGTGCATATAAAACCAAAACAATCTCCAGGGATGGATACCACTATAGTTAAGTGGAAGAATGTGTGTTTTCTGGCAAGTAATACTGCCAGAAAACAGTATTATATATATATATATATATATCATTTACAACTGCTTTTAAAACCAGCATGAAGGCACTAGACTATATGTTCTCTCTGCAGCCTCTGGTTTCATTAAAACGTGTCATAACACAGTGATCCATCGTGGTTACCTTGACTACATTATGCAACACCAGGCTGCTGTAGAATAACCACTTCTGTGTGTCATATTGTTTATTTTAACTTGTATTCATCTCATTTGATTTTACTACTGTTTAAGTTACTAAGTATGTGCTTATTGTGTGGGTCACTGTTGCATCAATGACATAATGAGCAGAGTTTAAATGATAAATTCAACTTTGAAAGCTAAATCATGTGCCTCTGGCTGCAGTTGTTCTGCCATCTGTTTGCACCTCACTTCGATATATGTGCGCCTGCTCTACCAACTGAGCTAACCCGGCCACTGTTTGCATCTCACTTCTCTGAATCTGCAGAAAACCAAACACTTCACTGGTCAAGAAGCTTATCTGCATTCTGCTCACTTGGTGGGCCATGTTCCACTTGTGCCTTTAGCTAGTTTCCCTCCGAATGTTAAATGCATTTCAACAAAAAATGCAAAAGAAAATGCAAGGTATTGCATGTTCCCATCCACTTAATGTAAATGAAGGAGTTTGCTCATTGAAATGCAGTTGCTCTGCAGGTGGCACTTATTCTCCAATCAGGTGGCTTTAAACCCCTGCAGGAGATGATGGCGCAACGAGATGACTTTAAAACCACTCAAACTTAAAAAGTAGAACGAAATTGGTGTTGCAAAAATGTGATGGAAATACTGCATTTCTGTTTATTTTATGTTTGAGGAACGTTACAGTTCTTTATTGGTCCACACGGATCTGATGTTTTCATCTGCTGCAATTTTTCATCACTCCATTGAGCTGAAACATCAGTTTAATTCACATGCTTTGTGTGCTATGCCCAAGTGAATTCTTAAATAAGCCTGTTTCCATTGCACTTTATTTCAAATTTCACCTTAATTCAAACTTTAGCGGAAATGCATTTCGTTACTGATTATTACAGCTGCTTCCAAACAAGAGTAAAACACGCAATATGCTTTTTCTTGGAAAACAACAGCACAGGCTATCAGAATTGCAGTCCCCCCTCCTCATGCACAAATATGTAGTGTATGAGCCTCTCTGTGTATTTGTACACACACAGGCTGGTTCTCCTGATGGAATGTCCACTCATATCAAATCTTGGATACTTGTCTGAGGGGCTTAGCTGTTAAATGGCTGTGCAGTGTTTGTCATCATAGTCAATAAAGGATCACTGGGTGACTGGCACACATATCTGGGATATTGCCCTGCAGTGGCACAGTTACTGCAGGGGTGTATAATGGAGTGCCAGCAGCAGGTGAGAGTGCAGGATTGTGGATATAGTTGCAGCGGTTTAGTTTCACTGGAGGGGAGGAAGTCAGTTGGAGGTGGAAAAAATGCAATCCTGTCACACCTTTTTGAAGTCCGCTATGCTTATCAGAGACATTTTTTCAGCGTACAGAACACAGCCAGTCTGACACTATGAAGAGAGGAGAGGAGGAGTGGAGAGGTTTGGTTTTGGTTTTAAAAGTCCCTTTATTGGACCATTTTCAGATCACAGAATAACCCACAAACATAGACAAAAAAAACTAACTAAACAAAAACTAACAATACAAAAAGTCCATTGCATTCCATTCAAAACCTGAGCACCGCCATCCGCCGCGGATGGAGCTACTGGCGCCGCAGCCATTAATCGGCGCTTGTTTTCTGTGGGGACACGTAAAATGCTTGTGTCCCACACCCCCACACAAAACATTTCATCTGCCCAGAGGTGGCATACACCATATAAGACCAGTGTGGCCGAGTCCAGGAACATGAACACCTGTCGCCTCAGAAACTGCACGCAGTTTGGGATCTTTACATCACAAAGTCACCGTTTTAAATCCACTTGCAAACTTTCCAAACCTCCGAAGTTCCTTCTCCAACACCTCGTTGGTGATGAAAGGCGGAACACCGGACACGGTGATCCGCGTTGAAGGAACCGATAACGGGGAGACCTGCACTAAACTGTCTCCGATATACACGCCACTCTCAATCAGCTGAAGAACAAGCTGCTCATCCATCATAAACACCACCACTGCTTTGTTCATTCTGGATGCAAAAATAGCTCGTCATAGCCGACCTGCTCACCGACCGCCAACAGAACCTCCTCCACCATAACATCACCCTCCAGGGGGACCAACCTCACGCCCTGCCTATATCTATCTATACGCCATTCCTCCCGATAAAAAAAGAAACCCGATTCCTAAGCAGACACTTCACAAGAAAAGCTTAAGAAACTTACCTGATCATGCACAAAACCACAGGTCAAAGATACAGTCGTAAATCTGAAAAACAGGGACAGAAACAGTTTGAAAACTCTGCGCCAATCGCACCTCCGCTCACACACACCGGAAACGGAAGAGGAGAGGAGAGGAGAGGAGGAAATCAGTAGTTATGGCACACACACATTGGATGCTGGACAGGGATAATGGTATAATGGTTACAGTAGTGAGAGAGGAGGACAGCTGTAGAGCAAAGGCAGTGGAAATGGAGATGGAATAGTGGAAGGTTGGATGGTACCGGGGGAGCATTTCGGGCATAAGGATTCCTCTGTAGCCTCCCACTGCTACCAGCTTAGTGATAACATGCATGAGTAGACCTTAGGTGAAAGAAGATGGGAAGATGAGGAGAGAGGGAGGATGGGAAAAGCAGGGCAAAATTGACAGATTGAAGGGAGGAAAGTGGTTTGAAAGCCTCTCACCTGCTCCCTCCCCTCCGTTCCTCGCAGGGGGGGGGCTGCTAAGGACGTTAGTGCCCATTAAAATTGCAGCACGTTTACATAAAACTAACATAGCCTTGTGCTGTCTTTACCTCCTACCTCATCTCACTCTCCTACATAACACAAATACGAGCGTTAACTCAGTTTATTGACTGGTGAAAAGCAATGCTTTCAAATGTAAATTAAAAAAAAAACTTTAAAGCCTTACAGTTTTTGCCGATTGCTTACACACTAAAATTAAAAGTATTAAAAATGATCAAAACCTTACTCTCAATGAGCAAAACATCGGCCCAGATGTGCACCACTGGCACAATGTCAGCCTCTTTTTTGCGAAACAATACACACAGTGATTTGAAAAACACTAAACACACTTGTATACATTAGACACAGAAGTATATCATGATGTCACTTCCTTGCAATTCCACACAATTCACAGCCATCAGGTGCCCAAACACAGGATTGCTTAATCAGGTTTGAGCACTATTAAAATGCAGCAGGTAGTCCAGTATTTTCTGTACTGTATTTAAATTTTGTTGTGATTCAGCATGTTGACAAGTTGACTGATTTGGGTATATGGAGAGAAATCAATTATCTTATCCTCAGTCTGCAGGGTTGTCTGCAGCATTAGTATTGTATAGTGTTTGGATAACTTATTGTATATTGCACTTTCTCTGTGTACTTCATTTGCAGTACTCTAATCACTGAGAAGTAGAACTGCTAAAAGTGTTTTAGGTTAGCAACAGCAGTGTGTAACAGGTTAATACAGAATTAAGTCATATAGAACGTATGTGTTTCACATGGTAACAAAATATGTTTTTTATAAATTAGTGTATAGTTTTGAGTGTTTTATTTAGCAAAGGGTCTAAGGTGTTCTGCTAATTGGGTGTGTGTTCTAAAAAAACGGTCCCTGTTCAAAATAGTGCTTAACCAATCGAATAAAACTGTAATGTATCCAAGTGATATTGTACAGAAATCCCTCTCATAAACTCCCAGTGACCTGCCTTTTCTGTAAATTAGAACAATCAAAATCCATTTAAGGCTGCAAATGGGAAACTATTTTACATCACTTGCAGTTATTTTCCAGAGCTGGCAAGCATTGTGTTAAATGAGGCACAAAGTTGCGAAGTCATGCACACAGACAAACACACGTGCATGCACACTATTCACCTATCAGCGACTATATTGATGTGCTACCCTACTGTTTAGCTTTTGAATGATTCAACACACTCTATCACAAGGTCCATTTGCTGTCTGATTCCCTTTGTCAGGGTGGTTTTCTCAATATTCTGTTGATGATCCCTCCCCCCCGTCTATGCCAGGGAGCTGTGGGCTTGATGGCCTCATGCCTATTTACCCTCCTAGCCACTTCGGCAGCATCTCTGATGCTCTATGCAGCATCAGAGCTGGCACATAGAGCCTGGGGGAGAGAGATGAAGAGAGACAGTGGATTAGAATACAAAAGAGTAGAAAGGGAGAAGAATAGGGCCAGTGAAGTTGAAAAAGGCACACGAGATTCATAGACTAGCTCTGATGAAGGAGGAATGTGACAAATAAAGGGAGCACATCAGTAGTTCTGAGAGGAGGTGCTCATCACAATGGCGGTGATACGGCCCCCTCCAGGTGTATTCTGTGCAAAAATGGCCGAGGTTGAATCCTCGCTCTTTAGTTCCAGGGGCTTTTGGCACTGCCTCTGACGGGGCATGCATCTCTGCAGGAGTGGATGGTTACCATTATAGCTCTCTCAATGGCTCAGGCTGGATTGCCTTTCATACATTATTGCTTTCAGTCGAGAAAATGTTCAAACCTCCATAGTAGGTTTTTTGCAGGTGCCATTGGATGAATTGGTCTTATTTTAGTAGAACAAACCCGGCACACCGCTCTGGCTCAGCACCATTTTTAATCATGAATATTTCAATTCTGCTGGTTCTTAGCCAAAGCATCTCTCTGATTATCTGCCTTGCCAATCCACCTGCCCCTTCGTTAACATAGCAGAGCTGCGATGACCAAGCAGTGCCGGTGGGTCTGATATTTACCTCGGTCTGGTAAATAGAATGGTTTTATTAACAAATGACAGATGTAATTACAGAAACCAAATCATCATTCATTTCATACAAACTCTGGCAATATATTAAATGATTCTTCCATTATCCATGCTCTGTGGTCATGGATTAGCTCTAATCACCACTGTTGTAATATATAATCCACTTCAAAAAAGAAGGCTATTATGATTTAAACTGCTATAATCTGATCCTCCACTGTGTCCTCAATTTCGTCATCATTTATCTAACCTCTGAATGTCTTCAATCTGCACAGAAATGAAGAGTGTGATAGTGACATAGAGTCAGTTATCATAACTTACTGGAACATTTGGACTATATTTTATATGAACAATACAGCCATGGAATGGGTGAGTCCTACAACCAAAGAATGGTATCATATGTAAGAGACAAGAATTTGAAATGAGGAACCATTTACTGAATGTGTAGAAAAGAGGGAAGCTGATAAATGTTCTATGCAATTGTGATAGGCACCATTGACTGCAATGGTTTCTTTTTTTCAATTTCTATGACCCCAGTGGGGAAAAGGTTGTTAAATCTGAATACCTAGTCATAACCAGTGTTGCGAAGATCATAATTTATCCAGTTACAGATACGGAGTTATAGACACTGACATGACAAGCAAAATAATGAGAAGGGTGGCACATAAATTTGACTTTTCAAATCTTTGAAGACAAGGATATAGTACAGCAACAGTGTACAGTATCAAAGGCACAAGAATACCCCTAATGATATCAGAACATGCAAAGCAGAAAGATAAACTTGGACCTTGAAGACTGCTGCTCTTGTAGGAGACTAAATAACTTTGTTTGTTTTTTTATTTCAAGATACGTTGTTGTTATACAAATTTGGTATATAATTTATCTACAACTCACTATTTACTACATTTTAGCATTTTGATAGTTCTGTCTATTCATGTATATTTTGCTACGAGTGATCATCACTATCTAATCCACACTTTGATAAAAACTGTACATTAACTCTTTACTTCATCTCAGCATTTATCATTCGTATTGACTGTCTTTTCATGTATACTGTGTTATGACTGATCTACTTCACTACCCAGACAAATACTTGCACTTTGTATATTGACTCTTTACTATATTCAGCATTTAGACATACTGTCTGTTCGTGTTGACTGTGTTATTACTGATCCACATCAGTACCTACATTACAACTTTCACTTACTGTATATTGAGTTCACTACTTCTCACCATTCATATAGACTATCTATTTATATATTCTGCGTTATAACTGATCCTCATCACTAACTAGACAATTCAATCTGTATTCTGACTCTTTACTACCTCTCAGCAGTGTTATAGATATATAAAGTATGTAATGCTGCATTAAGGGAGAATGAAATAGTGTGCACATTGTAAGGCTGGGAGTAATTATTTTTGATTTGTACCGTACAGTACCAATATTCACCAAACAAAAGTAATATGATATTAGAGAAAAGCAATATCATTCCTCAAGGTAGAACAAGTGACTCAAATTAACCTAACCTCTATCATAGACAGATATTATACAGTATAACGTGTACACAACTTAGAAAATACAGTCAGGAATATTACTGAAGAGCAATTTCCGGATTTATGTTGTCCACATGACAATTTACTCCCCTGAGTGGATACCTTTATGGATAAAAAAAGATATGGCAAATAAGGAAAGCAAGAGGCCCATGCAGTAATGGGATCAAATGTGAAATCCATATGGAGGAGCTACTATCAGCTGTTGAATAACATTCGTCAGTGGGAAACACATAGTGATTCTCAGTAATTACTGTGATAAAATAGAGGGCAAAGATTTCAGATTGTGCACTGAACAGCCCAATAACATGATTGGATGTAAATGTTTCTCAGCGGCAGACTGCTAATGATTATACCAGATATACGTGACTCAAACCAAGTACATATCAGATAAGGAGAACTCTTAGTTTGACTTTACAAAGAAGATTAAATCTCACAAACAGGCTTTTTTTTCAAATGCTGAGAAAGCAAATCATGTTGTTATCTTTGACAGCGTGGGGTCTTAAACATTACCTACTTTAATAATCGTAAGGAACTTTGAAATTTGTATACATTATTCTTCCTTACAAACCAACTGTACATATATAAGCACAATATATCCATAATTTTAATTAACCATACTGTAGAATCCCTTGCAGAAAGTTTTGAAAAGATGTAGGCATTGAATGTAATCCATGGTTTTTGCAGGATCATCCAATATCCACAATCTGTGTAGTGGTATAGAGTTTCCATGTACTCAGCTGCTCTCCAACAGCATAACACACAACAACAAGATTGCTGCTGGAGTAAAGGCACAGTTATTCTGTTGCTGCTTGGTCCCTGATCTCTGCAATGATGAGTTATGAGGCCACGTCTGAGTGAGATGCAGTAGTATCTCACATCTGGCAGTCTGGGAGGGATCAATAATTGATCTAGACAGTGTGCCACCACCTGCCAGGGATCCCTCAGGGTACACATGTATTACCAGAAAACACAGGCACACACATGTCTTTTCCTCCTATTCCTATAATGATCTATACATAACCAATTTGGGTGTAAAATGGAGCTGTCACTCAGTCACATCACAGCTGAGCAGATGTCAGACTGTGCTTAACCCCGACAACACTCTTGTCTTGGCAGACTATATGGCTACTTATGAGGTCAAGCTGTGCAGACTGTAGATCATCAGTGAATGTCTTAATGCTGGGCTTGTACTGTAACCAGTGCAGACCACTCTATGATATGCCCTTTTTTGTGGTAACAAATTGAGAAGTGGAATCTTTTCAAAGACGTGGTCATGTAGGAAAAGGATTTGTTGCAAAATTAGTGAACAGTCATACTCTTTTCATAACAACCGTTAACCCTTTTCCTTTCTTTTTCTATCTCATTCAGCCCTTCCTACTTTAATTTGGTCCTTAAATAAACTGCCCCTGGCTCCGTTCCCCCCCTCCCCAATCTCTAGATGTTTTAGTCGTTTATGAGAAAAGGTGGGAAAAACAGCAGGTGCGAGGCCTGCTCAAACCACCAGAGAAGTGATCCAATTTGGTGTGGGCAGTAAATTGTGTGGACATCTGCGCACTGCACGGCGCGGAGCTGAGCAAAGGGCAGGGCGGGTGCATATCTCTGCCTGGCTGTACTGCTGACAGGGCAAAGAAACAGCCGTGGAGGGGTGCCAGGCCGGCAGAGAGAGACTGGGGAGTGGGACCTGATACACTCTGAGGTTCCGTCTCTATATCTGACTCTTTAACCAACGTGGATGTTTTCTGCTACGTCGCAGAACGAGCAAGAGGGGAGGGTAATAGAGTGTAAGGAAATGTGAAGAGGAATGAGAAAAGGAGAGGAAAAAAAAGTCTGACCTAAAATTCATCCGGTTTTGAGAGATGTGGAAGTTCGAAAATTAATAGAAAAGCGTTACAAATCTCACCATGACCATCATATAAACCTTCAAGAGTCTCCCTTGATCCATGAAAATGGTCTTCACATGTTACTTTAACGTGACTGTCACATTTAACTCTGGCTGTAACATAGCAACAACCTTCTTTTTATAGCAGACTGCTGCAACAACAGCCACGGCTAGTGTGGCTCATTCACAGCAGTAACATCACGCCGTCCCTGGCCTGAAGCTCTCCTCAGCACCACACGCGGCTCCAGGCTACTTCAACGGATTACAAACCTTCCCTTCTTTTTCTCTAATTAGCATTAGTTTGCCTTTGACCAAATCGGTCTTAGCCCTCCACTCTTGCAGGTGATAAAGATCTTCTTCCACTGCAAAGGCTTCATTAACGACTTGGCTGACTTTTTCCAACTCTGCTGGTTCCAGTCTCCCCGAGGAGGTTTGGTCTGAGCTTCCCTGCAGCATTAAGATCGCTTATTGGATTCAACGTTTTTCTTACAGATTTCTCAGCTGCCAAGCGTTGCAGAAAAATGCTTCTGCTTTTTTTTATTTTATCTGCTATATATGTATTTATATATATCCAGACTGCATTGGTTTTTGATTACTCATGCTTGTCATCATGATCCCCCCCTTACTTGTAACTGTAGACTCATAAACTATTATTTTCATCAGCACAAGCATGGCCGTAATCACTCTGATTTCTGTAGTGATTGTCAACATTATCATTAGCAACATTTTCATCTTCCTCGACTTTTTCATCACTGTAATAATAATGTTTGTTTTCCGCCCTCACTTTCTTGATGGTTATGGCCATAGGCATATATTCTGATATTCATATGATCTTTTCTGTAACTGCTAGTTAGGATTTAAGAATTCTTGATGAATGCTTAGCTGTGTGAAATGCTGTCTTCCTCTCAATAATCAATTTAGCCTCCATAAACCAAGCTAGATGAAGGAAATTTTGTAAGTCTGAGTCGGTCCTCATTGGGCGACAAACTATACACTGCAGACTGGAAACCAACGTGTATCCCATTTAAATGAGTCTAACAGCTGTGAGTGCTTGTGTATACATTGGATAAGATGTTGCTCTCACAATTCATTTCACACTTCGTTAGCAAGTGAAATTGTTGGCTTGATATACGGTATGGAAGGGAAGATCAATATATTACAGCCAGGTATTAGTGGTGCAATCCAATACAAGCGCTGAAGTTTGACAGATTGTGTAAACACAATTACAAAAACGTGATACAGAGGTGCATGGTTATGCATCATAGCACACAAACACAAATCAGACCCAACATATACATACACGTGGCAGTAGAAGTTGCCATGGAAATGAGGAGCACCCTGAAATTCAAACAAACAAACTCCTCTTTGTTGGGCTCCGCATTCACTCAGTGATTTAAATGGAGTAAATCATCATTGTGTTAAGGAAGGAGATTGATGGCCAGTCTCCATGGTTGGGCCACCCTTTCTATTTAGAGCGACAGGTCAGTCAGCCAGTTAAGGAGTTGACCTCTATTGTGGCCATGTGACATCTCTATTTATCATCACACAGTCTGCATCCTGCTGTTGCAGTCTCAGGGCCCAGACTGCTTGGTGTGGCACTTTGTGCACATGTTGCAGAAAATGTGGGGAAAAGGGTGTATATGCACTTAGGGTTGGCTGTATGTTATATACAAAATCTAATATTTATATATAATATTAATAAAAAGTCCTCTATAATTATAGAGGCTCTTTAAATACAGTTTTTGTTTTTTATTCCAGTTCTTTTAAGCAGCACTACCCCTCCTAAATCCCAAATAAGTCTATTGTTTACTCAAAATTACTCAGTAACAAAACATAAAAACATTACGTATTTGATAAAATATGAATGCTTTATGGTTTATTTTGTCACCTTTATCAAATGTACAAGCCTTGTGTGTGCACGTCGCAGAAAAAAACATATTTCTCAAGGTAAATTTGAATGTATATTTCCTAGTTAAAATAAGCAGTAGTAAACTAGTTTAAGTACAATGGGTTTGATGGTACATGGTGGCCAAATTACTTTTTCAAACTGGCCTTTTGAACAAGTTAAGGCCTGCAACTCTATAGAATATATATTTATGTAACAATACTGTCGGGAAAACTTTGGCAAGTTTCTGTTACAGAAATCCTCTATAGACAAGATTGAACAAGAGAGACAGATAAATCCCTAGTGTCTCTCAGACATTAATAGATTGGTAAATGTTAACAATGTTCCATTTACCCTAGGCATCACTTTCTTAGAGCATAGGACTCCTCTTGGTTTTAGGTAATAAGGAGTATGTGTAGAAGCTAAGGAGTTATTTTATTGTTTAGTAATGGGGGGACATGAAAAAGGTATGCTGGGACGTATAATGATTTATTTCATGACAGCGAGAAATGGCTTTTCTTTATCTGAAAAAGACACAACATGGTGAGAGATCTCCTGTCTGGCCTCTCGCTGCCCCGTGTCTCTCACAGGACATTTCCCATCTGCCGGTCCAGCCTTGTACCACAGTCATGTTTCTGGCGCTTCATTTTCCGTCATCTGGTTCGGCCCGAGTCTTATTTCAAGGTGAGCGCTTCCCCCCGGCCCCTAATAAGAGAGAGGGAGAGGGAAAAAGTGAGAGGGAGAATCCTCCAAGGTCACTTTCGGTGTCTCTCCGTTAGAGTTGGTGCGCTCCTGACAAGGCAGAGACAGTTTCAATTTCTCACCAACTGTCAAGAGCTCCCTGTTTTTTAAACACGTGAGACTGATATAAGCAGAGGAAGATGTTCCCTGACTTTTTGGTGTTATCTGAGGGGCGTTCTTTTCTCCTGCCTTATCTCACTGTCAGTAATGGGCCTTCAGTGATTCTGTCAGATAGCTGCTGCAGATGGACTAGGAGCTTGGTTAGGCAGGCAGATAGAGCAAAGCCTTCCAAGATACTGTAGATCTAGACCTGGCTGTTTTTCCACATGTTTTCTGCCCCTAGGTGATTGGTAAACCCCATTGAATGGCAGTTTGACAGAAGCTGCACCTTTTACCACCTTGTGGTGCCTAAAGTGTTGCACAGTGAACTTTCTTTGACCACCTCCTCAATCATAAGTACAGTAGAAGTCCTCATCTTCTTCCTGGTGTGATGAAGACAAAGGTCAGAGAGCTTTGATGTGACATATCATGGACATCTTCATACGCCGTGCCTGACTTCAAGCTCACTGTTGTTTTCATTGTTTGGTGGAGCAACTCACTTAGGAGAAGGATGAAATGTCAAAACTGTTTTCAAAGGCTTTGATGCTAAATGGAAATGCAAACTTCAAAGAAAGAAAGCTGTGTGCGTGCCCATGCATTTGCAAGAGTGCCCTGAACAATATTGGCCTCCTGTTGACAAGTTAATGGTAATAAAATATAATAAGTTAATTGCCTGGAGAGAACTTATAGTCCTCACATTCTCTCCGAGACAAAACCCCCAAAAGTAGCTTATCCTCCTTAAAGGCATCCAGTTAACTTTACAACTTTTCATTTTGCTTCACTATGACCGAATTAATGTTTGGGGAATAGGGAAGAAAAAGCAGAGGGGAGAAGTGGAAGGGCTGATAAGGGGAATGAGAGAGTAGTAGCAATAGGCTAGAATCCTGCTGTCTCCTCTTGTCTCTGCTGTCTCCTCCCCTATAGTGGAGGAGAGGCTCAGCCTGGGGTCTTTGATGTACTGCTCACTTATAAGAGGGACTGGTTTGTCCTTTGTGCTGCTATTATACAATCAACGCACCATATCTGACAAGTCCCATCTCACAAACAACTACAATTCTAGGTCGGCCATGCGGAGCGGAGAAAGATTCCCCACAACATCATTGAAGCCCAACGCAGCGCTTTTGTATTTCCAAATGTTTGGCTTACCACTCGAGAGATGCAGATCCAGATCTTAATCATAACGCTTGTTATACAAACGCTTTGGGGCACGCTTTACTCCTGCTTTGGATGAGATTGGTTCATCTCTAACATTTAACTTGATCTTAATTTCCTACTATGTAAATGACCAGCTGTTGCAAGAGGAAACAGAATGCAACATGAAGATATCATGCTATGTTGGTGTTAACCCTTCTTCAGCTCTGAAACTGCAGCTGCCATCTGTGGGTGTGTGTGTGTATGTGTGTGTGTGTGTGTGTGTGTGTGTGTGTGTGTGTGTGTGTGTGTGTGTGTGTAACACATATGTCTACTACAGTGTTTTCATTCAGCAAGAGTAATGCAAATACAATTGGCATATACGTATTTACAATATTAGTAAAACATCTGCTGTCTATTTCTTTTCATTGACTGATTAATAGATTAATTGTCACCATTTTCAAAACTTCTCAGAGCCCAAGGTAAAGTCTTTAAGTACCTTTTTTGAATACAAAATTAAGATATTTAATTAACTATTGTCTATGACAAATTAAAACAGCAAATCCTCACATTAAAGCAGCTGGAACCAAAACTTCTCTTGTCATTTCTGCTTGAGAATTAGCTGAGCTGTAACAATCAATGGATCAACAAAATATTAAGTAATGAATTTTCTGCCAACTGACTTCGGACCAATTCTTTGTGAAGCTTATAGTGTTAGTCTTTTTTCCAAAGTGTCAAGAAGAGTTGATAATGGTCATTTTCAAAGGCTGTAAATTGTAGGGTTGGTGTACTGGGTTGAATTAGAGAGGTCTGATATTCTACCAAGCTTAATTTAAAAACTCGAGAAAGTATCGGCTGGGAAGGCAGAATGCTGGTAGTGTTGAAGTTAACCTTTAGCTCATGCACTGTTGGGGTCTTCTAGACCTGACTGTTTTTCCACATGCTTCTGCCCTCAGTGAATGACAGTTTGACAGACACCACACCTCTGCTTCATAGTAGATTGGAGAAAAAGAAAACAGGTGGTGCTTGGAGGGTTGCGCGGTGACCTTTCTTTGACCACCTCTTCAATCAAAAGTACAGTAAAAGGCATCTTCTTCCAGGTGTGATGAAGACATATGTCAGAGAGCTTTGATGTGACATGTCATGGACATCTTCATATGTTCATTGTTTGGTGGAACAACTCACTTAGGGGAAGGATAAAATGTCAAAGTTGTTTTCAAAGGCTTTGACGCTACACGGAAATGCAAACTTCAAAGAAAGCAAGCTGTGTGCATGTGTGCAAGATTGCCCTCAACAATGTTGGCCTCCTGTTGACAAATGAATGATTTAGATATAATAAGTTAATTGCCTGGTGAGCATATGAACTATGAACTAGTCCTCCACATTCATACAGCTGTTAATCTAATATGGAAGTCTCCAGCAAGCAGTGTCTGATATTTGGTAAGCGTATGGTCACCAACTTGCCCTTTGTGCTAATTTTAATTAAAGAACATTATATTTTTGTACAATAAAAAGTGATATTTTTAATATCAATAACATTGTGCCTAGATTGTACTTAACTTTTGACCTGTTTGGAACCTGCTTTCTGTTTCTGTGGCTATACCTACAGTAGGGTATGCAAACTGAATATTATAACTCTCACAAAGATCGGATTTATTGCATTAGATTGTACATGTATGAAATTAGTAGATATATACCAACAGGGATTCATGTGATAAAAAGCAGGTCTGGGCATATACTAAATTCAGAAGTATGTTCAATAATACACCTGGAAACAGTAGCAGATCTAGAAAATTTGACATGGGGTGGCAAAGGAGGGCCAAGTGGTCTTGGCAGGGTGGCATAGGTAGACAGTACATGGGAATTGCTATATGTGAATGAATGGGTTTCACGAAACAAACACACAAATTCTTTGAAACTACGGTAGTTATTGTTTAATCATGCACTTACACCCCACAAGCCTTTTATATATTATGCAAATTTTAACCCTCCTGTTGTCCTTGGGTCTACTTTGACCCCTTTAAAAAATCTATATCTGAAATATGGGTTTCTTTTTAACCAAATTACCACAAAAAATGGATTAGATTCCTTACAACGCTTTTTGCAAATGCAATTGAGGACTTTCATTCCTGACTGTAAACTCATCTGTACGTTCCTCTGATCTTAACTATTAGTCAAAATAATTAATAATTTCAGATTTTTTAACTCAAATATTAGTTATTTATCAAATGAGGGTTATTGACCATGAATTCCAAAAAGCACTGTAAAACTAGTGGTAGTTAGGTGGTGTTATTGAAAACTAAAAAAAGTCTGAAAAAGGGACAAAAATGTCAAATGTTTGTCCGTTTTTGACCCGGGAGGTTAAAAAGTAAAAGTATAACAAGCTAAATGAAAATATAAAATAAAAAGTACAATAATTGTGTCCGAGATGACCTGGACTATAAGTATAAAACAGCAGACAATACTCAAGTACTTATTATAGTTAAAAACTTATAATTGTGCTTGGCAGCAAAAGCTTTTGAAAACGTTTCTAAATCTAGTGCTTTTGCACGCTGTTTCTCAACACTGCTGAAAGAAAGAGGAGAGTGGCAGATATAATTATCTAATGCAATTTTACAGTGCATGGACATAGCCAGTGCATGTAGGTGACATTACATATTATCCTACTGTACAGCAATTTATATGGAAGACAAATAAAAACATACCATGGTCCAGGGGGAACTGCAGGTCTACCCTCATCTTCCTCTTCCTGATCACTCCCTGCCTCTGCCCCTCTCTCTGAATCTCTTCTCTCCTCTTCATCTCTACTCTTCCTCCCTTACTGATTCTTCTTTTCCTCCTCGCATTCACTTATTTCCTCGTCTCCTTCACTTATTTCCACTTCCTCTTTACTTCTGTGGTCTTCTCCTGCTTTGACCCTCCTGGTCTCTCCAGTTTACTGCCTTCTCTTTCATTTCCCTCATTCTCTTCCTCCTGTGTATACTTCTTTGAATTTTCTTAGCAACAAAGCAGGCAATATCCCCACCTTTAGCCTTACATTTCATCTTTAGGCTCCAGCTAATTTCTTCAGCTACTCTGGCCTGCAAACGTCAATATGTGAAAAGCTCTTGTTATTCTTGTATTACATTACACTGGAGGGCCCAGTAGCCAATAAGTAGCCTACAACAAATATAAAATCAGCAACAGACTAGGCCTACTTAATCCTATTGTTTTTGTTATTTCCCCAGTTGTAACCTGGGTTAATTTGTGTATCCTTATTGCTGTGATATGTGAGAGTAAGTAAGTTTTATAGGCCTGCTTAGCTAATCAAATAAAAATGATCGATCTCCCGACTGGCATTGCATTGTGACGTAACGTCGGCGAAACGGCGACCATCAGTAAACTTATGGATACAAACAAGATTTTAAATTTTATATTAAGCTGTTCTTGTCTTTACTCAAATCAAAACGAAACAAAGGGCAAAGGGCTGAGTTCTCTTACAAATCACAAGGGAGCGATTTGACTTTTGGCTAACCTAGTAGACGCACTTTTTTTTGCTGATGCTGAATCATTACATTCATTACAAATGTAACTTTAAGGTAAACATGTGTTTAAAACTCACCTGGGGAAACTTTACCTTCAGAGGCTGGGGGGGGCAGATAACTTTTTGAGAAGCTTGTGGACAGAATAGTGGTTTGTTTTTGAAAGTACAGTTTTTGGATCACAAAAGTTAGGGGGGCAGCTAGGGGGGGCAAGGCTCTAGAGTGGGGGGGGGCACCCTCGCTAGATCCGCCCCTGTCTAGATAATTTGCTCTCTCTCTCTCTCTCTCTCTCTCTCTCTCTCTCTCTCTCTCTCTCTCTCTCTCTGTTATGTGCAAGGTCAGTGGGTTCTGTCGTCGTCACTTTCTCCTCAGAGCTGCAGGCTGCGACAGACAGAGAGCCGGCTTATATAGAGAGAACCTCCACAAACACTAAACCTGTGCCAGCCGTGGAGCAGCAGCACGCTTGTTTTGCGTAATAACTAACTGATAAAGGTTGCCTGGTTGTGTGAAAGCTCTGAAACATGCCCACAACATAAGGGGAGTCACTTTACGCGGAGCCTATTTATTTTCCAGCTGACGTGGGAGCGCGCATGCAGGCTGGACTGTTGGTTGGGCATCGCTGTGTGTGCCGGGGTGGAGAGGAAAGAAGCCGAGTTGACCTGCTGGGATTTTAAGACATATAGGCTACGTTATTTTCATGTCCAATCTGGCAGGACTCAAGACTCCGGTTGTTTCATCTGTGGACAGACTACACACTGAGAGCGATGACTGTACTGAATTGTCCACCGGCTCTCTGTAATTTCTCCAGCGAAGCCAGCCCCACCACCACCACCCGCCCTTAAAATAAAGCTGCTGTGAAACAAGTCAGCACCATCGCCGTATTGTCTAACAGCTGGGAGTTACACTTTACAATGTCTTGAGACGCGACGGGGAAGCTACAGAGATGATGACAGTGAGTATCGGCTCCTTTTGATGGCACTGATGTTGCATCCAGGCTACTTTTAGCTCGTTTCCCATCGGGTTAGGGTTGACTAATGCACACGGTGAATTTCATTTTGGCCGTTAATTGTGTATGGAGAGGGGGTCAGCCCGGTCTCAGCTGTAGTGTCATCTTCCGATTGATACTGTGATATTGGGCGTTTCTGTCACCGCTGTTGCCGGGGCGGGGGGGGGGGGGGTAGCATGTTCCTCTTGGGACTTTTTGCCAACATTACATCATATGAGTAGCCAATGAATGAGAAATTGAAGAAACGCAACGCGTATTATCCAAATGCGTATCGCCTGAATGTGTCTTACTTTTTAATCAAATGTCCCCTCTTAAAATACATGATATGTTGCCAGATGCAACTGTGAAATGCGTGCAGAAATGCCACTTGAAGTACACTCGACGCACGCAAAGACTGGGCGTATGCGATGACACCCCAATGCAAGTCACCTAGAGACCGACGGGCATAGTTGTGAGGGTAGTCTTTGACATAAATTAAACGCCCCCCAGACACCCGCCCGGCTGCGGGGTGGGGATCGGTGCAGCTGTCAATTTGCATGTATTTCGTGGCCAAATCCAGCCTGTATGGTCTGCCTGTGCCTCGGTTAATCCCACAGCGGATCAGCTTTAGCCTACCGCTCCAGCCTGCCGTCTCTCTCTCTCCCTCTCGCTCTATTAACCGCACACTTTAAATAATTGCATTCTTTTGACCGAGCTCATGTGACCAATTTGTATTAATATCGGAAAACCAAGCGCTGTTGGAAGGATGCACAAACCGGGATATAACACTTTAAGGAAAGGATCGGTGACCGAGATTTGAAACGCGATCGCAGCTCGGATACTCTGCTTCTATTTAGCGGTCTTCCTGATTTGAGAGGAAAACTCCACCCGGTTCCTTAATCCGGGGTTTTCTAGCAGTTAAAAGTCAAGATGACAGGCTAGTTCACACACCACAGGCACTGGTGGTGACCGTGTGGTGACACGGCGCGTTTGATGAGCACCTCGGTAAGGTTGTTCTCCGATGAAGGCTACTGATAGGCTACATTTGACAATAATGCATGATCCATGCTATATGTTTAAGCCTAAACATTACATTTTACAAATTCAGTCGCAATCGGGTCATGTTGCTGTAAAATACCAGGTCTAAGCGATTTCAGAGCATTAAGCCATAAGTAGGTTGGTAATGTTGTGTGCCCAAGTCCTCCCAATTCAGATGTAGACAGGGGCTCCTGGAGTGTTTCCTTTCAAGAACCCGCAGATTGTCAGAAATAGTCCCTAGGAACTGAATATGGGATATGGCATGTAATTACTGTCTAGACTGAGGGGTAACAAGAAAAGCAGCAATCATACATCACTGGTCTTATCCATGAGTGAGTAAAATAATACTGAAATGTAACTCTCCCTATGTTAGTAAGTTTAAAAACAATAGCATTTCGATAGTGTCAACTAATGGCAAGGCAAAATACTGCTTTTGTGCAGCTAGTGCCATCTTTAACCCTGCATCAGCCTTATTTCTATTCTCTGTAACCCCTTAGAATTTCATGGAGAAATGCAAGCTCCTCATAGTGGCTTACATCTCTACACCGCATCAGCAATTTGTGTATCTAGTCTCCAAGATGCTGAGTCATTTTGCTTTGACCAACATAGATATTTTCTGCATTGTGCTTTGACGTCAACAGCCAGTGTGCACAGGTGTGGTCCAGTAGCCATAACTCAAGAAAGCTCATTATAAGGAGGATAATACCGTTTCTCCCTCTTGATTCTTGTGTAAAACTGTAAGTCCTTATGGTATAAACTAGTAATTATCAATCTTTATAATTCATTTCTTCTCCAGAGCAACTCGTAATGTGGATCACTTAGGAATGTTTCTCTTTGTCCTGAGAGAAATGTTGCTGCTCCTGGCTTTTCATTAACTTTTAAAGGTGGGCTGATACACTATAATGTGCTCCTGTGGAGAAAAAGACTGATAACACCGCAAGAGAAGGCTCAGGTCAGGTGGAGATTGGCGGAGGGGTGTAATATACGTAGAGATTTTCATTAGCTGTGAACTAATCAGTTAGGCGGTGATTGGGTGCTCCATGGGAGCAACACAGTCAAGGTTGGACAACAACTCTGTACTCATCTGTCCGTGTCATTCAGCTTGGTGTATTAACATGTCAGTGTCACTCACTCTCCCCGCTCCCATGTTTTGTGCCCGTGGTGCTGTACAGATGTAGCAGTGGGTGGTGGGATATTATTCTATCTCAAGGACTCCGCCTTCACTGTGTGTATCATGTATTGCACAATCCCACACACACACACATGTACACCTTCACCAGAGGAATGTATGATCAGTTAGTATAGTGCATTAAGACTGGGAATCTTTGGAGCAGTACAGTTAATTCTGAGAGAAACAGTGAGTGACTACAAAATTCTGTGCAGAAAGGAAGTTTCTACGGGACAGGAAGTGCTTTGTGGTTGCCAGTCTCAAACCACAACAGTGGTCTGACTTATCTAAGTCTACACACTTCCCTAAATTCTCTTTTCCTTTTCCTCTTTCCTATTCCCTCCTTTTTTCTTTATCTCTATTTCAAACTCTTATTTGCACATACTGTACATGTTCCATAGTTTACTCATTTTCTCTGTTCCTTTGTTGTTGCAGGATTACCGGGAGGATGGCATGGACCTGGGGAGTGATGCGTCCAGTCGCTCCAGCTCAGAGTCCAACTCCAACAAGGTTACACCTTGCTCCCCTTCTCTTGATCTGGCCACGTTGGACGACTACAAATCCTCCCCCTCTCTTGACCTGGTCACCTTAGAGGACTATGAGGAGGACGAGGACTACCAAGAGTATAAGAAGAAGGTGATAGAGGAGTGGGAGAGCGAGTATGGAGAGGACTACACTTCTCCACAGCCTCCTGTTCAGGAGGAAGGCGGAGGAGGCATTGTTGGGGTCGACAGCCTTGGCGAAGGCTACAGGAAGACAGTGAACAGTCGCAGTCTCGCTGAAGAATTCCAGGATGTGAAGACCGTCCCGCCCCTCCCGGCCCCCAGAGGACACACTGCCACCTCAATTGCAGCCGTTCCAGAGGAACTGAAACAGAACGGCAATCTGATTTTGCAAAGGAGCCACCAGCTCCACTCCCCCGATACACCACAGGGGGGCCCAGGGACTCCCAAGCCCCGCCACCGCAGTTCCACTCAAGGCAGGGGGAACCGCAGCACTGGTGGTGGTGGTGTAGGAGGCAGTGGAGGGACTGGGGGATGGATGGGGGGACACAAAGAGGAGCTGGGTGTAGAGGAGGAGCCTCTGCCCACCATGGACTGGGCAGCCCTGGAGAGACACCTGGCTGGACTGCAGTGCCGAGAGCAGGAGAACCAGAACCTCAACCAAAACCACAACATGGGCAAGACCAACTACACTTCTGTAAGTGTCTAAGGACTTTACTTGTTGTTCCCTGTGGGGTTTTCTACTTATGTGTGTCAAGGGTTATCTCAAACATTGTTTCCCCATGCTCTGGTAGGCATCTGTTATGCAGCAGTTATTTGTGACAGAAGGATCCTGGAAACATTAGGTTTGGTTAGCTGGAGTAAGGAAGAGGGATTAGTCGGCTAATGTAGCGCTAAGCTATGTGGCCAAGCTATAAACCTGATCATGGAAATCATGGGCTACATACACTGATTCAGAGAATCTTTATCCAACAGTGCAAACACATAATTGTCATTATTTAATGACTTTGGACGGATAATGACTACAGCAATCTATTGCTGACCTTACAGTCTTGTATCTGTTTAACCTAGTTTAAAAATAAATAAATCTGGTTGTATCTATGTGGTGTTTCTACCAGAAGAGGTCAGTCTTGCATTGACGTTTACAGCAGCAGAGAGCTGCTGCAGGCCTTTAATGCCACACCAGCAGCTCCAGCGCTTAACGCTTTTATGATTCACTTGCAGTCTCATGACGTCACTCGTTTGAATCACAGTCTTCTACTCTTCAGTCTCAGAGATCTACAATTTCTTGTTAATCTGTGGGTTGGGTCCTAAAGGGTGTAGCTTTAAAAATGTTTAGGGAGGAGCAGGAGAAATAGTTTACAGCAGCCACAGTTTCAGCGCAGACACATGCACTTCTTGTGTCACTGAATAAAACTAAGCAAGGAGACATTTGTGTTTGAGAAAGGGGGATTGGTGTTCTCTTTTGGTATGCAAGCACCAAGACCTTTTTTCTCAGTGCACACAGACAATGGCTGCAGCCAGTGCCATTGTAAGTGTGTTGTGTGTGTTGTGTGTCTTTGTTTGTCTGTCCTGGAGGCCGCCTCTGTCTCCCTGAGGCACGCCAGGAATGCAGCGTGATAAGTGGGGGATGAAAGGAAGGAAAGAGGGAGGAAAGGACAGGAAGATGGTATCTTTGGAACTAGGCAGTTCAGGGTCACATGGCTTATGTGTTTGTGTCAATGTTCATTACCTGCTGTCCATCTTAAACGAGAGAAGGTCACCTCCTGGCTCGTTTTAATCTAGGGAAAGTCGGCTCTGCTCCTCTCTCTCCCTATAGCCAGTGGGCTGTGATATTATTGACCTGGGTGGAAGAAAATCTCTTGAAAGTGAGCCTCTGGCTCCACATGCAGCCATAATCTTGTGCACACACACATTCACACAGATGTTCTTTACCACAGTTGCTGTCTCACATGTGTGTACGAAGATACTGTGGACCAGGCCTGGTGTGGTTGATAGAGATAGCCTGGTCCTGATGCTGATAAAGTGCCACGGCTTCCGACAGTCTTTCCGATTACAAGGAAAAGAAAATCCTCAAAAAATACCGGGCCTCAGATTTAGATGGCCCTGATTAGATAAGAAATTTGAATTAGCTGTGTAATCCCACCTGAGCTTGGATTAGAAGAGAAATACCACAATTGATGAGTCCCAAAAGCTCATGTCCTGGACAATCCCACTCTTGAAATCTTTTAAGTTCTGCTCCACTTCAGAGGAATGCCCATCATATGGTTTATAATCAGTCCACTAAACTCCTGACAAGCAGTTTGACCTTTTGGTTTGTTTAGTCCTATCTGTGAGCTTCCTTAAAGAGGCGCTATCTAGTTTTGGCAATTTCTTCGCCATTTGCTCGCAGATTTCACTATAGAGCTCCCCCTACAGCTTCAGAATAGACATTTAGCAGCTCCGATGTTTACTTGTGTCTGACTCCTCAGTCTGCCGTTTCCTCTTTCTCTGTTCCTCTGATAATGCTTTCCTAGCTTTCTGCTTCTTTTTTTTGCCAGCTCAGCCATGACTATATTGTGAATAAAACTCCATCGCTACCTTGTTCTTATAGCTAGCTGGTTCCTGTATGTGTGCAGTGCCATGAAGCAATTAGTTACAAGGCAAGACTTGATATCACGCAATCCTTCGAAAAGCGGAGACCGCCGGCCCAAAGTTACAAGACTGTTTTTCTGCTCACAGGCGCTAGAGGGAAGCGAGACGGCCACCATTCAACCTGAAAAAAGTCATATAACCATTCCAATGACTACGAAACTGTTCAGTTAAAGTAAATTATGCACAAAAACTGCGTAGTTCACCTTTTAATGAAAGAGGACTATGCTCGTATTGACTCTCAACCTGCTAATAATAGCATTAAAAGCAGTCGAGGGTCAATTTAGCAACTGAGACATTCCCACAAGACTTCCCACCGGTGTTTTTCTATGTCAGGGGCCATCCAAGTTTCTTCATTTGCTGGACTTATCAGACACCCTGGAGGAAATGGGGGGCTGGTGATTTTAAAATGTTGTTAAATATTTATACATTACGCAGGCGGGACCAACCAGCTGGATGATGCGTGTGTCGATGTATGGAGGGGTCTGTCTGTCTGAGATGTTGCTGGGTCCAGAGGGACAGAGATATTCATGCTTCAGTAGAGCTTCAAAAGCATCTGTGCTTTTAGAAAGACGGGACACAGTGAAGCTCAAACTAATAATCGATCGCAAAGTGCCTGGAGACCAGTCTCCAGGCAGATGCAGTAGCTACAGTACACCACACTTATTTGTATATATAAGAAGATGGGAAAATATGGGTCAGATCAAATGAGCTGTAAACCAGACAGACTCTTCCTGCATACATCAGTCCTCTTCACATCTCAATGGCAACAGTCCCATGTGCACCGCCTTGTTGAACTCAGGGTTGAATCATTGTACAGGAGAGTCTGCAGGTCTTTGAAAAGTTAATTTAAGAGACAAGATCAATTTGTATTATCCCTGTGGGGAGATTTAGGTTTTTAGCTACATTTGAAGCAAGTTTGACATTTTGGAAAATGAGCTTGTTCACTTTCTTGCCAAGCATGCCGCCTATTCCTTTAGATTCAACATTTTAAACACACATCTCCAATAGTAGAGTGGCATTGGTTTTTCATCATGCAATGGCATGTTTCTGTTGCTGTAGGCATTTTTGTAATATAATGGAGCTAGTCTGTACCATAAAAACCTTCACTTCTCCTGCCTGTTAATTCTTTTTTTCATCATTATGAACCAGACATATTGGTGCAGGTGTGTTTATTTAGGGTGTGGTTTCTGGCTGCTATCACCTCAGCGTCTGCCTGCAGGCGTTGGGTGTGGGGTCCGGAGGCTTCATGAGGGTGAGGGGCATGCTGACCTGTTCGTAATTTGTTTCTAATAAACTCTGGCGTCGCGTGGCAGGGAGGGCCCACAGGGACCTCAAGTACACTCAGGGTAACACTACCCCTAACCCTCCATTTAGCTCCGCGCACCTTAAAGGCAAACAATAATATTATTCTTCCGAGCCAGTCTTGAGGTGAAAAAGGCAGAGATGGGGTCAGTCCACATGTAGAGATAATTTATACTCCGAAATTGACCTGTGTTGTATTACTGTAAATCCCCTACAGGCTACTTCTTTTTCAATCTCACACACCCACAATTCCTCACACAATTAACCATGGTTAGAGAGATAGGGCCTGTGCTAAGACCTGCAGCACCACTCCTACTTTAAAAATGTAGAGAAGAACTTTCTCACTCACTCACACACAGACACACACACACACACACACACATATATATAGGCCTATATCTGTGAATCATTCCAGAGCATTTACTGCACATGTGAATGCATAGTTTCCTATTTGCGGTTTGAGGTGTTACAGGTTAAGGTACGAAACTTCTAAATGTATAATCTATGTGCTGTTAGGACAGATGTAATGATTTGTCTGTTCTTCCAGTTATCAGAGGAAATAACAGGTTGATTAACATCTACTTTATAGGAAAGCACACCTTATAAAAAGGCCAAGAGCCAGACTGAATTGTAGAATTGTGGAGTGCTCTGCCACAGAGAAGCATTGAAGGGTTGTAGAAAATACAACCTTGAGAAAAACAAGCAGGGAGAGGTTCCAGAATAGAGCAATAGCAGAGAGAGGTTTCTCTGTGTCTCTCTCCACTCTGTGCTCTTTGATTATGTTCAAGTTCAACAGTTGAACGCCCCTCCACTAGCAACCTAACTACAACCTTCACAGAGTACTTAAACTGTGCCACGTAGAGGGAGAGGAAGGGCGAAGGTAGGAGAAGGAGGAAATTGTAGGGTTTGAGAAGTCCTCAGTGCAGTTATGGTGGATATACAGTAAATAAGCACAAACTATGAGTATTCACATTGGAGTTAGGTCCTCTCTGGGGAAGCAAAGCATGCAAGTCTGAAGTTAGAAGAGTAGCAGATAGGTGGGAATAAAAAGAACATGTGGAATAAGAGCAAGTTAAGAAAGGGTTTATGGGGTCAGAGGTATGGTTTGAATGAAGACAGTAGCGAGCCAAAAAGGGAGGGAAGTTGGAGGAGTAGACAGTCAACGTATACTTTTGTAGAAACTTTGTGGGAGGAGGCTTCAGACGTGGGGGCAGGGCTGTAGCCAGGTGTATGTAGATAGCGCCTTTTGAGGCTCCGGTGTCTGTTCAGCCCCCTTGGCTTAACCACTCTTCCTCGTGTGTGAGTATGTGCCGGTACCAGCCGAAACACGCCCAACCCTCTGCAAACCACAGCTCACACACAGACACACACACACACACATGCACACACTCCTTACACACTCACTGCAACATCTCTGCTTTAGAGTTAGGCAGCTTTCTGTCTCTTGTTAGTCACATACACATGCACACATTAACCTCACTGATTCAAAGGATACATTTTTCTTCTCATGGTGTCCTGACAGTCTGCCAGTGTTTGTAAATGTTTTTATTCCTTTTCCTTTTTTTTATCAGTGGAGTATTTTTCTTCTCAGCTTAACCTTGGATTCCTCACAGCAAGTCGGGCACTTTACTCAGGTAAAGCAAAAAAAGGAAATTTTCAACATTGTAAACAAAAGGCTGTAGTCAAACCAGGACAAATGTTAAGTTAAGTTCAGATAATAAGTTCAGACTCAAAGTTAGATACATTGTTTGGCAAATGCTTCCTAATGTAATTGTAGCTCTGGGCACTACATTCCTCTGCTGTGACATGTTGTCTTTTGAGTTAGTATGTGACAGAGAAGTTAAATATGTTGAGATTGAAACATAAAGTAAAGCCAGCTGCACGTCTGCCCATGCATCTGACTTTTTCTCAGTAATACAGTAATTTTCTGTGTGACCCTTTAACAAAGAGCAGGTTCATGCTGGCAGGGCTCTGACCAGATGTGCATTGCTACTTGGTAATCCTCTATTTTTTTTATGTATTTGAATCCTGCTTTAAATAAGCAAAGCTTTGTGCTGCAATACACCTGTTTTGAATGTTCCCTTACCTTTAGATGCAGAGAAAGTTTGTGACACACCAAGTCAAGCTCAAAGAGCGAGCAAAGGGCCAACTGATCAAGATCTTTGTGTTGCCTCTGGATGCCTCGTGTCATCTCAGGTGCTCTGTTAAAAGTTGCACACCACAAAGATTACAACTGAGTGGCGACTGCATGCACATACAATCTGCATGTGCATCTGATCAGAGGAGACAAGGAGGCTGTCACATCCTAAGACACTTCTTAAAGACCATCAAGACAAAACTGTTTTGGGGTTTTGTTATATACACTTGGAATACAAATAGAGAATAAGTCAGATAAGAAGGTGCAGCTGACACTGTAAAGCTTTGTTTTGCACTGGCCTTGTCAGCCTAATGGTTCTTTGCTTGTGAAAGAAGAAACAAATGGCAGAAGCAAGTTGGCGATCTCAATGTTGCAGACTCAACGTTATTAATCAGCCAAATGAGCTCAATGGCCAACTGTCTTCTTGTTGGTAGCAAAGATATATAGTAGTGTCAATGAGGAGCCCAGCATTGATGCCACGGCCTTCAACAGTGAATGCTTGTACGCACCTGCACATGCTCACGTCAACTTGCTGGCTGGTGGGTGTTGTCAAAACGTTCTACATACAAACTGAAACCAAGGGAAACACAAACACCTAAGAAAAAAGTAGAAGTGGTGCTGTCTAAAGTGCTTATCTGGTGTCAAAGTACAGTTTAATCAGCTGCCTGATAATCTCTCCTCATCTGCACACACAGCAAACACAAAAACATACATTGATGAGTAATAATGACGCTATAGGTGTAGATGAACTAACAAAGATAGACAAGCTTCCTATTTGGTCACTTGAGGTAGAAGTTACTAAGTATTTTACCTACTCTGTTGTGTGTAATGATTCAAAATCATGTCACTAAGGCATCCCAACTGAATTGTGGGCACATCAGATAGAGGTGCTTTTTTGATTGGAGATAACAGTGTTTTGGGTGGGAAGATGTAGCCCACAGCTACACATTCCTCCACTGTTTGTTTGGTTGATCATCTTGATTGATACAGAGGAACTCACACAAACACGCCCTTACTCTGATTCATTCAAACCATTATTCACCAAGGTCTGAGAGTCAACCCATTAGTCAGCATGTTATATATCCTATCTGTAACGAAAGTCAGCTTAGGCTCATACCAAGTCTCAAACTCATTTTGCAGTTACAAATCTCCACCTTCTTATTTTCTTTCCTTCTTCCAGACACCCGCTGTCGTTTACTATACCATCCCCACTCTTGTCCCCAGCTAATTGTCCTCTTCCTTAAGCTGTCAGGAAGCATTATTGCCTAATGTTCTCACACAGCCAAAATACAGCAGGAGACCATTTTCTCCCCTCCGCCTCATTCCCCCTCTCCACCCTATGAAAACTACAAAGAGGGGCGCAGGCTGTGAGTGGCAGAGCGTGCTGTGGAGGAAATGGGGATTTATGTAGCAGCTAGGGGACGGCCTCTAATGTTATAGCTTCGTGTCTGTCCTCATACTGCACAGTCACTACGGACTGGAGCTGTATACACACACTCACACACAGGCTGGCTTTATAAGTACGAACGGGGCAGAAGGAGATAAAAACAAGGTTTATTGCAAGATGGCAACAAAAAGAGACTGAGAGAAATTGAGTAAGAGAGAAAAAAGGCTTTATGTTTTCCAAGCGGTGAAGGATTTTAAACTCCTATCCATCAGCGCTCTCTTTGGGAGGAATAAAGGGTTGAGTCACACACACACACACACAGTGGCTGGGGTGGTGCTGAAACATGAAACACTAGTCTTCTCTGCCCCTAATTATAGTGTGTGTGTGTGTGTGTGTGTGTGTGTGTGCGCACAAAGCTGCGTGAGGTAGAGAAGTGGGTTGTGAACCTTGTGTGTTTATACCAAGCTAAAAATACAAGACATGTTTAACTCACGTCTGCACACCCACACAGACCCCAACAAACCAAGAGTATTTTTGTCTCTGTGTTTCTGACTCTGTTAGCTAAGCTGTAAGTCCATAAGTCCATGTCTGTTCATGTGACTATGTGTGTGTGTGAGAAAGCGCGAGAGAGAGAGAGAGAGAGAGAGAGAGAGAGAGAGAGAGGGACTTTGTGCCAGGTCATGCAGAGAGCTTCATCTGTTGCTGTAGAGAACAGAACACTTTTATCTCCTCCCATACTCATAACACAAGAATAATCATTCCATCAGGCTAAAATAGGGCTGCAGCTAATGACTAGTTTCTTGATCAGTCAAAAGTCTGTGAAATGTCAGAAAATAGCTTTTTTAAATGCCAATTTCAATTTCCTTAAGCCTGAGATGACATCTTTATAGTGCTTTGTCCAAAATACAAACAATTAACTTTCATATAACAAAGGCAGGAAATCATCACTTATCTTTGACTCATTTTCCAATAGGTTTCTTGATTATTTAATGATTTTGGTCTGTAAAATAGAAATAAATCTTAATATTTTACAATAACAATATTTTATTTAGTCACACCAACAGTTCAAAGCCCAAAAATGTTCTGTTTAAAATTATATGTTAACAAATAAAAGCAGCAAATCTGTGTGTATAAAATATATATACAGTATACAGTACAGACCAAAAGTTTGGACACACCTCATTCAATGCTTTCTTTATTTTCATGACAATTTACATTGTAGATCACTGAAGGCATCACAACTATGAATGAATACATGTGGAATTATGTACAACAAAAAAGTGTGAAATAACTGAAAATATGTCTTATATTCTAGTTTCTTCAAAGTAGCCACCCTTTGCTCTGATTACTGCTTTACTCTTGGCATACTCTTGATGAGCTTCAAGAGGTAGTCACCTGAAATGGTTTCCCAACAGTCTTGGAGGAGTTCCCAGAGATGCTCAGCACTTGTCGGCCCTTTTGCCTTCACCCTACGGTCCAGCTCTCCCCAAATCATCTCGATTAGGTTCAGGTCCAGTGACTGTGGAGGTGCAGCACTCCATCACTCTCCTTCTTGGTCAAATAGCCCTTACACAGCCTAGAGGTGTGTTTGGGGTCATTGTCCTGTTGAAAAATAAATGATGGTCCAACTAAACGCAAACTGTATGGGATGTTGCATGCCGCTGCAGGATGCTGTGGTAGCCATGCTGGTTCAGTATGCCTTCAATTTGGAATAAATCCCCAACAGTGTCACCAGCAAAGCACCCCCACACCATCAAACCTTCTCCTCCATGCTTCACGGTGGGAACCAGGCATGTAGAATCCATCCAGTCACCTTTTCTCCGTCGCACAAAGACACAGCGGTTGGAACCAAAGAACGTGAACACATCAGCCCAAAGCCCAGATTTCCACTGGTCTAATGCCCATTCCTTGTATTTCTTGGCCCAAACAAATCTCTTCTGCTCTTTGCCTCTCCTTAGCAGTGGTTTCCTAGCTGCTATTTGACCATGAACAAATACAAATATACAAATATACAAATAAAGCTGCCTTGCCTTGCCTTGCCATGAAGGCCTGATTCGCACAGTCTCCTCTTAACAGTTGTTGTAGAGATGTGTCTGCTGCTAGAAGTCTGTGTGGTATTCATCTGGTCTCTAATCGGAGCTGCTGTTAACTTGCGATTTCTGAGGCTGGTGACTCGGATGAAGTTATCCTCAGCAGCAGAGGTGACTCTTGGTCTTCCTTTCCTGGGGCGGTCCTCATGTGAGCCAGTTTCGTTGTAGCGCTTGATGGTTTTTGTGACTGCACTTGGGGACACATTCAAAGTTTTCACAATTTTCCGGACCGACTGACCTTCACCTTAAAGTAATGTTGGCCACTCATTTCTTTTTACTTACCTGATTGGTTCTTGCCATAATATGAATTGTTGTAACAGTTGTCCAAAAGGGCTGTCAGCTGTGTATCAACCTGACTTCTGCACAACACCACTGATGGTCCCAACTCCATTAAAAAGGCAAGAAATTCCACTAATTAACCCTGACAAGGCCCACCTGTGAAGTGAAAACCATTTCAGGTGACTACCTCATGAAGCTCATTGAGAGGACACCAAGGGTTTGCAGCACTATCAAAAAAATAAAGGGTGGCTACTTTGAAGAAACTAGAATATAAGACATGTTTTCAGTTATTTCACACTTTTTTGTTAAATACATAATTCCACATGTGTTCATTCATAGTTTTGATGCCTTCAGTGATAATCTACAATGTAAATGGTCATGAAAATAAAGAAAAAGCATTGAATTTGGCCTGTACTGTATATATATATATATATATATATATATATATATATATATATATACACTACCGGTCAAAAGTTTGGGGTCACTTACATTATTATACATTTCCATACCACTCCATTATAGACAGAATACCTGCTAATTTGGGTGGGGGGGCTGATCTTTAATGCAATATCTACATTGCCCATTATCAGCAACCATTCATCCAATGTTCCAACAGCACATTCTGTGTACTAATCTATCATTTAAAAATAAAAAAACTAGAAAAACATTGGAGAACCATTTTACTATTATGTAAGCACATAATGTAATCTGAAAACGGCTGCCCTGGTTAAAAAAAAACAATGCAACTGATCTCAGCTGGCATTCTGTCTACAATGGAGTGCAATGGGAATTTCTATGTGACCCCAAACTTTTGACCGGTAGTATATATATATATATATATATATATATATACATATAGAGAGAGAGAGAGAGAGAGAGAGTGTTTGCTTTTTTATAAAAAATATGCTTGTATTTAAAAAAAAATGTTGATCAAATAATTGAATAATGAACTAATCATATAATCTAGAGATTAATCCATAAATCATTTCAGCTATAGACAGTGTTTTTTGTCCCACATTACATTTTTGCTTTCTCCAATATTCAAGACAACAAGAAGCATTTAAAAAAAAGCCTGTCTCAGCTACTTATTATTCACAGTGACTCACTACTCCTGTTTCATAATGAGCATTGTCATTGTAATGTAATGTGTTGTCAGTGTAATTGGTGGTCAGTTAGTCATTTACTCAGTTGGTATACACATTTGTTGTGATGCATTAAAAATAAAAAACAAATAATAATGAAAGCCTGGTGGTCACAGCATGCTCAGTCTTCCCACCACCGACTGTAGACATACAGTCCTCATTAGAACCGCCTCTGGTGGCTGACTGAGCACACACACACACACACATACACACACATGCACTCCCTGGCCTTCCACATCAGTTCCTCCCTGTCAGAGCGAGCTCATTACCGCCAGATTCTGGCCCTCACACTGAGCCAACCTGCTTTGCTATGCAATGTTTTTACACTGGCACAAAATGTCAGCTCGCTAAAAGCATCTGTGCTCCCGTTCTTCCTGCTGAGAAGGAGAGGGAGGCAGAATAAAAAGAGAGGCAAGGAGGAGGATGATGGAGAAATGTGATGAAAAGAAAGCAAATGTAGTTACACTGAAAGGTTGGAGAGAAAGGACGGAGGGAGGGATGGCAAGGAGGCTAAAAAGAAGAGAGGGCAAGCTGTTTGTCAGAGAAAGGGAGGAGGCGACACAGCATGACTGAGAATCATGTTTTTTCCATGAGCTGTACAGAGTGTTACGAGGAACTTACCACCTACAGTATCATTTCCAACTCTCTCTGTATCCCACTAATAGCGGAGGGATCCACCATGTTATCGACTGTGTTATCAGTGACTTATGATTAGGCATTCATTGTTTATGTTTGCCACTATAATTATGCCCACACAGCAGAGTTAAACGCACAATAACACATGAGTGGTGTTTTGATATGCAGGATGAGAGAAGGAAAACGAGGATGAGATGAGCTGCTCCAGTCCTCGGTGTACACTACAACACACCCTTACAGCAAGAGTCACTCACATAACTGCTCTGCCCAGGAATAAATTACATATGCTGTCAAAGTTTGGCATTAGAATCAGCATCCAGCTATCTTTTAGCCAAAAGACACTTGTCTTTTAGTTTTTAGATTTACACCACCCAGACAAATATACTCTTAATGGTGACAGTGTGAGGGAGGCTAAACTGCAGTCTGCCTGCCTGTTTGTCTCCCGTTAATTATCTTTGTTTTGAATCTTCTTTGTGCTGATAAATCATAAAATAAAATGCTGTGCTATTTAAGGTGGCTAATACTCATATCATCATTTCATCAGAAGCTACACACTATGCAGTCAGGGTAGTGTCAGATATATTTATTTTCTAGTGTGAATAAAGAGGTTCTGTCTTGGTCTTCACCTCTTCCGTTACTCAGATTGTAACCTTGACAACCATGTGAAGGTCAGGGGGGGGGTCAACGGAATGACTGCTGCCATGGTGATAGAGAGACAGAAAAGAAAAGGGGTTGCTGTGGCTTCTTTGATCAAAGCAAGGCAAAGTTTGTTTTGCTCCTGTGTATTTGTGCACCTACCTTAATGCATCGAAAAGACAAATCAGTACTATACATCTGTATCCAAAAGGGTAAAGCATCAGGCTTTAATGTGTGTGATCTTAAGATCTTAAGGATTGGTTTTGCAAAGCTACAAGTAAGGTGTGTGTGTGGGGGGGAGAGTTTTGGACAATGTTGGATGAATTGAAAAAGCACTTCTTCTGACGCATACTAACATCTTAAGAGAAAATCCGTCTAAGTTCATACTTACATTTAAGATATTTAAGAAACTCCTTATTAGGTTATTGAAATTAGCAGGTTGATTCACATGTGATTGTGCTGTGTCGTCAAACAAAACACTTTAAGTCACCAGTTTTTTGATTTACCTTGAGATCTTAATTTCAAGCCCTTGCCGATGACTAGAGGGCATCTAATAGCTAATGTATACGCAAACACATATTGAAAGTTAACATATCCAGCAGAAAAACAGTAACATATACACACTGAGAGAAAATTCAGGATCCATTGACTTGCTATATGTATGACTCCCTTCACCAGCCAGTGTTTTTAATCTCTCTGCTATTTCTCGCTTGGCTTCACTGTTTTTCCCCTACTTACTGTATGCCTGTAAACGCAGCAGAAGCTTAAGCTTTTACGAGGCCCAGTTAGTAGCTTTCACAGTAAGAAAAACAAGTTGATCACTGGCCAGTGTTATGCACAGATAATTATATCCAAGGTTAGCATGACACGGTGGGCACTGATCCAGTTTTCCCCACATGGGTACCACGCACAATGCCGAACCCGAGCCAGTGATGTGCAGCAGAGAGATCAGAGCAGGGAGCTCATCGATCCACTTCCAAGTCATTAAACCCAAGATTGGTCTTATCGAGCAAAGCAGCGTCACCCAACAGAGATCAATATTGGATAGAGAGATCTGGCCTGAGGGGGAGGGATGAGATAACAGGAGGTGTGTGTAGCTAGCCACCGTGCCAAAAAAAAAGACAAAAGGAAAGCTGAAATAGATGTATGATTTAATTGCATCAGGATGCCACACTCCCCACAAAGCTGTTCCACCACTTTCACAGGAGTGTTGACTTTTTTCAACATGCACACCCATATATAAAGGTTTACTGCGGCCCTTTGCTGCATGTCATTCCCCTTCTCTCTCTCCCCATTCATGTCTTCAGCTGTCCCATATGAATAAAGGCCAAAGAATGCTCCCCAAAAAAATATCTTAAAAAAAAGAAGAGAAACGTGGATTATTGCTGAAATGATCAGTTGGTTTACCAGTTACTCTTGGTTGTAATTTAAGGCTATAATAAAGTTGACTTGACTTGACTAAATGATCAATCAGTTAATTGCAAAATAATCTACATATTATGCAATGGTGCCCCAATGCAAAAATCACCCTTTTACATCTCAGTGAGATCAAAACAAAAGACAAATCAGAAAACAAAGAGAGGGATCCATAACATTAAGGAGAAGAGGCCGGGACAGAGGAATGAATGAAGAGATTATCTGAGTAGGTTGGCCTGTGTGTGGATTATAGACCGGCCATCTGCCACTATGAGATTATAATCCTACAAAGAGACAGGCAGAGAATGAGGGGACGATGTACATGCAAAACCCATGTACTATGTATACCTCTATAATAAAAAGAAACTAAGACATCTGTGAGCGACGCACCTTTGACCAAATAAAAGTTTTTATACTGGCTAAATGTTTGATTAAATTGAGAAGAAGCAGCCAAATACCATTTTTACACTTGACATTTTCTAACACTTTGATCCCCGGGCTCTGTTTAAGTGTGAGTCTAAAGTATTGCAGACTCCTATCTTTAATTCATGTAGCTCATATAGGGATTGAGCTAGAGGTTAAAGGAAAAAGTCACTCTGCTGCCCTTCTCTTCCTCTCTTTCTGTGTCTCTCTGTCTGGCATGACTCCATTTGAACCAGCAGAATGACATTCCGACCCTGACCCACGCCAACCTCTCCCTCCCTCCCTCCCTCCCTCCCTCTTCCACCATCCCCTTTCCCACTGGCCGAGTCTGCATACATTCAGACCAACAGCTCCTCCCCGTTTCCAGTCCGAACCAGAGAGAGAAAGGCGACCGGGAGTGTCCTCTGCTTTTCACTGCTCCCCTCCCTCCCTCTTTCTCTCTCTCTCTCTCTCTCTCTCTCTCTCTCTCTCTCCCGTTCTCACACCCCTCCTCCAGTCTCTCAGCTTTGGGGAAGCAGCGATCAGACCCTGTCCTTTTCTCTTAGAAAACAGACAGACCAGAAAACAGTCAGAAAACAGAGATAAAAAGCAGAGGGTGAAAACTCAACTGAAGGAGAGGCAAGCAACAGAATTGATCTTTTTTGATCAAGGACTGGGTGGAATCCTCTCCTCTTCCCTCCTCTCCGCCGGAATACTACAGCAGGGCTGGGAATCTTATCCCTGTCCCGCTCCTGTCCTCCCAGCTCAGCCAACTCTGCTTTAGGATGCTGTGAAGGATGGTCCACCAGGAAAACTGTTCTCACCAGGTAGTTCTCAGAGCTACATGACACATCACATTAGTTTTGTTTAATTGCCAATTTATTTGCCACTTCGACAGACACAAGTCTGTCTGAAGTTGATGTTAGCTCTGCGGATTGTACAAATATGGTTTATCTCCTCAGTGCAGTTTATTGTAAATCCGTGAATTTCACGTTAAAACTAGGACATTGTTACTCTTGCTGAGATGTAAGAGTATTTCTCTGTCTTTTGTGGTTACGTGATTGTATTTTGAATCTGATGGCTGGCTGGTTGCTAAGAGAGCACTTGACTCAAGGGAATAATGTCGTACCTCCCCTCCACCTCCTCATCATCCAGCCTCATCAATTCATGTCAAGGAGGCATGAGGTACGCATGTAACTGCAAGTTTATTGTGTCATGACTGAAATGTATTCTGCGCTGTTAGTTTCATGTAGGAGAGTGTGTGGTGCACACAACAAAGTAAAAAAGAGAATTTGAATGTGAATACTTGCTTGGAGGGTTGTGTATATGTGTGTGTGTGCATGTTTATTAGTGGGTCTGAGACATGTGACAGCAGTGTCCCACTTTATCCAACCAGGAATTGGGAGGAGTGAATGAGTTATCATTAAAGGAAAGCAAGTGCATCACATCTGCTTCTCTATAACCAGCTCTGCTTGGGAAGAAAGTCTGCAATGCAGTGGAGATGGAAAGTGGGAACAAGCAGAGAGGTAGATGAAAGGCAAGAGAGATGAGCTGAATATGCTGGGGGGGGGGAGAGAGAATTGAGGGGGAAAGATGGAGGTTCTTTGATGGGGAGAAGCAAGTGTAGAACCAGGAAGCGATGCGAGAAAACTGCAGAGGAAGTGATGATCAGAAAACATGAGGGTCTTGTGAGATGTATCTTGTGGGTGCACAGCATGTTTTATTAACATGGGAATCAACATGAAAACTTCAGAGTCGAAACTCTGTCCTACAACATTTCTTGTGGGTTTAAATAGAGAAGCATTTTGGTGTATGCAATGAAAAAAAAATTGATTGATCCAGTTACTAGATCAATCACATTTTACACATACTAGACATAGATTCTAGTATGTACTGCTGTTTTTCATGTAGTCTTGCAGTTCTACCTTAGCTGAAGGGCTTTGAGCTGGGTGCTAACAAGTTTAAGGGCTCACCTCTCTGCTGTTATCAACATTTACAAAAGCTCATCTCTTGTCAGCTCCGTGTGCATGCCTGCCTTTATGATTTTGCTGTTAAAAAACCTCAAAAAGACTGATCTGACAAAGCATTTTAATCTTTGTGCAAGTTCCACATATTTGGATTTGCATTACATGAGAGTAGATTCGTGCTTTGGAGGGTGCAGTTGTGTAACAGGATAAGGATTTCCTGCCATGTTTTGTGGCAGATAAAAGCTAGATCGAGCAACAGAAGGATTGCAAGATGGAGGGAAGCAGCAGCAGATAACCTAAGAAAAGCCAACAGGCTAGTGGAGACAGCAGGTGAAAGGCAGAGGTCAAATAGTATCGGAAAAAGTATTGATAATATAAGCTGAGCCAAAAGAAGGGAGAAGTGTGTAGAAGGAGAGAAATGATAATAGCTCATGTCTTTCTGAGGCAACTGAGATGATGATACAGGATAGGGAGGATGGAAAAGATAATTGACATCAGTTAAACATAAGGAATTAAAATTTAGGGAGGTGTTGAAAAGAAGTTTATTGACTACGGAGGGAGAGAAAATGAAGGGAGATGGCTTTAATGCAAGGGATGTATTAGAAAAGAGAGATGGAGCAAAGGAGATAACGAATGAGAGTGGTAAGCGGAACTGAGGTTCAGGCTCTGATAAGAGCGACTCTCTAGAGGCCCCTCAATTAGACTGGTAACCTGGCAACCAGCAGGCAGACAGCGCCCCTCACACGAATAAAACACACACACACACATAGACATGGAGGGATGGAAAGAAGCAAAGCTCGATGGGGGATAGAACAGAGGAATTGTAGAGGAAATGGAGGAGTTTAATGAGGGGATAAAATGGACAAGGAGTAAACAGATTAAGTGGAAAAAGAGGGCGGTAGGCAGGGTGTTGTCCTCTGTCTTATGGAACAGTCCATGTCTTGGGGGCACGTCTGCTTTGGTTAACAGCATCATTGCTTTTCTCTGCTTTAATTAAGATGTGATCCTCATCTTTCTGTCTTTGGCTGCTGCAAAGAGGAGAAAAAAGACAGAGAAGGGCATGGAAAAGAAACATAGAAAGCATCTGTCCTTCCCTGTTTGCCCACAAGCTCTCACTTATTGTCAGAAACCATTAGCCAATTAAGTCACAGGCTGGAGAACCAATAAAGCGACCATTTGACCCATAGTCAGACAAAACCATCCATCGATTTAAGCCATATCACTTTTAAACCATGAGGCCAAAAACATTAGGTCCCAAGTGTAACAAATCATCTACGGCAGCTATCCCCTTCATCTTGACGATGCTCTTCATTTTTATAAAGTGCTTAGGTGATCCAAAAGCTCGTTTACTAGACGCCGAGGTCTCAATATGTCATCCTGTTTTCAGATTCTCATTTAAATCTATAAATCAGCAGCAGAACCAGCAAGGTGAAGGGTGATGGTGAGATTTATCAGCTTGGCCACAGTGTGTCATCCCGGCTCGTAGGAATACTGTCATCTTGCCAAGGCCTCAGGAACTCGGAGAGAACGTTGAAATCCTGTCACATCTCTGTATTTGTGAGGTTTGATGCGTATTTATGTTACACACATGTGTATACAACGTCATGCAGTTTGTCATGCTTGACTAGAGAGAGGTGAAGGAGAGCTCTGGTGTCTATGAAACAGTACACAAGGTGTGGCCTGGTGAATTATAAATGAGGACTAGCAGTACAGGAGATACCAGTGATGGATCCTGCTGGAATGACAAAACTGATCAATACGGCCGGATGAAACCTAAAATTATGGAAATACTGACATTATAAATTAGTCTTGTTTGCCAGGAAGTAGTTATAGCATGTAGCTCCACCTGAAACCACAAATTGCTGTGCTTTGCTTGCTTTTCTGTGCAGCAAGCCTGTTTTTCATACAAGACAAGACTATACTTTGTCCTAATATTATATACTATTTGCCAAAACTTCAGCCCCTCAAACACTGGCCTCTGTGTGAATTAGCGGGCTTCCCGGTGGGTCGCCCCGTGCTCCTTTTGCAGCCCAATTTGTTTGGAACACAAAGCATCGCCATGGAGAAATTCTCACCACGTTGCTACAGCAGCAGCCCCCGTTCTTTTCCTCCTCTTTCCAAAATAAGATCTTATTAGAGTCTGTAGCACATTCCTTGCATAAGTGTCAGTACTTGTGATCTGGTGTTCAAAAATCTCACAAGCATAGACAAGGATAAGAAGGATACAAAAACCCATAGTGGGGCTGATAAAAAAGAGCGATCACAAGTTTAGGTGCATTCGTATCAAACAAATGCACACTCACACACGCACGTACACACACACACACACACACACACACAAAGCCACAAGGCCTTGGATCCCAGGCTTACAGGAGGTGCCAGGAACCCTCTCTCCCACAGTCACCCTCTGTTCACTTGGAACAATAAGCCATTCTGTGTATGTATGTCTGTCTTTCTCGCTGTCTCTCTCTCTCTCTCACTTGCTCTCTCAAGTCAAGCACCAGAGGTGTGTGAATGTGTGTGTGCGTGCATGCGTGTGTGCGTATTTATGTACGTGCGTGTGTGCGTGCACGTTTGTGTGTGTGTGTGTGTCAAATATGCAGATAAAATTATCCCCAGTCTTTGGCCTTGAACTGTGATTTAGTGTATGTGTGTAGATTCCCATTGCCAGTGTCCTGTGCATTGTTAACCCTGGCAACCACTCCCTCTCCACCTTTTATCCCAGCACTGACTTCACCTTCACTATGAAGTCAGCCTCAGTAATGAGACTCAGCGGGGCAGACTCTGCCCCACCCTTCAGCTGCAAACAGGCCACCCTCTCTCGCAACCAACAACGGTTTAATTGGCGCCTATATGGAGTGTGTGTGTGTTTATGTGTGTGTGGGGGGGGGGGGTTGTCTGCAGTAGCAGCCGCAGTCCAACGTGGGTGGATGCAGGAGACAACCAGACAATTCACTACTCTACCCATAATCCTTAGGGATCAACACTGAATTAAACCCACTTCCTATTTGTGTGTGTGTGTGTGTGTGTGTGTTCAAATGCTCTTTGATGTTATCATTCAAATGCATTATTCTCCCAAATGTCTTCATCTGTGATTTTCTTTTCTCATGTTCAGCCTCAGTTGACGTTTTTTTCCTTCCCGTCTTTCTCCTCTCATCTCTCCTGTATACATGTAGCATGTTGTCCATGGCTGGCTATTTTATTTCTCATCTGATATCCCTGTTTTCCCATTAGCTCCCTGACTCTGTAGTATGATTCATCCTCTGACTCAGTCTGCAGGTGGAGGATTAATGCTTAAAAGAAAGACACAGTATCCAACGTCTACCAACATTTTGGTCTGCTTAAGGTCGGGGTTCAAGTTTTGTGAATTTCTCCAAGGCTTATGCGATCGCTCTTGTTTCAGTTTAGTAGTTATATTTCCAGTTATAGTGCATTTGTCATTCCAAGTGTGCAGCAAGCTGTATGTGTGACTAAATGAAGCCTTTAACTGAGGATAATAGGGATAAATCTGCAAAGCTTCTCTATATTGGTGCCAATGTAATACCTGTGTTTTAGTACCAATACCAGAACAACACTTATTGAGTACCTTACATTTAGTAATCCAAAAATATTTTTTTCATTTATCAAAATTAAACCAACTTCTGAAATGCACCAGTGTCTAATTTGTCTTAACACAAACTGTCAGAATTGCCTAAATAAAATACTCAATCAATCAAGAAAATGAACCATTATTAAATTATAATCAGCATTATCAATCCTACACTAATGGGCCTTTTAATCATTCATCACAGAGTAAAAACATAACCCCCTGTTTTGGTGCTTAGAAATTATGAGTTTATTTCCACTTGAACATTGAAAAGTTTTTTTTTTTTGTGTGTAACCAGTTGATGGTTTGTGTGAAGTCATTATTCCCTGCAGCGCGATCTCGCAGCCATATGTGGACATAATTTTATGTCTGGGCGGCTATGACAAATATATGAGTCACGGGTCGATAACGTCTTGCTAAGATGAGATCATTACACACTGTGGAGAGCTCAGATTGAAAATGTAAGTCACTGATACAAGGCACACACAATGTCTGTGTATCTGAGTGAGTGACTTTGTGTCTGTGTGCCAGACTAATGGTCCATTGTGCTCTGTCAGGGTTTATTTAGCTGGCCAGGGGTGTGGGGCTGCTGGCTTTGGAGTCCAAACAGGGCACTATTTTTACCTTAGCAGGAAGGGAGCACACTGCCTCCTGTTACATATACACACACACTTTTCCATTTTATTTTGCCTCAAATATGTAGCCTAATCTGAATATTTTGAGTTAATCTCTCATTCACAAACA